>CM060950.1:291560282-291666152 GCA_030765055.1 Mantis religiosa | reverse complement strand
TCTGCTTCTCCTTCTTCTGCTTCTCCTTCTTCTGCTTCTGCTTCTCCTTCTCCTTCTCCTTCTGGCCTTCTCCTTCTCCTTCTCCTTCTCCTTCTCCTCTCCTTCTCCTTCTCCTTCTCCTTCTCCTTCTCCTTCTCCTTCTCCTTCTCCTTCTCCTTCTCCTTCTCCTTCTCCTTCTCCTTCTCCTTCTCCTTCTCCTTCTCCTTCTCCTTCTCCTTCTCCTTCTCCTTCTCCTTCCCCTTCTCCTTCCCCTGCCACTTCTCCTTCCCTTCCCCTTCTCCTTCCCCTTCTCCTTCTCCTTCCCTTCTCCTTCTCCTTCTCCTTCTCCTTCTCCTTCTCCTTCTCCTTCGCCTTCGCCTTCGCCTTCTCCTTCTCCTTCGCCTCTTCTCCTTCTTCTCCCTCTCCTTCTTCTTCTTCTTCTTCTTCTTCTTCTTCTTCTTCTTCTTCTTCTTCTTCTTCTTCTTTCTTCTTCTTCTTCTTCTTCTTCTTCTTCTTCTTCTTCTTCTTCTTCTTCTTCTTCTTCTTCTTCTTCTTCTTCTTCTTCTTCTTCTTCTTCTTCTTCTTCTTCTCTTCTTCTTCTTCTTCTTCTTCTTCTTCTTCTTCTTCTTCTTCTTCTTCTTCTTCTTCTTCTTCTTCTTCTTCTTCTTCTTCTTCTTCTTCTTCTTCTTCTTCTTCTCTTCTTCTTCTTCTCCTTCTCCTTCTCCTTCTCCTTCTCCTTCTCCTTCTCGTTCTCCTTCTCCTTCTCCTCCTCCTCCTCCTTCTCCTTCTCCTTCTCCTTCCCCTTCTCCTTCTCCTTCTCCTTCTCCTTCTCCTTCTCCTTCTCCTTCGCCTTCGCCTTCGCCTTCGCCTTCTCCTTCGCCTTCTCCTTCTCCTTCTACTTCTCCTTCTCCTTCTCCTTCTCTTTCTCCTTCTCCTTCTCCTTCTCCTTCTCCATCTCCTTCTCCTTCTCCTTCTCCTTCTGCTTCTCCTTCTCCTTCTCTTCTCCTTCTCCTTCCTCTTCTCCTTCTCCTCCTTCTCCTTCTCCTCCTTCTCCTTCTTCTTCTTCTCCTTCTTCTCTTCTCCTTCTTCTCCTTCTCCTTCTTCTCCTTCTCCTTCTTCTCCTTCTCCTTCTTCTCCTTCGCCTTCTTCTCCTTCTCCTTCTTCTCCTTCTCCTTCTTCTGCTTCTCCTTCTTCTCCTTCTTCTTCTTCTTCTTCTTCTTCTTCTTCACCTCCTTCTTCTTCTCCTTCTTCTTCTTCATCTTCTTCTTCTTCGTCTTCTTCTTCGTCTTCTTCTTCATCTTCTTCTTCTTCTTCTTGTTCTTCTTCTGCTTCTCCTTATTCGACCTTTTGGTGTACATATTTAAGTAAAACTTAAAACAATCGTGAAGAATTTCAGGCATCACTGACACTTTGATTGATCACCGTTGACGCTAACCAACATTTACTTCTTCTATTTCTATATCTGGCTGCTTGCTGGGCTGTCTACCTGCTGGCTACTTGCTGCCTACTTGCTGGAATGCTGGCCCCTTGGCCTGCTGGTGGGCTGGCCGGCTGGCTGGCTAGCTGGTGGCTTGCTGGCTTGCTGGCAACTTGCTGGCTTCCTGGCTACTTGCTGGCCTGCTGGCTACTTGCTGGCTTGCTGGCTACTTCCGAGCTTGCTGGCTACCTCCTGGCTACTTGCTCGCTAATTGAGGGCTACTTGCGGGCTACTTGCTGGCTACTTGCGGGCCACTTGCCGGCTACTTGCTGGCTACTTGCTGGCTACTACTAGGCTTGCTGGCTTGCTGGTGGCTGGCTGGCTTGCTGGCTAATTGCTGGCTCGCTGGCTACTTGCTGGCTTGCTTGCTACTTGCTGGCTTGCTGGCTACTTGCTGTTTGCTATCTATTGCTGGTTACTTGCTGACTAATTGCTGGCTATTAGCAGGCTACTTGCAGGCTACTTGCAGGCTACTTGCTTGCTACTTGCTGGCTTACTGGCTTGCTGGCGTGCTGGCCTGCTGGCCTGCTGACTTGCTGGCTTGCTGGCTAACATGCTGAATGCTTGCTGACTACATGCTGGCTACTTGCTGGCCTTGCTGGCTTACAGGCCTGCTGGCTTGCTGGCTACTTGCAGGCTTGCTGGCTACTTGCTTGCTTCTTGCTGGCTTGCTGGCTTGCTGGCTGGCTGGCCTGCTCGCTGCTTGCTGGCTACTTGCTGGCTACCTGCTGGCCTGCTGGGCACTGACCGGCTGGTGGAGTGGCCGGACGGCTGGCTGGCTGGCACTTGCTGGCTACTTGCTGGCTACTTGCTCGCTACTTGCTAGTTACTTGCTGGCTACTTGCTGGCTACCTGCAGGCCACTTGCTGGCTACTTGCTGGCTACTTGCTGGGTACCTGCTGGCTACTTGCTGGCTTCGTGGCTTGCTGGCTTTCTGGCTAGCTGGCTGGCTGGCCGGCTGGCTGACTGGTCGTCTGGTCTGCTGGCTGCTTCCTGGCTGCTGGCTGGCTGCTGGCTACTTGCTGGCTACCTGATGGCTTGCTGGCTTGCTGGCCTGCTGACCTGCTGGCCTGCTTACTTGCTGGCTTGCTGGCTTGCTGGCTGCTTGCTGGTTAATTGCTGGCCTGCTGGCCTGCTGACGGGCTGGCCGGCCGGTGGGCTCTCCGGCTGGCTTGCTGGATACTTGCTGGCTTGCTGGCTACTTAATGGCTTGCTGGCTACTTACTGGCTTGCTGGCTACTTGCTGGCTACTTGCTGGCTACTTGCGGGCTACTTGCTGGCTAATTGCTGGCTACATGCTGGCTATTTGCTGGCTACTTGCGTGCTTCCTGGCTTGCTGGCTTGCTGGTTTGCTGGCTTGCTGGCTGGCTGGCCGGCTGGCTGGCCTTCTGGTCTGCTGGCCTGCTGGCTGCTTCCTGACTATTTGCTGGCATTTGCTGGCTACTTGCTGGCTACTGGCTGGCTTGCTGGCTTGCTGGCCTGATGGCCTGCTGGCCTGCTTACTTGCTGGCCTGCGGGCTGCTTTCTGGCTGCTTGCTGGCTACTTGCTGGCCAGCTGGCCCGCTGGTGGGCTGGCCGGCTGGCGATCTCTCCGGCTGGCTTGCTGGCTACTTGCTGGCTTGCTGGCTACTTACTGCCTTGCTGGCTGCATGCTGGCTGCTTGCTGGCTACTTGCTGGCTACTTGCTTGCTACATGCCGGCCTGCTGACCTGCTGGTGGGCCTGCCGGGTGGCCGCCTGGTTGTCTGCTTACTGGCTACTTGCTTGCTACTTGCTTGCTACTTGCTGGCTACTTGCTGGCTACTTTCTGGCTACTTGCTGGCTACCCTCTGGCTATTTTCAGGCTACGTGCTGGCTATTTGCTGGCTACTTGCAGGCTACTTGCTGGCTTGCTGGCTGGTTGGCAGGCCAGCTGGCTGGCTGTCTGGCCTGCTGGCATGGTGGCTGCTTGCTAGCTGCTTGCAGGCTACTTGCTGGCTTCTTGCTGGCTACTTGCCGGCCTGCTGGCCTGCTGGTCAGCTGGCGGGCTAGCCTACCGGCGAACTGGCAAGCCGGTTACTTCTAACTACTTGCTTGCTACTTCCCGGCAACTTGCTGGCTGCTTGATGTGTACTTGCTGGCTACTTGCCGGCTGCTTAATGGCTGCTTGCTGGCTACATGCTGGCGACTTTTGGGCTACTTGCTGACTACTTGCTGGCTACTTGCTGGCTGCTTGCTGGCTACTTGCTTGCTTGCTTGCTGGCTTGCTGACTTGCAGGTTTGTTGGATGGCTGGCAGGCCTGCTGCCCTGCTGGTCTGCTCGCCTGCTGGCTCCTTGCTGGTTGCTTGCTGGCTACTTGCTGGCAACTTGCTGGCTACTTGCTGGGCTGCTAACCTGCTGGCGGGCTGGCCGGCTAGCAGTCTGGCTGCCTAATTGCAGCCTACCTGCAGGCTACTTGCAAACTAGTTGCTGGCTTCTTGCTGGCTCCTTGCTGGCTACATGCTGGCTTGGTGGCTTACAGGCTTGCTGGCTCCCTGGATTGCCTGCTTGCTCGCTTTCTGGCAGTCTGGCTGACCTGCTGGCCTGCTGGCTGCTTGCTGGCTGCTTGCTGGCTACATGCTGGATACTTGCTGGCTTGCTGGCTTGCTGGCTTCCTGGATTACTGGCTTGCTCTCTGGCTGGCCTGCTGGCCGGCTGTCCTGCTGGCTGGCTGCTTGCTATCCGCTTGCTGGCTATTTGCTGGCTATTTGCTGGCTACTTGCTGGCCTGCTGGCCTGCTGGCGGGCTGGCCGGCTGGCTGGCTTTCTACTTGCTGGCTTCTTGCAGGCTACTTGCAGACTACTTGCTGGCTACTTGTTGGCTACTTGCTGGCTATTTGCTGGCTACTTGCTGGCTATTTGATGGCTGCTTGCTTGCTACTTGCTGGCTACCTACTCTCCTGCTGGCGGGCTGGCGGGATGGTGGGCTGGCCGGCTGGCTGGCTGGCTACTTGCTTGCTACTCTCTGGCTACTTGCTCGCTACTGGCTAGTTACTTGCTTCTACTTGCTGGCTACTTGTAGGCTACTTGCTGGCTACTTGCTGGCTACCTGCTGCCTACATGCTGGCTTCCTGGCTAGCTGGCTGGCTGGCCGGCTGGATGGCTGGCCTTCTGGTCAGCTGGCCTGCTTGCTACTTGCTGCTGGCTACTTGCTGCTTCCTGGCTGTTGGCTGGCTAATTGCTGGCTACTTGCTTGCTACTTGCTGGCTTGCTGGCTTGCAGGCGTGCTGACCTGCTGGCCTGCTTACTTGCTGGCCTGCTGGCTTGCTGGCTGCTAGCCGGCTGCTGGCCTGCTGGCGAGCTGGCCGGCTGGCGGGCTCTCACACTGGCTGGCTTGCTGGCTAGCTTGCTGGCTACTTTCTGGCTACTTTCTGGCTTGCTGGCTACTTAATGGCTTGCTGGCTACCTACTGGCTAGCTGGCTACTTTCTGTCTACTTGCTGGCTACTTGCTGGCTTCTTGCGGGCTACTTGCTGGCTAATTGCTGGCTACTTGCTGGCTGTTTGCTGGCTACCCTCTGGCTTCCTGGCCTGCTGGCCTGCTGGAGGGATGGTCAGCTGGTGGGCTCTTCGGCTGGCTGGCTTGCTGGCTGGCTTGCTGGCTTGCTGGCTACTTGCTGGCTTGCTGGCTACTTAATGTGGATATTTGGAAGCTACTTGCTGGCTTCCTGGGTTGCGGGGTTGCTAGCTTGCTGGCTGGCTGGCCGGCTGGCTGGCTGGCTAGCCTTCTGGTCTGCTGGCCTGCTGGCTGCTTACTGGCTGCTTGCTGGCTACTTGCTGGCTTGCTGGCTACTTGCTGGCTGATTGCTAGCTACTTGTTGGCTACTTGCGGGCCACTTGCTAGCTAACTGCGGGCTAACTGCTGGCTACCTGCTGCCTAATTGTTGGCTTGCTGGCAGGTTTGCAGGCCGGCTGGCTGGCTGGCCTGCAGGCCTGCTGACTGCTTGCTGGCTGCTGGCTGGCTGCTTGCTGGCTGCTTGCCGGCTACCTGATGGCCACTTGCTGGCTACGTGCTGGCCTGCTGGTGGGCTGGCCGGCTGGCTGGCTGGCTACTTGCTGGCTAATTGCTTGCCACTTACTGGCTACCTGCTTGATACTTGCCGGCTAATTGCTGGCTACTTTTATGTTAATTGCTGGCAACTTGCTGGCTAGTTGCTGGCTCCTTGCTGGCTACTTGTTGGCCAGCTGCCTGCATGCTGGCTGCTTGCTGGCTACTTTCTGTCTACTTGCTGGCTTTTGCCCGACTGCTGACTTGCTGGCCTGCTGCCGTGCAGGACTGCTGGGCTACTTGCGGGCTGGCCAGCTGGCGGGCGGGTCGGCTGGCTGGCTGACTGACTTGCTGGCCACTTGCTGGCTTGCTGGCTACTTCCTGGCTACTAGCTGGCTTGCTGGCTGTTTGGCTGGACAGCTGGCGGGCTGGCCGCCTGGCTGGCTGGCTACGTGCTGGCTACTTGCTGGCTACTAGCTCGCTACTTCCTGGTTACTTGCTGGCAACTTGCTGGCCACTTGCTGGCGACTTGTGGGCTACTTGCTGGCGACTTGCTGGCTACTTGCTGGTTGCTTGCTGGCTACTTGCTTGCCTGCTGGCTTGCTGACTTGCTGTCTTCCTGGCTTGAATGGTGACTGCCTGGCCGGATGGCTGGCTGGCTGGCTGGCCTGCTGGTCTGCTGGCCTGCCGGCCTGCGGGAGTCCTAGCTGCTTCCTGGCTGCTTGCTGGCTACTTGCTGTCCACTTGCTGGCTACGTTCTGGCTACGTGCTGGCAACTTGATGGCTTGTTGGCTTGCTGGCTACTTGCTGGCCTGCTGGCCTGCTTGCGGGCTGGTCGGCTGGCGGGCTGTCCGGCTTCCTGGCTGGCTGGCTGACTTGCTGGTTTGCTGGCTACTTGCTGGCTACTTGCGGGCCACTTGCTGGCTAATTGCTGGCATGCTGGCTGGCTGGCTCGCTGGCTGGCTGGCCTGCTGACCTACTGGCTGCTTGCAGGCTACCCGCAGGCTACTGGCAGGCTACTTGCTGGCTACCTGCATGATACTTGCTCGCTACCTGCTGACTCCTTGCTGGCTACTTGCTGGCTACATGATGGCTACTTGCTGGCTTGCTGGCTTGCTGGCGTGCTGGCTGGCTGGCTGTCTGGCCTGCTGGCTTGCTGGCTACCTGCTGGCTACTTGCAGGCTACTTGCTGGCTACTTGCTGGCTACTTGCTGGCCTGCTGTCCTCCTGGCCAGCTGGCGGGCTGGCCGGCAGGCTGGCTGGATTGCTGGCTGGCTGATTCGCTGGCTTGCTGGCCTGCTGGCCTCCTGGCTGCTTGCTGCCTACTTGCTGGCCTGCTGGGGTACTGGCCGGCTGGCTGTCTATTTGCCGGCTACTTGCCTGCTACTTGCTGGCTACCCTCTGGCTATTCTCAGGCTGCTTGCTGGCTATTTGCTGGCTAATTGCTGGCTACTTGCTGGCTTGCTGTCTTGCTGGCTGTTTGGCAGGCCGGCTGGCTGGCTGTCTGGCCTGCTGGCCTGCTGGCTGCTTGCTAGCTGCTTGCAGGTTACTTGCCGGCTTCTTGCTGGCTACTAGCCGGGCTGCTGGCCTGCTGTTCAGCTGGCTGGCTGGCTGGCCGGCGAACTGGCAAGCTGGCTACTTCTAGCTACTTGCTGGCTACTAGCTTGCTACTTGCTGGCTACTTGATGTCTAAATGCTGGCTACTTGCCGGCTGCTTAATGGGTGCTTGCTGGCTACTTGCTGGCGACTTGTGGGCTACTTGCTGACTACTTGCTGGCTACTTGCTGGCTGCTTGCTGGCTACTTGCTTGCTTGCTTGCTGACTTTCAGACTTGTTGGCTGGCTGGCAGGCCTGCTGCCCTGCTGGACTGCTGGCCTGCTGGCTCCTTGCTGACTACTTACTGGCTACTTGCTGGCTACTTGCTGGCCTGCTGGCCTGCTTGCGGGCTGGCCGGCTAGCCGGTTGGCTGCCTACTTGCAGGCTAACTGCTGGCTACTTGCAAACTAGTTGCTGGCTACTTGCTGGCTACTTGCTGGCTTCTTGCTGGCTCCCTGCTGGCTGCATGCTGGCTTGCTGGCTTGCAGGCTTACTGGCTGCCTGGAATGCCTGCTTGCTGGCTTGCTGGCAGGCTGGCTTGCCTGACGGCCTGCTGGCTGCTTGCTGGCTGCTTGCTGGCTACTCGCTGGCTACTTGCTGGATACTTGCTGGCTTGCTGGCTACCTGGATTACTGGCTTGCTGGCTGGCAGGCGGGCCGGCTGGCTGACAAGCTGGCCTATTGGCCTGCTGGCTGCTTGCTGGCTGCTTGCTGGCTACTTGCTGGCCCGGTGGCCTGCTGTCGGGCTGGACGGCTGGCTGGATTTCTACTTGCTAGCTTCTTGCAGGCTACTTGCTGGCTACTTGCTGGCTACTTGTTGGCTACTTGCTGGCTACTTGCTGGCTACTTGCTGGCTACTCTCTGGCCTACTGGCCTGCCTGTGGGCTGGCCGTCTGGCTGGCCTCTACTTGCTGGCTTCTTGCAGGCTACTTGCTGGCTTCTCTCCGGCTACTTGTTGGCTACTTGCTGGCTACTTGCTGGCTACTTTCTTTCTATTAGCTGGTTGCTTGCTGGCTACTTGCTGGCTACTTGCTCGCTACTTGCTCATTACTTGCTGGCTACTTGTTGGCTACTTGCAGGCTATTTGCTGGCTATTTGCTGGATATTTGATGCCTACTTGCTGGTTACTTGCTTGCTGCTTGCTGGCTACTTGTTGGCTACTTGTTGGCTTGCTAGCCTGCTGGCATGTTGGCTGGCAGGCCTGCTGGCCTGCTGGCTGCTTGCTGCCTCCTTGCTGACTACTTGATGGCTACTTGCTGGCTACTTGCTGGGCGTGGACTTGCTGGCTTGCTGGTGGGCTGGTCGGCTGACTGGTTGGCTGGCTACTTGCTGGCTACTTGCTGCCTACTTGCTCGCCTGTTCCCTTAAAGGACTTCTGGCCTGCTGGCGGGCTGGCCGGCTGGCTGGCTTGCTGGATCTTTGCTGGCTCTCTGGCTACTTGCTGGCTGCTTGCTGGCTACTTGCAGGCTACTTGCCGGCTACTTGCTGGCTACTTGCTGGCTACGTGCTGGATACTTGGGGCCTACTTGCTGGCTTCTTGCTGGCTACTTGCGGGCTATTTGCGGGTCACCTGCTGGCTACTTGCCCGCTACTTGGTGGCTACTTGCTGGTTTGCTGGCTGGCTGGCTTACTGGATTGATGGCTTCCTGGCTGGCCGGCTGGCTAACTACTTGCTGCCTACTTGTTGGCTACATGCTCGCTACTTGCTGGCTACTTGCTGGGCACTTGCAGGCTACTTGCTGTCTACTTTTGGGCTACTTGCTGGCTACTCGCAGGCTTCCTGGCTACTTGCTGGCTATTTGCTGGCCTGCTGGCCTGCTGGCTGCTTGCTGGCTGCTTGCTGGCTACATGCTAGCCCGCTGGTCTGTTGAATGTTGGCTCCCTGGCGGGCTGGCAGGCTGGCTGTGTGGCTGGCTTGCTGGCTTGCTGGCTACTTGCTAGCTTGCTGGCAAATTGCTGGCTAGCTGGCTACTTGCTCTCTACTTGCTTGCTACTTGCTGGCTACTTGCTGGTTACTTGCTGGCCAGGGCGCCAGCACCAGCCACCCAGCGCCAGCCAGCCATCAGCCAGTAAGCAGCCAGCAAGCAAGCAAGCCAGCAAGCCTGCAAGTAGCCAGCAAGCCAGGTAGACAGCCAGCCAGCCCCCCAGCTAGGCAGCCAGCCAGCCAGCTGGCCAAGCCACCAGGCCGCCAGCCCGCAAGCCCGTAAAACCGACAGCAGGCCAGCAAGCCAGCAAGCCAGCAAGCAGCCATTAAGTAGGCAGCAAGTAGCCAGCAAGCAGCCAGCAAGTAGCCAGCTAGCCAACAAGCCAGCAAGTAGCCAGCAAGCCAGGCAGCCAGCCAGCCAGCCAGGTGGCCAACCCGCCAGCCCGCCAGTTCGCCAGCTAGTTAGGAAGCCAGCAAGAGAGCAAGCCATCAAAACAGCGAGCCAGCAAGGAGGCAAGCCAACAAGTAGCCAGCAAATAGCGGGCAAGTAGTCAGGAACTAACCCGCAAGTAGCCAGCAAGTTGCAGGCAAGTAATCAGCAAACCAGCAAGTAGCCAGCAAGCCAGCAAGTGGCCAGCAAGCCAGCAAGAAACCAGCAGGTAGCCAGCAAGCCAGCAAGCCTGCAAGATAGCAAGCCAACAAGCCAGCAAGCCACCAGGCCCGCATGCCAGCAAGTAGCCAGCGAGTAGCCACCAAGTAGCCAGCAAGCCAGCAAGTAGCCAGCAAGCCAGCAAGTACGCAGCCAGCCGGGAGTTAGCCAGCAAGAGAGCACGCCGCCAGGAAGCAGCCAGCAGACAGCCAGCAGGCAGCCAGCAGGAAGTCAGCAGCTAGCCAGCAGCTAGCCAGGTATCCAGCAAGCCAGCAAGCAAGACAGCGATCCAGATGGCCAGCAATCCAGCTGGCGAGCAAGCCAGCAGGCCAGCAGGCCAGCCGGCCAGCCAGCCAGGAAGCCAGCAAGTAGCCAGCAAGCCGGTAAGCTGTCAGCAAGACAGCAAGTTGCCACCAAGTAGCCAGCAAGTAGCCAGCAGCTTGCCAGCAAGTTGCCAGCAAGCCAGAAAGTAGCCCGCAAGCCAGCAAGCGAGCCTGTCAGAAAGCCCGCCGGCCAGCCAGCAGGACAGCAGGCCAGCAAGTAGCCAGCAAACAGACAGCAAGCAGCCAGCAAGCAGCCGAAAGCCACCAAGCCAGGAATCCAGCAGTCCAGCAGGCCAGCAGATCAGCAGGCCCGCAAGACAGCAAGCCTGCAAGTAGGCAGCAATCCAGCAAGACAGGTAGCTAGCAAGTAGCAGAAAATAGCCAACAATTAGCCAGCCAGCCAGCAAGCCGGGAAGTAACCAGCAAGTAGCCAGCAAGTAGCCAGTTAGTAGTCAGTAGGTAGCCAGCAAGTAGCCAGCAAGAAACCAGCAGGTAGCCAGCTAGTATACAGCAAGTACCCAGCAAGTAGCCAGCAAGTAGCCAGCAAGTACCTAGCAAGTACCCAGCAAGCCAGGGAGTAGCCACAAGCCAGCAAAGAGCCACAAAGCCAGCGAGTGGCCAGCAAGCCAGCAAGTAGCCAATAATCCCGCAACTAGCCAGCAAGACAGCCGGCGAGTCAGCAGGCCAGCAGGTCAGGAAGTAGCCAGCAACCAGCCAGCAAGCAGTCAGCAAGAGGCCAGCAGGCCAGCAGACCAGCAGGCCAGCGAGCCAGCAAATAGCCAGCAAGTAGCCAGAAGCCCGCAAGTAGCCAGCAAGTAGCTAGCAAATAGCCAGCAGGTAGCCAGCACGTAGCAAGCAAGTAGACAGCAAGTAGGCAGCAAGTAGCCAGCAAGGAGCCAGCAAGTGGCCAGCAAGTAGTCAGCAATCCAGCAGGTACCAGCAAGCCAGCAAGCCAGCCAGCCAGCCAGCGCGCCAAAGGCCTGCAAGCCAGGAGATCAGCAGGCTAGCAGACCAGCAAGTAGCCAGGAAGTAGCCAAGAAGTAGCCAGCAAGTAGCCAGCAAGCAGTTAGCAAGCCAGCAAGCTAGCAGGACAGCAAGCCAGCAGGCCAGCAGGCCAGTAAGCCACAGGCCAGTGGGCTAACAGGCCAGCAGGCCAGCAGGACAACAAGCTAGCAAGCCAGCAGGCCATCCAGCCAGCTAGCCACCCAAAAGCATCCAGCCAGCGAGCCAGCCGGCGAGCCAGCAAGCCAGCCAGCCATCCATCCAGACAGCCAGCAAGCCAGCTAGCCAGCAAGCCAGCCAGCCAGCCAGCCAGCAAGCCAGCCAGCCAGCAAGCCAGCAAGTAGCCAACAAGTAGCCAGCAAGTAGCCCGCAAGTAACTCGCAAGTAGCCAGCAAGTAGCCAACAAGTAGCCAGCAAGTAGCCATTAAGTAGCCAGGAAGTAGCCAGCAAGCCAGCAAGTAGCCAGCAAGACAGCTAGCCAGCCCGTCGCAGGCCAGGAGGCCAGCAGGCCAGCAAGTAGCCAGCAAGTAGCCAGCAAGTGGCCAGCAAGCAGCCAGGAAGCAGCCAGCAGGCCAGCAGGACAGCCAGCCAGCCAGCAAGCCAGCAAGCCAGCAAGCCAGCAAGTGGCCAGTAATTAGCCAGCAAATAGATAGCAAGTAGTTAGCAAGTAGCCCGCAAGAAGCCAGAAAGTAGCCAGCAAGTAGCCAGGCAGTAGCCAGCAAGCCAGCAAGTAGCCAGCAAGCCAGCAAGTAGCCAGCTAGCCAGCAAATAGCCTGCAGGCCAGCGAGTAGCCAGCAAACCAGTAATCCAGCCAGCCTGCCAGCCGGCCGGCCCGCCAGCAGGCCAGCAGGCCAACAGGCCAGCAAGTAGCCAGCAAATAGCCAGCAAACAGCCAGCAAGCAGCCAGCAAGCTAGAACGCCAGTAAGCCAGGAAGCTAGGACGCCAGCAGGCCAGCAGGCCAGCAGGTCAGCAAGCCAGCAAGCCAGCAATTAGCCAGCAAGTAGCCAGCAAGTAGCCCGAAAGTAGCCTACAAGTAGCCTGCAAGTAGCCAGCAAGTATCCAATAAGTAGCCAGCAATCCAGCAAGCATCCAGCAAGCCAGCAAGTTGCCAGAAAGCCAGCAAGTAGCCAGAAAGCCAGCAAGTAGCCAGAAAGCCAGGAAGTAGCCAGCAAGCCTGCCCGCCAGGAAGCCAGCAGGTCAATCAGGTCGCCAGCCAGCCAGCCCGCCAGCCCGCTAGCCCGCCAGCAGGACAGCAAGCCAGCAAGCCAGCAAGTAGCCAGCAAATAGTCAGCAAGTAGCCAGCAAGTAGCCAGCAATTAGCCAGCAAGCCAGAAAGCAGCCAGCTAGCCCGTAAGTAGCCACCAAGCCGGCAAGTAGCCAGCAGGCAGCCAGCAAGCAGCCAGCAAGCAGCCAGGAAGTAGCCAGCAAGTAGCCAGCAAGCCAGCAAGCCTGATAGGCAGCCAGCCAGCCAGCCAGCCGTCCAGCTGGGCAGCCCGCCAGCAGGCCAGCAAGCCAGCAAGTAGCCAGCAAGTAGCCAGCAATTAGCCAGCAATTAGCCAGCCAGTAGCCAGCAAGCCAGCAAGCAGCCAGCAAGCCAGCAGATAGCCAGCAGGCAGCCAGCAGGTAGCCAGTTAGCCAGCAGGTATCCAGGAAGCCAGCAAGCCTCTCATCCAGCAAGCCAGCCAGCCAGCCCCAGCCAGCCAGCACCAGTTAGCCAGCCAGCACCGGCCAGGCAGTCAGCACCAGCCTGCCAGCACCAGGCAGCCAGCACCAGCCAGCCAGCACCGGCCAGCCAGCAAGACAGCAAGCCAGCTGGCCAGCAAGCCGGCAGGCACCAGGCAAGCAGGCCAGCCGGCCAGCCAGTCAGCCAGGCAGCCAGCCATCCAGCCAAGCAGCCGGGAAGGAGCCAGCAAGTAGCCAGCAAGCCAGCAAGTTGCCAGCAAGCCAGCAAGTAGGCAGAAAGTAGCCCTCAGGTAGTCAGCAAGTAGCCAGCAAGCCAGCAATTAGCCAGCAAGCCAGCAAGCCAGCCAGCCAGCTCGCCCGGCAGCCAGCAGGCCAGCAGGTAGCTGGCAAGCAGCCAGCATGCAGCCAGCAAGTCAGCAAGAAGCCGGCAAGCCAGCAGGCCAGCAAGTAGCCAGCAAGTAGCCAGCAAGTAGCCAGCAAGCCAGCAAGTAGGCAGCAAGCCAGCAAGTTGCCAGCAACCCAGCAAGTTGCCAGCTAGCTAGCAAGTTGCCAGCAAGCCAGCAAGCCAGCCAGCCAGCCGACCAGCCAGCCAGCAGGCCAGCAGGCCAGCAAGTAGCCACATCATGGGGTACAACGAAGCCGAAGTTCCATATGCCCGATGAGCTGCCCCCTGGATGTGACCCCCATAACTTAGGCCCTTGTCCGGCCTTACACCTAGATACATAAGAGCGTTTGTCCACTCTGTCCTTCTGCCAGAATAGTTAAAGTGGAGGAGGATGGCGGGAAAATGACGCTTGGTGAAGAGTATGGCTTGGCTTTTCTCCGGGTTGATGGACAATAACCAAAGCCTGCACCATCTTGAATGAGGCTTAGGTGTCGCTGTATTGGGTTGAAGGGTCTGCGTTTGTTTCTATCTGTGTTGTATAGCAGCACACCGTCTGCATACTGGGCTATGTTGACATGTAGCTCCGTGGGGAGAACCGCCACATACGCGCCAAAAAGTGTAGGTGACACCGCCTGTGATAGGTCGTCTGGTAGATAGCTCTCCCGCCACAGTGACTGTGAAATGTCTGTGTTTAAGGAAAGTGTGTAGAAGATGTATCATATTTGGAGGAAGCCCCAGGGTGATTAACTTATGTAGCAGACCTGCATGCCAGGTGGTAGAAGGCCTTCTTGACATCCAGAGACACTGCCTTGGTGAATGCTCTTTCCTGGAAGCCCAGGGCAGCGGCCTCCACCAAACGATGCAGCTGCTGTGATGTCGAGTGCCCAGGACGATTACCAAACAGATGGGGAGAGATATCTTGAAGGTCCCCCAGTGGAGGCGACAAGCGCGTTAAAGGAAGCCTCACGAAACTTTCGAGAGGATTGACAGGAGGCTAATGGAGCGGTAACTGGCAGAGAGAGCCGGATTTTTACCGGGCTTCAAAATGCAAATCACCCGAGCCTCCCTCCACTGTCGTGGAAAGCGACCCAGAGCGAGACACATGTTAAGAACCCGTGTAAGAAAGTGCACGGCTTTGAAGGGAAGATGACGGAGCTTGATAGGGGTCAATCCATCATGTACCTGCGCCTTTTTGGTATTTAGACGCCGGAGTGCTATCTGGAGCTCACTGGGTCTAATAACAGGAAGTCGGTCCGCCTCAGCAAGAGGACGTTGAAGATACTGACGTACCTACCTCTTGATCCGGCCAGTGAAGTCTAGGTCCTGGGGGTCATCTCTTGGCCTCATGGTACTCTCTAGGTAGTCGGCAAACACGTTTGATTTGGCTTGGGGCTCATACACAAGGCATTGTGTACCTGAGATAGATGTGATTGGTGCTCCTCCGCGATTCCGGCGTCCTGTAGCAAGCCTCCACGCCTCGCCATTCTAAAAATTCACTCGAGAATTCAACTCCTCCCACGTGCACACACGGTGCTCATTAGGCGAAGTCGAACCTCTCGGCGCAGGCGAGCAGAACTTAATTATGGCAAGTGCGATGTCGCTGATAGAGTCTGCGAGCCGCCCAAGTGCGACGGATGAGTAGATGGTTGTCTATCGGGATGGCGTGAGGCTGTAGAGGTGCTGGAGTGTGATCGGTGAGGCTACGAACAGTTCGTCCTACGATGGAGGTGAAGGATGAGATCACCGTCTATAGGGTTGGTGTGTCTGTAATGTGTGGGTTTGGAGGTATGGGGTCACTTAGGCAGACCCGTACGCAGTCCCAATCGACCTCACGGTTTTGAACCGTGAAATCATGACTGACAACCCGTAAGTTGACCTCAGCCACAGCTGGGTTATGGTCGAAATGTAAGGCGCTTTGTGAATTGAGTGATGGGTGGAATGGAAAATGTTTGATGCTTGCGAAGTCAATGACCGAAGGACGGCCTGAATTCGCGGGAAATGAGTGGGTTGCCAGGGACCCTCAACTCTCAATTGAGGATCTCTATCTATTATGCGGATGATTTCTCTGCCTCTTGCGTCTGTCCGGGAACCCGAATGCCAACGCGGATGTTTAGCATTGAAATCCCCACCCATAATGCCGTTGGGATGTAGAGCGAGGATAGAGAGATAATCGTTTGCAACGAACTGTTGACGAGGATGGTGATATGCAGACACTATCAGGACCTCGGAACCACCCAGGTTCAGTAGACGGCCGTGGCTTCATGGGTTTGAAGAGGGGGCAGTTGGACAGGTTGAAAGACCACACCTCTCTTCACGAAGATCGCCGTCCCAACGCCACGACGGCCCACACGGTCGTACCTGAGGCAGTGATGGCCAGAAACCCGGAAGGAAATTTCAGGTCGGAGATGAGTTTCCGATACCAAGATGAGATTAAAAGCAAATGACCCCGCAAAATGTAGGAGTTCATTTTGTTGTCCATTGATGCCACTCGTATTCCAGAACGCGAATCTGAACGAGGTCACAGACCTAGTTCGAGCTGCCATTATGGCTCGCGCGGCTTACTGTAGACAACAAGGCAAGCGCCTCCATGGCAATGACCATTCGGGCTGCAGAATCTGTGGTGTCAAAGAACCTCACCACCAGTTCACAGAGACGCCGACCGTGGTTCTGTAGCAATTGCTGCAACCAACCCAGCATCCCTGAGGTCGGTGTGGTGGGAGGACAAACTTCATTTGAAGAGGAAGTTTTGGTAGGACTGGGTGATGCAGAGGAGCGCCTGGACGCCAGCCTAAAAATAGCCCTCCATTCCTCAGCTGACGAGCGGGCTTTGGAGTACCTCGCCCGCTCGACGCCTCAGAATCGGACTGTTACCCTCTGGCAGGACGTCGTCCCTTCGCTCCACCAGAGTGGGTGGTCTTAGGGGCTGTTTGTGTAGCCTTAGGTGGACGTGCGTGTTTTGCTCGTGATACCGCCGGCAAATCCGCAGGCTTGCGCGCAACCTCCGCAAAGGTAGGCACACCTCGTGCTCTCTGAGTTGTAGCAGAAGCAGCTGGCTGCACTGGTACAGCTGGGGCAGGTTTCTGCCTAGCTGATGTTGGTGCTGGCGCCCTCCTAGAGGCTACCGCAACCTTCCTAGTCGGGCAGCCCCCATAGCATGCACTGTGATCACCCTTGCATTTAGCGCAGGTAGGTACCTCAGTGATCGCACGCAGACAGACATCTTTGGTTTGGGTGCCACCACACCATAAGCAGCGTGGGTTACGGTGACAGAAGTTGCTGGAGTGGTTAAACCCCAGGCATCTATAACATTGCGAGGGGCCGCTGGATCCCTTTGCTGGTTCCAACTGAACCCGGAGGTAGCAGATGGTTGTGACGCCATCGAACTTGACTTCCGGGTCACTGGCTCACTCCACCACTACAAGGAACAGTGAGAGAGGGGATTTTGTGCCTTGGCGATCTGGAGCTGGCCTTGTCAGCTGCTTTATCACTCTGGGGGTGATAAAGCGGACGAGGTCTGTCCTGATGTTTTCCACTGAGGTATCCACCGGCAACCCGCGGATAACCCGGCGCATATCACGGGTTTTCTCTATCCCAAAGGTGAAGTGGGGTATCCTTCTCTTCTTGAGCTGCTGCAGTAATAGGCTGTAAACTTCTACCGTTTTAGCCTCGAAGATATAGCGGCTTTTGTTCCTCCGCACTGTGCACGTGTGCGCCAGGGTCGGCATGACTTCTTTCAGGAAGCCAACAGCCCCGGAAAAGTCATTCACAATGATCGGAGGAACGTGTTTCCGTTGACCCCCACCATTCTGACCTCTCACGATTGGCTTTCCATGATTTAACTTCACGGAACTCCCACTCCTGCTCGCCATCCGTGGACATGTCCGAAGAGCTATGCTCTGAGTCATCCTCGTATGTCAAGCAGTAGCCGGAGTACGTAGTGGTCCTCCTACTACAGTAAGAAAAGGAGGTGCGGAAACTGGCACACTCATCCTCGGAGTCAGACCCCGAGCTTTCGTCTAAACGAAGTACTGGCTCACATGTGTCGCACTGATCGATTGATTCAAGAAGTACTACCTTGCCTTCTCCGCCGCGGCGTTGTTGGCGAGGTTTTCTCTACCTGGATGCACCAGTAGAGGTGCTAGTTAAGGCAGTTGCGGTCGAGTTGGCTAGTCCGTCAGGAGCAGAACTAGTGTATGGGATGGTTTCCATCACTAATGGGTTTGCTGACTAGGGCCAGACAGGTACTAAAAGCACTGCACCGGAGGTACAGTGCAAAAGCACACGAACGTGTGCCCTCACCTGAAGGTAGCAGGGGCTGAGAAGCGTGCCACTAATACGACCGGACACCTGTAGACACAGATGCGCCTTACCCGTTATATTCAGAACTATACTGATACTTTCAAATTAGTTTTCAGTAATTTTTCTTACTGTTACAGCTTATTCTTCCGATTACTGTTTCACGAACTTAAATAGAAAACATAAAGATTTAGGCACGTCCAACGTTGCAATCGTGAGTTGGTTGGTTTGCTTTATCTATATAGTTAACTCCAGGCAAATTTTATGGACGGAATGAATTTCGCCGCGTCAGCTAGATTTATACATATATACGTAAAAGTTAAAGCTATTAACAATAAAGCAAATAAAATTATACAAATATAAGTATTTGTAGCTTAAATAATTACTTATGTTACACGATCTGATGACACTTTTCTTATAAATTGACCGGGACCGCGATTTCATGTACAACTTTACACATCCTCAGCCGGAAACAACAAAGCTGTTGTCATCGTTACGAACCCTAGATGTTAATATGTTGTTACAAGAAAAGTATCATCAGTACAAGGTACCGGATTGCTTTGGCCGATAGTGGCAACCCACTACCTTATGCTGGCTTTCCGTTCTTGAAGAGCAGGCGCTGGTGGGCAAGCTGGCTGTTAGTTGTCCCTCAGATGAAGGCAGCTTGTTTTCCCCGAGGCTCTCTGGAAGCAGAACCGAAGATTCAAGCCGCAATTGCCTGAAACTGCCCGAGGGGCATGCCCCAAGGCACCCGCCACGACACCCCACAATACTGCCCTCCCATTTACGTGCACAAAGACCACGGCACTAAACTTAATCAAGTGCTGCCAAAGTTCCCCTCAAAGGACAAAAAACTTCTCAAAGCCCGCTTCTCGCACGACATTCAAGTATTAGTAACAAGCGACAATCTTTACAACCAAATGGTTCACTTCCTCCAGGAGAATAACATTGACTTTCACATAGTCCCCTCTCGCTCCTTCCGATCCTTCAGTGTAGTAGCCAAAGGCATTAGCTCAAACCACATTGAGGCTACCCTGAGAAAAGAACTCCTGTCCCAGGGGATAAACCCGCTCCGGGTTGTTCAACTCCACAGATGGAACAGGGCAAGAACACCATTACCCATGTATCTGATTGAAGTGAAAACTCATGAGGAATATGACTCCTTACTTAGGTTAAAACACCTATCATATTACCCGGTTAGAATGGAGGATTATAAGCGCCCCAACATACCCAAACAATGCAATCGATGTCAGATGCTCACGCACCACGAACAAGACTGTCGGGCATCGGGCGAAGTTTGCTCCAAGTGCGCGGGTTCACATTTCTTTCGGACATGCGCAGTAACAGGCGACGACCGCTGTTGCGCTTTGTGCCGCCAGAAGGGTCATGGCTCCCGTTATCGTGGGTGCACCGAATACCAGAGGGCCTTGTGATTGCGCCAAGGACGCGGGCACTCCTATGCCGAACACGGTCGACAGCACCCATCTGCACAAAATCCACGGTCGGCGCACCCCTGGGGGCAATTTACCTCAATGCCATCGACCTCAAACTTTCACCCTGTGCACGCCAACACGAATACACCCACCAACGAGTGACACCTGGTGGGCCCTCGTGGGCGCAGAATGCCTAACAACCCTCCCAATCGGACCTTGATCCAACCTCAGCACCACCAACAACCACAGTCAGCCTCTGCAGAGGCCCCCAGTAGAAGAATCCCCTCCCAACCTCAACACTCGTCACGACAAATCTCAAGACGTGCGTTGAACGCCCAGCACCTCAGGGAAACTCTAACACGCAAACTCCAAAGCCAGCAAATGACGTTAGACGAACTAAGGAACGACGCTGAAATAATAGGTCAAATTCTCACTGACCGCTCCCGCGATATCATTGGTGTCATTGCCACAAACTTTGAATTCTTTGAATGTTTCTTCACCCTTTTCCAAGACAACCATGGCTGAACAACGGACTATGATTCTCACTTGGAATGCTAATGGAATCCGTCAACGAAAAACTGAACTCAGACACTTCCTTCACAATAACTCTTATCCCATTGTTGCCCTTACAGAAACGCATCTAGACACCCAAGACAGACTTCACATCCCGGGCTATAAGGTATACCGCGCTGACAGAAATCGCAGGGGAGGGGGCGTGGCTCTTCTGATCAGGAATCACCTAGCCCATCACCAAACTTACATTCCACCGCTACGGAGACTCGAAGCCGTAGCAATAACCATCAAAGTCGCCAATGCGGATACCACCATCATCTCAGCCTACAATCCCCCTGTAGACATCTCCACGGATAATCTAGACACACTCCTAAACATATCCCATCGGGTAATCATTATAGGTGACCTCAATTCCAAACATGGAAATTGGAACTGTCTTCATTCAAACGCTCCGGGACAAAGACTTACCACCCACGAACTACAATCTAATTACATAATTCATGCACCCACTCAACCCACGCACATCCCCTGGTAACACCGGCACACACCTGACATCCTAGATATAGCCATCTCACAAAACCTTACACACCCTACTCAGCTCACCGTCATTAACGAACTATCATCCGATCACCTCCCGGTTCTAGCCACTATCGACGCCTCTACATCCCATGTGCAGCCCCCTCCCCGATATAACTTCAACAAAACCAACTGGGATAACTATAGGGACTACATTGACCAACACCTTACTGAGAAGACCCTTCACTCCATAGATGATCTCAACAATGCCGTAGAGCACATTCAAAGCACCATTTTACAAGCCATCTCCTGCTCTACACCCTTCATCGCAGCCAACCCAGGACCCAGGCACCATCCTCCCGACATTAAAAATCTCACAGCCGAACGCAACCGAATCAGACGACAATGGCAGCAAACCCGACACCCAGCTCATCAGAGACGACTTCTGGAACTCAACGCCCAATTACGACAACAGATCACCCAAATTACCAATGACCAATGGAATACCAAACTCGCTGACCTAGACACCAACAGAGGCGACATTTGGCGGATAACCCGTTACCTGACCAAAAACCTATAGAAATACCACCACTGCGTACAAACAACACCATAGCCGAAACCGACCAAGAGAAAGCAGAGACACTCGCCGACGCCCTTGAGTTAACTCTATCCCCAAACGACCAGCCGTCATCCGACATACTTATAACTGAAACACACCAAATAACACGCGATGTTCACAACCGACCTACCCATAACAGAATGCGAAAGACTTCCCACTCCGAGATTGCTTGGCTAATCCACCACCTTCCCAACCGCAAGGCACCAGGCCCTGACCAGATACCCAATATAGCCATCAAAAACTTGCCACTAAAGTCACTTAAATTCCTAGCCACCATTTTTAATTACTCTCTTAAGCATTGCATTTTCCCAACAGCCTGGAAAACTGCTCATGTACTACACTTCCCTAAACAACACAAACCTCCACACAACCCGATGAACTATAGACCAATTAGTCTCCTCAGCTCACTGAACAAACTCCTTGAGAAAGTCATACTCAAGCGACTAAACGCGTACATTAAAAACACTACGCTCCTCTGCAACGAACAATTCGGCTTCCGAACACACCACTCCTCAACACTTCAAATACTTAGAGCCACAGAACACATCACCCATGGCTATAACATCAATAAATCAACTGGTGCACTACTCCTCGATTTCGAACGGGGCTTTGACAAAGTTTGGCACAAAGGACTCTTACGCAAAATGATCTCCTATAATTTCCCAGACTCAGCAGTTAAACTAACTTCCAACTATCTCTCAGGACGATCCTTCAGATCAATGGTAAACGGCTCCCTGTCAAGCCTAAGACAAATCCGCGCCGGCGTTCCCCAGGGTAGCATCTTGGGACCACTCCTTTTCAACATATATATTAACGATATTCCTATGCCTAATTCAGTTAAAACATTCGTCTATTTTGATGACACAGCCCTCATAGCCCAATCCTGGCAACCACGCCTAATTCACCGCCGTCTTCAAAACTACATTACGCAACTAGAATCTTGGCTCACTGACTGGCGAATAAAACCAAATCCCAATAAATGCCAAGCGATTCTCTTCATTAAACGCACAAACCATCGAACCCAAAACCTCCCTCCCCTACAACTCTTCGGCACTAATATAACCTGGTCGCCCACAGGAAAATACCTAGGTGTCACCATGGATAGAGGCCTCACATGGCGCACACATCAGTCAAATCAGAGGCAAAGCATGCGGCCGACTCAGGGAACTCTATCCGCTATTAAACCACTCCAGCCTTATTCCCATCGAAACTGCCTTGGTCCTCTACAAAACCCTCCTCAGACCACTAATTACCTACGCCGCCCCGGTCTGGTGATATGCAGCAAAAACGCACATCAAACGACTACAAACTTTCCAAAATAAAATCCTACGGCTGATATGCAAACTCCCGCGTACAACTCCAGCAGCACCTCTACATAAGGTACTGAGAATACATTTTATTAACGAATTTATCCGCAAGCTCGCCTTTGACCTCTACAAATATTCAGAACAAAATCCAAACCCACTCATCCAAAGCATTGGTAGCTATGACCCATTCACCAATAAACATAAAGGACCCCTATACCTCTTTCACCGTTACTCGGACAACGACGTTAGCGAACATGACGTTCAAGACTTCCTAAACCAGCTCATCCCTGTCTAGAACCCAACACAGCCCTCAAGACTACCATCACATCTGCCTACAGAATTCCCTCAGCATTCCAAACCACAACTAATATTATAAGCATGCCTTGTACTACTAATACCGTGTACTAACACCACCCCAGAGCTACTAACATACCATGAATAACACGCATGATCATAATCTAACTTTAACCCTCCACTAAGCATGGACGCATGCACCGCAAAAGACACTACACGCATGCCCAAATAACATACACTACACTACGCGACTCCCCAGTCTGGCACTCAGGGCACCTAGCCATGTTTGCCACACTGGCCTCTTACACCACGCCGCCCAGCATGACTCATGCTGAGCATATCATACACGACACTCCCCAGAGTGCTTATTGCGGGATCTGCTAACTAACACCACTAATCTTTCACGTAACCCCGCACCCCTGCATGTTAGTATTAACAGCATGCGGGAGGCGATGTAGAATGCTTGCCGGAGAATGACGGTTGATCGCCAAAAAAAAAAAAAAAAAAAAAAAAAAACTGCCCGAGGGTTGTTTCCGAAGAGGCAATGCGCTGGCTGGAGAAGTTCTAGTCGGCACGTCCGCTCTGTTCGGCTCCTAAAACCAACTTTGGACCTAGCTAACGATTCAAACGACAGATATGAATAATTCTTTTTGATTATAGTGATGACATATTAATCGTTAGAAAGAATCTGGAAAAGTAGGGAATATTACTCAAAACTGATTCCAGATTATGCTACTTCACCATTGGTAAACGCAGTAAGATCATGGTAGTAAATTTTGGTTTTTAAATTACCTCCGATATTTTGTTTGCAGTTTGTTGTTTATGTTATGCAAATTATGTATATTTTTTACTTTACATATTTATTTAAACCTTAATCATTCATTTACTTATATCCCGAGATAGAAATAACTGAAGCGCAATCAATCCTCTTTGCTACGAACTCCAAGAGACACGAAGTTCTTTACATTTTTGAAATTGTTTCTTTCACGATATTTGTTTCTACTCGCAATGCAATGGCGCCAATAAGGCGGAGCGTTTACCTCGTGGAATTTACAGTGTTCCAAGATAAACAAATTTTTGCTTTTGCTTCACCTTACTTCTTCTTATTTCCCATCTTCTTTTTATTCTTATTGGACCTTTTAAAGGCATATTTAAGTTAAACTCAAAAGCATCATGATAAATTTAGACAGTATAGAAGAAGATGTAGTAGTGGTCTGAAGAGAAAACCTGAGAGAATAGCGAATAGTTCTCAGAATTAACTCTAGATGGCGCTGCCTCGCTATTCTTAAACGAAACAAGATCTTCGCCGTGCATATTGATACCGTCCCTGTTAGGCATATCATTGTCATAATAACCGCGAAAGTCTTATTAAATGCATAATTAAGGGCGTATAAATGCCACAATATGAATTATACAGAGTTATAACAAATACAGAGGATAATGATTAAATATACAGGTGCAGAAACTAAACAGGCAATCCCGATAATATATATATATATATATATATATTATTGAAAGCACGAGAACCCAACGTGCCATGAGTGCGAGGAAGATGAACACTTTCCCTCACAGGTATTTTCTTTGTGTTTCTAGCCGACAAATGTAGCATTGTTCAAGGCTAGGCCCTCATCGCCAGTTCACGTTTTGGTCTGCACATGATACGTGATGAGAGAATAGACACCGGGATTTAAGGTATACATTTTCAAACATGCTGATGCATTAATTAACTGAACTGTGGGAAGGTGAAAGTTGCGTTGAATACATGCCTCAGACACTAGAATTTGCTATTAGATTTAAGAGTAGGGATGAAACACAACATATAAGGAACAAGCAACAGGTCACATGACGACCAGAGTGTCCAAAATTCGGCGAAAGGAAGGGGAAATTTGTGCAATGACCACGTTTGATGTTTGCTAGGGAAAACTCTGTTTTTTTTGGCGAGCGAAGGGGGCAATAAGTATTGAAATCTCATTGAAGTCCGTGTTCGCGAATGGACGGAGTAATACACATTACGTGGTTATCGAACACCCTGTGTTAGTGAGTGAGAGAAACTGCACACCTTACAACATCTTTAAGATTTCACCAAACTCTGTTTTTTTAATAATCCTTCGGAAATACTATGTTGTGCGAACTTATGCTCTCGACGTTCAGGAATAACGCGTACACAGATACATACAATACTCGGTGCGTCCTAGTGATTTACCAGTTCACTCGCGGCTGTGATTCAGACTAGCCGTCGTGTCAGGCGCACAGCAACGGGCAAATCTCAAATCTAGCGCCTAATGTGCGAATAACATCTAGATAACAGTGACGAGTGGAGAGGACTAATTGTAACAATAAACTTGACATTAAACGGTCGTGGTGTCTACTATGTGATAATACCCACACACTGTCAGGACGCACCCACTCCCTGAAACTCAAAACAGGGAATTCATGCAGATCTACCCTGAGACAACCCCCGACCTGTTGGAAACCTCCCATCCGTAGTCCTCACCCATCACAAATCCTATCATATGAGGTGTTGTGTGCCGGGAGGGCTCAACGAGGTTCTTAACGGCCAAGGGCCGCCTCAATTTGTTTATTTACTTGATATTTGACATTTCGTTTGCGGTTTGTTTTTATATTTGCTACATCATATATTTATATATCATTTGTCTATTGTTTCTTGTTTATGATCATGACGCTAATATGAGAAGAAGCAATGTGAAGGTACAGGAAGTAGTACTCAAAATTATATCTAGTGGGCGCTACCTCGCCATTCGTAAACAAAACAAGATCATGGTGGTAAATCGTAATATTAAATTGACAGTCGACACTCTGGCTGCTGTTCATTGTTCACGCTATGCAACATTTTATTTCGTTCTATTTATTTGTTATCGCCCGAGATTGGACTGAGTGAAACGTAATCAAACCTCTTTGATCGGCGCCAATTGGTTCAAAACTCTTTGTCGCCTTTTACTCTTTGCTTTCACGCTCTTCAACTGTTTGTACTCATAATGCAATATCGCGAAAAAGAGGAACTGTTTAATTGGTAGAATTTGCAGTGCTATACGCCAAACGAATTTTCAATGCTTCTACTCTATCCTCCCTATACTTCTTATAACATTCATATTTACTTACATTTTGATATGATCGTCATGACATTAAGCTATTATAAAAGAAATGAAGCATTAATCAGGAGGAAAAGGTTTGGAGGAATAGGAAATTATACTCCAAACTAATTCTAGAGGGAGCCACTTCACAATTCGTTATTGAATCGAGATCATAACAGTAAACTCTGATATTTAATTCACATTTGAGGTTTTGGTTGCCTTAGATTGTTTATTTATTAACATTTATTTATTCATTAATTTATTTATGTTTATCAACTACATTAATTCATTTATTCATTTATTTGTTACGCTACGTAGATAGAAAGAAATGAAGCGCAATTAATCTCCTTTACTAGGACCACCAAATTATTTAACATCTCTTTGCCTCTTTTTACTCAAAACTTCCGCGATCTTCAACTCTTTTATAAGTTGAATTTTAACTGTGTTTTATCTAGCCTATTATCATTCAGAGTTTTTGTATGATTTGCATTTCTGTTAACCGTTTTTCTCAAATTCGTACCTTCCTTATTTTTCTTCTTCTTTTCTTACTTTCCACTTAAATATAATTATACCGACTTTTCAATGACTATTCTGTTTTGGAGTGTTTTTGATAAGCAGATTAGTTCTTATGAAAATAAATGTTGTAAAAGTTTCCTGGAAACGCTTAGATTGTGTAAATTCTACTGTTCTTTTACTGTAGGATTTTTATGTAAACTTTAGACCTAACTGACGATTCAAACAATAAGTGTGCGTAATTATCATTGATGCTTCATTTTGGTGGTGAAGCAGTAAATAGAGAAAATATCTGGAAGAATAAAGAATATTACACAAACCAATTCTAGGGTGTACCACTTCGCCATTAGTAACGAAATAGCATCGCAGTAAATTTTGGCAATAAACGTTACCCGATATTTTGTTTGTTGTTTTGTTGTTTATGTTATGAAATTTTAAGTTTCATCTTATTTATTTAATCTCTTGTTTATTAATTAATTTATTTGTTATCTCATGAGACTGGTATGAGACGCAAACAATGCTCTTTGCTAGGAGCCCCAAATGATAGAGAGCTCTGTCGCTTTTTTAGGATTTACTCTCGCGATATTTAAATGTTTCTGACGGCAACAGAATGGCGGCAATTAGACGAAATATTTAGCTCAGAGAATATCCAGTGCTACAAACTGTACGAATTTTTGGACTAATTTTTACTGTTCCGCTTCTTCTTCGTCTTCTTCTACATCTCCCCCTCCTCATCCTTCTCCTTCCCCTTATCCGACCTTAACAAACACATTTAAGTACACCTTAAAACTATCATTATAAACTTTAGGCAGTAATGAAGCAGTGGCCAGAGGAGGCAATCTAAACAAATAGGGAATAGTACTCAAGACCTTTTACAAGCGCTACCACGCGATACTTAAACCAAGCATGATCATCGGTGCGAATTTCTATATTTACTTGAAATTTGACGCCTCGTTTGCAGTTTATTTTTAGGCTATACATCATCATACCTTTATTTATTGTTTAATTGTATTTTCTTTATGGTCATGATACTATCATCAGAAGAAACAACCTGCAGGTACAGGGAGTAGTACCCAAAACTAACCCTAGGGCGCGCTACCTCGCCATTCGAAAACAAAACAAAATCAACGCGGGAGAGGCAATATAGCCTTTCTGGATGAGCGCAATAGCCACCACAGGACACGAGTACAAGCTAAGGAATATTAAACATAACACAAGCGAGGTATTTACTAACATATGATTTGTGATATTACATGATTAAAGTCGTGTAAAATAAACAAAGACGCATTGCGGGTAGGTTAATAAATAATGATAGTGTATTTTATCATTGCGGAGAAACAGAATATAGCTGTAATGATTGGAAGGATAAACAACAATTTGTAGTTCGTATTCCTTGTAGTTTAAGGAAAAAGAAATGTACAGAAGGTATAGAATACGGGACATATAAGATGTTTTAGCATAGATTAATAAGTCGAACCAACTATAGATAGAGTTACATTTAAAATAACAAAGGAACAAAATAAGAAATCTGCAAGTAGGAGTACACGAGATGGAATAAAAGATAAAGCTATACTGGAAACAAATACCTGAAGGAAAAGAAGGAAATTGTTACACAAACAGAAGGCGATATTAATGGTGCTTTCTTAGAAAAAAGAGTAATGATTACTGCACAAATTACTTCCAAACCAACTGAATTACAAAACATTTAATGTGCATACTGCATTGATGACTTCGGAAACTAGACAACAGTACCACAGATGGAACAGAAGCTACAAATATATAGCAGTTAGCGTGGATTCAAACCTAACTTGGGAAAACCAAATAAAACAATTGCAGAAAGTATACAGCAAATATTAACAATGCTCAAAAGAATGACAGGTAGCAAATGCGGCAACTCAAAAGGAACTCCAAATGTAACATAAATTGTGTATACAAATTTAACAAACTGTAACTTAAAACTTCAATTACTTGATGATACTTTTCTTATCAATTGTTCTTATAACAACAACATATTAACATCTAGCGCTCGTAACGGTTACAACACCTTTGTTTCCGGCTGAGCATGTGTAAAGATTTTATATGAAATCGCGAACCCGGTCAATTTATAAGAAAAATGCCATCAGTTCGTGTAACATAAGTGAAGTTTTAAGTTACAAATTGTTATATTTGTATATATTTGTTTGTCTCACTGTTAATTTCTTCATATTTTACGTATATATATATATATATATATATGTAGAAAACTAGCTGACGCGGCAAAATTCATAACGTCAATAAAAGTTTCCTAGACTTAACTATACAGATAAAGCAAACCAACTGACGACTCCAACGTTGGACGTGCCTAACCCTTTATTCTTTCTATTTAAGCTCATGAACCAGTCATCGGAAGAAAAAAACTGTAACAGTAAGAAAAATTACTAAAAATTAATTTGAGAGTGCCCTAATTCATCATTTGTAAAACAAAGAAGGTCATCGCACTATATTTTGGTATTTAGTTGACATTTGACTTTTTGTTGCTCTTTTCTAGCATTATGTGTGTATTATTTACTTATTGCTATTTTATCCTCTAAATAAATATAGCTGAAAGGCAATCAACCTCTTTACTAGGATTTCCCAAAGATTCAAATCTCTTTATCATGTTTACACTTTCCTTCCGCGAACTTAAATTATTTTTGTCAATTGAATTTTATTATGTTTTAGCTATTTTGTTGTTATTCAGAACTCGTGTGTGATTTAATACATTTTTAAACATTTTTATTGCAGGATTTCTTTCTTTTATTCCTTTCTTTCTTGCTTTCCTTCTTAATTTCTTTCTATCTTTCCTTCTTTCAACTTTTTTCAGCCTTCCTCTCTGTCCCTCCTTCATCTTAAGGGTTGTGAGATTATTTTGAATACACATATTTGCTTTAAATCTGTGCCCTAGAAGAATTAGGAATTTATCAAAGGAAAAATGACAACAGTTTTCCGGAAATGTTTAAATGCGGAAAATTTTGAATGTGTGTGTGTGTTTTTTTCTGTAGAACTCCACTTTAGGCCTAGCTAACGATTCAAAAGATAGATACGAATAATTCTTTTTGTTTATAGTGATGTCCCAGTAATCAGAAGAAAAAATCTGGAAAAGTATGCAACATTATTCAAAATTACTTCTAGATTGTGCTACTTCACCATTAGCAAATGGTCCAAGATTACTGCAGTAAATCTTGGTTTTCAAATTACATCCCACATTTTGATTCCAGTTCGCTGGTTACGTTATGCAAATTATGTATTGTTTACTTTACTTATTTATTTACCACCTTATTTGGTTATTTACTTGTTATCACGCGATATAGAAATAATTGGAGCGCGATCAATACTTTTTTTTTCAATTTTTTTATTAGAATCAAATTCACATTACATACAGAAATTCAATGATGAAGTTTTGCAGAATTTGTGAAAAAATTAGCAACTGCACATCTAAAGATAGTATTCACACTGTACATATATTACAAATGCCACACTCTGTCTTAAACATTAGTTCCAAATTATCTACAGTTTCAACTGCCTCAGAAATAATAATAGATGTTACCAAAACAAGAGCTGTGCCCCTACCTGGTAGTTATCCATACTACCTTTTATAAAGCTGTGTTATATTTATTTATTTAATATTTATTATTCAAATATAGCTAACCACTTGGCACTGACTAAAAATTTTTACAAAAACATTTATAGTTAAACATAACTCAGATAATCTATCATTTCAGTCTAAATGACCTTCAATAAAGTTTAAGTAGTTTTTATTTGCAGCCAGAGTTCATGAAGATCACCACAGCCATTTCAAAAGGAAGATCAATAATAACAGTTTATAATCTTCATTTAATTCGGTAACTTACACTAATTTACATTAACACTGCTCCTAGCTCACTTGACTAGCACTCAGTCCAATTCACGCCACATATTTACTGTATCTAACCCTAATGGTATATCACAATGTTAACTGCAGTACCATTTAATCAACACTTCACATATGCAATTGTATTCACAACGGTAACTTTTGAGACTCTTAAGTTATCCTCCTGCGTCCATTTGAAGAGGATAGTCATTGCAAAGGGTTGCCTAACTATCCGAAGGATCACTGTCCTAAGAACTTGTGGCCAGAAAAATGGTATTGCTAAAGATTGTCTGCACTCCGTGAAAGCAACCAGTCTAGATGTTGGGATGGCAGTTGACTTCTGAACCAGTGTAATTAAGCTCAAATTGGATGATATACGGCTCCATAGAATCACTGAGCCCCGCCGTGATTAGCTTCCAGCGTTCCCTTCCCAGGAATTCAAAACTTTCCCTCTGTAATGCCACATTTCCAGGATTTTTCTGAATTATCCAGTGTAATGTTCCCATTACCAACCATATCGCACATCTGTAGAGCGCCGTGTTTTTAAAGCTGAATTCCAGTCGCTGTAGCCTTCGAAGACGGTGGAAACTCCGGCGGGCACCATTTTCCAATAAAGTATCTGAGCACTCTCCAGATATGATGCACCTGTTTGCAAGAGGCAATCCGATGTTCCAAGGTATCTAATTGTAAACAAATTTGGCATATGTTACATGTCGCAAGGCTATGTCGCCATAATTTCCCTGCTGTTGGTATGGTCTCGTTTAATACTTCATATGCTGTCTCTTTCCAATCAGTAGGAACAACTTTATTGAAGAGATTCTTCCATATAAATTTCCATTCTGTATTCTCTTTCTCTTCAATCCTGGGTGTACACTGCGATGTATTGAGCAACTGACATTGTTTTCTTGTTGATTCAAAAACTGCGAGCTCAGCACTGGTGTCCAGCAAATGTCTGAGATGGTTAACAGTGGGTTTAAATCCCGGATATGTCCTCTGAAGGTTCTGTATCTGATCCTGCCAGAAGCTCCGATCTATCGATGAACCATTACCACCCAGTGATCTGACAGCATCTTTCCCTAGTAAGGCCATGCATTTCTTGGCGATGTCCACCAGTCCACATCCACCTTTGGATTGCGGCAATCGCAACTGTGCTCTGCTCACCCTGTAGGGTGTCCCAGTCCATAAGAAATAGCCAAGCAGTTGCTCAAGTCTCTGTGCGTCACGTTTCGGAATTGTAAGTATCTGTGCTAAGTACCAAATTTGACTGAGACCATAGATATGTATGTACCAAATTCGCTGCATAAAATTCAGGTTCCGAGCCCTCTCCAACGATAACGAATATCGCAAGTGGTTGATTTTCTCTCTCCAGTTGTAAACTATAGTGGGTTCCATATCTCCCATAAAAGTGATACCAAGTATCCTGGTGGTGGTAGTACATTTCATTCCCAGTGTTTGTACTGGTTCCAACCACCGTCCAAGCAATAATATCTCAGATTTGGGTACGTTTAACGTTGCACCCGACATCCTTGTATAGATCTCCAATCCATTCTGTATGGCTGCCATATCGTGATTGTTAGTCGCTACAATGGTGACATCATTCGCATAAGCGATGACTTTAAAGCCTTCATTGTACACAGTAACCCCCTGTAGCGTATCTTGCAGTCTTTGAAGCAGGTGGTTTAACGCTAGAGAAAAAAGCCCCAATGATAACGGGCACCCTTGACGCACTGACCGGCCTATTCGTATTGGAGTGGAAAGCCAGCCATTCCATAACACTCGGGATTTTGCTGCACCATAAACGCCTTGAATAATTTTAATCACGTGCATCGGAAATTTCGCCGCCTTTAAACATTGCCATAAATACGAATGTTGCACTTTATCAAATGCTTGTTGGAAATCCAAGCTTATCAAGACCGCCACCTGCTGTTCTCTTTGCAGATGTATGAGGACATCGCGCAGTTCTTCCAGCGTAACAATGATATTGCGCTTCGAAATCGCCGCTTGGTTGCAGTGTAATATTTCTGTGTACGCTCCTTTCAACCTGTTTGCTATGACTTTGGTAAATATCTTATAGTCAGCATTCAACAATGTAATTGGGCGAAAATCCTTCATAGTAGTAAGCTGTGCTGTCTTTGGCAATAATGTGATAATTCCATCCGCAAACGTTTCGGGAAACTGAGCTGTTTCCCACAACTTCACCAAAACTGCCATCACTTCACATTATATAATGGGCCAACAGGTCCTATAAAATTCATAGGAAAGGTCATCAGGACCTGGAGACGTAGGTTTACTGGTATGTTGGATGACTTCTAGTACTTCTTGTTCTGAAATGGTTCGGGTGAGTAGATCGGCAGTTTTCTGAGTAACCCCAGTTGTAAACAGCGGCCACGCCTCATACCGAGATGGGGTACCCTCATCTGATCCCTTGTGAAATAAAGCCTGAAAGTGTTCTGCTATAAGGTGAAGGATAGACCTGGTCCCTGTAAATGTGTTTCCAGTGTTCACATCTTGAAGTGTACGTGGACATCGGGTACGCACTTTCTTTCGTTCCTTTGCAAAATAGTAAAAGGAATTCCGTTCTTCCTCATGTGGGTGTTGAACCTTTGCTCCGATTTTATATCCATTCAGATGCTGCAGTTGTTGCATTTTGATAGTTTCTTTCACCTGCTTGATTTTGATATTTACATCGTAACCTTCCCGTTGCTTCGTATACAAATCTCATCGGATATCGTTGTAGAAATGTAAACGCTCCTTTCTTGTCGTTGCCTTCAGAATTCCTATCTGTTTTAAAAATGAACGAATAGCCGGATTTGCCGTTACAGTCTACCAGTCACTCTTCCTAGATGCATTGCAAAAGAACTGTAGCCGTTGCCATTTCGTCTGAAATTGCTCCTAAACGTCGGCATCCTCTACAATAGAATTATTGAACTTCCAGTATCCCCGTCCGGCAACTTCAGCACAGATGGCCGAAATTTGTATTTGGCAGACCACAGCATGATGATCACTGAACGCCACAGGTAGAACGCAAATTCAGTGTACAGAAGTACCTATCCCTGGCTAGAGATAAACCCTATCTATCCGTGAGGCTGAGGTGCTCCTAACAAACGTGAATTCCGCCTCATTTCCATTCTTTAGTTCCCATGCATCCTGCAGTTGTAGTTGCGAAACCAAATTCTGGAGCATGATGCTAAAATTGGGCGCTCCTTTTTAGTCCTTAGCACAGAGAGTGGAATTAAAGTCACCTTCTAACAAATATTCTTTACCATACAACAAATGTGTAGTTAAAGCGTTCTGAAAGAACTGCTCTCGCTCTTGTCTATTTTGCGTTCCGGACGAAGCGTAAATATTTATTAACACTGTGTCGTCCATTATCACTGAGATGATCCTGCCAGATGGGTCCATCTGAAAATTCTGTAGATGAAGTCCTTTCCGGTATACATGGCAGTGCCCGTTCCTTCTTAGCCCAGATTCACCTTATAAGCATAAGAGTAAAGCGTATCGAGATTGAATGTGTTCACTTCCTGTAGAAAGCAGATGTCAATGTTATTCACCAGCAGAAAAGTATTGAGCAGTTTCTGGGTCACTATATTCCTGCAACCATTAACATTAAGGCTCAGTACTAGGGCCTTTACTGTTTCTCATTTTTGTTAATGACATTGCTGTTAATATTAACTGCCAGATAAGGTTGTTTGCAGACGATTGTATCATTTATAATAAAATTCGGAATACAGTGCATGAAACCGCTCTTCAGGATGATTTAAATGAAATCTGTAATTGGGCTGCGGCTAACAAAATGTCAATTAATGCCAAGAAAAGTAAGTCGATTGTTTTTAGTACAACTAAGGGCAAGATTATTGTTAACTATCACATGGGAGGGGTGCAAATTCCACAGGTGGACAGCTGCAAATACTTGGGAGTGTACCTGGCAAGTAATGCTGGATGGGACGAACAAGTAAATTCCACAACTAGGAATGCGTGGTAGGCATTACATTTCGTAATGAGAATATTGAAAAAGGGGAGCGCTAGGTCCAGGGAAATTGCCTACAAGGCCTTAGTGCGGCCGGTTATGGAATATGGAGTAGCATGCTGGGACCCGTATAGCGCTAACCAAATCGATACATTAGAAAAAATACAGAAGAGGGCAATAAAATTCATAAAAAGAGGCAAGTATTTTGGGCCTAATATAGGAGATGAGACTAAATGGGAGGATTTAAGAATTAGGCGTAAAAAACATAGGTTGGTAGCGTTATTCAAAGCTAATGCTGGTGTAAAGGCATGGGTGGACGTTAATGTAAGGTTAGATAATCCGGATTATTATGGACGAAACGATCATAGGTATAAACTTAAGGGTAGAAGATACAGAACCGACGTAGGAAAATTTTCTTTTGTTAATAGAACCATTGAAGAATGGAATGAATTGCCTGTAGCAGTCTTTCAGGGCTGTCCCCTGTCGTTGAAGAAATTTAGAAAAAATCTAGATGGTTTATAGTTTAACTTTTGAATTATAATGGTATATAATATGTAAATAGATAAGTAATTAGATAAGTTTTAAGTGACTAAAGTAAAATAATATCATGTTTGTATTGTTTACTGTATTATTGTTGTAAATCTAGTATATGTAATTTGATCTGTATTCTTAACTCTGCCACCGGGTAGTACCCAATTGCAGTTAATAAATACATACATACATACATACATTTATAGTGGCTATTGTTCTTAAATATATCATCCTAATGAGGGTAGTTGTCACTAGTACTTCAAGCTGGAAGAGAAACTGTATTTTCTGCTATCAATGCTGAGTGTATGTTGCTGGCTGAGTGCCTACTCCTGAGTAGTCTGCAGCTGTGACTCTCCCTTTACTTGGAGATTACACGCCGGCTCCTGCCTTGTCCAGTCCTGCGCCGTGAGATGCGGTGAACCCAATTCTGTATCTTTCTGCACCAACTGAGTGTGTTGCTTTCCACCTTTCGCCATTGCACACTCCTCGGCAGTCGATGGACCACTGTCTTTGTAACTGTTGTATTTCCCGAACTTGGAGCCGGGGGTCACGCACAGAAAGTCGCGCAGTTGGAACCCCGTCAATTGTAACCTTCTGCGGACCGACGACAGCACCTTCACCCGCCGCCTGGTACTCCGTCCTCTGCACAGGCTCTGACGTTCCACCCTCTTCCGAGTTCCTTTTTCCCTTGTCCTCACCTGTACGGCAAACCTCGTAAGAAAGCTGGTTGTCTCGCTCCTCCCTGACGCTGCTGTCCAAATGTGCAGCAGCTGTTGTTGGTTGGTTTGTTGCCGTCGTGTTCGCGGGCTCTGGTGGTAACATCTGTCGTCCAGGCTGTCCTGCAGACACAAACCCAGCCGGTTCCTGCATCTGTTCCATCTGGCTGCTCCAAGACGTTTCTACCGTATTAGCTTTGCATGTCTTTGCTCTTTTGACATCGTTTCTTTTCATTGGAAAGTGTCTCCTTCTCTGTAGCTGTCTCAGACATCAGTGAGGCACATCCGGTCTGCTCCTTCCCCTTCGTGGTGTGCGGAATGCCTCTTTTCCCAGGACTATCGCGAAGCACGGTGGCACAATCCTTTTTCTCCACTACCATCAGCTCCTCTGGTGTCGGCTCATCTTTTTGTTGTTCACCCGCCAGTGCAGGCTGTGGATTGTCAGCTATTGGTTGGTCTTCCTCCTTCTGCACGCTCCCTGCCATAGATGTGGGTGCCGTGTCATTCCTCGGTACAGCCTCGGCCGGTCGCAACTGTGTCGATCGGTGTGGACATAGCTCCTTTAAATGTTCCTTACTGTGGCAGACATAACATGATCGGGGTTGGCCAACATATGACACCCATAAACGGTAGCTGCCGATCACGATATAACGCGGAACATTTGTCTTCAGCTGCATCTTTACAGCTCTTATCCCGTTGTACACCGGCACACGGTACTGACGACCCCATTGCTCTTTTCGAATGTCATACACCGAACCGTAATTTTTCAGAGCTGCTTTTAGCACTTCATTTTGGAGATCTGGTGGTACATCAAACACACGCACATTGATGGCATTTCCGGTAACGTGTTCGATTTTTACTTTAGTAATTTCCTTATTCATATATGTGAACGTTGTTTTCTCCGGAAGAGTGTTTAAGATTTTATCCAGTAACAAAGACGAAATAAATTTTATGTAAATTGCGCGTTCACTGGCGATTAACTGAATGGTATCCACTTGTTTCGCATTTAACCGTAACTTATCCGCTATGAAATCATGCACCTCATAAGCTGTGGGCTTCGTCGCATTTAACGTGAATTTAACCCTGATGGTATTTTTCCGTGCATACATTTCCATTTTCCACAAATTAAGTGAACTTTGACTAAAAATAAACACTCGAAGGTGTGGGCACAATTGTGCTAGCGGTGAATGCCGCTGTGGCACTAACAGGACGTACGTCGCTGCGACACGAACTGTAAACAAAAGACGTCACACGGCAAGTCCGCTCTATTCAGGCGCCGAGGCCAGACTCAATTCTTTGCTACGAGGCCCAAATCATACAAAGCTCTTAGCATTTTTTAACTTTTTTCTTTCGCAATATATAATTGATTCTACCCGCAATGCAGTGGCGCCAATGAGAAAAAGCGTTTACCTGGTGGAATTTACAGTCTTCCAAAGGAAACAAATTATCTCTTTTGTATCACCTTACTTCTTGTTATTTCTTGTCTTCCTTTTCTCTTTATTCGACTTTTTAACACACATATCTAAGTACAATTTAAAAGTATCATGATACATTAAGAAAGTAATGAAGCAGATGTAGTAGTGGTCAGAAGAGAAAACCTGAGAGAATAGCGAATAGTTCTGAGAATTAACTCTAGAAGGCACTGCCTCGCTATTCCTAAACGAAACAAAATCTTCGCCACACATTTGTTTATTTGCTTGATATTTGACATTTTGCTTGCAGTTTATTTTTATATTTGCTACACCATATATTTATATATCATTTTTCTATTGTTTCTTGTTTATGATCATGACGCTATCATGAGAAGAAAATATCTGGAGGTACAGGATGTAGTACTCACTGTTAAATCTAGTGGGCGCTACCTTGCCATTCGTAAACAAAACAAGATCACGCGGGAAATCTTACTATTAAGTTGACAGTTGACACTCTGGCTGCTGTTCATTGTTCACGCCGTGCAACATTTTATTTCGCTCTATTTATTTGTTTTCCCCCGAGATAGAACTAAGTGAAATGCAAACAGCTTTGTTCGGCGCCAAATTGGTTGAAACCTCTTTGCCGCCTTTTACTGTTTCCATTCACGTTCTTCAACTGTTTATACTCATAATGCAATGGCGCGAAAAAGACGAACTGTTTAATTGGTAGAATTTGCTTGCTGTTCATTGATCACGCTATGCAACATTTCATTTCATTATATATATATATATATATATATATATATATATATATATATATATATATATTTGTTATATACCTAGATAGAAATAAGTGAAACGCAATTCAAAACTCTTTATAGGTCTCCAAAATGTGTATAACCTCTTTGGGTGTGTTTTTTAAATATTTCCTATCGTGTTTTTCAATATTTTTTCTCATAGTGCAATGCCACTAATAAGACAAAGTATTTTTCTCGTAGAATTCGCGGTACTACAAACCAAACGCATTTTCGATACTATTTTGTTTCTGTTTCTTCCTTTCCGTACCTATACATATTTCACATTTATATTTATACACATTTTAAAAATACCGTGATAATTGTAAGCAGTAGTGAAGGAGATGAAACAGTATTCAGAGGAGAAAATTTGAGACAATATGCAATAATACTTCAAACTATTTCTAGAGGGCGCCACTTCGCTATTCCTAAACGAATCCACATCATAACAGTAAGATCTGATATTTAATTTACATTCCATTTTTGGTTGCTTTTCTTTGTTAATGCCTAAAGTCAAATTGATTAAATACAATACACACAGTAAGCAGTTTTTATATAGTTCCATGTAAGGACGCGCCATGGCTCAGTGGTTAGACCCCTTGGCTCTCACCAAGGCGGCCCTGGTTCGATCCCAGGCGACCGCAAAGTGAGATTTGTGGTGGACAACACGGCGCTGGGGCGGGTTTTCTCCGAGACCTCCGGTTTCCCCCGCCATCTCATTCCACCGATGCTCCATCTTCACCTCATGTATCATCAGTGTCACCACCTGCGGTGCCGTATGTAATGAAAGCGGGCATTAAACACTACACATTTCATTTCATTTATGGTTCCATGTGGTATTTGCATAGACTAATTTACTACAAGAAATGTCATAATATGAATATTACAGGTTTGTGAATGTACTATGCTCCCAGTGCCATTTACATGGTTATAGTTCTATAAATTTATTAACCGTATAAAAACATTTGCATGCAAACATTTCTTAACCTTATTCTTAAACTGTTTTAGTGATGCAACTTGTTTAAATGAATTTCGAAGTTTATTATATGACATTATCACTTTGTAGTTAAAGCTTCCTTCATAAAGGCTCGTTTGGTGTGCTCGAATTGCCAGTTTATCCTTGTTACGAGTGTGGTGGTAGTATACATCAGCGTTTACTTGAAAATTATTTCTATTTGTATGAACAATTGTGGATGCTATGTTTCCGTATAACTGTGATCTGAGCGCAATTGAGCTGTTGTGGGCAAAACTAAGGAATGTTTTCTGAGGATGTAACGTTACTTTGATATCTTTGCTTATCTCACACGCTATTTTGCTGAACTGTGCTTTTTAAAGGTTGACCACACTGCAGAAACAAGCGAGCGTTAGCTCTCACTTCTTCCCCTGTGCCCGCACCACACCGTAAATCCAGCGCTCAAGAAAACACGCGCGTACTGTATATAGACTTAAGTATACCTGATGCCGTTTCCTTAGAAACAGGAACACATGCCAGACATTTGGTGTAAAATAACTACTCATGAGTTATATGCAAGAAAATATAAGTAAACTCAACATTCCCATGAATACTAAAAGCTTTTGAAAACAAAGCAATTACAAAGTATAGTCCATTTTATAACTGGACTATCATAACAACTAAGGAGTAGACCTCATTACTCTACGTGGAGGCATACTCTGATGTCTCTGTCTGGTTAACTTTAACTGGTTACATTCTCCATTCATTGTCTGGAGTAAAGTTTGTTACTACGCCGCTTCTACCCAGTACGAATCCAATCAAAACTTCGGTTAACAGCTAATCGGGAGTTATTCTTAGTGACGAAACTAACCTGGAGTTAACCACAGAATCTGGCGAATCTACGAGGCCACTGACACTCGATGCTGATTCAATCATCACATTTTGGATCAGTAGTTATCTAATAGGAAGAACATCAAAACAAATGCACTTCAAGGGAATAATCTCAAGGCTTCGGTCGAGGAGAAATTTATTTAAGTTGTGAATATATAGTGCGATCCAATTAAACCTGAACCACTTCAATATGCCATAACTTTCGAACTAATAATAGAACACGCGTGCAACTTTTGGAGAATATAATACACAATTGGGCGATTACATTATACTATTTACATCTCAGAGAAAATGTTCGAAGTGTCCTCCACCAGCATCTATGTGTCGTTGGTCCCATTTTCTTTGATACGACTGTAGACATCATCATCATCATCATCATCATCATCATCATCATCATAATCATCACCACCATCTTCTTCAAGGATTGGACCCTGTGACCCGTCTCGTTCTTTTCAAGAGTCTCCTGAACCTTACAGCGTAGAGCTGGGTGTCCCACATCTCTCCTTCCCTTCGGCATATAATCTAAAACTCTTCTTGGAAGTCGTTCCGCGTCCAGCCTTAAAATATGATTTTGCATTCATTTTTGTTCCTTATTATTTTACTGCTTAAATTAAAAATCCCAAGATGTTCTCTTGGTTTTTCGCTTCTTACGTGGTCTATTCCTTTATAACCTGCCACGGTTCTCAAAAATCTCATCTCTGTCGATTCCAGCTGTTTGCGTTGGTTCTTTGCCAGTGTCCATATTTCGCAACCGTATGTTAACGTTGGAACTGCCATTATCTTATAAAACTTCATCTGTGTTTCCTTTCGTGTGTTCCTGTTCAGCGTTCTTATTATAGTCCCACACATTTGATTAGTTCTGTTTAATTTCAGTTCCATATCCTTGTTGTTATTTGCTACTGCTACTGTGTAGCCTAGATAGTTAAAACTATTAACCTGTTCTATTATTTTATTGTTTATAACTAGTTTTGCTCTTATCTTGTTCTTTCCTCTAAATGCCATTACTTTAGTTTTGCATTCTGAGATTGAAAGGTTATTATGTTTCCGCTATGTTGTTTAAACTATATACTGCTCTTTGCATGTCATCTTCTGAGTGGGATATTATCAGTTCATCATCAGAAAATAATACTGTATTTAAAATTATGTTTCCATTCAGTACATTTTGTTTTATAATTTGCTGTCATTCTTGTACCATATTATCAATAGAAATACTAAAGAATATAGGCGATAGAGGGCATCCTTGTCGTACTCCTTTATTTATGTCCACTGCTTCTGTTTTCCTTCCATTGTAGACACTGAAGACTGTAGCCACTGAAGTTTATTCGAGTATCTTGAAGACATTTGTGGAGCAGCTGGATAATATCGAATTAAGAGAAGGTTATTTCCAGCAAGATGGAGCAACGTGTCATACATCTAATGACACCATGGAACTTGTAACCAGTTTCTTTGATAATCGAATAATTTCAAAAGGTCTGTGGCCCCCTAGATCTCATGACCTAACCTCACCGGATTTTTACTTGTGGAGATATCTAAAGAATTGAGAGTACAAGAATAGGTCACGGAAAACTGATGTTGTCAAGGAATCCATTCAAACAGAAGTAAGTAGCATTGGCGAGGATACTCTCCGTAAAACTTCAGCGAATATGGTGAGGCGAGTTCAAACATGTATAGATGCTGGTATAGGACACTTTCAACACTTTCTCTGAGATGTAAATAGTGTAATGTAATCTCGCAATTGTGTATCATATCATCGCAAATGAAGCCAATATATTGGTGAGCAAATAGTTCCACTTTAACGGGACAGTTTGAAACAAATAGTGTTTAGCTCAGGGTAAAGCAATGAGGTTCATCTCAGGGTATGCGTGGGTATGGATGAGAAGAATAGTTTTAATGACACTGGAATGCCCGTTTCAAACTGGTTTATTGACTGCTTATTTTTATCAGAACATCGAACTTGAAGTTGCCGACAAAGGGTTACCAATATCACTGTTTATATTTACTGGTTATGAAATGCTTATTACTCGATAAAACTGAAATCATTCTTCACGTACATGTGAACCGACAAATATCTTCTCTAATCACTACTGGTCTCCTTTGACCAAGACAGAAGAAGAGGACTGCCCTAATCGGTTGCACGCCACGGACTTTCTTCCACAGATGCGCGTGGGTGTATAGCTTTCACTTTCTGGAAGCCCATTATTCAACCAAAGATCCCCTTTGTGCCTATTTTTTCAAGTCATTAAGAAGGGTCCGAAGAATACCTTTACAGGCAAAGTCAAGTGCTATCCATTCAGGATTCTTACTAAGAAAACCCTATTTCTCCCGGGTCTTTTGTTAAACAACTTAACCAACTCCGTTGCTGTTCAACCCAACTGCACCTGCACGCGTTCCACACAAATATACATTACTTTGAAATACATTACGATCCTTTATACATCGCATCCCTTAATTTAGGTATCATAATGTTGCATGTGTTTCCTATTATTAGCTAAAAAGTTGTGGTGCAGTGAAATGGTTCAGGATTCTAAGAATCGCACTAAACCAAAAGGTAGTTTAAACTCTTTCTTGCAGTACTTTATTTGTAAATTAATTATTATGAACATGTATTTGGTTCTGTAAGCTACAATTACAATAGATTTGTTAATTTACATGTTAACAAGCATGAAACAAGTCATTAATATTTACAGTTCTAGTTCTCAACACTTAAATTACTAGTAGGAAGTGACATAACACCCAACAACACACTAGCCTAAAATTAGTTTACTGATGGGCACTTATCCAAACTTGTGTCTCTTCAAAAATTCCTTCAATTTCACACATTTAAATACAAACATTATCATTTAAGGATATAGTCGTTCGCAAAATAGAATAACTGCATCATAAGCTCACTGGAGACGCATATTTTTACTTTTCTAATAAAAACAGTGCAATAAAACAGTTTCAATGGTATAATTGTTAACGATTTTATCAAAGCACCACTTTGGGAAAATTTTTTAAACTTTAACATACAATCGCGAACCCGTTATCGCGACAGCGTGGCTCGTGCACACAAAGAAACTGATAATGCTACACGGAGATGAAGAGTATGCCGGAACAAATAAAGGCAGCGTGGAGATAATAGTTCTGCTCAAACAAATACAGTTAGATAAATGGAAAATTCTAGTGACATCTTGATTGATAGAGAACATTCTAGAAATGTCTAGAATTATCAATTGAGGTATATATAAGGGATCGCGACACGCCAACGTAGTAGTCGTAAAAGGAGAGTCGTAATGAGAGTGTAATTGGAAATGAGTATCGGCGGGAAGCAACGAGAGAGTGCACTTCAGTATCGGTGACGAGGGACAGTGGCGGACTTGATTGCATACGTGTGTGTAACGTCACTGTGCTGTTGTCAGAGATGAACAAAGTGTATTTCCACGGAAATAAAGAACATTTTGCAAGTTGGACTTTTAATTCTACAAACCCAAAAGCCGCAATACCTTTCCTTCTACTTAGCTGATAGAAAGTTTTTCTGCTTTATAATAACCACCAAAAAACGAAAGACTGTATGCAGTTACATAAACAAATAATGTAATTACCAATACATATGTTACCTCAATTAATTCATTAACAAAAGAGTGGATAAGAAGCCTTTACACATTTAACTGATATGTAGCTTTTCATTTGTTCACATTTCAACTAATAATATTTCCTTTATGTCCAATTAAATATGAAAAAGCAATATTGTTTATTATCGCATTTTACAGTTTTTTGAACTATTGAAAAATGTAAATGGCTAGCAACGACCTGTAAGTCACTTCTAAGATCTCCAGTGCTTCGGAATACGCGGCCCGCATAATTATCGACCTGCTAAGTATATATAGTCACCCGAACGTCAGAACTCCCGATAGAACCGGCCGGCACTAGGGCCAGACGGGAAGTATTTAGGCCACGTCCACCCATTTGTCTCGTGTCTCTAATTGAAGGGATAATTAGGAGAGCGGCACGAGCCCTGTACCGTCTCTTTCCCCACCCCACAGACGTCTGGAAACCTCGGGATAATTGTGAACTCCGCGAACCTTCCTGAAACGGCGATCTTCCCTATATAAGGCCTGCAGTTGGCGAGTCAGTTCAGCTCCTGGCGAGCAGCTGTGAGGAGCGCCGGGTGAATGGACAGACTGGAAGACGGTGTACGTGTATCAGAGGAGTTGTATGTAATTGCGAGTGCAGAGTGGACCTGTGACAGACGAACTGGTGAATTTCAACGGTAATGCGGTGGAATTAAAGAACATTTTGAGTTTGTGCAATTGGACTTTTAATTTCACGAACCCACAAAGTCACGATATATATATATATATATATATATATATATATATATATATATATATATATATAGCTGAAAGGCAATCACCCTCTTGGCCAGAATCTCCCAATGATTCAATTCACTTTATCAAGTTTACTCTTTCCTTCCGCGAACTTGTATTATTTTTGTCAATTGTATTTTGATTATGTTTTAGCTACTGTGTTATCATTCAGAGTTTGTGCCTGATTTGCTACAGTTTTAAACTTCTTTATTTCAGGCTTTCTTTCTGTTATTCCTTTTTTCTTTCCTTCTTGATTTCTTCCCTACTTTATTTCTTTCCTTCTTTCAACTTTTATTTCTCTCTTCCTTTATTTGCCTCCCTCATCTTAACGGCAGTGAGATTATTTTGGAAATAGATATTTATTTTTAAATCTTTGCGCTAGACGAATTAGCATTTTATGAAAAGAAAGGTAACAAAGATGTCCCGGAAAGTTTGTATTCGGGAAATTTTGAATGCGTTTTTTTTTTCTGTAGGACTCCACTTTAGACCCAGTTAGCGATTCAAACGACAGATCTGCATAATTTTGTTGTTATTTCTTTATAGTGATGATACAGTTATCAAAAGAAAATATCTGGAATAATAGGGAATATTACTCAAAACTAATTCTGGATTGTGAACTTCACCATTGGTATACGGAACAAGATCTTTGCAGTAAATTTTGGTTTTTAAATCCCATCCAACATTTGGTTGCAGTTTTTTGTTTACGTTATGCTAATTGTGTACATTTTTACTTTACTTATTTATTTGTTTATTTACTTGTTATCTCCCGAGATAGAAATTACTGAAACGCAATCAATCCTCCTTGCTACGAGCCCCAAATGATACAAAGTTCTTCGTATTTTTTTAATCTTTTATTTCGCGATATTCAACTGTTTCAACTCGCAATGCAATGGCAACAGTAAGACGAAGCGTTTACCTCGTAGCATTTACAGTGTTCCAAACTAAACCAAATTCCGTCTTTTTTCACTTTACCTCTTTTTAATCCTAGTTTTCTTTTTCTCCTTATTCAACTTTAAACAGCATCTTTAAGCACAACTTAAAGGTAACATGATAAATTTAGGTAGTATGGAAGCAGATGAAATATTGGTCGTAAGAGAAAATCTGAGAGGATAGGGAACATTTCTCAGAAGCAACTCTAGATGGCCCTAATTCCGTATTCTTAAACGAAACTAGATATTCGCGGTAAAGTTTTATATTTAGTTGACATTTTGTTTGCGGTTTAGTTTTAGATTACGCTACATCATATATTCATATATTATTTGTTTGTTTTTTCTTGTTTATGATCATGATGCTGTCATGAGAAGAAACAATCTGGAGGAACAGGGAGTAGTACTCAAAATTAAATCCAGGGGGCGCTACCTCGCCATTCGTAAACAAAACAAGATCATCGCGGTAAATCTTGATATTAAATTGACAATCGACACTCCCTACGAACACAAAAAGCCTCAATACCTTTCCTTGATTTAGCTGATAAAAAGTTTTTATGCTTTATAATCACCAACAAAAATCGAAAGATTCAATTCGGTTACGGTAACAAATAAGCTAATAACCAAAACATGTGTTACTTCAATTAATTCATTAACAAGAGAGTGGAGAAGAAGTCTTTTTCCATTTAATTTAGATGTAGATTTTCATTTGTTCACATTTCAAATAATTATATTTTCTTTATGTCCAATTAAATATGGAAAGGTAATTTTGTTTATTATCGCTTTTTACGTTTTTTTTACAGTTTTTTGAACTATTGAAAAACGCAAATGGTTAGCAACTATCTGTAAGTTACTTCTCAGATCTCCAGTGCTTGGGAATACGCGGTCCGCAGAATTATCGACCTGCTAAATATATATAGGTAAAAGGCAATCACTCTCTTGGCTAGAATCTCCCAATGATTCATATCACTTTATCAAGTTTACTCTTTGCTTCCGCGAACTTGTATTATTTTTGTCAACTTTGATTATGTTTTAGCTACTGTGTTATTGTTCAGAGTTTGTGCCTGATTTGCTACATTTTTAAATTCTTTATTTCAGGCTTTTTCTGTTATTCCTTTCTTTCTTCCTTTCCTTTTTGATTTCTGCCTTACTTTATTTCTTTCCTTCTTTCAACTTTTATTTCGGTCTTCCTTTATTTCCCTCCATCTTAACGGCACGAGATTATTTTGGAAATATATATTTGTTTTTAAATCTTTGCGCTAGACGAATTAGGAATTTATGAAAAGAAAAGTAACAAAATGTTCCGGAAAGTTTGTATTCGGAAAATTCTGAATACGTTTTTTTCTCTAGGACTCCACTTTAGACCCAGTTGGCGATTCAAACGACAGATCTGCACAATTTTGTTGTTGTTTGTTTATAGTGATGATGCAGTTATCAGAAGAAAATATCTGGAATAATAGGAAATATTACTGAAAACTGAATCTAGATTGTGCTACTTCACCATTGGTAAACAAAACAAGATCATTGTTGTAAATTTTAATTTTTAAATTATATCCCACATTTTGTTTGCAGATGGTTGTTTACGTAATGCTAATTATGTATATTTTTACTTTACTTATTTATTTACAACCTTAATTGTATATTTATGAGTTACCTCCCGAGACAGATTACTGAAACACAATCAATCCTATTTGCTACGAGCCCCAAATGATACAAGGTTCTTTGTATTTTTTTAGTCTTTTATTTCGCGATAATCAATTGTTTCAACTCGCAATGCAATGGCACCAGTAATAGGAAGCGTTTACCTGGTAGAATTTACAGTGTTGCAAACTAAACCTACTTCCGTCTTTTTTCACTTTACTTCTTATTCATCGTCTTCTATTTCTTCTTATTCGACTTTAAACTACATCCTTAAGTACAACTCAACGGTAACATGAGAAATTTAGGTAGTATAGAAGCAGATGAAGTATTGGTCGTAAGAGAAAATCTGAGAGGATAGGGAACAGTTCCCAGAAACAGCTCCAGATGGCGCTAATTCCCTGTTCTGAAACGAAACTAGATATTCGTGGTAAATTTTTATATTTAGTTGATATTTGACATTTTGGTTGCCATTTATTTTTAGGTTTTGCCACATCATACATTTATATATTATTTGTTTGTTGTTTATGGTTATGATGCTGTCATGAGAAGAAACAATCTGGAGGTAAAGGAAGTAGTACTCAAAATTAAATCTAGTTGGCGCTACCTAGCCATTCGTAAACAAAACAAGATCATCGCGGTAAATCTTGATATTAAATTGACAATCGACACTCCCTACGAACCCAAAAAGCCACAACACCTTTCCTTCGACGTAGCTGATAAAATGTTTTTCTGCTGTATAATAACGACCAAAAATCGAAAGATTCAATTCGGATACATAAACAAATAATCTAATTACCAAGACATGTGTTAATTCAATTAATTCATTAACAAATGAGTGCATAAGAAGCCTTCATCCATTTAATTTAGATGTAGCTTTTCATTTGTTCACATTTCAACTAATTATATTTTCTTTATGTCCAATATAATATGAGAAAGTAATTTTGTTTACCAACGCTTTTTTACGTTTTTTACAGCTGTTTGAACTATTGAAACATGTAAATGGCTAGCAACGAACAAGACGGCCCTGGTAGCCATAGTCGCTATAGTGTATGTCTCTAGCGTTCCGCCGCGTAGAGGGTCGCATTTCGAGTCCCACCTTGGGCATGGGTGTTTATGTGTATACTGAATATTGGTGACACTAGGAAAACAGATAGGAAAATAAACGGAATTAATGAAAAATCGGTTAAATAAGAAAAAAAAGATGAAAAATATATAGCTATATACATAGATATATAATTTTAGAAAGAAAAAAACTGTAAGTTACTTCTAAGATCTCCAGTGATTGGGAATACGCAGCCCGTAGAATTATCGACCGGCTAAGTATAGCTAAAAGGCAATCACCCTCTTGGCTAGAATCTTCCAATGATTCAGATCACTTTATCAAATTTACTCTTTCCTTTCGCGAACTTGTATTGCTTTTATCAATTGGATTTTTATTATGTTTTACCTACTTTGTTATCATTTAGAGTTTGTGCCTGATTTGCTACAGTTTTAAACTTCTTTATTTCAGGCTTTCTTTCTGTTATTCCTTTCTTCTTTCCTTTCCTTCTTGATTTCTTCCTTACTTTATTTCTTTCCTTCTTTCAACTTTTATTTCGGTCTTCCTTTATTTCCCTCCTTATTCTTGACGGCAGTGAGATTATTTTCGAAATAGATATTTGTTTTTAAATCTTTGCGCTAGACGAATTAGCATTTTCTGAAAAGAAAAGTAATAAAAATGTTCCGGAAAGTTTGTATTCGGAAAATTTTGAATGTGTTTTTTTCTGTAGGACTCCACTTTAGACTCAGTTAGCGATTCAAACAACAGATCTGCATAATTTTGTTGATATTTATTTACAGTGATGATGCAGTTATCAGAAGAAAAAATCTGGAATAATAGGAAATATTACTCAAAACTAATTCTGGATTGTGAACTTCACCATTGGTAAACGGAACAAGATCATCGCTGTACATTTTGGTTTTTCAATCACATCCAAAATTTTGTTTGCAGTTTTTTGTTTACGTTATGCTAATTGTGTACATTTTTACTTTAATTATTTATTTACCACCTTAATTGTTTATTTATTGTTATCTCCCGAGATAGAAATTACTGAAACGCAATCAATCCTCTTTGCTACGAGCCCCAAATTATACAAAGTTCTTCGTATTTTTTTAATCTTTTATTTCGCGATATTCAACTGCTTCAACTCGCAATGCAATGACACCAGTAAGACGAAGTGCTTACCTGGTAGAATTTAGGGTATTACAAACTAAACAAGCTTGCGTCTTTTTTCACTTTACTTCTTCTTATTCCTCGTCTTCTTTTTCTCCTTATTCGACTTTAAACTACATCCTTAAGTAAAACTCAAAGGTAACATGATAAATTTAGGTAGTATGGAAGCAGATGAAGTATTGGTCGTAAGAGAAAATCTGAGAGGATAGGGAACATTTCTCAGAAGCAACTCTAGATGGCCCTAATTCCGTATTCTTAAACGAAACTAGATATTCGCGGTAAAGTTTTATATTTAGTTGACATGTTGTTTGCGGTTTAGTTTTAGATTACGCTACATCATATATTCATATATTATTTGTTTTTTCTTGTTTATGATCATGATGCTGTCATGAGAAGAAACAATCTGGAGGAAGAGGAAGTAGTACTCAAAATTAAATCTAGTGGGCGCTATCTTGCCATTTGTAAACAAAACAAGATCATTGCGGTAAATCTTGATATTAAATTGACAATCGACACTCCCTACGAATCCAAAAAGCCACAATACCTTTCCATCGACTTAGCTGGTAACAAGTTTTTCTGCTTTATAATAACCACCAAAAATCCAAAGATTAATTTCGGTTACGTTAACAAATAATCTAATAACCAAGATATGTGTTACTTCAATTAATTCATTAACAAAAGAGTGGATAAGAAGCCTTTACCCATTTAATTTAGATGTAGGTTTTCATTTGTTTACACTTCAAATAATTATATTTTCTTTATGTCCAATTAAATATGTAAAAGTAATTTTGATTTATTATTGTTTTTTACAGTGCTTTTAACTATTTCAAAATGTAAATGGCCAGCAACGAACTGTAAGCTACTTGTAGGATCTCGAATACGCGGCCCACAGAATTATCGACCTGGCAAGTACCACTTACAGTTCTTAGTAGGAAGTATACTATATTTTTTAATTAAAACCTAACAGCATGCTGCATTGCACCAGCAATACTACAACCCTTGTACATTTACATTTAACAGTTTTACACTACAAGGGTGGTCTGAAAAGTTTCCGTCCCCAACATGAACATGGCAGTATCTACTCATAAATAAAAGCTAGTGAATTTCGTGACAATTACTCATTCAGCTATTTTGGACGCTCAGTTGTTATTCAGATGTTTGAGCGAGTTGATGTGAGTGTTTTTATGAAAACGGACAAAATCGGGTATCGAGCTGACATTAAATATTTGTCTTTGAAAGGCAATACGCCTACGTAAATCAAATATGAGTTGGATTCCGTGTATTGGAACTCTGCACCATCATTTACTACAGTGAAACTTTAGGTAGCTGAATTTAAACGTGGCCGTAAGAGCTTGGGATACAATGAACGTTTGCGACGTCCAAAAACAGCAACTACCGACTAAAACGTCGCCAAAGTTTGCCAAATGGTGGAAGACAACCGCCGAATTAAAGTGAGAGAGACAGCAGAAGCTATGAACAGGTCAAAAGAACGTGTTTGTCACATATTAAATCAACATTTAGACATGATAAAGCCGTCAGCGCGTTGGGTGTTGCGTATGCCCACGTTAGACCAAAACCGTGTTCGAATGAACATTTCCAACGCTCTTTTGGCGCAGTTTAGGCGCAGTGAATCCGAGATTTGGCGCCGACTAATTTCTGTAGATGAAACTTGGATACAGCATTATACGCCCGAAACAGAAGTACAGTCCCAACCGCGGCCTGCAAAGGAAATCCGAATCCAAATGAAGCAAAAATTGTCTTTTCGTTTGGGAAAGTGATGGCGACCGTTTTTAGGGACACTAAATGAGTTATTTTAATCGATTATTTTCAAAAAGTAAAGACCATTACAGAAGCATACCACGCATCATTACTCGACAAGCTGAAGGCCGAACTTGCGGAAAAACCGCCACATTGACAGAAAAAGACCAAAAACAACGCACCGTCTCACACCTTGGCGGTTGCAGTGACGAATATCCACACATTACGGTTTGAACTGCTTGACCATGCGCCTTACTCACCCGATCTAGCCCCAAGCGACTTCGTTTTGTTCCCTCATTTAAAAATTGCGTTCGGAGGACAGAGGTTTTCGTCAAATGAAGAGGCAATCACCTTAGTAAACAATTATTTCGCAGAGAAAAACGCCGAGAACTATTTGGACGGGTTACAGAAATGGGAGCATTGTTGGGAGAAGTGGGTAGAGCTACAAGGAGACTATGTTGAAAAACGCCGAGTACTATTTGGACGGGTTACAGAGATGGGAGCATAGCTGGGAGAAGTGTGTAGAGTTACAAGGAGACTATGTTGGAAAAAAATTGAAAAATGCCTTGTATCTTTTTAGGACGGAAACTTTACAGACCAACCTTATATATAGGCAAAGTTTAATGAATACTCTGATCGTTCCTGTCTGTTTTTACACATCCTATTGAAGTATGATTACTGCAATAGACAAGAGAGAGAAGGGTTAGCTTGGATGAGAACAGGAACAATACTTCTAAGAGGGATAAGAGGTAGGGAAAAGGTAATTTGTGAATTTTTTTTGGGGGGGGGAAACAAAGCATAGAACACTATGTAACAGAATGCGAGGAGTTAGCTATGTGGAGAAAAAGGGTTTGGGAGAAAATAGAGAAGAAGATAGTAGCTATAAAATGTTAACGGGAAAGGAGGACTAGAATGTAAGAAGTATTGGTGAGTTCTTGCCGAAAGTAAAACAAAAGTGGGCAAGAAATGTAAAGAATATAAGAAAGGAAGATGAAACGGAAGAATGGGACTAATTAAGTAACAAGGTGGCATGGAGGTTAAGAGCTACCTGGCAGAGCAGAAGATCTGGGTGTCATGTAAGCCAGGATAGCAACAAGATAAAGACAAATAAATGTAGCCTAAATCTGTAAATTGTAAAATTTTGGAATATTCACAATAAAAGAGCTGACCCCGTAGCACAGTCGGTAGAGCACCTATCTGGCGAACTAGGGTACCCGGATTCGATTCCCGGTGGTGAAGGTGAAGATTTTTCTCCGACCAGGATAATTCCTCATCTTCCCCAGAGTCTGGAAGTATGAATGAGAGTGCTAATGTGTGTGTGTGTGTGTGTGTGTGTGTGTGTGTGTGTGTGTGTGTGTGTGTGTGTGTGTGTGTGTGTGTGTGTGTGTGATCTAATGATTCGCTGCCGATATGACCATTGGAGTTAAAGGAGTTTAAATGGACCAAAAGGTATGAAACAGTATCTGTAAATAGTAATGTAATCAATTTACAAGTATATAGACTATTGGATAATTTGCCTAATCCTGCATAAAAGATTTGCCAATAATTATATATATATATAAATATATAACAACATTAATTCTGATTTAAAGATAATTCTAATATAAACTATATGTTCATGAATTTATGAGTTACAAGAATTTCATATTTGGGGGATATTAGCTTTTAGTATATTGACCCTATGGGCGATGTACGTAATAACTTGTATATTCCATTACTATGAATAGTTATGTGGTCCTCAAATTTTACTATATTTCTTATTAATATCAGTTGGCTGTTAGTCTTAGTTATATTTAATATGTTACTTGTTTGTCCTATTCCTATCCTTGTCACCGTTTATACTGCACTGAAATTCACTTGCCACGCTGCACTTCATATGTTTTGGCAGCTTGGTGGTTATTATTCTCTAAGCAATAATGATACTGTAAGTCTTGGTGTTAATTGGACCATCGTATAAGTTTATTGGTTTCGTTAAGTAGTAAAAGGCTCTAAGGTAATTGTTTAGGAGTCTCTCATTGTTACTGTCGAATGGTCTCCGTTCTTCTCTATTTCCTTAATTATTGTTGTTCTCTGTAGCTTTTATTTCCGGACATTCATATGTTGTATTGTCAGCAATCGCATTGTTTCTTTGGAGCGGCCGCAAAGCCAGGGCTACGCGTGGGCAGGAACGAAAGAGACAGATAATGTCCCGCAGAATGGACGCTTGCCGAGAGAGGGAAAGAAACAATGATGCCTGGACTGTTCCGTCTTTCTCTCGCTGTGTCGCGATTGTTATCGATCGAATGTATTCTAGAACAACGACTGAACTTCACTAGGTATTTGGTCTCATCCAAGAATGAGGATAGTAATAGAAGCAGAGGGTTTACACATTCTATGGTGATGATGATAATGATGATAGTTGGCGCTACAGGCCATGTAGGTCCTTGGCCTCCCTAACCACCGTCTTCCATTCTACTCGGTCCTCTGCTTTACTTCTCCAGCTTTTAACCCCCAACTTTATCAAGTCCTCTTCTATATCATCTACTTATGTTTTCCTGGGTCTTCCTCTTCTCCTTCTGCCATCCAGCTGTCCTATGAATATCTTCTTAACTACATTGGTTTCCGGCATTCTCTGCACATGGCCAATCCACTTTATTCTTCCTTGTTTAATTTTCACTACTATATTTGGTTGTCCAAACAGGCATTGTAATTCCAAGTTAGTCCGCATTCTCCATCCAAGTCCCTTATTACTCCAAATATATTTCTCAAAATCTTCCTTTCCCATCCTAATAACCATTGTTCTTCTCTGATTGTCAACACCCAGGTTTCTGAACCATACATTATTAGTGGTCTCAGTACAGTTGTATATATTTTAAGTTAAGTATTCCTACTGACGTTCCTTGATTTAAACATATTCTGCAAGGCATAGAAACATCTGTCACCACTTGCTAATCTTTCTGGAATTTCCACTGATGTTTTATTATCTACCGTTACTGTAGATCCCAGGTATTTAAATGTTTCCACTCTTTGATATCCTTTCTCATGTAATTTAACTGTAGGTTCTCTTCTTCTTGCATCTCCATTACCTTCCATCTTCATAAATTTGGTTTTACTAACGTTCACTGCCAATCCTAGATCCTGTACTTTCTCTTCCAACACTAAATAACCTTCCTCAAATGTTCTTATATTTATTTATTTATTATCCAATCTTTTGATTTCTATTTTACCCAAAGGTATATTAGGAGTATAGTTTACAAATTTATGAATATAATACAATTTACAAAAACATAACAAATTCAATATCTAGCTGACAAAGAATAAACATCAAGATGTATCATTTAGCTTAAGAAATAAATTGTTTAAGAAAGCCATGAAATATTGACAAGTTTTGTAATTCATCAGAATATGTGTAAGTGATTTTGAGAAAGTGTAACCTAACCATTGAAGCAATAATTCAAGCTCGTATCTTTCAAAATAGAAAAACGGGCAATCACATAAAATGTGAGGGACATCTTGAAGATGATTTCCACAACTGCAATCACCTTTGGGTTTGATTTTGAATCGAAATAAGTAAGCTGAAAATTTGTCATCTAAAGTTAAGAATTGAGTGAGAACATAGGATTAGCGAATTTACATTTATGTCTGTCAGAAACTGTTGGGAAGTATAAATCATTAGTGAAAGCACCACAATCACTTTTTAGCCAGTATTGATTCCAGTCGTTGAGGAAAATCTTCTTTTAATGCTTGCTTCACATAAGAAATGGAACATAGAGTGTATGTCTCTGGAAGATCTGAAGTCGCAGGTCTCTTTGCAAGCTCATCTGCACGTTCATTTCCGGCAATCCTTACGTGTCTTCTGCCACATTTAATACACAGATGAGAACTACATAATAACTGATTCCTTATTTCTTATTTCTAATGCTCTTACATTCCTTGCGAGAATTGCCACATCGTCAGCATATGCCACTATTTGTACTGATCTGGAAAGTATGGTTCTTCCAGGGTTTATGGGTAATTGTAGAATTACTTTTTCCAGTGCTAAATTAAACAGCAGTGTGGATAGTACATCTCTTTGCCTCCACCCCCTCTGCACGGTAAACATACCTGATAAATCTTGTTCCATTCTAACCCTGCATCTTGTCAATTCTATAGTCATTCTTATCAATCTCAACAATATCTATGGTATTCCGAACTCTCTCACCTCTATCCAGGCTATCGTATGCCTGTTTAAAATCTAAATACAGATGATGGAGCTGTCTGTCATATTCATAAAACTTTTTCCAGTATTTGTCGTAATATAAAACTCTGGTGTAATACACAGCGTTGATTACTAAATCCTGCTTGGTAATCCCCAAGTATCTTTTCTAGCCATTGCTCCAGTCGTATGGCAGGTATCTTGCCAAAAACCTTTACACATTCAATACTAAGTTAATGTCCATGCTTATTTAATTATACATATAGAAATAAAACATTTCATTCAATTAGTTTAAAAGCAGAGTAGGGTGCTTAGTTTTTATATATGATCATAAATATCATAAAATCAAGTAAACATTAGCAATTGGAAGGTACTACAATGTCCTTAATACGCATGTCCTATTTCTACAATTAAAACAAAATTAAAATGATGTCTGGGATTGGAACCTCTGTAGGTCTGGCTCCTACATACCTTATTTAATTAATTAGCCTAACTGAACAATTCAATACCACGGCTGGGATATGAACCACGAATCGCCTAGTTTACGTCCAGTCGCTTTAACTCATTGAGATACCATGGCCAACGTGCCGTCGCGACATTCTTTTTTTTTTTTGTAATTTACATCCTCCAACATTTAGTCATATCGGACAATGAATGAAATTGGTGAAATGATGCTCAATGCGTCCGGGGTCCATGGAGCTTAGAGTTACCCGACATTCGTCTTTCAGGATAAGGGAAAACCCGGGAAAAACCTTATCCAGGTAACTCACGCTGACCGAGATTCGAACTCGGGACCTCTTGAACGTGAGGCAGACATGCTACCATCTACGCTACCGAGCGTCGCGACATTAAACTATCCAATTGACTCAATATATATTTCCCGCTAAACCACTTAGAGCTCTCATATTCAACATACACATCTGTTGCGATTTACTATTATAAGTACCGTCAACTGGATGACTTTGTGCCTGGAGGGAGACTTTGTGCTTAATAAGAAAGCAGTGACGAACGGTATTTGAAAATGCCATAAGATTGTAGTAATACTCGTAACACTTGCATAAGTGTTGGCACCACCTGGTGACCATGTTATAAACAGCTTACTCTTTTAAAGTTGGGTGCATTGTGTAGATTTGTGGAAACGTGTCTGTACATATTTTTACTGAAGTCTGTCTAATTTCAGTTCGATCGAGGTGAAGAATTTTATGTTTCAAATTAAAGGTAGGTTTGTTTGCTTAGACTATTATTTGGCTATTGATTACGAAAATATAAGCTCTGCGGCAGATATGGCGTTCTTTTGAATGAGGTAGAAACTGAAAAATAGGAAAATGTCGGGTAACTATGGGCCACCACAAATCATTGCATTTTACTCACATGCAAGCACATAGTGCAACGCTCGCACCACGGCAGCTGAAGGGGACGAATACCTTCCCATACGGAGCGTATTTTACTACAGACAGCTTTACTTTCATTAGAGATACCGATAGTAAATTGTCATAGACAAAATGCCAAGAAAACACCGAAGGGAGCCAGGAAACCGGCCATACCGCAATTACCTATACAGCGAATCTACATTAGAAAACGCTAAAGAAATTAGATAAGAAAACTCTCTCAATACGCTCTGCAGTAAATAGGGCAAAATATTCACAGGAATACATTGATGTCAAAAGTACAGAATAGGCATTCCGCCCCGTGTTTTCTGTACCATCAACATCAAAGTGTACAACAAAAGGAAAAATCAAGAAAGCCAGAATTTCAGATCATAACAGCAGCAGTGATGATGATGTCACCATACATTATCAGGAGAGCTCCAACAGTCTATTTTCCTTTGATGACAGTGAAGATCCTCCATCTCCGTTGAACCAGAAAGGAGCATCAGCACTAAATCCGAGAAACATGGTTGATGATTTCGTCATTGTGCAGTATGAGGGGGAGTGCTTTCCAGGAATGGATACTGACGTTCCTGAATGCAGAAAAGCTTGGGAAAATGTAACATTTTTGAAATTCATATGAAGTGCAGTTCAAAAGTTTTTGTAACCATAAAGAGTAATAATTTGACATGAAAATGTTAGTTTCTAGTTTTATTGGAATAAATACTCCCATTCCATGGAGTGATAGTACTGAATTTACAGATGGCACAAATCCGCCTCATCTAATGGTGTGAAATTGGGCCATTTTGCATAGCCTTTTTGCGTATCAGTTAACATCAAGGAATAACTTGACTGCAATACAAGGTTGATGTTTCTGCTACTATGTTATAATTAGCAAGCGTTTCTTTATTAACATTAAAATCGATGAAAAGATTCCTAAAAACTGCAAAAAAGTGGCACAGTCACCCCAGATGACGGTACATAAATACCAGAGTCTTTAGCATTGAACTCCTATTGAGGAATTAACCCTTTCTTAAATGATCAGAATTTATCCTCTTAAATACATATCCTGTATGTGGGTGTTTTAATTAATTAGAGTCAAACTGAAAAATTCAATGCCATGGATCTCCGGGCTTCCATCCAGTCGCTCTAACTCATTGAGTTAGAATGCATTGACCTTTTCAGTTTGAATCTAACTAATTAAAATACCCATACACAGGAGATGTATTTAAAATGATTAATTCTGATCATTTAAGAAAGGGTTAATTCCTCATTATAAACTTAATCCTATATACTTGTCTGTAACCGCTTGGCTATCAGTGCACGTTTAGTAACTGAGTCTCAGTTATGAGAAGATCTAGTAAAACGAAGCTATAGAGACGCTTTGTAGTGACACCAATGTAAACCGGTCGTGGAAACAGCAGGACAGCTGTGACGTCAGCTCCGTGAGCTCTCACTGCCAAATATGCTCCCGATCGCGTGCGATGTCACCGCGCGGATTGCTACTCTCCAAGAGGAAGGACATGTTAGGATTCCGACATCGTAGGCAAGACAGGAAACATTTCGGGTATTAATAATATGTACAACTTACACCTTGGGTGCTGTAATACTAATGTTGACTGCTTTAATTACACAATTGGTCACAGTTTATAAGCAATTACATTTTGGCTCTGTGCTGTAAGCAAATATATATAAAACTTCAAATTGTAGTTTACCTGAAGGTCAGGCATGTTATAAAGTAAATGAAATAAACGTAATTTTCTCTGCGAATTAGAGGAGCCCCTTTCACAACAAAATTACGTGGACACTTTCCGACATTATCTGTTTCGTTTTTCTTTAACTAGTTTATCAATGTCAGGACGTAATGTCTGAAAAATTTGTAATCGAAGGCTGCACGTTAGATTGTTGACCGACAAGGTACTTCGGTGTTTGGACTTAGCTAATTTCATAACACATATGTCAAGCCAAACATAAATAATGTCGGTGCGGCAAGTGAATACAACCTGGTAAATCTGGTTTGGGTGACATTCTTGTAAAAATCAGCCAAGTCTTTCTTCTCTCTATATTTGTCCATCAATAAATCGTCACATTGTAAATTTAACAGTTCCATTAGGTACGTGGCAGCTACATTGTTGTCATCGACTGCGCTACACCTGACTGAACCCTCAGATTCTGTACTCACAGCGCCATTTATATAGGTAACTTGGTGCTACACGGTTCTTGCCTGACGTCACTCGCACTGTAGGCCTCGCTCACAACTGAAATACGTTACAAATCTCGAAGATGTTTTCCTCCGGCATACGCTTTCACAGTCTCCTTTTTCCCCAAAGGGTGAAATCTCTATACTGCTCTCCTTTTGTAAGTACGTAGTTAAAAAACAAATCAAACGTCTACAATCACATTTTGTAGAAAAAATGTTATCGAAGGTGGAGAAAGTCCTATGATTGTAATTTAACGGATTCCGACTAAGTGGTATAATTGTCATATTTTGGACTTCTTGCTGTCTGAGCTTTTAAACTGATATATCTAAGATAAATAGTAACCACGATTTAACATACCGCATTGCGACAAAACCGCTGTTCGTCGTGATCCTACAAAATGTTACACAAAAAGGGAAAATATTGTATGTGTGTAAACTGAGGCACTTATCTGAGCTTGCTTGAAACGTTACGAGGTAAATATGCAAATAATCCTTTAGAAATCTTGTCCAGTCTCGGATACACCCCGAGATTGAGAGTTAAACATGACTGAGTGGCCTTTGTTTACATAAAACATTACAAAATTTCAAGTAGCACTAACATCATACCAAATTTAAATTCGCTACATAAAACTTCCTAAGAATTCACGTCATGCAAACAAAATTGATATGCATCTGAGCTCCGCTTTCTGACACATACTTTATCAATTTTTTTTTTACTTCTTCTATTTTTACCCCGCCTTTAACTCCAATGGTCATATCGGCAGCCGTTCTCTTTTGGAACGTACCGAAGGTGTTAAGTCGAATTCGTGGGTTTTAATCATTACATCACGCACACATTCACACTCTCATTCATACTTCCAGACTCTGGGGAAGATGGGGAATTATCTTGGTCGGAGAAATATCCCCACCCCCACCGCCCGGAACCCCAAGCACGGCGGTCAGGTGCTCTACCGACTGAGCTACGGGGCCAGCCTTTATCAATCTTATACAATCACCTTTATTGAGTCAATAACACGGGGTAACAAAAAATAACCTTTGAATGTTTCGTGCACTTTATGAGGCAATTCCTACTAATTTTGGGTTGAGAAAAATAAACATGACAATGAAAAAATTCTATTAGCTCTAGTTTCTATGACTTAAACAAGATGGAAGTATTACATATTAACGGATTGAGAGAAAAGAGTACATTTTAATTGCATACATGCTAACAACAATGAAAGTGCTTTTAAGTTCTTTAACTGGTAATTACATACTAAGAGCTCTAAATTGCTGGAAAAATACTTCGCAGATAGTCGTGTCTGAAGAGAATCATGTGGTGGCCTATTGACTTCGTCGTCTTTTAGCTTGCCTCTTGTGATGGAGTTCCGCAGAATTCCTATACAAAGACCAACAGTAATCCGCAAGCATTACTTCATTCCAACGGCCCTGATATCTTTGTTCCATAACAGAAATGTCCTGATGGAATCTCTCCCCATGTTCATCACAGCTCCACAACTAGGAGGGAAAAAGTCTAGGTAGCAGTGGAGAAAATGGATCTCAAGGGACATGTTGCATCCAAGGTTACGGTATTTTTGCAGGATCATTGTCACCAAATGCTTGTAGTTGTCATCTCTTCTGTTGCCTAAAAATCCATGAACCACAGCCTTGAAGGCTTCCCAAGCTTCCTTTTCTTTCCCCTCCAAAATTTCTTCAAATGCAGGATCCTTTACAAGTTATCTTATTTGTCGTCCGACAAAAATGCCTTCGTTAACTCTTGCATCACTTAATTTCCAAAATTTTTCTATGATTGTGTTTTGTTATTTGAAAGGTATGTCAACTCCCAAAAACAATCCCCCAAAAATCAAATCTGCACTTTGAAAATCGAAATGTCACTTTATCTTCAAAACAAGAGCTGATCTATTATTTTTATGGTGAATTTTTAATTCAGCGGATGGAAATACATGTAAATTCACTATTTTAAGCCGGAAACAATTTCATTGTTCCCCTGTGTAATCTGTATTGTGACTTTGTGTGTTCGCGAAATAAAAATTCCAGGTTACAAACACTAAATATTGCTCCAAACACACTTTGGTCAACAACTTACAGTAGCAGAATTACGTCACATACACAATACAACTTGCAAGGTCATCGACCACAAACAGCTGTTCACGCACACGACTTCAATTAACAACTGTCCCCAGTGGCAGGTGACGGCTCCTTTTACAGCTTGCTCAATCTTCCAGAAATTCATGGAATGCTCTCAAACAATCAGGACGGCGTTAGAAGAAAGAAGAACTCTCCAGAAATCCGTCTCCTTCCCCCCACCGTTTCGGCGAACTTTTATCTACGCAATACATTTCCCGTCTCTTTGAACTAGTCCCTCGCGCCGCCTCGCCGCAACATTGCGTTTGCGACAATATTAATATCATAAAAAACATTTGTTAAGTTAATTAATTTCAAAAGCTACTCTATCCATTCTGATAAATATTTCTATCAGGGATGGGTCGATATAAGCATTTTTGATACTCGATTCTGGATACACGAAATCTTCCACGATACCGATACTTCGATACGCGACACCGCCATTTCTACCTGTAGTTTCAATACAAATTAGAATGTTCAGAGAACTGTGTAATGCCAGTTAAATTAATTAGGTGCACATTTTTAATCAGATGAAATTTCAAATCATCAGTATTCTTATTTATAAACTCTACATTAGACTAAAATAAAACCTGAAGCTTTGCTGACGACGAATATGCTCACTTTCTTCTCGGGCAGCAAGCCAAGTGAAAAGACGATTAGATATCAACGTTTCGGGGGTGTGCATCTCTCCCATCATCAAGATATTTATTAAATATTATAACCACAAATGAAACGCAGGATGTAACACCAATATAAACAAAGACAAAACACTATCAAAATTCACATTACTGAATAAAAGACTGTTTTCAGTAAATTAAATACCAGGGCAGGAAATGGCGTGAGTATAGAAAATTGTGTCAAAGAAACGTAACAACTTAACTTGATTATCAAGCTGTATGGATCTTTGCTTCTTATATCGACGGCATTCCATTTTTAAGGTCGGTTTCCAAGAGTAGCTGAACTGAAATCCAGCATCACGATTAAGCGTGCTTCCTTCAGAGGAAATCGCCAAAGCTTCCTTAATTCTCCGCTCCCAGTAACTGTTGCATATTGCCAAGATGGTCATCTCCCGAAATTTGGCTCTATGGTCGTTATCAAAGCAATGCTCTGCCAGCCCAGACTTCTCATGTTGCATTAAACGAATGCTCCGTTCATCTTCGATTATTCTAGTAGCGATGGTCCTTCCGGTTTGTTCTATATATGGTTTCCCACATTCACAGGGAATGCGGTAAACTCTCGGAACCTGTAAGTCCAGTTTGTCTTTCACTGGTCTCAGCAGATGTTTTATCTTCGGAGGTGGCTTGTGGATGGTCCTGATGTATTTGACGAAAATACTTCTGATTCTGCCGGATATATTGCCGGTAAACGGGATGCAGGCAGTAGCGATTGGCTTATCTGACGTTTGCTGTATTACAGGTTTTCCTTTCCTAGCTTTGGTGATCGAGGCTTCAACGTCATATTCGGAGTAGCTGCTTTGTCGGAAAGTGAGTCTCAGGTGCTGTAATTCTTGTTTTAAGTGGCTGGGATCAGAGATAGACATTTAAAAGTAAAACAGTCCCCTTTTGTAAGTTTTTGTTAAAATAAATACTAGCATGTTCACTCTTTTCCTTTTCTGCCAGATATCAGTCCTTCTGTGCTAAATAGCCTTTCAGAGAAAACTGTTGCATGTAGAATACACATCTATTTGCGGGAAGATCGGGAGGTTCGTGTTCAATTCCTTTGGCTGACCTATATTGCCCATAGGTTTCTTTGGGGGCTTTCCCAGGTCGCCAGACGAATGCTGTATAAGTCAATTACTCCCCCGAAAATCCTCTCCCTTCATTTCATCTCCTTTATCATTTCATACCATTTCTCATCTGGTGGTCTCTTTCAGGGTAGAAATGTCCAGTTGTGAGTCTCTACGCTGAAGTGGCAGAGCGTCCTCTCCAATGTCGGCGGGAAGTCCTGCTAGGTAATTACGGCTGTGGGTTATATAGTACGTCTTTGCATCCGACGTATGCACCCCTTTTAGACACCTTATACGACGTACGTTACAGGAACACACGTCTTAGTCTCAAGCCGCCAGGTTTTCACTTCCGGGAGCTCCTTAGGAGACATGCTTTTGACATGCCTAGGATGTTCCCTAAAGGTGAAAGTTTGTATCTCCCTTGGTTGTGTGCAGCAGCTCCCGTAGATCTTCGTATGAAGCTGCATAGCAAGTCTACGGCACCCACGATTATTATCCGCATCTTATTTTTGGAATTTTTATCGGGGTATAAAGATTTTAACTTAATTTTTACCAACGGGTCGAAATATTCTAGCGGTGTTGGAAGTGCGGGTGTCCATGGAGCCGAAGCCTTTACATCTGATCTCCATGGCAGCACTTCCATATACAATGTAGAGCTCTATGCCATTTACCGAACCATTTTACATGTTCACTGCAGAATTTTGGGTAATAGCCTTGTCCTGAGTGATTCCCTTAGAACACTCCACAGTATACGTGCGCTGTACAACCACCATTCTATGTTACATCGTATCCGGGACGACATCCACACCTTACACTCCTCAGGCGTTAGCGTAGTGTGCGGAACGGTTCCTGGTCTCGTGGGCTTGCAGATGAATGAACTTACGGATTCGGCAGCCAAAACGGCAACAACACTCCCCAGGTTTTTATCCGACTGGTCTTCACGGAAGATTCTAGCCTTCAGTTGTGGAGCGCTGCGTGCTCCTCCTGAGCCGCAGAGTGAGCCCATCTCCGCAGAAACAAACTGATATCTGTAAAGACACTTTTGATTCCCTGGGTGACCTCCTGCCGTTCCTCTCGTTGGGAGGAAGTGAGTCTGGCTCGGTTAAGAATTGGCCACTGCTTTTTTACCGCAAGTTTTAAATTCACAGGGGACCGTGCTCCAGCCTGCCCACTCTGAGCTGGCACTCTATCGGTCCGTCAGGTGTTTTTGACGTGTTTTAACCTTGCGGATCTCTGCCAGTCTCTCCAGCTGCCTGCCAGCTTGGCAGATATATTAGCGCATGACTAGCAAGCAGTGGCCAAAGTTGTTAAGATGTTTCTAAAAGCTAGTTTTAGAATTTAGAATTCATGCTTTTTAACCCGTTTATGCTATTAGCTTCTTTTACCTCTTGATTACCATAGTATTTTGTCATTTTGCTGTGATTTTATTTAGAAGGGTTGCTTTTTTAAGGTTCTTTTATTCCGTCTTTAGCATGATTTGGATTTTACGGGCGCTGGTGACCACGTTGCCATCTGGAACTGTCGGCAGGAGACTAGGCGGTGTATAGCAGGATGCTATTGCCACCCGAACATCGGAATTTCCGATAGAACCAGCAGCTGGCAGGTAGTGGTCAGACGGGAAGCATTGAGACCACGCCTACCCATTTATTTTGTGGCGCTAACGAAGGGAATGATTAAAAGAGCGGCACGAGCCCTGTATCGTCTCTTTCCCCTCCCCTGAAGTCTGGAACCTTCGGGATGATTCACTGAACCGTGAGACTTCCAGAAACAGCGATCTTCCTATAAAAAGGGGCTGCAGTTGGCGAGTCACTTCAGTTCTTGGCGAGTAGCCGGAGTGCACCGTGCTAGTGAACGGACTGGAAGACTTTGTACGTGCATCGGAGGAGCTGCGAGTGCGGAGTGGACCTGTGACAGACGAACTGGTGAATTGTAATTGTGTGCGCTACGTAATTCTATGTAATCGGCAAGTGTTTCAACTGTAATTTGGTAGAAATAAAGAACTTTTTGAGTTTGTGCAATTGGGCTTTTAATTTCACGAACTCACAAAGTTACAATATGCTCTGAATAAACCAATTCCTCCTCCGGTGGGACTATTGTCGTGTTCCGAACCCAGGTCTCGTAGGCAGCCTGGGTTCGATCCCAGGCGACCGCAAGGTGAGATTTGTGATGGAAAGCATGGCGCTGAGGTGGGTTTTCTCCGAGACCTCCGATTTCCCCCGCCATCTCATTACACCAGTGCTCCATCTTCATCTCATGTATCAACAGTGTCACCGCCTGCGGTGCCGTAAGTAATAAAAACGTGTGTTGAACACTACATACACACGCATGACCCACATTCTTTCCGGATGACAGTAGTGAAACACGATCATCGAACTCACGATGATGCTACGCCAATTTATAGCGGAGATCTTGCTTCAATCTCGAGCTGAGTGCTCTCTCAGGGATGCGTGGGTGTGTGATAGAAGTAAGGATAGAACTGGAATCGAAGTTTGAAACGTTTAATAACCTTTTAAGTCTTATACTACGTGGCAATACGTGATTTCAATCACTGAGGCAAGAAATATCGCCTTATTCAGCTACATCTTGCTCCATCAGCGAAAAGTTCTGAACTGTTCAAGACTATGCAGAGAATGTCCTCCTCAGCTACCAAACTTCCTCTGAGCTTCCCGCCCCTTCTGCTGAGAACCCACTAATAGCTTCTAATACGTTGGAGGTCGAAAATTACAAAAAAGAGACGAACTTCTTGTAGCTTTAAGCTCCATGGACCCAGGGCTTATTTCAGCATCGCTTCACCCATGTCATTCACCGCCGTTGTGGCTTAAAGTTGGAGGATGTACACTACAAAAAAAAAAGACGAACGTCATGTAGCTTTAAGCTCCATGGACCCAGGACACATTATAGCATCATTAGACGCATGTCATTCACCGTCCGATGTGATTTACTGTTGGAGGACGTAAATTACAAAAAAAAAAAAAAAAAAGGGACGAACGTCGGGTAATTTTAAGGTCCGTGGACCCATTACACATTTCAGCATCATTACACCTATGTCAAATATCGTCCGATATGGCTTAACTTTGGAGAAAGAAAATTTCAAAAAAAGACGAACTTCGTGTAGCTTTAAGCTCCATGGGTCCCAGCACACATTTTAGCATCATTTCACCCATGTCATTCACCGCCGTTGTGGCTTAAAGTTGGAGGACGTACATTACTAACAAAAAGACGAACGTCGTGTAGCTTTAAGCTCCATGGACCCAGGACACATTTCAGCATCATTACACCCATGTCATTCATCGCCGTTGTGGCTTAAATTTGGAGGACGTACACTACAAACAAACAGACTTTCGGTTGACAGCGTTCAGCTTCCTGTAGTCCACGCAGAAGGGTTGCTAGCCGTTCTTCTTCGTCACCAAGACTACAGGGGAACACCAAGGGCTGTCAGACTCTTCAATCACTCCCCTGGATCTCATGTCCTCCCGCATGACTCGTACCACCCCTTGCTTCACCAGCGGAACGCGTCTAGATTGTTGCCAAATAGGCCGGGCGTCCCCGGTGTCGATGTGGTGAAGCACTTTGTCCGTACAGCCGTAGTCACTGCTACCTTGGCTGAAGACGCGCTGGTATCGTCTCAGGAAATTTCGAACTTTCTCCAGCTGATCTTAGGTCAGGTGGTCGGCCACCCTCTCCAGTAGGCCTTCTAACCGCGGCACTAGGTGTTGCTTCGGCACCGGCCGCTTTGTTTTTTCGATAGCTGTTAGGCTTACCATGGCCTCACACGTTCCCAACTCCGTCCCAGCCTGGACGTCGTGATCGGTGTCCGTTGGATTTAGCAGTCTCACTGGCACCACCTTTCGGCATTGCAGCATTGCCCTGGCTACACATAGTACGTGTACAGGCGTCTTCTAGTCCAGCATCATGTTCCTGGTTCTCTGGCTTTCCAGTCGCGCCCTCACCACCACCTCGCTCCTCGCGGGGACAACCATGTCTTTGTTCAAGACGACCCTGCTGATTCCAAGGCGCTCTCCCTAATGGTGCAGTACAACCTCTTCTGCGTTGAGTCGCAGGACCTTCCTGCCGACGTCGACCGTCGCCTCGTGGCTCCTGAGGGCATCTAGTCCCAGAATCACCTCTTCAGCCACCTTCGCGACGAACACCCACAGACGCACGGCACTCCGTCCCAATGTCAGCTTCAGCAGGACCTCCTTCTCCACAGACAATGTGTCGCCCCATGCCGTCATCAGCTTTTATGGTCGGCTCGGCTTCCTGGATGGCAAACCCTTTGCTATATCGCGTCTGATGATCGTCACGGCCGCCCCGGTGTCCACCAGCACGCGGCACGGCTTCCGTCTCACCCAAAAATCCGCGATGAGGCTGTCATCCATCGGCCGGCTGACGGCGCGCAGTGTCACTCGATGGGATGGTGGTGATGGCACCGACGTGCCCCTCTCCACTTCGGCTCTCAGTCGTTTCCCAGCTGCTCTCTCTGGTGTGGGCAGTCCCTCTCCAAGTGTCCCGGCTGTCCAAATCCGCAGCACAGGCCACTACGTCTTCGCCGGCGTCTCTTGGCTGGTCTTCTGTCTCCGGTGTAGCGGACACTCCTCGTTCTCGACGTCGCGGTAGCCATCACCTTGGCCGCCTCCATCTTCAATGCTGCCGTCAGCGCCTCGTGTATGGTTGTGTAGTAGCCAAGTATTAAGCGCTGACTTATTTCGGTGTCTCGTACCCCGTCGACAAAGGCGTAGGCGGCTTCTCGGGATACGAACTCCGGTGGAAGGTCAACCAAGGCCTTGCTAGCCAGCTGCTCAATCGTCATGGTAAACTCCTGCAGCGTATCCCCTGGCTGTTGGGACCTTGTCTTCAGCTGACTGCGGTAGGCTGCGGCTAGGCTGTGGTCCCCGAAACGGTTTTCCAGGGCCTCCCAAATATCCTTGGGAGCCGCCGCTATCTGGACCACGTTTAGGACCTCCGTGGCCGGTCCCTGGAGGCTGGCTATTATCTGTGCGGCCTCTTCCTTCGGTGACCACTTGTTATGCTTGGCCACCGTGTCAAACTGGATGCGGAGGACCTCGAACGTTGACGCGCGGTCGTATTTCGGAGGTTTGACGCGCACCGATATTGTGTCACGTCCCGGCGCGGCGGCCTTCAAATCCTTCAACCTCCTGCCTACGACGTCCTCCACCATGGCGTTCAGGGACTTGACGCTGCTGTCGGCCTTTCCTTCCAGCTCATTAAAGGGCTCGCCAGGTCTTTGACGCGCTCGCATAACTCTGTGACATCCTCTTTTACGCCGGCCAACTGTGCTTCAAACTTTGCGGAAGAGCCTTGTTCGCCGCCTTCATTTCCGTGGCCAGACTGCCGTTCGCTGCTCTCATTGCTGTGGTTAATTCGGCCTGCATTTCTTCCAGCTTCTCGGTGATGTCGTTAGCCGTCTTCATTTGTTTCAGTTCCGCGGCCAAGTTATTATTTGCCGCCTCCGTCTTCGCTGTTAATTAGTTCATCTTCTCCAAAATCTTTTCCAATGCCGATTCCATGGCCGTAATATCCCGCTCCCTGACACCAGTTGTGACTTTGTGGGTTCGTGAAATCAAAAGTCCAAGTTACAAACACAAAAAAAATTGTACTTAATTCCGTAGAAGTACGCCTCGTACACATACAAAATACAGCATACAAGCTAAAAAAAACACAGCCGCTTACACGCCAGCGTTCAATTACCGACTGAATGACTCTCTTTGGCAGGCCGGCTGCCTTTTTATACTTTTTCTAAGATTTCAGAAATTTCTCGAACAATCGAGACCGGCTAGAACAAAGGCGAACTCTTGCGAAATCTGTCTGCTCCCGCCCAACATTTCGGCAAGCTTTTGTCTCCACACTGCACTGCCGTCCCTTTGATCTTGTTACCCGCGCTGCCAACAATCACAATGACCTGGCGACAGTATGAACAACGTTCCTTGATCCTGTTCAAATCTTTTATACAGTGCGGTTCATATAAATCTGAACCATTACAATAGGCCATATCATTTGAACCAATAATAGAATACGCGTGCAATTTTGGGAGAATAAAATACACAATTGGGAAATTACATTACACTATTTACATCTCAGAGAAAGTGTTGGAGGTGTCCTCCACCAGCATCTATATATGTTTACACAAGTTTCACCATATTTTCTGAAGTTTTACAGAGAGTAACCTCGGCAATGCTACTTATTTCGGTTCCAATGTATTCCTTAAGAACGTCAATTTTCCGTGGCCTATTCTTGTACACTCTAATTTTAGATAACCCCACAAGAAAAAATCCGGTACGGTTAGGTTAGGCAATGTGGGGGCCACAGACCATTTGAGATTATTCGACTATCAAACAAACTGGTCACAAGTTCCATGGTGTCATTAGATGTATGGCACGTTGCTTCATATTGCTGGAAATAACATTCTCAATTAGATATCATTTCCGTAAAACTTCAGAGAATATGGAGATACGAGTGAAACATGTATAGATGCTGATGGAGGACACTTCCAACATTTTCTATGAGATGTAGTGTTAAAATGTTACTGCATCAATGATTTGGCTCTTTTGCAGAAATGAAAGAGCGGAGCAAGTTACAGCCGAAGGTCGGCGTGTGATGCCGAGCGGGGAGGGTCCCGGGTCTACTTCGTGCCATCGGAGGGCTCCAGGGAGACAGAAATATGCTTCCCGGGGATGATATCTCTGGGCTTCCTTCAGTACTGCGGCGCTCCATTTAATGCTTTGGTAAGTATTTCTACTGGAGAGACAGTTGATTTATTTGACATAATACTACAACATGTAGGGTTCCCCGCTTCGATAACTCAGGGTGGATCTGTTTATTTTCGAAATTTCAAGAAACCATAATTGTTACTTTGCAGTGTTAAATTATCCACTTTTATTGCACCACCATTTAATCTAAAATAAACACATAATTGTTAAAATAGGCAAAAAAAAAACAAACGCTTGTCTTTTCTTTTCTCTTCTTGACTGTATATAAATGTTGGTTTCTGAGATGGCAATTTTAACTAACATTGTAAACAATGATACTTATGACTACTATCCCATATAAAAAGCAATCTAACCTCAATGAATAATATAGTAATTATCTTAATGAATGTACATCTTCATCTGTCCTTGGTAAGTTATCTTGAGTACTAATTAACTACTAATCCTCTACATTCTCCACAAAATAAACGGACAATATATTTTCTAAACGTACTTGTACACATACTTAAAACCGAGTACACCGACTTTCACGTAATCTTCTCGACTTTTTCGTTAAAATACTAATAACTGCCTCGCTGGGAGCACGCGTTATATCTCCTGTGACACATGCATTTGAATTAAATTCGTTTCCAACTTTTTCGCAAGTGACATCTTTCGCTTTTACATTCACTGCATCTGTCCTCTCATTTTCCTCGACATCCTTACACTTCGTCACCAATTCAATTAACAGTTCTTTCTCAAACGACGAGAAATTTGTCTCACGGATTTTGTTTACGATTTTGTTCACCCGCCATTTTTTCAGGTGTGTGCAGATGAAAATGAAAACAAAAGCGCATCGCAGTACGTTCAGAAAATAATACGGCTCATTCATAGCCTTCTATAGCTATACTATTTACAAGTCTCTTGGCGTTAACACATTTTGTTAACATTTTAAGAAAACAGGTTAGTGAAATGCAAGAAATTTAACAGCTTTGTTAGCGCTGTGACAGTTCTTACGTTACATTAGTTAACGTCGATGTTAACATCTGTTGGTGAAATCGGGCATTAACGTATGATATGCTATCGTTACTAAAACCATACAAGCTAATCGGAGTCTTACTGTAATAGTACGAAAACCAACTCAGAATCATAAGCAATGATATCACATGTACTATCTTTTATTTATTATTTTTACTGTCCTCTAATGTTAAGTAATATTGCACAATGATGTTCGAGTGAGCCAGGGGTACATTGAGGTTAGAGTTACCTGACATTCATCTTCCAGGATAAGAGAAAATCCCGGAAAAACACCTTATACAGATAACTCCGACGGAGACTCGAACTAGGCACCTCTTCAACGTGATACAAACACGCTGCTACCTATGCTACAGAGGCGGGCATGCGCACACACGCGATTATGAGTGAATACTGTTATAAGCAAGTATCTTCCAAGGATTTCAAACAAATATTGCGGAAAAACTTCCCCGACATACGATTTAACTGGAAAATGATTCATTACTTATTTTATAAATGAAATTCCATATACTTATAATACGTGGAAATTAAAATGTTTATCTTTAGTTTTCCGCAAATACTCTTTAAATTTTTCCTCATTCTAAATGAATATTGTAAACCTGGTAGACAAATTTTACCTTCGTCTTATTCATATATACAATTCATGTCAATTATTTTAGCATTAATCATCTCCAAGATATCTGTTGCACTTGGTTTGAATTTCTCCAATAATAAAATATATTTTGAGGTGCTAAGTTGGCACTCATTTGTTTGTCGATAGAAACGTAAGCTTCTGTATAAGATATTTACAATAACGTATTAACTGAAGCCTTACACAATCAGGATGATGGATTTACGACGTAATTGAACATATAATTTTCTATTAATAAGAAACAATGGAGCGTCACATGTTGCTGACATCAAGTGTGAACAATGTTCATAATTGTGTTGACCATGGGTTCCTTTCTCCTGGACATCGGTTCGATTCCAGCTTTGTATACAGTGTATTGGTGCGCGTATGCACCTGCGGTTCCAGACCTGTGGTCCGGGCTTTGAGACTGCCTCCATGTGTCGTGTACACATGTAGCTATCACATTCATACGGTATTTGTATCGATATAAACCATTCTTATAAAACCTGTATGCGGATGATTTAACGGTAGGAGTAATATCTGTAGTAGGTCTACAAAAACCAACAGAGGCAATTCAGAGGTTTTGCGCTGACTGGGGATTAAGAATAAACACACAAAAATAATGGTATTTAAAGGAGGATTGATACTGGGGAAAGGAGAGGAGTGGTACATAGGAGATCGAAAGGTAGAAGTGATAAATCATTATGACTATTTAGGTGTAAGGATGTGTAGCAGTGGAGGGTAGGACGATTATCATGATCCTCAGAATAGCTTTTTACCGCATCAATGACCTTCTCGTTGCTGTGAAATCTTCCTTCTCCAAGAATTTTTTTTTGAGGTTCGGGAACAGGTGGTTCTCACTGGGTGCTAGTTCTGGCGAATAGAGTAGATGATCAAGCAATTCCAACTTGAATTCGCACATTTTACCCATTGAAATATCTGAACGATGGACTAAAGCATTGACGTGAAGAAACAAGTTTCCTTTGCTTGCCAAATAAGGTCTTTTTCTTTTCACCTCTACACTCAAATGTTGCAGTAAGCTTGCGTAGTAGTCACCAGTGATACGTTTACCCTTTTCCAAGTAATCAATAAAAATAATTCCCTCTGTATCCCATAAAACACTCGTCATCATCTCCTTAGCTGAAAAATATGACTTAGCCTTTTTTGGATTTGGTTCAGTGGCGTAATCCACTGCTTTGACTGTGGTTTACTTTCTAGAGTATACTGATGTATACAAGTTTAATCCATGGTCTCAAAAGTCTCAAAAATTCACTGGAATTTTTAGGGCAGAGCTCCAAATTCTTAACGGAAGTAGTTTTTCTTTGCAACTTTTGATGAGGTGTCAACAAACGCGGCACCCATCTTGCACAGACCTTGTGAAAGGGCGTAACATTACTTAAAATATTACCTACACGTTCTTTTGATACTTTTCCAGTCTCTGATATCTCAAACAGCTTTAATCTGCCGTCTTCCAGTATTAAAGGATGAATTGTTTAAATGATCTCTGGAGTTGTGACTTCTACAGGACGTCCAGAGCGAAGCTCGTCACTAGTGCCCGTATGTCCTATTTTAAACTCTAAAACCCACCTTTTAATTATTTTATATGAAGGGGCAGTGTCTTTCAATGTACTCCCTACACCCTCCTTGAATTCTTTAAGCGTTAAACCTTTCAAATGGAAGTATTTAATCACTGCCCGTATTTCCATATCCTCAATTTTCGTGAAACTTCTACATTTTTCTTGTTTAAGATGCTGTCATTCAAAAACTAAACAAACTACTGACCTGTAACTGTGGATACAAGCTAGTCTATGATGCTATCCGTCAAACTGGCCCAGTGGCTTCATCTCTATCTGAGGCCGGGAGCTTATTAGTCAACACTCAAAAGATCCAGTCAACATTTCAAATTGGATGCTGCACTTCATTGCATTTTGAAAAAAACTACAAATTAAGTAAACAGTCAATTTTACGACTGTCAACAAGGACCCGAATATTCAAAACAGCGGAAATGGAAACCTACCTGAGGAACTGTGTACCAAAAAGGTAGAATATAGGGTTTGAAAATCGGATGCAAAAAGTCCTCAAAATTCAAGAATTCCTGTTACTTTTTGATGCCACCTCGTACATTCTCGTTCTCAGATGCCTACAAGCAAATATATAACAGAGCAATTTCTACATATGTTTTGGTTAGCGTGGATGAATAGAGTAAGAGAATTTTAAAAAGAATGTTCAAGAAGAGTAACTAAACCCAGGTTGGGTGTAAACGCCTTGCAGCAACAAGATGATGACCTTAATGAAGGAGAGACTCCGCTCGTTTTTCTCCCCTAAGCCAGCCAATCTCGTTCGCGCAGAAAACTCAAAGCTTGTCTCGCAGGCAAATTGTGCAGCATTAAGTTCGCAAGAGGCTGGGCCAGATAATAGGATTATATAAAATACCACACGCTTGTTGTTCACTTTTATCTCTCTAGGGGTTAGAAATTTTACTTTTCAACTTTCCAGTCTGCCGTCACGCAATTACAGTGGAAAATGTAACATTCGTAAGTAGGAATTAAATGTTGCAGCATTATTAAGCTATATACATTATTATTTACTGCATTCGGCTACTGTAGAGGATATCTGTCTCTATTCCCCTCTTATGTATGTTTGCAATTTACATAATCTATCATAAATATGATATAATTCAAGTAAAGCATCTCAATGCTAAAAATTGCGTTGACGTATCTAATTAATATACCAGGTGAGTCAGCTGCGCCTTATTTTTTGGAAGGTAGGCCACCCATCAAATGGTATGTGAGTCTTAGTCCAGTTTTGCGCTTATAAACTGTATTGCTTGACGTTCTTAGAGACGTTCTGTATTGCCATGTGGCAATAGTCGTTCCCTTATACACAACATCAATAAATCTAATAAAAACATATTTGCTAACACTATACCTGGCAAAGTAATGCAGTAATCGCTTCGAAAAAATTGGACCTATCATATGAGTACACTAACAACGTCATCTAAAAAGAAGATGGCGGATTCCTGTACTTAGAGCAGGGGTTGGCTGTTAACAAATTAGGAAAAAATTAGAGACACGTCTCATTCACCGTGTACCATACAGTCAAAACGGCCATATTATTAAATAACGGTTTATTTACATTTTTCACCAACTACGTCTCGTGAATCTCAGTTAACATGCATAAGAGCTTTTACCATTTATGTAATGATATTAAAGCACCCAGGAAATGATTAAAAGTGTCGTAAAAGGCTAAATCAAGCACGAGAACTCGCGAGGTGGCAAAGGTATAGCGCCACGCATAAACGTCCTACTACTGAACCCAGAACGTGCTTTCAGGCAAGTCTCGAAATAGCTCAATGAGATTATGACGTCTCCTGTACCCTAACATCCAGTGACACAGGCGCGAGCCTCAGCAATATAAATACTCTTCTTTATGTTCATCAAAACTTGGAAACAGTTCACAATAATGTAATCGTAAAGTTCCTGAGGGCGTGCATTACCAAGAAGGTCGTCAGTTCGAGCACTTGCCTGTGTTAGAGGAGTCGTGTTCCAGGAATAGAAAAGGGGCCAAAACATACCAATTAGAAACGATATTTTTAATAGCACAATGATTCTATGTCTGCAAAATAGTGTTTAACTTCTATATTAAACTCTAATACTGTAATTTCCTTATTTTTGCGGTAATTTTCAACCGCTTTATAGGGGATATTTTGTTTCATTGTTTGAGCAATTTTGAAATTCTTCTTGGTCAACATACCTACTTGGTCATTCCGAGTGTGATGGAATCCATTGGAAAACTGTATGTTTATTTAAAATTTGTAGATGATTAATCATATTATGAGTTTCATTATTTTTTCGTCTTAGGGCAGTCAGTTTAAATAATATCCTAAATGACTGTTTTGGAATATGATAAAAAAACTATGTCAGAAAGCTTATTTGTTCAGGCGAAGAAATTTTGTAACAAAGTATAAACTGCATTACTTTTTCCATGAAAGCTTGCTCCAGCATGTTTATAGAAAGAAAAGAATTTACTGAGAGCTCCTGCTCCAAAATATTGGTTCTAAAGAGAGTTATCTGTATAGATGTCTGTCTGGATATCTTACATGTATGGCTTTAAATATATATAAATAATTAAAGGATGGGCTCTGATTTTTTTTCTTTTCTTTGTAAGTCTCATAAATTAAAGCCCAAATGCTTATTCAGGAGGTTCCATATGTTAGGGTATCGTCTCATCCTGTATCTTTCAGTCTTTAGCCATGATTTAAACTCGAATAAAGTCGGTTGCTCGAAACTAAGGCAGTAATGGTAGAAAGCAAAAGTCAACCATATTTGTGAGTGCTCTGTTACTCCCTTCTGGAAGTTCCAAGCTAACAAAACTGAGGTTACAGAATTCTCAGACGTTATCCCAAACATGTGTCCCGTCTGCTCCTTGGTCCATTTGCAGATGTCACGTACCATTACGCAGCTGGTTATTCCATGGAGTTGCGTATCTACGTGTCCACAATGTTTACACCACGGCGCCGGCACTATATTGCGTTTATGTTTTTTAGCTTCCGTGGAAATGATTTCGTTTACAAACTGATACAAGGTTACTTTCCAGTCCAATGGTACAGAAAGATAGCCGAAGAGTTTCCATATATTTTTCCAGGGAATATTTGGATATTTGAGAACAATCGCCGGTACTGCCAAGAAATCCCTTACTAATTCCTTATATATGATTTTGGAGGTTAACTTCGTTGTTGTCCTTGCAGTTAAAGGCAAAACTCTCTCATAATCCCTTCGCACCTGCCGAAAGGCTGCAGGAGCTACCATATGTGCGCCGATCACTTGTTTGCTGAATTGTATATCCTGTTGGCTACCTTGGCCATTGATGGCTGTCAGGATACAACGCAATAACAGGACACGACACTTCACTTGCGCATCCACCAAATATCATCCACCACTCTTTATGTCCCTCTGCAACTGTGGTCGGGCAAACTTGTAGTACCGATTCTGCCAAATGTAGTAACCTGTCGCGCGTTCTAACCTTGTGAGTACTGATGGGGCATCGGAAGCACCTGTGCCACGTACCACAGTTTCGCCAGCACATAGGTATTCGCATGCCAAATTTTCTGCACAAAATTCAAATTCCTCGTCAACTGTGAGGTCAATGTATACATGCAGTGGTTAACAATTCTTCTCCAGTTTACTGCAATCAAGTCCTCCAGGCCGGCTGTTAGAAACAGACCTAGGACCTTAATTTCGGACAGATGTGTAAACCGAGTGTCCTCCATCGTCCAGTTATTCAAGGTCAGGAGATGCGACCTACTGTAATTGATCAAAGCCCCTGACGCACTCTGATATTGTAATAACGTTGGTTCAATTGCTGTGAAGTCACCAGGATCTGTGAACACGAGTGTAATGTCATCCGCATACGCAAATACTCTCTCAAGATTCAAGAGGTTTCTTCTCCTGTAGAGTACGGAGACTATGTCTCTTATTAAGGGTTCTACACACATCGTATACAGGATCATCGACAGTGGACATCCCTGACAGATGGACTGTTCTATAAGCACTGGTTGCGTAAAAAACCCATTTACTTGGATTCTGGAATATGCCGTTGCATAGAGCCGTTGTATGACATTCAAAAATGAGGGGGAAAATCCACAGCGTCGTAACACACACCATAGATAACCGTGATGAATTCTGTCAAATGCTGTGGTAAAATCCAACGCCAAGATTGCTACCGGTTCATCAGGTGTGTGCTCACATTCAATAATGGTATCTCGCAACGTTCTTAGAATATGCGTAATCGTCCTATCTGGGATTCCACAGGTCTGTCCTTTCCCAATAATGTCAGGCAGGTATCTCTTCATCCTGTTGGCGATAATATTGATATATAACTTGTAATCTGCATTTAAAAGCGTGATTGGGCCATAATCGTTCACATCTTCGGCTGCCGCGTGTTTGGCAATGAGCACAATGACGCCTTCATTAAATCCAGAGATGATTCCCGGACCTCGCTGTAACTCCAACATTACATAAAGCAAAGTATCTTTCACTATATTCCAATTGTCGCGGTAGAACTGATACCCAATTCCGTCAGGTCCCGGTGCAGAAGTCATACTGGCCGACGCTAATGCCGTGCACAATTCTTCTTCCCTTATGTCCTCAGTCAAGGCCACATTCATCTCCGGCGTTACAAGTGGTTCAATTAGCGTGTAAACATATTCCTGTGCTGCTCTGTTGACATCCACTGCAGCAAATCTGTGGGTAAATGCATCCTGAATCTCCGTTAATATTTCTCTTGAGGTCAGCAGTAAGTTTCCTCCCGACGAACGTAACCTGGAAAGATATTTTCGTGTTCCTGAGTGCTTTTCGGACGCTAAATGGTACAGGGAGGTTCTCTCCTCGTCCTTCACCGAGCGGTTGCTCGTCCGGATCTGTGCTCCCCGGCAAAGTTCCTCATGTAGACAACAAAGCTTTTTTCGGACGGCAGCAATATGTTGCGTCACGTTTCGGCCATCACACTGCTGCTGATAATAGTCATTTAGCAGGTCATAGTAATAATTCAACCGTTGACGTCGCACCTTCACCCTCTCAATACCTTCACCTTTATACAAATTACGGATGGCAGGTTTGAACGTATATAACCACTGTTGCAGCAAACTGGGAGTCCTGCTTTGGGCAGTACGCTGCCACGTCGTCCACGATAGCCGAAACTTTTCTCGGATTGACTCATCCTGGAGAAGCTTACTGTTTAGTTTCCAATAACTTCTGCCCATTGTCGGTGTACGTGTGGTATACACTAGCGTCATAATCAGCGAATGGTGGTCACTAAAATGTACAGGTCGCACCCTCACGCTGCGGATCTGCTGCTTCATGGTTGTACTAACATAAATTCTGTCGATTCTGGAAGCCATAGTATTTCGGTGAAAGGTATATTCAACATAGGTGTCACAGAGATGTTCCCAGGCGTCCTGCAGCTCCAAGGATTTACAAATAAGGTCTAACATAGGGGACGGTAGGTAATGTCCAGTTTGAACTTTTGCACTAAGCAAACAATTAAAATCCCCTCCAAAAATAAATGTGTCGTACCGATGGCGCAAAAAGAAAGGCAACTCTTTGGCAAGAGAGTCTTCCCTTTCCTTACGTCTGTTGGAACCTGACGGTAAATATACGTTAACTAGTAAAAGATCATTATCGGTTAATAAGGAAGTAATTCGGCCACTTGCATGTTTTTCCGTCAACTGCACCCCCAGAGACGAGCGATAAACTATGGCGGTGCCCCGTTGCTCCTCACCCACATTGGAAACAAAATTATACCTTGGGCCAAAAAAGTTTAAGTGGGGTTCATTGTTCATTGTAAAATCCCATACCAAGGCTTGTTTAGTCCTACTACGTAAACAATTTACATTCACCGCTGTAAATGTCCGAAGAATCACTACCATAAGGAGGAACACAGAAGGAAGCAGTGTTTCACCACGTACTCAACCATCCAATCACTGTTCTACAGATGTATGAGTCTTTTTAGTTTTACGCACTTTTGTATTCTTTTTTCGTTTTTCCAATCGCGTATCACGTCGACTCGCTCCGCCACTACGTAACGTACCCCTGGACTCTAATCCACGCTCAAACATTTAATCCTCAGAGTCCATTTCCTCTTCCGAAATCTTCGGAGACGGTGGTATGTCAGTTGTTGGTGAAGCAGGATCTATGGCTTGCAGTTAGACCTCTACAGTTTCTTCGTTCTCCAACTCGGGCACTGCACATTCCTCTCCTATCGCCTTGGTAATCAGAGGTGACTTCACACTGGTTGGAGAGACTACAGTAGACACTGGCGCAGAGTGTTCCAAAGTTACAGCAGACACTTCCGGACTACACTTATCTTCTTCTGACTGTCTGAGGGGTGGAAAGTCTGTTGCCACAATTGTCTGTTCACCTTCCTCCTGCTCTGTGCGTTGGGTCGGTAATTGGCGGTCATTATTAATTCTGTTCCCCTTAGGTCAGCGGTATTCGTGGTGTTAGCAAATTTCCCGGTACCAGCTTGGCCAATGTAGCAGGCTCCGAAGCAGTAGTCGGTGTACTAGGAACGAATCTTCGGGGACACTGATTGCGTAACTGACCAGCGGCATGACAAATGGCACAAGTGATGGGTTGGTCGGGGTAACTTCCTAATGCGGAGTAACCATCAATATTAAAAAACAAAGGAAAATGCTTTTTAGGAGCATAGAAACGGAACGAAAACCATTAGAAACCTTATAGCGAAATGTTTCATTCCAAACATCTTCCTTCACCTGTAACACAGAACCGTATGGCTCCAAAGCTACCATCAACTTCCTACTGTCGAAATTCAAGGGTCAATTGTACACTTTCGCCATCCGTCGTCCAAATCCAGTTACATCAATAATCACCTTAGTGCGCTGCCCATTTGACAGTACAAAACTAGCTTCCCCATTTGATTGTGTCAGTACGCTGGTGACGAGCTCTGGCGTTGTGCATTGAATAAAAATTTGTCTAGAAATTTCATTTACCTGCAAACCTGTGCCGTCAGTTTCATCCAATTTTAGTGTGTCAAAAATCCACTCATGAATTTCATATGCAGTCGGTCGAATGATGTCACGTTCAACAAAGCTAACAACTAAAGTCGTTGGTCGGTTTTCCATTATTATTGCTGTCGTATGTGGTAGTAGGTGTCAATACACAACGAGACTACTATTACTAGCAGTATTCGAAGTACACAAACAAGACCTATCACTCGGCAACACGTATGCTGACGTAAACACGCTTAGCTGCACCCGTATGTGACCTTCCCTCTTGCTGGACAGCGAGCAACTGTGTTCAAATGTGTATAAATGGTCCTTATTTCAATTGCACCTACCTATAGGTGTCTTTAAATAACTACCTGCTTGTAGTTCACCAATAAAGAAACATCAAACAATGCCATAAAACATAAATAAAACATAAAAATAATAACCGTTTTCAGAATAGTACTTGTGAATTACACGGTATAAAAGTTAGTATATCTAGACAGAGGATTCGAATAACCATCACAGCAGACAAATGAGATCATAGTTCTGTGTTGTTCCAACTGAGCTACCCAGTAACGTGTGAGATAAACATTCCGTTTAACATATAGTATTCGCTAGTTCCAGTGAACATTTGCAGACGTACAAATGTCAGCTGTCTAATTACGAATATATTACAGGTGATGTGATAACATCTATAATAGTACTATTTTTATTGAGTGTTTAACATCCATGTTAAATACGCGGGTAGAACCTAGTAATGGGGTCGATGTTTTCATTTGGGAGTATAAAATACGGATTGCATAAAACTCGAGAGTAAAGGGCAGCTGACTCACCTGGTATTTAAAGGAAAATTTTAGGAAAAAGTAAACAACTTTCCAGCTATTATTCCATACGGTGTGAGGTCATCGGCATATTTATCTCTTTTAGTTGCTTATAAAATTACATTTCTTTGCTACCAAATACCTACTTGGTTTCAAATTTTCTTGAAGATCCTGATGCGACCTCCTTAGAAGATGATAATTTAACTTCCTCCCCTATCGAGTTGTAGTGTATCATTGATCGCGTAGTGTTTTACACTTAACTAAAAATTGAATCGCTTGGTGCAGAAAACCCTCATGTCCATATTTATTAGATATCAGATTTGTTGATAAAGCGATATTACGAGGTGAGTTCAATTTGTAACACCTCCTAATTTTTTAAGGACTGGGACCAGATAGAACTTCTGTTTACTTTTTAATACACTTACACTTTTTGTGAATGCCTGACAAAGATGGCAGCACTGTACAGTGCATAGAACTCTAATGGGTCCAACGAGAGTTAGGACTGTTTTTGATGCTTAAAATGGTGACGTTTTCATTGCAAGAACAGCGTGTAATCATTCCTTTTCTCTAGTTTCGTGTGTAACACCTATTGTAATTCATCGTCAGTTGGGTGAGGCATGTGGGGATGGTACCATGTATGTGTCTAATGTGCGTTTCTAGGTACGACAGTTCAATGAAGGCAGAACACCGTGTGACAACAAACCAAGACACTAACGGCCTCGCACCAGTCAGTCTGACGACATGACCCAGCGAGGGGAGAACGTTGTTTTGGAAGTTCCCCGATTCAGCATTTTCAGATCTTCGTGCAGGATTGTGTGCACAGATCCCACAGAAATTCCAATTTTGGAGTCAATGTCTGCAACGCTACAAAATTTCTATACCAAATATATGTATATCCACTTATATGTCTGAAGAAAAGTAAAGTAAGGTGTATTGGACAAAACTGTATACTAATGTAATTGTTTTTATATCTAATGCACTCTGTAGTCTAATGTTATCTGCTAGAATTCATTCTCAGAAAATGGCATAAAAATGTATCATTCATTTTCGCATAGTATCTGGAGTTTTCTTATTTTCTTGGAGAGAGTTTCATTCTTGATGTATATCATCTTATTATCTTGAAATTTTGGTCCTATGATCTTTCTTAATATGATCCACTCTTTCAATTCGAGCTTCTCTATCTGACCCTTGAAATTCGTGTTAGAGGTTTCTCATGCGTACACTGCTTATGGTTTAATCAATGTTTTATAATGTTTAATTTTGGTTCCCTATGATAGTGATTTCTTGTTATAAGTAACTTTGGTAAGTTGGAAAGCCAGTTCAAGTTTATTTTTTCCAATGCTTTATTTTCCTTAATATCCAGCTAATCCATTCTCCAAGATATTTGAACTCTTTTACTATTTCAGCCGTTTGTTCGCAGACTTTGATGTATTTACGTGGGTGCTTGCAGTTTGTCGTGATTTTGCTGTTTTCGAAAGAGATTTGAAGACCTATTTTACCTGCTTGTTTCCCTAGTTCAAGCATTTTCTCCTTTTCATCCTATAATGGTTTATATAAGAGTTATAAATGCTTACTTCTGTTGCTAGTGAATCAACACGTATTTTACCGACGAGTGGAAGGTTTGTTAATTTCCGCGAGTGTATAAATAAGTCTTGTACCATACAATGTTTTATTCAACACTTAAAAAGCCTTACTACTTTTTAATAAACCTATAACAAAATAGTAAATTTTTTTGTAATTTTATTTTCTGGCTGTTAATATGAGACAATTGATGTTGGCTAGTCGTCTCTATGTTAATTTGATTTTCATTTCAGAAAGCTACATTGACTAATGTATTGTCAGTGTAATGTGAACATATAGGAAAATATTTGTTAATTACTGAATGAATACAAACTGTAGCTGTACATTTCATTACTAAATGTTAAAACTACAATATACACTCCTGGAAATTGAAATAAGAACACCGTGTATTCATTGTCCCAGGAAGGGGAAACTTTATTGACACATTCCTTGGGTCAGATACATCACATGATCACACTGACAGAACCATAGGCACATAGACACAGGCAACAGAGCATGCACAATGTCGGCACTAGTACCGTGTATATCCACCTTTCGCAGCAATGCAGGCTGCTATTCTCCCATGGAGACGATCGTAGAGATGCTGGATGTAGTCCTGTGGGACGGCTTGCCATGCCATTTCCAGCTGGCGCCTCAGTTGGACCAGCGTTCGTGCTGGACGTGCAGACCGCGTGAGACGACGTTTCATCCAGTCACAAGCATGCTCAACGGGGGACAGATCCGGAGATCTTGCTGGCCAGGGTAGTTGACTTACACCTTCTAGAGCACGTTGGGTGGCACGGGATACATGTGGACGTGCATTTTCCTGTTGGAACAGCAAGTTCCCTTGCCGGTCTAGGAATGGTAGAACGATGGGTTCGATGACGGTTTGGATGTACCGTGCACTATTCATTGTCCCCTCGACGATCACCAGAGGTGTACAGCCAGTGTAGGAGATCGCTCCCCACACCATGATGCCGGGTGTTGGCCCTGTGTGCCTCGGTCGTATGTAGTCCTGATTGTGGCGCTCAGCTGCACGGCGCCAAACACGCATACGACCATCATTGGCACCAAGGCAGAAGCGACTCTCATCGCTGAAGACGACACGTCTCCATTCGTCCCTGCATTCACGCCTGTCGCGACACCACTGGAGGCGGGCTGCACGATGTTGGGGCGTGAGCGGAAGACGGCCTAACGGTGCGCGGGACCGTAGCCCAGCTTCATGGAGATGGTTTCGAATGGTCCTCGCCGATACCCCAGGAGCAACAGTGTCCCTAATTTGCTGGGAAGTGGCGGTGCGGTCCCCTACGGCACTGCGTAGGATCCGACGGTCTTGGCGTGCATCCGTGCGTCGCTGCGGTCCGGTCCCAGGTCAACGGGCACGTGCACCTTACGCCGACCACTGGCGACAACATCGATGTACTGTGGAGACCTCACGCCCCACCTGTTGAGCAATTCGGCGGTACGTCCGCCCGGCCTCCCGCATGCCCACTATACGCCCTCGCTTAAAGTCCGTCAACTGCACATACGGTTCCCGTCCACGCAGTCACGGCATGCTACCAGTGTTAAAGACTGCGATGGAGCTCCGTATGCCACGGCAAACTGGCTGACACTGACGGCGGTGGTGTCCAAACGCTGCGCAGCTAGTGCCATTCGACGGCCAACACTGCGGTTCCTGGTGTGTCCGCTGTGCCGTGCGTGTGATCATTGCTTGTACAGCCCTCTCGCAGTGTCCGGAGCAAACATGGTGGGTCTGACACACCGGCGTCAATGTGTTCTTATTTCCATTTCCAGGAGTGTATATTATACATGAAATGTAGCTCTAGTGATTGTATTTTATTGACACTGTGGTTAAAGTGAAATTTCATACATCCTTAATATTAAACTGTTACTTTAGTAGTTTCATTTATATTATTAAGGTATAACCTTACAAGTTATTGTTGTATAACATAAATTCTAGTACATTTCGGATTGGTAGGACACAGCTCTAGTAAGTTAGTGCCGCTGTAATGGTAAACACGCCCTAGATAAAACGCTCTTCAATATTCTGACAGACGTGCTGTATTGGAATAGACTTACTTGCCACTGTACATTTAGCTGAATTGCAAATCGATCAATACATTTTGAGGATCTCCCTTTCAATACACGTAAAGTGAGTCAATCCATTAATGGACGTAAAAGCTACATGCAACCCTTTAATTTTTCAGGTCTGTGCTTTGTGTGCGCTTTGAAAGCCATTAATAGGAATTAACATTTTATGATCATGAATGTGTCCCTTTTTATAGGCTCACCATTAGATGACATTACGGCCTATAGCTTATGGACGGTCTTTCAAAGGCTCAAGTAACCATGGATGTGTCTATTAATGCGTCAAATGCCCTATGTTATTAAGTATGTACACAGAGTGTTTAAAAACGACACCGAACGAACATATACAAGTAGTTGCTTACCTACTGTGTGACAAATATACTAGTTTTATCGCCAATAGAGCCGCATAAAAGTGCTCCAGAATGAGTGGAGATTAGGACGTGACAGAAACAACGACGCGTGCCTCACGCTGTCGGAGTTCGCAGGTATAGGTCACACGCCATGCCGAGTGCTGTAGCTGTTTGTAAACATACCGGCATGCTCCACGGTAGCTTGCTACTATTAAGAATTTCGTTGGCTTATGAAACCGCAATAAAGAATCTATTGCTTAATAATTGCTTATGAGTGCTTAAAGTGTTCCAAAATTCTGTTATAGCAGTCCATAACGGTAAATAAGCTGATGGACATATGCAAATTATACCTTTAGGGGGAAGTTAATGTTAGTGAGGTTGAGGATGGAAGCACTAAATGATAAACAGAACAGAAAACAGCATCAAAGATGAATTAACGAAAACCAAATGCCTTATGCAATAAGGCGAGAATTTTATTTCAGGTGTTTGATAATACTAAATAAAGCATTTTTAACTGAAAAGGAAGCTGTTGATATTTACAGTAAGTGGTTGAAAGTACTGTACAATTAAGATCATAACAAAATGCTCTGAAGTTAAATAGTATCATTTATGTAACTTTTTTAATGCAACTAAATTAATCGTGCGTTCTTTGAACTCCATTCAGCTCTTCCATCCATCAAAACCATATCCATTATTTCGGCGTTCGTATACCGCTCTCTATTGCTTGGATTTGCTATTGAAGTACGCGCAAAATCGTCCCTGTTAGGCAGGAATGTGTAGCTTTACACAGAAGAGTAATTTTACAACTGTCCGAGTTATTAGTCGACTATTGCACAAGTAACTGCCCTTTGCCACATTACCTGAAAGATAGGCTAGGGTCACTGATAAAGAGTAAGGAGTAATGCTTTTGTTTTCGTTTCCGGTACGTCCCAATTGCAACTTTTGAGGTTCTCAAACCAGTGATTATAGCGCTGCCTAATCACAAAATCATAGTGTATTTAAAGCTGCATTACATTATACCTAACTGAACTCGGAAGCTGCGGCACCGAAATTCGGACTAGTTAAGTTATAAACTTCGCAATGGCTATAATCTTTCGGTGTCGGTTTGAAACAGCCTGCATAGAGTAAGACACTTAAGACACTATCCTTGAAATACAAATTGTTTCTTACTTTTATTTACCTGCATGTCTATTTTTATTAAGAATGCACAGTAAATATCTTAGTATTTCAAATAATTTTATATACTCAATCATCAATAATTTTGTGCTGAATCTTAAAAACTTTAACCTTCAGTTGTTCCCATAGCTTTGGACTAACAACTGCAGTCCCAGGCGTGGCACTGATCCCGGGTAGCATTCCGTGTCAGGGAACCAAAGCATGATGTCTCAGCCCACTACGCCACAGCGCAGGGCTGATCAGAGAAACATGCTCATTTGTTCTGAAAATGCTCTTTTTCCCTCGTGGGGATTCATGGTACCTCAAAACGTGTATCTGTGATGAACATTTCCGTATCTATCTACTATGTACATGACAAAGTAAACATTTTATATGTAGATATGAGGTGGAGAAATTATATATTGTGAAATCTGCATTGCTGTCATCTGTGGTACTGCTCTCAAACTCGCTCAAAGTTAGTATTGAAATTGTTGCTTTCTAGCGCTTTACCGTCAATTGTCAGTGGTTAAGGACTTATCAGAGTTGTCTGTGCAGTGTTGGAGATAACCGCACGTGTTATCTAGATGTTAATAAACTATCCACGCTGAGAGATTGTCTTCTGTCTGAATGCCGAGCTCTGTGTATTGCGAGGGTGGAAAAAGAAGATTTATTGTTTTCCGAGAAAAACTCGCCACAGTTGGCCGATGGTCACACCGTCTAAATACGAATGTTAGATTGTGATGCAGTACCTGTGTTGTGCATATTGCGTGATAGTGGCGCCGCCCCCACTTCCTGTAACGTATTAATTCTAAAATAATGGATGGGATTTGAATTTTGATTTTAATTATGGAAGTACATTGGAGTAATATTTCATACTTATTTGCTTTAGTCGCGGGAGGGAGGTTGCGGCGTTTCAAAGGTTAACATGTTTTTCCTTCTAGGTTCGGAGTGCTTTGAAACCGTTTTATAAAACGGTCAACCTTCCAATGCTCTTATGCCGCTGCATAAGTCGTTGTAGTAAATACCAAAAAATATGCTTTTATGTGAACGGAAATCGTGTTACATTCATACGAAATTCCCTACTGATACTTTTAGCGCACATTTTACTTGTCTACCATGTTAAACGAGATAAGCTATCTAGCCCTTCATGTGGCACTGTCAGTTAGCTAGTTAGTCTTTAAACTTCAAAGATTATTTATTTAATTCATCTCCACCATTATTTACAAAATTACTGAAAACAATTATCTATATGTCTATCAGGCACATAGTAAATAAATAAGGTATTGGATTCCACCCAAAATATTTATATGAAGATTTCAACTGAACTTCAATTAAAAAACACCAATTTTAAGGAAAATATTTTAATGTCTTCCTGTATGTACGAGGATGGTCTGAAAAGTTTCCAACCTCAACAAAAAGATGGCAACACCCGTAAATAAAAGCTAGTGAATTTCGTTGCTCATCTGTTGACAGTTACTCACCAAAGTTTCAGCCATTTTGGACGCTCAGTTGTTATGGTACAGTCGTTTGAGTGAGTTGATGTGGGTATTTTTATGAAAATGGACAAAATCGAGTATAGAGCTGTCATTAAATATTTTTTGAAAGGCAATACGCCTACGCAAACCAAATATGAGATGGATTCTGTGTATGGGGACTCTGCACCATCATTTACCACAGTGAAATTTTGGCCAGCTGAATTTAAACGTGGTCGTAAGAGCTTGGGAGACGATGAACTTTCGGGACGTCCAAAAACTGCAACTACCGACGAAACATCACCAAAGTTCACCAAATTGTGTTAGAAAACCGCCGAATTAAATCGAGAGAGTTAGCAGAGGCTGTAGACATGTGAAAAGAACGTGCTTGTCACATATTAAACCAACATTTAGACATGAGAAAGCTGTCCGCGCATTGGGTACCACGTTTGCTCACGTTAGACCAAAAACGTGTTCAAATGAACATTTCCAACGCTCTGTTGGCGCAGTTTAGAAGTAATAAATCTAAGTTTAGTCGCCGATTATTTTCTGTAGATGAAACTTGGATACACCACTATACGCCGGAAACAAAAACCCAATGCAAACAGTGGACTGCAAAGGCGGTAGCGGTTCCAAAACAAAAACAAATCCTTTTTTTTTCGACTGGGAAGTGGTAGCGACTGTATTTAGGGATAGTCATAGAGTTATTTCAATAGATTATCTTCAAAAAGGAAAAACCATTATTGGAGCATGGCACTCATCATTACTTGACAAGCTAGAGGTAGAAGTTGCGAAAAAACCGCCACACTTGCAGAAAAATATAATCCTGTTACACCAAGACCACGCACAGTTTGGCACCTCAGCGGTTGCAATGGCGAAAATTAACAAAGTACGGTTTGAACTGCTTGACTCGCCAGATCTAATCCCAAGCACCTTCTTTTTGTTGCCTCATCTGAAAATTGGGCGCGGACAACAGAGATTTTCGTCAAATGAAGACGTAATCATCTTCGTGAACAATTATTTTGCAGAGAAAAAGCCTAGTACTATTTGGACGAGTTACAGAGATGAGAGCATCTCTGGGAGAAGTGTGTAGAGTTACAAGGAGACTATGATGGAAATAAAGGGGGGAATATGCTAAAAAAATGTCTTGTACCTTTATTGGTTCGGGAAAATTCCAGGCCATCTATGTACGTTTCTGTTTCACTTGAATGTATTTGTTGGGTTTTAATCTGTCTTAAACTGCCCAAAGGAGTTATAATATCAGAGATATACAAAACGGGCTCAGTTGTGCCTGAATATGAAACAATAATTTTAGAATCTGTGATACAAAGCAATCACACTGTTCTTATTTGACTTAAATCACGAATGTTTATAATATTGTTTACGTTTCCATATCGAATCAGCCATGTTTAAGAATGGTGCTGAAGTGAGCAAAGTGACACCCATGGCCGTGTTACAGAACTTCCCCATTGCGTTGTACAAAACACCATTCCGTTTATGTATGTTGCACAGGGTTAAAAGTTCTACACCAACAAATTTCCGCCTCAGTACAAAATAAATAACAACTCTGCGATAGATATATAATACCAACTTACTTGTTGGGAACAAAGATGCGGAATGAAAATACGAGCAAATACGCTTGTCACAACTGAATACAAACAACTCAAACAAAAGTGCTATATTCATATAGTGGGTGATTAAACAGCAAAACAGTAATTTATATAATTATTGTATTTGGTTTTCTACATATCTGGATAAATATTTACCGAGGAAAAATAATCAACATTCATTTGTTTTCAATAGGAGGTATAGCGCCTTAATCTGGACGAGTGATAATATTCAGAAAACTAATTCTTGTACAGAAGAGATTTCCAGATTCACTGCTTTTTGTGCACCTCCAGCTTTGTTTGAGGATATTTCAGAAAACGGGATCTCTTCTTAATAAGAAACGAATGTAACTCGCCATGTTTTTACAGACGGTAACTGTGTAACTGTATGACTGCGCAGGCAAGTCGAAACGAAGTTTAAACAAACCTATGAAAACACTTCCATAGGAAATATGCCCACCTCTGTAGCGGCGGCAGTGGCACATGTGACCAGTTCAATAGGACTCGACTTTAAATCCTGATCAGGGTGAATTACTTGGGTAACTTTATCTGTCCCTTAATGTTGGAGGCTCTCTCTTACCCGAAAGATAAATGTCTGGTAACTCTATGCTCTATGTACCATGTACTCAAACATCATTTCTTTCATCGCCTGATATGACTTAACGTTCGAGGTTTTATCTTATCCTGAAATTTTAATGTCAAGAAACTCTAAGCTCTATGTACCCTGTACTCATTTGTACAATACTTCATTCATCGTCCGATATGACTTAACGTTGGAGGCTTTCTCTTACGCTATAAGATATATGAATGGTAAATCTAAGCTCTATGTACACTGTACTCATTTGAACATCATTTCATCCATCGTCTGATATGACTTAATGTTAGAGGTTTTCTCTTATGCTAATATATATCTATATATATATATCTATATATATAGATATATATACGGTAACCCTAAGCTATATGTACTCTGTACTTATTTGAGCAATATTTCACTCATCACCAAATTTTGGAGGTTTCCTCTTATCCTGAAGGGTGAATATCTGGTAACCGTAACCCCTATGTACAATGTACTCATTTGAACATCAGCCCGCCTCGGTAGCGCAGAGGGTAGCGTGTCTGCCTCACGTTCAAGTGGTCCCGAGTTCGAATCTCGGTCGGGGTGAGTTACCTGGATAAGGTTTTTGTCAGGGTTTTCCGTTTTCCTTCGAGGTGAATTTCGGGTAAATGTTCACCGCCTGATATGACTTAATGTTGGAGGACGTAAATTACAAAAGAAAAAAACCATCAACATCATTTTATTCATCGTTCGATGTGATTTATCGATGGAGGTTTTCTATTATCCTGAAAGATGAATGTCTGGTAAACCTAACCTCTGTGTACCGGGTACTGATTTCAGCCCCAGTTCATTCACAGGCTTATATGACTTAACGTTGGAGCTTTTCTCTTATCCTGAAAGATGAATGTCAAGTAACTCTGAGCTCTATGTACCCTGTACTCATTTGAACATCATTTCATTCATCGTCCGATATGACTTAGTGTTGGAGGTTTTCAATTGTCCTGAAAGATGAATATCTGGTAACCGTAAGCTCTATGTATGCTGTACTCATTTGAACATTATTTCATCATCGTCCCATATGATTTAATGTTGAAGCTTTTCTCTTAACGTCAGGTAACTCTAAGCTCTATGTACCCTGTACTCCTTAGTACATCATTTCGTTCATCGTTCGATATGACTTAACATTGGAAGTTTTCTATTATCTTTGAATTATCTAGTTTAATATTCTATTATCCTTGAATCTATTACTATGACTTAATTTTGGGGGTTTTCAATAATTCTGAAAGGTGAAATTCCAGTAAGTCTAAGCTCTATGTACTCTGTACTCATTTGAACATCATTTCATTCATCCTCCGATATGATTTAACATTGATCCTAGGAGTTACCGAATGCGAGATCGCACTTTTTCTCTATTGTTGTTTCTGATAATATTTCATAATGTATTGTAACGGGAGCGCTAGAACACCCTGTGAAAGCAGCTGACAGCGGAAGGTAGGGGAGGTTCGTTTAGCCACACCTCCTCCTCGTTCGTCTTGTAGTGGTGACAGGCTGTGGTCAGGGAAAAAACATGACTGTGTCGCCTGTTTTCTCTACACCTGTTTCTCGATCTTTCTGTTACTAGAACAATCCTGTAAACACCAGAAGGCGGGATATTCCGATATAAAGAGGGTTACAGACAGACGGAGCTAGTTAGTCAGATGTTGGTTGTCAGTCAGTCAGTTGGTTAGTGTGTGAGTGAGGACAGTTCTTGGTGTAAGAAGGCAGTGTTAGTCAGTGACGTGTTAATGAACGAAAGGGTTGTGCAACGGAAGACTGTACGAACTGTGTATGTGTATCGGAGTTTGCGTAATCGCGAGTACAGTGAAATTGTAACGGACGAACTGGTGAATTGAAATTGTTGCAGCACGTAATTCTGTGTAATTGGCAAGAGTTTAACTGTAAGTACGTGGAAATAAAGAACATTTTTGAGTGGTGAAATTGGACTTTTCATTTCACGAACCCACAAAGTCACACTGGTGTCAGGAAGCGGGAAAACAACATAACATCACCGAACATTACAACCATGGAGGCAGCATTAGAAAAGATTTTAGCGGAACTGAAAGAAATGAAGACGGCAACTGAAAACCTCGCTGCAAAAATAGAGACGGCCAACGGCAACATCACCGCGGAGATGGAAGAAATGAAGGCCGAGTTAACCACAGAAATGAGAGCAGCGAACGGCAGTCTGGCCACGGAAATGAAGGCGGCGAACGAGGCTCTCGCCGCAAAGTTTGAGGAACGTTTGGCCGGCGTGAGGGATGACGTCGCGAACCTGGGCAAACGGAAGGGTCAAGTAGACGACCGCCTTAATGATTTAGAGGAAAAGGCCGACAACATCGCAAAACCCCTCACCCGCCTGACGGAGGAAAACCGGCCTTATGTGTGGACGGAGGACGCCGAAGACGCTTTCCAGCACCCGAAGGGGACCCTGTGCAGTGCTTCAATTTTGGGTTTCCCACTACCGGGTGGCGCCTTCATTGTGGACACCGACGCCAGCAACCATTGCATTGGAGGTGTCCTATCGCAGATCCAGGACGGCCACGAGCGCACAAGAGTGGAAGAGGAGGAGCGTGCCGCAGCAGTCCGAGTAGTTGTGGCAGTGCCTGCTGAAGGCTGGGATAGCGCAGGCCTGAGGAGGGAGCAGCTGGCGGACGCAGACTTGGGGCCACTCTTGAGGGAAGTGGACGCAGGGACGAGACCAACCTGGGAGGACATCGCACCGAGGAGCGCCACCTACAAGTCGCACTGGGCCCGATGGGACTCCTTGAAGACCAGAGAGGGCGTGCTGTTCCGGGTATGGGAGTCACCCGATGGGAAGGCGCAGAGAGAACAGTTGGTACTTCCCCGGAGCAAGGTCCCGGAAGTCTTGGAGGAAGTGCACGCCGGTACTTCAGGAGGACACCTGGGAGCGAACCGAATGATTCACAAACTACGGCAGCGCTACTTCTGGCTGAGACTCCGAGCAGATGCTGGTGGTACACCTGGACCGCCTCGCACGCTACGATGGGGCTGTTCGAGGCGAACAGCTTTGAGGAGGGAGCAGTGTAACGGGAGCGCTAGAACACCCTGTGAAACCAGCTGGCAGCGGAAGGTAGGGGAGGTTCGGTTAGCCACACCTCCTCCTCGTTCGTCTTGTAGTGGTGACAGGCTGTGGTCAGGGAAAAAACATGACTGTGTCGCCTGTTTTCTCTACACCTGTTTCTCGATCTTTCTGTTACTAGAACAATCCTGTAAACACCAGAAGGCGGGATATTCCGATATAAAGAGGGTTACAGACAGACGGAGCTAGTTAGTCAGATGTTGGTTGTCAGTCAGTCAGTTGGTTAGTGTGTGAGTGAGGACAGTTCTTGGTGTAAGAAGGCAGTGTTAGTCAGTGACGTGTTAATGAACGAAAGGGTTGTGCAACGGAAGACTGTACGAACTGTGTATGTGTATCGGAGTTTGTGTAATCGCGAGTACAGTGAAATTGTAACGGACGAACTGGTGAATTGTAATTGTTGCAGCACGTAATTCTGTGTAATTGGCAAGAGTTTAACTGTAAGTACGTGGAAATAAAGAACATTTTTGAGTGGTGAAATTGGACTTTTCATTTCACGAACCCACAAAGTCACAGTATTTTATGTGCAGTGAAATATCTCCTGTAGTTACTTTACAATATGACGGGAAATAGCGGATTTGGTGAAAACACAACTCCTCTGTGTTAATATATATGTGGGCTGCAGATTAGTTAATCATTTTGACATGTAAATTTAGTAGTAGATCTAACAAAGTAATGGAGTCATCATTTTTGATGGAGTATTTGTGTTCTAAATGCTCAGTTTTATTGCACTAATAGCGTTGCTCTAACAGAGCTTTAAATGGATTAAGTGGTGTGTAACTTTTATGCAGTTTGGTAACGGAAGCTGACTCCAGATAAATACCGCTGCCCAAAATAATCTCAGGGATTCCATTTTTACTTTATTTGCTTTATAAAAGATGTACGCACATACCTATGTGTTCAATAAATACAAACTTTTTAAGTTCAACAACTTTCAATAATGCAACGTAAATATTTCATAAAAATCTTCGTTGACCACAACAAGGGGTTCACTTTCAAAGCACAACTGCACGCGCTCGATTATCAATTTCCCATTCGACTCTGTCTACAGCTCTACCCTTGCTACTCCCGATAAGCTTGCCACGGCTTTTTTTATATCCGACCATTCATGATTCGAGACCGTTGTGGAATGTCCTCTATCAATCAAGATGTCACTAGAACTTTCTATTTTTCTATCTTTATCTGTTTCCATATCCTTTTATCTACGCAGGGCATTATCTGTCCCTTATCCGCATGCTACACTATCTGCCCCTTTGTGAGCGTCAGCCGCGCTTATCGAAACAATAGGCTCGCGTAAATATTTCATGCTAAATCGAAGGCATATCTTGAATGATTTGAACTACGTTCATTCTGAATGACCTTTGTACAATTGGTAAACCATAACAGATAGGCAAACTGTTACTGTACAAATATAAGTTAACCACTGGCACGACAGCCCCACGAGAACCAACACCTACCAACCCGACTGCCGGCCTCACGCCCATTTATGCACAGCAGAGGTGGGCGATCATCCAATCTATACGGGGAGATGTCAGTATCTCGGCATCGCCCACCCAGAATGGCGGTTTTCGTGACTAGGGCCGCTAACCTAGCGTGAGCTACTCACTTTCCTCACGATACAGAGTGTGCACCTCTTCTATACGAACTTAAAATCCGCACCACATGGGTGGGATCGTACCCCGACCGCTTTCCGTGGTAAGGGACCAAGCTTTAGTCCGCTACGCCACGGCGCAGGACACAAATAAAGCTATTTGAAACAAAAACTTCCCTTATCTTAAGAAAACGGTGTACATTTTGCTTAATAATTGATGAGATCGATTTCATAAACATCTTCAGCGATCAACCAACTTCGTTGTCAACGATACAGTCAGAGATTACTATGTTTTTGTCAGTACTACCAACATCTGAAAACGAAATAAACTTAAAAACACAATCGACTGCTGAAATTTCAAAATTCATTACGCAATGTTCATTTCTTTAAATAAATATTTTTTCCCAAACCATTAAATCTATCGGACCATTTAATTGTTTTCCTAATTTAACTTCTGGATTTATTTAATGGTTAAAGCTCCAAAAATGATCTGCTACGGCCGGTTTATCAGTCTGTTTATACTTTAATGTTCTGAAAATGTTCTTGCGTTCTGTTTTCCAAATTACGTTTTGTCTTTCCAATATAAACTTTATCACAATCTAAACAGTTAAATTGACAAATACCAGATTTTTATTATTAGGAGTTTTATATTTTTAGATAACTTTAGTAAATTTTAATACTATATTTATTTCGAGGAACAAAGATTATGCCAGACTCTTTAATTTTTTTTTTTGAAAATGTTTATTAACCCAAGGATGGCAGGTAAATTATAATCGTCTTTTATTTTTTTAAATTAAGGGTTTACAACATCGGTCTCATCAATTAAAAAGAAAAATGTACACCATTTTCTTTACATAAGTGAAGATTTTGTTGAAAATAGTTATATTTGTGTAGTATTTGTTGCTTCACTGTAACTAATTTCATTTTTATGTAATTCTTAGTGCATAGTTTATATCCAAATACATTTTTGGAATTAAATATTTCCCATATATCCACTATGGTTGCTTTGAATTTTCAATGACATACATTTCTCAAGTATTAGGGAATTATTTTTTTAATCATCTGAGCATGAAAAGGGTGCTGAACTTAAAAGACACAATTTAGCAACCACGTCTTAATGTTTATTTCTGGTAGTAGCAAAGGTAGTAGTGGAAGTTTGGTTAATTACCGCGAGTATATAAATAAGTCTTGTACCATAGAGTGTTTTATCCAACACTTACTCTAATTATTACAAATATTTACTGCTTTTTAATTAAACTATAATAAAATAGTAAAGCTATTTGTAATTTTATTTTCGGGAATATAGAGCTATTTAGACCCAGACCACCTGTTCATATGAGACAATCGATGTTTGCTAGGTTAATTTGATTTTCCTTTCAAAAGCTACATTGACTAATGTATTATCAGTATAATGTGAGCACAAAGGAAAATATTTGTTAATTACTGAATGAATTCAAGATGTAGCTGTACATTTCATTACTAATTTGCAGCGGCTATTAAACAAACACGTGGTTGATCTGTCGTCTCGTCGCTGCTTGGTAGAATGTGGAATACTATTACTCCACGTTCGATTTCGCTGTTACGAGCGAAATGCTGCTTCTCGTTGTTTTATTTTCCTCAGCTGCTCCGCATAGATCTTAAACTCTGGGTATGCGTGGGTTTTGCACAGAAAAACCAGAGCTTTCCTTTAAATGCTGTTTATTCACACAACTTTCAATAAAGGTTTGCTGATATGTCGTTACTACGACTGCAGAGTAAATTCACTAACTTATCGCAGTGTAATGTACTGTCGGTCAGTGACGGCCAACAGCCACTGGACCAACCTCCTTCGACGAGAGTTGCTACGCAAGTGTCCCTCTCTTCCTCTACCAGTTTCAGCGCGAATCTTAGCCTCACCACGCCAAGTGAGCGCCCTTTCACTTTTCTTAATCGATCAGGTTTTGCAGAGCAGTTTTCCGGGAAACCTGCTCTCGGGGAATGCTAAAGTACCTGGCCGCTGACCCTTACTACCTGCTTGAACATTTTCATCCCGTACTGACACTTTTAGAACCAAACTAAGCCAACACTAGATGTACCTTTTTAACATGGACTGATTTCCAAATTATATTATTTCAATATTCTGTGTATTTACAGTTTCGGCTTCAAATGCCCCCCATAAACATTGTCATGTTATTCCATAATATTACAATTTTTTAAGTCTTGCCCGAAATTAAATATTTTCAATAAAATCCCACGACCGATCGGCAAACCTTTCGTTAATTACATAAAATTTCACAATTTGTTATTATTTACAATTCTGGCATAGTGGTGATCTTCCTGTCACATCGATTGAATATATATATATATATATATATATATATATATATGTTACCCTTTACATAGTGAAAATGAACAACTATACACTTGACAACAATAAATGTACATACTTATACCGTTTTCTATTCCTACAATCATATCTCCATTGCTGTTATCGTCTCTTATGTAATAATATTTACATTTTTTCGTCTCTTCTGCTTCTATATAATATGTTGCAAGAGTCTTTGCTGGTTAATATTGTTTTAGTCGCGTCTCATAGCAACACGATTTTTTTTTTCACTTCACTTTGTTCACTTTTGTTATCACACGAGTATTTTGCTTATTGTTATGGTAATCACATTATATTATTATTTATAATTACATTTCTTTCATCTTAACCTAATTCGGTCCGTATTCTAATGTTCTAACTAATCTCAGTGAGTTTACCGTTTACATTTCTCTGGAATTACTTTATATTTGTCTAAAGGGTCTTATCAGTTGTTTGTGCCAGCGACCAATAGATTTCTTGGTTTTTCTATCAACTAATTCATACGTGTGCTCCCCGAATTTGGCTGTAATTATTGCAGGACCTTTATATAATAACTCTAACCTATGGTTTCTTCCTTTGGGGGCACTTGATAATTTATGGTCTCTTGCTAAGACGAGATCACCTATATTCGGCTCCCATTTATGCTTTCGTTTCTTTACCCTTGTCTTTCTCTTCTCTGCTTTATGTTTCAACCTCTCGAAAGCAATTTTCGCCCTTTGCTCTTCCGACAAAATATTATCGTTTTCCTGGATGGTTTTAGGAATTTCTTTAAATACTAATTCTGGTTCTATTCCCAGCATTAATTGTATCGGTGCGAAGCCTGTTGTCAGGTTAATAGTATTATTCAGTATCTTTTCAATCACCGCACAATATGTCACCCAATTCTTGTGATTATGGTGAGTGAGTACCCGAAAATATATCCCTATATCTTTTAAAATGCGCTCTGCAGGGTTTCCAGAAGGAAAATAAGAACAATGATATAGTTTAGTATTACGATCATTTAATTTCTCCCTGAATACTTTGCTGCGATGTACTGTCGCGTTATCTGTCAACACTGCCTCGATCTCTCCGTACTTAGGTATGCAGTCATTGACTATTTTGCTCATACAAGTTTTGCTTGAAACGTTTCCCACTGGATAAATTTTCACAAATTTACTGAATATATCATATAACACGAAAATATATCGGCACCCAAATTGACCCTTCGGCATTTCTCCATGAGCATCGGCGCTAACTAAAGCGTTCTTCCGGTCTCGTATAATGGCTTGCGGTTCAGTATTATATTTTACATTGAAAGGCTTGGCCCTCTGACAAAGCTCGCACGTCGAACACACTTTTCGGACTTTTCTTGCCAGTCGCTTGATATAAAAATGCTCGCTTATCTCTAAACTCAGCCTATCACTTCCCATATGCGCTAGAGACTTATGATATGCAAGGGTCAAATTATGGTGTAAAGACTGGGGAATAACTACTTTCCATTTTGGTTCTATCCTGCCATATAACTTATACAGTTTCCCTTCATATATTCCTACAGTCTCCGACGTAGTTTCCGTAATGGGTTTGGCGGTCATTAATTGCTTCTTAAGTTCTTCATCCTCGCTCTGTAATTTTGCTATATTTTTCAACTGTTTCGATAATCCCCGTCCCTCTATCGTATCTAAGTATAAAACTGTCACATTTTGCTTCGTATCATTTATGGTATCAGGTATTGAATGGTTCTCTTTCATTCTCGACAACAAGTCACTGAAAATGTTTTGATTTCCAGGTATATGTTTTATTTCTATCTTGTGAGATGTAATTTCATGGATATACCTGGAAATTCGAGTTTTGGTCAGTTTACACGTATTTATGAAAGCCAAACTTACGTGGTCAGTGTATACTGTGACGGGTTGGTTGAAAATATATTCCCTACATTTCGTCAATGCGCAGAATATGGCTCCGATTTCCTTTTCAGTAGTATACGCTTGCGACTCTGTTCTAGAAATGCTTCTCGAGGCTACTGCGATTAAGTGACTGTGGTCATTCTCATCTTTCTGAGTCAAAATAGCTCCATATCCTTTACCTTATGCATCAGTATAAATTATGTACGGTAAGTCTTCCCTCGTTTTCTCTAATAAAATGGAGGCCGCGAACAACCTTTTAACTTGTGAAAAAGCTTCCTCTTGTACCATTCCCCATCTCCATTTCTCATCCTTTTTTAACAATTATCGCAACGGGGTTACTACTGACGCAAAATCGGCTATAAATCTAGACTGGTAGTTGAGTATTCCTAAAAATCTCCTGAGTTGTTTTATATTTCTTGCCGCAGGAATCTTATTAATGCTTTCTCTTCGACCCGGGTTCGGTCGAATCCCTTCTTCAGAAATAATATATCCCAAGAATTCAGTCTGTCCAATAAAAACGCTGTTTTGCTGGGTTTAACTGTCATGTTAGCTCCTTTAAGTTTACTTAGGACATACCTTAAATGTTCAAGGTGATCTTCTACACTGTCGGAAAATACGATGAAGTCGTCAACATATTGAGCTACAAATTTCTTTAGTGTTTCTCCGAAAACTTCATATAACGCCCTTAAAAATGCGCTTCCACTTGTCTTTAACCCGAAGGCACAAACTTTAAATTCATAAAGCACACCAGAGTGCAAAAAAGCAGTATATTTTCTCAGAGCTTCCCTCAACGGTATTTGCCAGAAATATGACGTTAAATCAAGCGCCGAAAAGAACTTTCCATTGCGAAGTTTGTTCAAAATCACATCCACACTTTCGGGTCGAAATCTATCAGGCTTACAGTGTGTATTTAACTTCCTTGCGTCTAGCGTAACTCTAACCTTCCCATTGCTTTTGTGTACTATGCATAATGGGTTAATGTATTCGGATGTAGAAATTTCAATTACGCCGTCTCATAGCATAGTTTGTATCACTTTGTCGACTTCGTTTCTTATTGCATACGGTATCGCTCGAGCTTTATGGGTGTAGGGTTTTATATCAGTCACCTCGAAGGAATGAGTATAATTAATGCACCTTCCAGGCTTCTCGAAGAACACCTCTCTGTTTTCCATAAGAATTTCCCATAGATCACGTTTCTGCTTTTCACTCAGCCTACACGCTTGGTTTACGCGCTCTCTTAATAAATTTTCTAATTCAATACGGTCATTCACCTCGTCGTTCACTGATATTTTCCTATCATTCGAGTATAATCTGGGATACTTTTTACTCTCCATTTCTTCAACATAATCACTTCGATCATCATATCTTTCGTGAGGGACGTTTTCCACTCGGTCTTCATAGTATTTTTCTAACTTCACGTCTGCTAATTCCATTGCCCCAATATTTATTACCTCTACGAAGAATGTTTCCTCTTGAATTTCTTCCTCTATTTTATGCCGTGCAATTACAACTGAATTACTCTCTTCTAAGAAAGGTACGACGATGGTGTCTTGTTCCACGTCAATTTTCAAAAATCTTTGTTCAAAATTTACAACAGCGTTCCAAGCATATAAATTATCACATCCAATTATAAGATCCGTGACCAACCTAGGTACAACTAAAAATAATAAGCTAATACATTTTTCACAAATTTTGGTATCCACCATAACCTGGAATTTTACCCTCTCCTTTCTCTTGCCCACAGCAACTGAGCAGTATACTCCGTGTACTAACAAGGACATTACTTTCAAACCGCTACTCAACAAACCTTCGTAAAAATTTTGAGAACATACAGTGGTGTTCGCGCCCGTATCTACAACTGCAGAAAACTGTTTCCCACTAATGCTGACTTTTATTTTTGGTGAATCTGTTAGAATTTTATCTTCTATTGTATTCGTTCGCTCCTTATGTCGTTCTATCAACATTTGCCTTCTCTGTACCCTACTTTGCGTGCACTCATCAGAATAGGGATACTTCCCAATCCTCACTGAAGGCGAGCTTGATTGGGTGCGAAGTTTTCCGTTGCCTTGCTGATAGCTCCTGTTCCATTATTAACATTAACCGAAGGTCCCGGGTTCGCTTCCTGGTCAATTCTGCTTGCCATCCATTGCCTAGTAGTTTTAATAGCGTCTATCCTGTCTTCCCGACACGGTGATTTTCTACCACTTCTAGTTCTTTCTTCTTGCCTAGGGGAATGAGGTCTATATATACTTTTATGGCTGTGATTTTCGTTATAAGTCTCTGCGGAATAACGCCTGTATCTGGGCAATTGTCCCCCCTATCTCTCTAAAATCTCGCCTGCATGCAATTTACTTGTGCATTTCGTCCTCTTTGGAATGTCTCATATCTTCCCCTATGGTTATTATCGAAATGGTTTCTTCTTCTACTATCAAAATTACTAGCACTTTTCGGTACGGGACCATGATACCTTTCTCGTGTATCATAATTTCTACCGTTTCCTGACTGTGCCCCCTGCCCGAAAGACTTTGTAGGACTTCTCTCGTATTTTGTAAAACCTTTCTCATTACTTGCATCATTCTGGATTTTGTTTCTTTCTAACGCGGTCAAGAAGTCTATCGTCGCGGCAAACGTGACTGGTCTAGCAATAATTAAATAATGTTGAATTGTTTCCGGAAAGTGACTGGTCACCTGATTAATCAATTCACATTCGGGTATGTGTGGTTCAATCATTCGGGGTCTTCTGGCTACTACCATGAAATAATTCACCATTGAGCCATCCTTTCGTGCGTTATATTTTCCATTACTTAATTCTGCCCTAATGCTTGCCTGTCGAGTTGCACCCCAGTACCGATTCAAAAATATGTGCTTAAAAGTTTCATAATTTTGTTCTAGCCCTACAGATAATTCCAGCCAATTCGAAGCGTTACCCTTGAAACATTTGCGTACTACTGTCATTTTATATTCTTCTGGTATGCCCTTCACAATTAAATATTCCTGCAGATTATAAATGAACGTTTTTGGATCGTCAGAATTTTCGTCTTGAAATATTGGTGGAGATATCTCACTGAGAATATGGTTAGGCCATGTTACATTTGGATCGCCATTTCTCATTCTATTCTGGTTGTTACTACCTGAAGTACTGGGACCTAAGTTTAGCATAGGAGTGTCAGATGACGCATTTGGCGTTGCCTCGTTCCTCGCTGTCTCACCACTTATACTACTAGCTGAATTACTACTGTTATCTGAGATGCTTACCCTTTCAAGCAACTCTTTAATCTTGTCACCAACTTCGTCCATTCCTACTGTTAATTTTCTATTCTCTTTTTCCGAAACTTCTAACCTCTTTTGATGTACTTCTAACGTTTTACCTATAGCTTCCATTTCTTTTGTTATTTCTTGGCTTATTTCTTCCCTAAGCTTTCTATTCTCCTTCTCTAGCGTTGCACTAACCTCTTGTCTAACACTTCTAAATTCTTCACCAATTCCTGCATTAATATGTTGTTTTACAAGGTTTATTTCCTGCCTAACCTGCTCATGATTTTCCCTAACCTCCAATCTTACGTTTTCAATTTCACTCCTAACCTCGTCCTTAAAACTTTCTAGAACTTTCTGTTGATTTTCTATTATCTTCTTACTACTAATGTTCATTTCCTCCCTGAAGTTATTCTCTAATTTTGCTATATCTTCCCTACCAAACTTCATCTCCTCCCTTAACTCTTTCTGACTATTTTCTAATTTTTCACCGAAGCCGTGTATCAGTGCATCAGTCCAACACCTGATTGTTCATAGTACTACGCTGAATTGAAACTTCTCTGCCTACATTACTTTCCCCTAACTGTTCTACATTGCTTTGCACATTCCTATTACCTACATTTTCCACATTACACAAAACAATATTTACATCACCCTCCTGGACATCCATATTTACATCAGCCTGCTCTAACATTTTTCCACTTCTCAAATACATGTATCACTGGAACACACATATATGTAAAAGTTCTTTTACTCAGTACCTTTTATCTGCTGCCTGCTGCTGCTGTTGTGGATCCCCTGGTCCTCGTGGTCCTGGTTGCCTCGTTGTCTGCTAATCTGCTGCTCTGATATTCAGCTCCACTGTAGTCTGGTTTTACTGCAGTTCGGGCCCCAGTTGGTGCGCCATATGCAGCGGTTATTAAACCAACACGTGGTTGATCTGTCGTCTCGTCGCTGCTTGGTAGAATGTGGAATACTATTACTCCACGTTCGATTTCGCTGTTACGAGCGAAATGCTGCTTCCCGTTGTTTTATTTTCCTCAGCTGCTCCGCATAGTTCTTAAACTCTGGGTATGCGTGGGTTATGCACAGATAAACCAGAGCTTTCCTTTAAATGCTGTTTATTCACACAACTTTGAATAAAGGTTTGCCGATATGTCGTTAATACGACTGCAGAGTAAATTCACTAACTTATCGCAGTGTAATATACTGTCGGTCTGTGACGGCCAACCTCCTGCGACGAGAGTTGCTACGCAAGTGTCCCTCTTTTCCTCTACCAGTTTCAGCGCGAATCTTAGCGTCACCACGCCAAGTGAGCGCCCTTTCACTTTTCTTAATCGATCAGGTTTTGCAGAGCAGTTTTCCGGGAAACCTGCTCTCGGGGAATGCTAAAGTACCTGGCCGCTGACCCTTACTACCTGCTTGAACATTTTCATCCCGTACTGACACTTTTAGAACCAAACTAAGCCAACACTATATGCACCTTTTTAACATGGACTGATTTCCAAATTATATTATTTCAATATTCTGTGTATTTACAGTTTCGGCTTCAAAATGTTAAAACTACAATATGTATTATACTTGAAATTTAGAGCTAGTGTTTGTATTTTATTGATATAGTGGTTAAGGTGAAATTTTTTACATCCCTAATATTAAAGTATTACTTTAGTAGGCTATGCTGTCTTATTAAAATAGAAGTTTACAAGTAAGTGTTAGACAGAAGCATTACACCTTTCCGTGAATAGAGCCAGACTGAAAAATTGAATACCATAGCCGGGGCTTGAACCACGGATCTCCCGCTCTACGTGCGGTTGCTCTAAACCACTGAGCTACTATGACCAACATGCCGAAATATAAACTAGACCAGGGCAGATCCTCACAGAGTGAAGGCTGACCCCCTCCCCCTCTGTCGACCAGGAAGTTACCGACCTGTCCCGAAAGGGCGCCCGGTACCTCCGTGGGGTTTTCCATAGAGTATAAGACCTAGAGACTAACGAGCCCCCCCAATATGGTGCTATGGACTCAAGACGGGATGGAAGTGGATACGCCACTTACGCGCGCCAACTCCAAAAGGGGAAGGCTACCGATATGACCTCGGTGGGGCCGCCTGCTGATCCAGCACACCTTCTACTAGCTATGCTGGCTAGTCTGTTGAAATATTATGGCTTCCCTCAACCCCGTCCGGAGACGTACCAGATCTCCCACGGGTATCGGGAACCACTACCCCCTCGAGTCCAACCCAGTCCGAACAACTCCCAATCAGGGAGAGGCTCGAATGTTCGGCCCAAGGATCCTCTAGTAAAGTCAGAGGTACCACGAGTGCTAGGTTTCCGCAGTGCCCGCACCATGGCAGCTGAAGGACATGACATTAAATTCTGCAACTGACTCGTACGTTTCCCGCTAGACCACTGGGGGTGCTCATATGCAATGAGACACGTAAATTTTGTGGTGACTTACTATGTTGTAAGTACTTAAGTCCCAGAGTTCATAGTTAAACCATTGTGTAATTCAGGTAAATTAATGGAAATAATCATTACTTCCACACTAGCCGTGTTTAGGCTAAGGTTTACATGAAGCGGGAAATCCGTGGTGCAAATCTTGATTATGGCATTGAATTTTTCAGTCTGGCTGTATTCATGGAAACAGCCTACACGCAGCTAGTGTGGATGAAACTTCCATTAGACATTTCATTTCACACATTTTAAAACTATTAGAACTCCATTTCAAGCATTTTCTGTGCCATAAATTTAGTTGATTTATAAAAAACCGTTAAGTATCCACTATTATTGTATACATTGTGTTGTCTAGTAATTCACAGACAAGTGACAAACGCTTTAAAGCAAAAGAGGTTCTCGTAGTTGAAGCCGATTAAAAAGCAGTATTCAGTTTAGATTATTATCGAACAATAGCATCAATCTAAACGAATAGATAATATTTCATGGGCAAATGAATGCCACTTGGAGACAGATGTAAATGTCAACGCAGAATTTGGTCGATACCTAATCCGAGGGTTGTCATTCAACAATGATTACACGATGTGAACTGGTATTGTTCGGTGTGGTACTGTTTCATCATCATTTTAAAATGTTGCAAGATTACTCACTCGGCTATAATTGTACCTCGTAGTTCATTGCCTCCAATACGTAAAGTGTGTTAAAATTATTACATACTTTTTACTTAGTTGCTAATAAAGAAAACACTATTACTGAATGTTTAACTTTAAACGTTGAATTGTAAACTTCACATAATTTATAATTCAAAACATTTTCTTATACGTAGGAGCGGAGCGGGGCAAAACAATTGATTTAAGCGAAATGCAAATGTCTTATGAGCTCATCGATATGTTATAGCTCTGAAATTCCACGGCCTAGAGATTAAAGGGAGGCAAGATAAAGTTTGCAGTTGAAGAATTGAAGAATTACGTAAGAAGCCTGGCTAATCAATTTGATCAAGTTAAGTAGTTACGTTTCTTTGACCCAATTAACTGTCTCTACTCATGCCATCTCCTGGCCTGGCATTTAATTTACTGAAAACAGTATTTTGTTCAGTGATGCGAGTATTGATAGTGTTTTGCTCTTTGTTTGTATTAGTGTTATATCCACTGATTCTTTTGTGGTTATAACATTTATTAAACTAGAAATAACTATGAAGGATATTGCCAAAGAAGAAGAGATGCTAATAAAGAATGTAAGAAGAAGAAACGAGAATATTGGAAAATGCGAATCCAAGAAATAGAAATATTGCACCAGCAGAGTGAGATAAGGAAATTCTATACAGCATTAAAACAAATGAAACAAGGGAAACTGAATAGAATGAGGGAATTCTTAAATAAAGAAGGTAATATTCTTGGATAAGATAAGGATATATTGCAAATTGGCCGAATACTACAAAGAGTTATTAAATAAGGAGCAAACAATAAATAATCTGGAACAAGGAGGGAATGGAAATTAAAGAATAGAAGAAGAAGAAGAAGAAGAAGAAGAAGAAGGAGAAGAAGAAGAAGAAGAAGAAGAAGAAGAAGAAGAAGAAGAGAAGAAGAAGAAGAAGAAGAAGAAGAAGAAGAAGAAGAAGAAGAAGAAGAAGAAGAAGAAGAAGAAGAAGAAGAAGAAGAAGAAGAAGAAGAAGAAGAAGAAGAAGAAGAAGAAGAAGAAGAAGAAGAAGAAGAAGAAGAAGAAGAAGAAGAAGAAGAAGAAGAAGAAGAAGAAGAAGAAGAAGAAGAAGAAGAAAGAAGAAGAAGAAGAAGAAGAAGAAGAAGAAGAAGAAGAAGAAGAAGAAGAAGAAGAAGAAGAAGAAGAAGAAGAAGAAGAACCGGATATTTGGGATGTTAGAATAGCAATACAGATCTTGAAAAATAATAAAACACCAGGAGAAGATGACATAATTGCTGAGCTAGTTAAATATGGTGGAAATGGAATTATGAAAGCAATACATAAGTTAATAATAGAAATATAGAGGAAAGAGCAGATGCCTGAAAGTTGGAAGACAGGCGTAATATGCCCAATATACAAAAAGGGTAATAAATATCAATGTCATAATTATAGGGGAATTACATTACTCAATGTAGTATACAAAATATTTTCAAGTATTTTTAAATGATAAAGCTAAAAAGCATATGGAAAGTGTATTAGGTGAGTACCAATGTGGATTTAGAAGTGACAAGAGCACAATAGACTAGATATTTGTAATAAGACAAATAATGGAAAAATTCTACGAGCATGGTATAGACTTACACTTCCTGTTTATTGACTTCAAGCATGCATTTGATTCAATTGATAGAGGAGCCCTCTATAAAACTCTGCAAAGTTTTAAAATGCAACCAAAAATAATAAGGCTAATAAAAATGACAATGGAAAATACAAAAGCCAAAGTGAAAGTAATGAATAAAATGAGTCGAGATTTTGATTATAATGCAGGAGTAAGACAAGGTGATGGACTGTCTGCAACTCTATTCAACCTAGCCCTGCACAGAGCAATAGAAAAACTTGATTCTAAAGTTACGATATTCTTTAAGTCCTGTCAAATATATGCATATGCAGATGACGTAGTGATCGTGACAAGAGACAAAAAACGTTAGTTGAAGTTTATGAAGAATTAGAAAGAAGGTCTAAAGAAATAGGATTAGAAGTAAACGATAAAAAGACTAAATACATAAAAATGACAGCAGATAAAAGCAAAATAATTATTTCAAATCTAGTAGTTAGAGACAAAACATTTGAAGGGTTATCCAAATTTATATATTTACGAGCACTTATAAACAATGATAATAATTTAAACGAGTGCATAAAAGAAAGAATCCAAAGTGGAAATGCAGCATATTATGCCAATTTATCACTATTAAAAATAGGCTTATTAGTAGAGGGACAAAATACAAGATTTATAAAACCCTGATAAGACCAATAGTAACATATGCTGCTGAAACTTGGACCCTAAACAATGCAGATGAAGAAATACTTCGAAGATTTGAAAGGAAAATATTAAGACGAATCTTTAGACCTGTAAAAGATAAAGATCAATGGAGAATAAGGTATAATCATGAAATAGAAGAATTATTAAATAGGCAAGATATTGTGAAATTTATAAAAGCACAAAGGATAAGATGGCTAGGGCATATAGAGAGAATGACGAGACGAGACTGGAAAGGTAAAGTGGAAGACAGAGATGTGTGGAGGAGGATCGTGCAGTACACCAAAGCCCACCAAGGGCTGTAGAGCCAGTAGAGAAGAAGAACATTTATTAAAATATGCTGATGATGGGAGAGATGTACACTCCCGAAACGTCGATTTCTAATCGTCTTTTCACCTGTCTTGCTTCCCGGGGACAACTTGAGCATATTCGTCTCCAGGAAAGCTTCAGGTTTTATTTTAATAAAAGTTTAGTTACAAATTAGTGTCAATTTGATTACACTTTTCAAAAATTTGTAGAGTACGCAAAATGTAATCGTAAACTTCAAGTTGAAGCCAAAGGATTACAAAAGTACACTTTCAAGTAAGG
>CM060950.1:291465282-291555282 GCA_030765055.1 Mantis religiosa | reverse complement strand
CACCTGGGAGCGAACCGAATGATTCACAAACTACGGCAGCGCTACTTCTGGCTCAGACTCCGGGCAGATCCTGGTGGTACACCTGGACCGCCTCGCACGCTACGATGGGGCTGTTCGAGGGCGAACAGCTTTGAGGAGGGAGCAGTGTAACGCGACCGTTTGGAACACCCTGTAAAGCAGCTGCGAGCGGAAGACGGGGGAGGTCAATGTTAGCTACGCCCTCCCCTCGTTTGTCTTGTAGTGGTGACAGGGGCGACCGGGGAAAGAAACATAACTGGGAGGTCTATTTCCCTTCCACCTGGTTCCAGAAATTACGGGAACTTTCATCATCTGGAAACGTCTAGAAGACGGCGAGATGCTTATAAAAAGGGCTGCAGCTAGTTAGTCAGTCAGTTGTTGTGTTGTGTTGGTCAATCAGTTGGTTAGTGAGTGTGAGCGAGAAGACAGTCGCAGTTCTTGGTGTAAGATTTAGTCAGTGACGTGCTAATGAACGAAAGGGTTGTGCAACGGAAGAGTGAGTAACTGTGAATGTGTACCGGAGCTTACGTAACCGCGAGTACAAGGAAATTGTAACGGACGGACTGGTGAATTGTAACTGTGTGCAGCAAGTAATTTTGTGTAATTGGCAAGTGTTAAACTGTAAGTCGGTGGAAATAAAGAACATTGTTGAGTGGTGTAATTGGACTTTTTATTCCACGAACCCACAAAGTCACATTATTATTATTATTATTATTAATTAATGATAATGATAATAATTAATGATAATAATAATAATGATAATAATAATAATGATAATAATAATAATGATAATAATAATAATAATAATAATAATAATAATAATAATAATAATAATAATAATAATAATAATAATAATAATAATAATAATAATAATAATAATAATAATAATAATAATAATAATAATAATAATAATAATAATAATAATAATAATAATAATAATAATAATAATAATAATAATAATAATAATAATAATAATAATAATAATAATAATAATAATAATAATAATAATAATAATAATAATAATAATAATAATAATAATAATAATAATAATAATAATAATAATAATAATAATAATAATAATAATAATAATAATAATAATAATAATAATAATAATGATAATAATAATAATAATAATAATAATAATAATAATAATAATAATGATAATAATAATAATGATAATAATAATAATGATAATGATAATAATAATAATGATGATAATAATAATAATGATGATAATAATAATGATGATAATAATAATGATGATAATAATAATAAGGATAATCATAATAATAAGGATAATCATAATAATAATAATGATAATCATAATAATAATAATGATAATAATAATAATAATAATAATGATAATAATAATAATAATAATAATAATAATAATAATAATAATAATAATAATAATAATAATAATAATAATAATAATAATAATAATAATAATAATAATAATAATAATAATAATAATAATAATAATAATAATAATAATAATAATAATAATAATAATAATAATAATAATAATAATAATAATAATAATAATAATAATAATAATAATAATAATAATAATAATAATAATAATAATAATAATAATAATAATAATAATAATAATAATAATAATAATAATAATAATAATAATAATAATAATAATAATAATAATAGTAATAGTAATAATAATAATAGTAATAGTAATAATAATAATAGTAATAGTAATAATAATAATAATAATAATAATAATAATAATAATAATAATAATAATAATAATAATAATAATAATAATAATAATAATAATAATAATAATAATAATAATAATAATAATAATAATAATAATAATAATAATAATAATAATAATAATAATAATAATAATAATAATAATAATAATAATAATAATAATAATAATAATAATAATAATAATAATAATAATAATAATAATAATAATAATAATAATAATAATAATAATAATAATAATAATAATAATAATAATAATAATAATAATAATAATAATAATAATAATAATAATAATAATAATAATAATAATAATAATAATAATAATAATAATAATAATAATAATAATAATAATAATAATAATAATAATAATAATAATAATAATAATAATAATAATAATAATAATAATAATAATAATAATAATAATAATAATAATAATAATAATAATAATAATAATAATAATAATAATAATAATAATAATAATAATAATAATAATAATAATAATAATAATAATAATAATAATAATAATAATAATAATAATAATAATAATAATAATAATAATAATAATAATAATAATAATAATAATAATAATAATAATAATAATAATAATAATAATAATAATAATAATAATAATAATAATAATAATAATAATAATAATAATAATAATAATAATAATAATAATAATAATAATAATAATAATAATAATAATAATAATAATAATAATAATAATAATAATAATAATAATAATAATAATAATTCCACGCATCAAACTTTTCTTATAAAAAACGAGCGAATAAGCTCAAGTGTACACATAGAAACAAATACATAAATGAAATGTGTATCTGATAATTACCTGCAAATTGATTTTGCTGGTACTTGCTACTACCGCCTCAAACACATCCCCATGCCAATTAGGAATTTTCTATGACGGTACAGCGTTGCCCTTTAATTTTCTTTTCAGCGGCAAACCTAACAGCTCGTTTTTTAACTCCCGTTCATAGTCTTCGGGCAGGAAGTGATCGGAACAAATCCTTGCATTATTCACATTAACCGGATCAGCCCTTTTACAGCGTAGAACCCACTTGCGCTGTAGTTCTCGATCTTTAGGCAAACAATGGAAAATCACATTCGTAGTTTTATACGAAGCATGTTTACATTCAGCAACAGCGCAATTGTTTCTACTTTTACTCATAATGTTACGACAAAAGACACAGCCAATAACTACAATAGCTCATAAGCAACTGAATCTCGTTTATTTCATCAGAAGGATTGTGGAATTTGCATGCATCAGCGCCTTATCTTATCTTAGAATGTGCAATCATAATATTGCATTACGCACATTCACGTGTAAGCGCTCTTGCGTTGTAATCTCAGTGACGTCACGCCCCTCAGTCAGCAGTGACAGTGTTTTGCGCGGGAAGGCGGGAATGGCCTGCCATGGGTGGCATCAACTTTATTGTGTATTGACCCAAATTCAGTTCGCTTCATTTCACGGTCCGGCAAGTTGATTTAAACAACTGAATGTTCTGACACTGACTTAAATTGTTACAAACATTTCAAATAAAATGATATTGAAAGCTTTTTTCTACTAGAATACAATATTATCTCTATGTACTTTATGATTTTGAAAAACAACCTTTTTAAATATTTTAATGCACACTGTATACAGATTCGAAGTTTTGTTAATCTTTATTACATTTCTTTTATTCGTTGCTTAAATGTTTTACCCTCGATTGCATTCTTTTTCATTTGAAAAGACAAATATGTATATTTAAACATTTGCTTGTAATGGCAATCCTGATTTGGGACAAACAATACTAACAATATATTTTGTGCGTGGGAATGCTACGAAAAAATGAAGTCGCTTTTAACATGCGATTTAGACATATGAAATTAGTTTAATAACAATAAACTAACGATAAGTTTTAATAAGTCGTTCAAGTTTTACAACATTATTTACATATACTACAGTATAGTCTAACCATCCGTACAGCGTACGTTTTACTTGTCTGACGAATGGGTACAGTTGTTATGGAAGGTAGCTCGGTTAAGAGATTTCAGGGAAAATGAGAATATAGTACAATACTGTCTGACCATCAGTACAGAGTACGTGTTACCTATCTGACCAACGAGTAGAGTTGTGATGAAAGAGCGCTCGGTTTAGAGAGATAAGAGAAGACGAGAATATGGTACAGCACAGTCTAACCTGACCATCAGTACAGCGTACATAATACCTCACTGACGAATGAGTATAGTTGTTACGAGAGAGCGCTTGGTTTAGAGAGATAAGAGAAGACCGGAATATAGTACAGCACAGTCTGACCATCCCTACAGCGTACGTATAACCAGTCTGCCAAATGAGTACAGTTGTTATGTGAGATCGCTCGGTTTAGAGAGATCAGAGAAGACGGGAATATAGTACAGTACAGTCTGACCATCAGTACAGCATACTTATAACCAGTCTGCCAAATGAGTACAGTCGCTATGAGAAGTCGCTCGGTTTAGAGAGACCAAAGAAGACGGGAATATAGTACAGTACAGTCTGACCATCAGTACAGCGTACGTATAACCAGTCTGCCAAAAGAGTACAGTTGCTATGAGAGGTCGCTCGGTTTAGAGAGATCAAAGAAGACGGGAATATAGTACAGTGCAGTCTGACCATTAATACAAAGTACGTATTACCTGTCTGACGAATGAGTACAGTAGTTATGTGAGGTCGCTCGGTGTAGAGAGATTAGAGAAGTCGGGAATATAGTACAGTACAGTCTGACCATCAATACAGCTTACGTATTACCTGTCTGGCGAATGAGTAAAATTGTTATGAGAGGTCGCTCGGTTCAGAGAGATCAAAGAAGATGGGAATATAGTACAGTACAGTCTGACCATCAATACAGCGTACGTGTAAGCAGTCTGCCAAATGAATACAGATGTTATGAGAGGTCGCTGGGTTTAGAGAGATCAATGAAGACGGGAATATAGTACAGTACAATCTGACCATCAGTACAGCGTACGTGTAACCAGTCTGCCCAATGAGTACAGTTGTTATGAGAGGTCATTCGGTGTAGAGAGATTAGAGAAGTCGGGAATATAGTACAGTACAGTCTGACCATCAATACAGCTTACGTATTACCTGTCTGACGAATGAGTACAATTGTTATGAGAGGTCACTCGGTTTAGAGAGATCAAAGAAGACGGGAATATAGTACAGTACACTCTGACCATCAATACAGCGTACGTGTAACCAGGCTGCCAAATGAGTACAGTTGTTATGAGAGGGTCGCTCGGTTTAGAGAGGTCAAAGAAGACAGGAATATAGTACAGTACAGCCTGACCATGAGTACAGCGTACGTGTAACCAGTCTGCCAAATGAGTACAGTTGTTAGGAGAGGTTGCTTGGTTCAGAGAGATCAGAGAAGACGGGAATATAGTACAGTACAGTCTGACCAACAATACAGCGTACGTATTACCTCTCTGACGAATGAGTACAGTTGTAATGTGAGATCGCTCGATTTAGAGAGATCAGGGCAAGGGAGAATATAGTACAGTATACTCTGACCATAAGTACAGCGTATGTGTTACCTCTCTGACGAATGAGTACAGTTGTAATGTGAGATCGCTCGGATTAGAGAGATCAGAGGTGAAAATATAGTACGATATAGTCTGGCCATAAGTACAGCGTATGTATTACCTCTCTGACGAATGAGTACAGTTGTAACGCGAGAATTTTCGGTTTAGAGAGATCAGAGAAGGCGAAAATATAGTACAGTACAGTCTGACCATCAGTACAGCTTACGTGTAAGCAGTCTGCCAAATGAGTACAGTTGTTAGGAGAGGTTGCTTGGTTCAGAGAGATCAGAGAAGACGGGAATATAGTACAGTACAGTCTGACCAACAATACAGCGTACGTATTACCTCTCTGACGAATGAGTACAGTTGTAATGTGAGATCGCTCGACTTAGAGTGATCAGGGCGGGCGAGAATATAGTACAGTATAGTCTGACCATAAGTACAGCGTATGTGTTACCTCTCTGACGAATGAGTACAGTTGTAATGTGAGATCGCTCGGTATAAAGAGATCAGAGAAGGCGAAAATATAGTACAGTATAGTCTGGCCATAAGTACAGCGTATGTATTACATCTCTGACGAATGAGTACAGTTGTAACGCGAGAATGCTCGGTTTAGAGAGATCAGAGAAGGCGAAAATATAGTACAGTATAGTCTGGCCATAAGTACAGCGTATGTATTACCTCTCTGACGAATGAGTACAGTTGTAACGCGAGATCGCTCGGTTTAGAGAGATCAGAGAAGGCGAAAATATAGTACAGTATAGTCTGACCATAAGTAGAGCGTATGTATTACCTCTCTGACGAATGAGTACAGTTGTAACGTGAGATCGCTCGGTTTAGAGAGATCAGAGAAGGCGAAAATATAGTACAGTATAGTCTGGCCATAAGTACAGCGTATGTATTACCTCTCTGACGAATGAGTACATTTGTAATGTGAGATCGCTCGGTTTAGAGAGATCAGAGAAGGCGAAAATATAGTGCAGTATAGTCTGGCCATAAGTACAGCGTATGTATTACCTCTCTGACGAATGAGTACAGTTGTAACGCGAGATCGCTCGGTTTAGAGAGATCAGAGAAGACGAGATTATAGTACAGTACAGTCTGACCATAAGTACATCGTACGTATTACCTCTCTGACGAATGAGTACAGTTGTAATATAAGATTGCTGTGTTTAGAGAGTTCAGAGAAGACGAGAATATAGTACAGTACAGTCTGACCATGAGTAGATCGTACGTATTACCTCTCTGACGAATGAGTACAGTTGTAATATAAGATTGCTGTGTTTAGGGAGTTCAGAGAAGACGAGAATATAATACAGTACCGTCTGACCATAAATACAGCGTACGTATCACCTGCGTGGCAAATGTTTACAGTTGTAATGTGAGATTGCTCGGTTTGGAGAGATCAGAGAAGACGGGAATATAGGACAGTACTGTCTGACCATAAGTGCAGCGTACGTATTACCTGCGTGGCAAATGTTTACAGTTGTTACGAGAGAATTGTTTGTTTAGAAAGATCAGAGAAGACGAGAATGTAGTACAGTATACTCTATCCGTAAGTACAGCCTACGTATTGACTCTCTGACGAATGAGTACAGTTGTAATAAAAGATTGCTGTGTTTAGAGAGATCAGAGAAGACAAGAATATAGTACAGTACTGTCTAATCATAAGTACATCGTACGTATTACCTCTCTGACCAATGAGTACAGTTGTAATATGAGATTGCTGGCTTTAGAGAGATCAGAGAAAACGAGAATATAGTACAATACAATCTGACCATAAGTGCAGCGTACGTATTACCTCTCTGACGAATGAGTACGGTTGTAATATCAAATTGCTGTTTTTAGTCAGATCAGAGAATACGAGAATATAGTACAGTACTGTCTGAGGTAAGTGCAGCGTATGTATTACCTGCGTGGCAAAAGTTTACACTTGTTACGAGAGATCGCTTGGTTTAGAGAGATCAGAGAAAACGAGAATATAATACAGTACAGTTTGACCGTAAGTACAGCGTACGTATTGTGACTTTGTGGGTTCGTGAAATTAAAATTCCGATTGCACCACTCAAAGATGTTCTTTATTTTCACCGACTTACAGTTGAACACTTGCCAATTACACAGAATTACGTAATGCACACAATTACGATTCACCAGTTCGTCCATTACAGTTCCACTTGCACTCGCAGTTAAGTAAACTCCTCCGACGCACGTACGCAGTCCGTCCCCTCACTAGGCGCTCCTCCCAGCTCTCCAAGATCTGACTTCCTCCGGCCGGCGCGTCGCTTATATAAGACCAACTGGCCAATCTAGAAATTTCCGGATTAGACGAAACACCCCGCACGTTCGAGAACCTAGGGGGAGGGTAAAGAGACGGCACAGTGCCCCGAAATCCCTCTCCTAGTCATCCCTTCAGTTAGTGACAGGAGACAAATGGGTAGGCGCGGCAGAATGCCCCACGCCCGACCACACCTGCGGCCAGCCCCACAGGGAGCTACGACGTTCGGGTGACAGTATTACCTGCGTGGAAAATGTTTACAGTTGTAATGTGAGATTGCTCGGTTTTGAGAGATCAGAGAAGACGAGAATATAGTACAGTATGGCCTGACCGTAAGTACAGCGTACGTATTACCTCTCTGACGAATGAGTACGGTTGTAATGTAAGATCGCTCGGTTTAGAGATATGAGAGAAGACGACAATATGGTAGAGTACACTCTGACCATCAATACAGCGTACGTATTGATATATCTGACAAATGAGTGGAGTTGTTATGGAGGTCGCACCAAACTGAGCTGAACGTTCTGGAATTTCAATTCCTTATCACTAGATGCGCAGATGTTTAAATTTTATTCCTAATTGCTGTTTTTGGCAGTTATTTTCGACATTTTTTTCCGGTCGACGTGAAAACGCAGGACACATTAAATCAACGACTCTTCCTTGTGAAGCAATACTGGATTACGAATTCAATTACAGCTACTCAAAGGGCATACTAGAGAGAATTTGGTGTTCGCAATCCTCCCAAAAGAAACACAATATTGGGACTGGTAAGCAATTTGGAAACAACTAGATCTGTGGCAAGCATCGTTCATCTAGACTTCCCACGGCTGTTAATGACGTAAGAGCATGACTGGAGCAGTCACCTAAAATATCACTAAGCCGTCTGTCGCAGAAGACAGGGTACACCTACTCAATGTGTCAGAGAACTGCGAAGAGTTCAGGTCTAAAGCCATATAGGGTTAATGTTGTTCATAAGCTACAGGAACCAGATAAGGATAAAAGATTGAATTACTCTCGTTGGTGGCAGACGATCATGGTGCAAAAGCCTGCCATATTGTGCATCTCATGGTTCACAGATAAATAGTTGGTATTAGGAAATAAAAGGAGATAGGCTATTTTCTTTGTGATGAATTTCGTGAAGGACGCCTATGAACTATTGTTACTGCTGAAAATATTGCCACTTTTCCTAAAATCTTGAAGAATCTCGATTTATATGCTATGGAATTAATCAAATATGTGCGATATTGGGCATTGGAATGACTCCAGTCTAGAACATTTTACATCAGCAGTTGGAGGTGAGAAAACGTTGCCGTCAATGTACTCCAGAAAAACTGATTCCCAATCAAAAGCAATAACTCACTGATTTGTGCAGAAAAGCTCTAGAAACATTCCAAGGTGGTACTTCAAATTTCGTTCGGATTATCGTTTCTAGTGATTAACCTTGGATTTATTATTATAATTCTGAAAAAGAAAAGTCAATCAGTGCAATGGATCTTCCGAATAGAACCTAAACCGATTGTGGTTACCACCCTCCTAGAGGAATGGATGAATTGAAGGAACTACAGGAAGCTACGGATCACAAAGGTGGTTGAACATCTCCAAAACTTTTGGATTCAAAGACCCGTCTCTGCTTAGGGGAAGATATGCATGAGCTGTCTTTGGTGTCGAGGAATACTCTTTTTTAAGGAAGTATCTGCGCTGTCCACACGACACCAACATTCGCCATGAAAACAAGGAGCTTATCTGAACTATAAGAAAACGGAGGTAAGGGAAATGTAAAGAAACCTCCTCAGCAGTGGCCCACCGACCAGGAAAAAGCCATAAAAGCCTAAGGTCAGAATGGCCATGAAACCGAATGCCAACCTCACGCGTTAATTTTAACTAATCTCGCTCAGTAGTTTACTTCCATATATTTGTCATTCTGTTGCAACACTATTTAATTAAACGTTATTAATTTTATGACAAATAATTGTTTCTTAGAACGAAGTTCTAAAAGCTCCGAATGAGCAGAAACTGAAATGTAACAAATGATGTTTTGCATCGGTATGAAAATGTTTTTCCTTCTGGAGTTAGAGTGTAATTCATTTGTCTGCTACATAGCCACATCAAATAGAGGGTGCATTCTAGTGCACCCAACAACTCCTTATCGGTATTTCGACGGTGATACGTGATTTGAGAATCACTGAGTCTAGGAAAGCAACTTTAGAAAAGGAGCCTCTGTTCTTCTGAGAACAGCTAGTTAAGTCAAAAGCGAGACGTCGATTAAATAATAATTTTGGTATTAAATTCAGCATTTTCTGAGAATGACACACGAACATCTATCAAGAAAGAAAATTTATTGAATGATTTATCTGATTGCAAAATTCAGTAATTCCAGATGTTTAAACATATTAACCTATTTGCAAGTGAGTTACTCAAAATATAGACACACATTCAGACTGCAATATAAGCAATTGTAATGGTTTTCATGTTATTTGCAAGATTTTGAATTTCTTTTATACTTGGTTACTATGGCACCTTTCCAATACACCATCAAGATCGCCCGTAATAGTGTTTTACTTAACACTAGGAGACTTTGTTGTAAGGTTTATAACAGACAAACATACAAAAAATGTACTGAATAAAAATATCAAATCAAATACTGTGTTTATAAATACCAATGTTTTTTGCGATTATTTGTAATTTCTTTGTATTAAACACTCAGCGCCATCTTTTAAACGGTGCCACAAGTTAGACACAAGTATTTATTCTTATAGCTATTTATTCTAAAGCCAATAAATTAATTGATATTTTCAATCAAAATTGATACAGTTTTCCTTATCTTCCGGTGTAACCAAAGGAATCTTCATTAAGTTTTGATCAAGTGAATTACTTACTTTTTTCACTGTTACTTCGATTTTGTCAATGTCCAGAATCGAAGCAACAGAGATGGCGCGCTTATCGCGGCGCAGTTACTATTTATAAGTTACTATTTCATTATGTCTCTATTCACCTCACTTTTCAATATTTCTTACTTGTACATCAACCTACTTCGAGCAGTCTATTTCTCTATTCCAAATTATTTAACTTCAATAACAGTATTATTTTCATTCCTTCTTCCATTTAACCTATCACTTCATCACACTTTCTCAAATCTCCTAAGCTTTTCATAACGCCGTTCTAATTTCTCTCCTCAGTCTGCAATTTGTACATCCGTATCACAGTTGCTCATATCACTTCCTCTACCTCACACGGTCCCATTCTATTCATTCCTTTCTGCAATTTACCCACTAAGCTATATTTTTTACTATCTGATACGTCCATACATTTTGATATCCCGTGACTAATTTTCATCCCTTTCTAACCTCTTGTAGCCCCCCACTTGTTTCACCCTGCTGTTCCCTAACCCCTTGTATGTATCTCTACACTTATTTCGCTTTGCTTTTCCCTTGTATACCCACACTTGTTTCACTCTGTACTTGCCGTAATGCAATTCCACGTTTTCTTATTTTCTTCTTCGCTCTATTGACAGCCATTTGTCACATTTCCCCCCTCTTTCCTTCCATTAGCACTGTTCATCACATCAGCACTGTTAATGTGTACTGTGCATGTACTCCACATGTTTTCGGGACATTTATACCAGATATCGAATTCATCTTCAGTCTGCTACGTCAGCCCACGTATGCTGCATCTTGGATGTTGCTTATGCCACTTCTCTGCTCAGTCAATCACTCATCAGTCCACAGTGTGCCGTTTCGTATAGATGCATTAAATTCTTGTTTCCTCGCCTTACTTCTTTCTTCAATTGGCATCGTTCTTTGTTCCCTTTGCTCATAAAATAAATCCATATTGATACAGATAGATGTTACTCTCAGCTTTCCTTTATCTTGCAATAAAATTACAACTCTGGATTGACAACCCTTCTCCAAGTCTGTTTCATATACTTTACCTTGTCTCTCTTTAATGTCATATGTCTAGCCACCTTTCATTGGCTGTTGTTCTTCTAGTTCATCTGCTATGCAAAGCAATTCTTTTTTTGATTTGACTGTATATCTTAGTATATTAGAGGATAATCAGATTTATAATACACTAACACGCTAAATTAAATACCTTATGTAACGTATCAATTGTCCATTTTGTGACCAGTCCTATTTATAATTTAAATGAATGATCCTTCATGTTACCTGTTACCAATCAATAGTATTCCTTTTGCAGACGACACAAATTTTACTTTGAGAAATAATGATGAGAAATCAATAACTCCATTCCAGAATTTGAGAAATGGATGACAAGTAATAAGCTTCATATAAATATAAGTAACACAGTGACCCTTAAATTCAATCTACAATTGGGAAAAACAATTTATAGTTGTATTTTTTAACACTTCATCACTTTCATGTCTATATTATTGAGTTTTAGAAGCTGTTGCCAGAAGATAATTTGACGAAGAGGTTTATAGCTCCAACACCAGAGAGAAGAAAGCAGCTTAAAACATACAATAGTTCGATAGAGGTTGAAAATGAATGCAACGGCTTAATATAATATAAAAATAATATAAAAATGTAAGTGACGAAGTGTTAATGCAGCTTCAAAGGTCTGGATTGGCAGCGCATTGCTTTGATAAGGATCATAGAGCCAACATTCGGGAGACTACCATGGCGAAATGCAACAGTTACTGGGAGTGGGGAGTTAAGGAGGTTCTGGCCATTTTCTCTGAGAGGAGCACGCTGAATCTTAATGGTAGATTTAAATTCAGTTCCTCTTGGAAACTGCCTTAATGGAAATCAGTCAGCTCAAGAAGCACGCATTTAGACAGATTGAACGTCCAATTAAGCAGTAATATTTTATGCGAGGTCTGCCAACACTAACCTAAATGAATCACTCTACATTTTCGATCAGGTCCGTGGCAGCTACCTAGGTGGTCCATATATACTGGGTTTTTCACAGCTTTATTCTATCATCATACTGATGATATATATATATATATATATATATATAGTAATTTACGTCCTCCAACATTTAGTCATATCGGACGATGAATGAAATGGGTGAAATGATGCTCAATGCGTACGGGGTCCATGGAGCTTAGAGTTACCCGACATTCGTCTTTCAGGATAAGGGAAACCCCCGAAAAAAACCTTATCCAGGTAACTCACCCTGACCGATATTCGAACTCGGGACTTCTTGAACGTGAGGCAGACATGCTACCATCTACGCTACCGAGGCGGCATCTTGATGATGGGAGAGATGTACGGTCCTAAGGTGCTGATGGCTAATCATCTATGCACTTGACTTGAACCCTTAGAGCATCTTGAATATAGTGTAATATAAGTATTTCTGGACAAGTTTGAATCAATTAAAACAACGCAGATACAAAATTAAGCTTTAGTAAGAATAATTTGTATACCCACCAAAATCATTATCAACACTGTAGAGCATGAAAATTTCCTTTAGATGAAAATATGTGTTTCTTGTACAAGTATGGCTGAAAATAATGAATCTATGATCAGCTTTTGTCTACCACGCACCTTTTTTTCAAACACCCACATTTAGTTTATTAAGTATTTTTGCGATAAATTTGCGTCCTTGTTCATTTAGGTCAATTTATTAATAACCTGCTTATTCTATTCAAAATTTACACTGTAGGTATACATGTACACATATTAAACAATGGATATCTATATCAAACATTCGCAGATTCCGACAAAAGGAAACGATCAAAAAACTCATTTTGGTGCATGTGTTTTCTTACTCAAGCCTCGTGTTTTATTTCTTCGTAATCAATCTGAATAATTACAAATTAATTGTTCTTTCACACTGGCCGTGTGTAGGCTAAATTGTGGAAACGTGGAGTCAGACTGAAAAATTCAATGCCATAGCCGGGATTTGAACCACGTATCTTCTGGTTTCCGTCCAGCCACTCTACCATTGAGCTACTATGGCCAACGCGCCGGTATGACATTAAATTCTCCAACTGACTCGTATTTTCCCTGTAAACCACTTAGAACTCCATGACCGTTATCCCACCTCCTAACACCAGTTGTGACTTTGTGGGTTCGTGAAATTAAACGTCCATTTGCACAAACTCAAAATGATCTTTATTTACACCGAATTACAGTTGGTACGCTTGCCGATTGCATAGAATTACGTAGCACACACAATTACAATCTACCTGTTCATCTGCCACAGGTCCTCCGCACTCACTATTATGTAACACTGCACTCTAGAGCTGACTAAAAACTCTTCTGATACACGAACGTAATTTTTCAGTCCGTTCGCTAGCTCTGCGCTCCTCACGGTTGATCGCCAAGAACTAAACTGACTCGCCCAATGCAGCCCTTATATAGAAAGATCGCTGTTTCTGGAACCTTCGCGGCTCGGAAAATCATCTCGAATGTTCCAGACGTCAGGAGGTGGGGAAAGAGATGGTACAGTGCATAGTGGCACGTTCCTAACCATCCCCTATGTTAGCGCTACAAGATAAATGGGTGTGCGTGGCCTGAAAGCCTCCTGTCCCCTACCCAGCTCCAGTTGGTCGTACCTTCCGATAATTGGGTGACAATAGTAACAATCACAGGATTATAATTAGGTGTGGGAACACGTTAAATAAGTTTTTATAGTTCTAATAATACGAAGCGGGCACGTTTTATTTCCTAACCGCTGCTAAATAATCAGTTGAGGATGTATTTTAGCCTTATAAGACAAATAATAGTGCTGCTCTTTAGTCTTATTCTTAAAATTAAATGTTTTAAAAAGTTTTAGCAGTGCTTAGCTATGTTTTCATTATCAGTCGTTATCAACTGAATCGGAATATTGAGAAACCCCACATGTCCAAAACACTAAATGTTTCAAGAGATCCAAAAGACTTTCTAGGTCTTAAAATTATATCTATAGTCGGTTTTACCCTCATTTCTCGTTGAAATGAATGTAGAGGGGAGCATGCCATTGCTGTGTAGACATTCTTGATCCATTTTCTTGAAATTATGTTAACATTCATTTAGTGAAATTGTGGGCTCTCTTAATATTTTGTAATAAATATGCAAAAATTATTACTTAACTCACACCTTACGGCTGACAATGACAAAAAATATCAAATTGTGTCAAAGATAACTGTTTGCCATTATATTCTACACAAGGTTCATTCTTTTTTGACACAAGTTGACAAATTGTATATGTCACCGTCGAAGCTCTGAATGATTTAATGTTTTGGTATGAATGACACAATACTACACAGGTTTTGCATTTTCTTCTCATTTATATTCACATTATCTTGATAAACCTGACATAGGATGTGGTGGATTTACAAATGGTTCAGCCAACTGGAATATATGGAATGTTGGATTGTTTCGGGGACACAGTGTGTGTGCTTAACGACACAGAAAATCCCAGCACGTAAGGGGTTTTTCCACATTATGATCGGCTTATATGTTGAAAGTATACTGTCATAGTTAACTCAATTTTGTAAAAACCTGGATATGTGGGGTTTCTCAATATTCCCACTTAATTAATACTCATATTGCTCCATGCCGGCACTTGGTGTTTGCAGTGTACGTGTAATGTTAATAAAAGATGTTGGATTGCCAAAAGTACCTTTCAGCTATGATCTTTTCCTTATGAGGAGAACAACTACAAGCTCTCTCTGTTCGCTGTCAGTATCATCGTAACATTAAAGAGAAATTCACAGCATTCATGGACGAAACACATGTTTTAGAAACGTAGACTATATCTTTATATATGCGATTGTCTCGGTGCAGTGTGAAAATGGATTTAAGATTGTCATTTATTAGCTACTGTGATGTTGCTCATAGGGGCTCCACAGAACCGCAGTTGGAATCAGTTATGTACTTATTCCTTACTTCATTTTTGAGATATACTTTATTTAAAGAAATTTAGAGACTACCTAAGGAAATAACAAATATTTTATTTTGTTTTAGATGCTAAAATAAGTGGCTAAATCAGCTGAGATAAGTGCTTTGTTAGAGGCAGGTATTTTTATGTGGTTCAAAAGGTCGTTCAGTCGCACAACAGGCTTCCTCCCTCCTGCACTAGGAGTTAAGTTGAACTTCCTCTCTTAAAAAGTCGAATATGGGCTTCATGCAATAGTCGCACTTGTTGGAGATAATCGACATTGTTCATGGTGATCTCGTTTCCCAGTTTGAAAATCATTTTAGGGAAGATTGCTCTGAAAGTATTTTATTTGGACGACTGATGATTTCACAATATAAACGTGGGCAAGTGCTGGCAGACACCAAAGTATTTATCCGCAGACTCATTATAGTCAGAGTGGTATCTGAAACAGGCTTCAATCCAGAAGCACAGCCTATATTTCAGGTTATCATGTGCAAATTACTATCGATAATTTTGTGTGGCTATTACTTAGAAAAGTTTGCCGATTTGTTCCCTTCTTCCATCATTATGCTTGACAATACACCATATTACAGTGCAAAGTTGAAAGAAATCCTTCCAGGTATGATACAAAAGACATCGTGTTACGGTGACTTAAAGGTGTTGCATGCGATAAGGGAATAAGAACGTGTATTTCCAATGGCCTAAAAGGCGAGAAAAGCTCAATAGGAAATCTATGTCCTGTTTATAATGGCAGTTGAAAAATGCCACACTGTAGCTTAAAAGCCATCCTACAGTTGTGACGTATATGTCACTATATTAACAAGAGCAAAATTAAAAAAAATTACTTGTGGGCTCAGCGTTATAGAAGATACGCCTCTTTCCAATTTACACAACCTTCTTCAGATGTTTTCTAGCAGGTTACAATTTGGAATTGAAAATGATAAGGATTATGTTAAACGTGCTTATGCAGATTATTGGAATAATGATGGGGTGAAAGAATCCTGTAGGCGACCTTGCAATTTACATTGTTTTTCACTGCATAATTTCCCGATGTCCCCTTTCGCACGTGGGAAGAAAGGCAGCACTGCTTAGGTGCTCTGCAAAGTCACCCTGCTGTGTAAAAAGAGAGGGCAGTACGCCATTCCCCACCAAAATTTAGGACAGTGCGCCTTGGTTAGATCCTTTGTGAATTATCTGACTAATGAACGACGCTTAAAGCGATACCGGCACCATATGATGCTTTTTAAAATCACAGAGAAAAGGTTACAAAACAAAAGAACAGCAACTTAACAGTTGAAAACGATGTAAAATAATTGAGCAACGAAACTAAAAACAAAAGATATATCGGAAATGTGGAGTTTCACATGTTTAATTAGTGTAAGGTGTATATTTTAACAAGAGCCATTTTTTGAATGGTAGGCTATTTCCTACGGTCTAAACCTTAAACTTTATTCCCAGATTGATAAATTCATAGACCTTATGCAAGAATTTTAAGATCTACAGTTTGCTCCTCTCGAAAATGTAAGTGCAGCCACTTTTGAAAAACTGAAAAACATAAGACATTATCAATAAAGGGTCTTTTGTATTCCTTAAAATGTCCTTTCGCATCCTTGGAAGACGCAGAACAAATGGCAAAAGTGAAGCAAAGTATTCGAGTACAATTAAAACAATTTACCTGGATAGGAAAAGAAAAGCTTTTTGCGAATGGCAAAATATTCTTTTGAATGGTAATGTATTAAAACGCTATTAAAAGACAAGGAATTCATACATTGTGTTCCAGTTTAGTGATACTTCTTTAATGAAACATTCTAGTTTATCATCTAGAAATGGATTCAAGTGGATTGTTAGTTTTACATACCATGTATCTATGCTACTTTTGTATCAGCTGAGGTCGAAAGTAATTTTGTCGTACACTTGACTACACTTACCTATTCTTCTCCAGCTTACGATGAACCTCCGTCTGACAATTTAAATAAAAAACAGTCTTAACCACTTTAACTGCAAACTATACTGTACTTACCTGAAAGTTAAATCATTTTTTTATCGTTTCACGTGTAATTTATTCTTACCTTGTCCTATGTTTTACAAATTGCTTCACATGCAGCTGTTGACCGATAGGACTCGGGAAGTATATTTTCGAAACTTTTTTCGTATTTGGAAAGGTAAAAAGTGTACACCAACTTAGAAATCCCCCTTGACAGGGGTAACTCACCTGGTCTTGTAATTCTTCGTAACTACATTCAGTGATCTTCTGCTCAGGCTCTGATTCACTATATAAGCGTTACACTTTGCTCTCGATGTTTTATCCATGTCTTACATCTTTCTCACCAAATCATTACTTTTACACTTACATCACAGCCATCAGTCGAGACGTGACTTAGACGCAACAAGAGAATTGCAACAAAAGTGCTAAGATTGTAGACTGTCGTAACTGGTCACATAAAGGGCAAGGTATAGCGAATATGGATGTATATGTTATCAAATAATAGAAAGATAGAAGACATTCCTTTACATCACCTTAATAACAAGCTAAACAACTGCTTCAGTAATGAAGCAGAGCAATTAGTTATCTTAAAAGATATAGCACAACTGCAAAGAATTCAAGGAATGGTCCCTCATGAAAAAAATAGCTTCAATTCGCACAGATAGCCAAGTAAAACTGTATTTATCAGAAATCATAAAAAGCACGACATCCTTATAGGACAAATGAGAGAAAACATAACTGAACTCCAAAACCAAGAATGGACAGTACCTCCTTCGTGGGTCAAGGCGCAGGCTTGTGATGTGGAAAATGAATCAGCAGAGAGACTAGCCAAACAAACAGCTGCCAGTAAAGATTTACCAGAGATATATTGCATCATGCTAACTAGCCAATGAGTAAAATACTAGCGGAAACTAGTATGCAACTATGGGAAGTTGAATGGAAAACAACTAAAAATGGACGCACCACAAAAACATTCTTCAAAACAATACTGGAGAGATTGAAGACCAAGCTCCAATTTAGCCATAATTTAACAGCAATGGTTACAGGGCATGGAAAATGGGGGGATTACTTACAACGATTTCAGATTGTGGAAGACTGTACATATGTCTGCAGAAAGTGTGCACAAACAGTTCAACATATTTTGTGTGAATGGGTAAGACTGAAAACTAAGACGGAAACCGTTAAGAAAGTAGGGTGTGTCAAGGGTCGATGGCCAACTGAGGACTGTGAACTTATAGGAATTTTTAAAAAAACAATTCCTTAAATTTGTTAATAATACTTATACACTTTCATATTTTACAACCAAACAAATAATTGAATGTAAACCGGAGAACACTGTGAAATTATGTGTTAACACAGTATTATTTGGAAATCTAAAATGTAAGATAAGTGAACGCCATAGCATATAGTATTACATAATAATGTAATGGAGCATGCGGCAATAAATAACAAGAAAACATCCATACAATATTATTTTGGGATAATTTCCAAACGTTAACTAATAACTTTGGGAGTAGTTGATTGCGGTCACTCCACCATCTCTTTAAGGAAGGAAACTAGTCAAAAATTCCCATATTCCAAGTAATTTAAAACATGGTTTACAGAGAAATCTAGCGTGTGTTTGCTTCACAGGAAGATGAATCACATGAATTGTCTCAAAGCTGTACTTTTGAGCTAGCTCATACAGAACTGCAATAAGTTTTAAGTTAGCACTACATAAACGAGATATTATTATTCCTTTCGAAACAGTAACCGTTGCTCTGTTTACCTCAATGAAGTGCTACTTGATTGCAGCTGACCACTTAAGACATCTCGTTGGAAAACTCAATAGCTAAAGGCAATACACAAACATGGCCGTGCCATGACTGAGTGGTTAGACCGCTTGGCTCTCACCTAGGCGGCCCGGGTTCGATCCCAGTCGACCGCAACGTGGGATTTGTGGTGGACAACATAGCGCTGGAGTGGGTTTCCTTCGGGTCCTCCAGCTTCCCCCATCATCATTCCACCAATTACTCCATTAATCATTCATTTCAGACTTTGGGTCGGCCCCTCAACCCTGATTTCATCTCTTAGGTCAGATGTTTCAGCTCCCTCGCTCTGAGGGAAACCAAGCGCCTCCTAACGCCAGCATTGGCGAGAATGGGAGAAAAAAATCAAATATAATGGGGAAGCCTTATCCGTTCTGAATACTGACACAATTATAGAACTTCTGATTTTGCTAAGTGTCAAACTATAATTAATACAACAAGTCATGTTTCAATATTGAGTGCTTTACTTTGTAAATCAATCAACTTTGATAAATATATTATAATGATTAAGAAGAAGATTTACTTACAGTACTTTACAATAAATTGTTTACAAACATAATTTTCAGTTCAACGTTATAAAGCTTTGTAATTCTGGTAAGTTCATGTACTTCTCGCGCTTTTCATATACCAGTCTCCTCTCTGTGCTGACAACTACAATAAATGAACCCCGTTTATCGTAGCTTTCATCTCATTGCTACCAATTACATAAAAATTACATTCTTTAAAATATCTATATGAAACAAATAAAATCTTCATATCCGTATGTTTACAATCATATATGTTTACAACTATGTACTTATGTATAAAACACTTGTCCTTAAACAGTCCCTTCTATCATATTTGTTTATGACATCACAATATTCTTGTAATTTAAAAAATAAATCTTAGTAAAAAATATTACAAGTGTATGATACATTTTAAAATATTTCCTTGCTTTGGCAAAATTAGTTACACAAAACAACTTTCAAAATTACAAGTATTAGTAATCTTAATTTGCAATACATAATTAATGAACAATGCCTTAAATGTGTATTTCCATTCCCTGGTTTTTCTCTTTTACATTTTTTCAGGAAGGTTATCAAGTTATTTAAAAGCTTTTAAGAAATAACAGCTTCAGCCTCTTACCTATATTTCACCCAAAATTTTGATATCCATATACCAGATTTTCGTTTCCTCCGCTCCTCAATGTCCTAAATATCAGTGTGAGGAGTTCAGGTCTATGGCTGTTCTTCTCTTTGCTATTTGATTGTTTCAGAAGTTTATTTCTTTTTACCTTTATTCTAAAATTTTTATCATAAGGGTTAAGCTAGTAGTTAAGTAATTATGTTTACCTGTGTAAAAGTTTTCCAATATTAAAGAAGTTGACCAATTTGTTCCTGAGAGCAATAGCCATATAAGGAAGCTTTCTATTGTTAATATAACAATAGCCAGGTATGGAAGCTTTCACTTGTTAATCCCTCCATAGCAAAACAAACAAGGCTATAGCTATAGTATAATATATAGCTAAAATATTGAAATTTGTGTGTGCTGAAAACGTTGGAATCAAGCAACATGAAGTAAAGTTTAAAAAATCAGAAACGCTAATATTAAGTTGCTGATAATGAAAATTTTCATTCTGTTTTGATAATAAATTGCGAATCGCAATGGAAAATAAAAAAAATTCGAGGTAGTGGAAGTACAGCATACGAAATGATAATGGTATTGGTAACTTAAATTAATGGTTAAATTTTAATCCGTACTAATTGTATAAAGTGAGATATTTCGTATGCATATGGGATCCATAGAACGTTTCTGAAAACTATTTCAACAGATTTTGAAAGGTCCTTCATCGTTGAAACGTTCCTTCCCTTTGAAGGGCACCAGACTAAAATACCATAGGTTAAATACGATTAAAAGGTCAAATGCAAAAAGAAAAAAAAAAAAGAAAAACTGTTCGTTAGAAATTCCATGGCGTATAAAATAACTGTATTCCATAAAGTTTAAATAAAAACAATGCTTATATTATTACACAAACAGGCTAAACAGTGTGGCTGCACTTTTGTGCAGGTATCTTAGAAATACCTGTATGTGTGTTAGCAGAAGCTGAATGCTCTTCTCGTCCAAATGTGTATAAGTCACCATGCTGCCCAGTTTTACAAAAAGCCTTAAAAGAGGAGATGTCCCATAAATTTTGCTCATAGGTGCATCTGGATGTGCCTGGAGAATATCAGCATAATGTGATCCCTTAAATTTGTACATTTGATTACATTCACTTTGTCAGAACAAGCGTAATTAATTAATCATGTAAGTGTTGTATAATAATTGTTTGCAGAGGGTATAAGTAATAGCTAATGCATTTGAATTTCTCAGAGGAGCATCTAGAGTCAAATGTGAATGCCAAGGAATATGGATACATAAATATTAATTATGTGTTGACTTTGAGATGCATTTGCTTCAATTACCTGCACTTTAACAGAACATGATCCAAAATCGACTCATGATGTTTTATGTATCTGAACGGGCATTCACTGTTACAAAAGAGTGGAACAAAAGCTGGGACCAATGGGTTCCTGAAAGTTGAGTTTTGAAGTATAATGAAGCTAATGTGCAAAGGCAAAAGGAACTTCAAAAAGCACACAAAGCTCATCCTCAGAGAAATAAAAAATCCAAGACCAGAAAATCGGAGAGTGGAACAAAAGATTAATATAGCTGTTCATCCACTTCTTTCGCAGACAAATCAACAAGTGTGAAAGCCAAGGCTCCTCCATCAACACCATCTTCTTCCCAAGATTCATCTTCAGATGTTCCACGAAAAAAGAGGGGCAGGCGCGATCCTACTGTTGAGGAGCAGTTTCTCGCCAAAGTGGAAGTCAAGGTCAAAATACCAGATGAATTGAGGCCTTGGTTGGTTGATGACTGGCATCTTATCTGAAGACAGAATAAACTTGTGAATCTGACAGCAAAGACCACCGTAGATGAAATAGTGGAGAACTAAGTCAAATATAAAACTTATAGGAAAAGTAACACACCAAATAAAGAAAGCGCATTAATTGAGTTTACACATGGCATAAAGGAGTACTTCAATGTGATGTTGGGAACCCAATTGTTGTACAAATTTGAGGGTCCACAGTATGCTGAGATTCTCCAAGCACATCCAGATCCACCTATGAGCAAAATTTATGGGGTATCTCCTCTCTTAAGGCTTTTTGTGAAGCTGGGCAGCATACTGGCTTATACACATTTGGACAAGATGATCTTTGAGCTTCTGCTAACAAACATACAGGAATTTCTAAGATAACTGCACAAAAATGCGGCACACTGCTTAGTCTGCAGGAATATGGCATTGCGCCTCCAGAATATCAACAGAAAGTAATATGAACTTTGGCCTCTGATTCTGAGATGGAAGAGGATGACGGTACAGCACTTGGGGACTCAGCTGTTCCCCATGCTCCTTCATTCCTATGAATCTCAAGGGATCCAAAAAGTGTCCTCATTCTTCATCGAGCAAGACTTCTAACTTTGGAGTTGAGTTCTTTGTAGAAATATATTTGTTATTGTGAGTGAATGTTGTGTTACAGAAGCCTTAAGATATGGGCAAATGCAATATCAAAGTCAAGTTTAAAATGTGCAGAGTATGCTCTTTTTTAGGTTTTGATTACATTCACTTTGTCAAAACAAGTGTAATTAAGGAATCATGCAATTGTTGTATAATAATTGCAGAGGGTAAAGTAATATCATTTGAATTTCTCAGATGAGCACCTAGAGTCAAATGTGAATGCCAAGGAATATGGATACATGAATATTAATTATGTGTTAATTTTGAGATGCATGTGCTTCACTCACCTGCAATTTAGCAGAACATGATGCAAAATCAGCTCATGATATTTTATGTATTTGAACAGGCATTCACTGTTACAAAGCCTAAAAAGTGGAGGCACGCGTGGTTTGCCACACAATTACTGCTTATAATAAGCACAGCCCTTGCCATTCCAAATACACCCTCTGCCTAACTGTTATGGCTTACTCAATATATTACTTCCGAAAGAAGCGGAGTCCGAATGCTATTTATAGAAACTTCAAAATATACATTTAATTAACAATGTGATATGCTGGATTCACATGCCTTTCTCTGCTCATTTACAAACTACTCTTACAAACGTATATCCTTTACTTCATGTTAAACCTGATAAATATTTGCAGCAATTATCTTATTGCCCATTTTCTTACGGGTGCAAGAAATATGGGAAAACAATTAAGTCGTAAGTGGCAGCCAAGTTTTCTAATCAAACACTTACATGATGGCTCTATTTGTATGGCCAAGAGAAACGACACCGAACGTTCTGCTAATTAAAAACTATAAATATGGGAAAATTAAAACAAATAAAAAGAAACGTATAGATAATGATAGATTTTATAACAAATTATTTTTGACAAAATGTGTATTTTAGCGAGATCTGCATTTTCTTGCATTAAGATATTTTCTAGCTCATATTGTCTGCTGGCTATGCAGAAGTCATAAAGAATAGAGAGGCTTCTGACGACATTCCCCGAAGTTTTATAATATATATTTTCCTTGCCAGAATGTTTGATCTTTAACGAATGTTTTCTTCCAAGTTGAGCTGTTCACACTCCGCCCCCCCCCCCACACACACATACTCACACACGCATGGACCTTTTTATAAAATGATCATTATGGATATTTAGAGACAGCGAAACATATACTTCCTCTGAAATCTAGATAGCAAAATTTGAGTGAAATACAGATTCTCCTTATACATATAAGTAAATAGTAGTAAAAATAGTGTGTCAAAATATAATATTGCTTGAAAAACACTTTTCAACCTTCCTCTCATATCCGGTATAAATTATTCTATTTGAATTTAATAAAGAATGATTTATTTAGTTTGGAAGTACTGAATGAATAGTGTACAAAGGAAAGGACAGAGACAAAAGCATCCTTTAGCTATTCTTGCGTTTTACCGAGTTACTTGGGATGTGCTATAAGCCACAACCTTCCTCCTCATGTAAGTTATTAACCAAACTAAATAACCGTTCCACAACTGCAGGTTTTATCTTATTCTTCTTCTGCAAAAAGATCGCTATTTCAGCCCGCACAGGTTTATAAAACCTGTATCGTATCATATACCTGGATGTCTTTGGAAACAATTCAATGAGGTGTCACTTTCACTGATTTTTCTCTTACCTTTCTCTTTCTCTCTCCTTGTATATATTTTCTTCGCCAATAGAGGACGGTATGGAGGGATATTTCTTCTCTTGTGGTTCTTCCACTCCCATTCTAGTTTTTCTAGCTTTAGCGTTGGGACAGGAGAATTGATAGTACGCGACTTTGTTAGCATACCATAACCCGTGTCCCAGTTTTCCTCTTGATTATACTGCATGGTGCAGGTATGACGGTATGCTTTGCTGTCTCGTCCCTAAATCGTGAAGTCTTTCTGGCGGTGAGAAACCCGAAGTAAACATTTTGGCAGATACTTTCGGATGCGTTGCATGTTTCTGCACATTTTCAACGGCTGAGTGTTGATAACTGATGCCAGAAAGATTACTGTCAACAACCGAATGTACAACAGGATGTGTTTCGTTTCCTGTCTGGTTGATGGGCATCTTCACAACGCGATGGTTCTCACACAGACCCTTGTTTCATAAAACCTTTATAATTTCATTCCCTCGGAATACCCTTGTATTTTCAACATTTGTGATGGTGATGCTCTTGCTTGTCTTCGATGACGTTCCGTCAGGGTTTCCATAGGGCAGTGTCTTTGCTTACTTGTATTTTTTCTCACTAGATCACAAGCGCTGCTGATAAGAGAACACATAAGCACTTAGACCTAGTAATTTTGTAATACAAAGGACAAAACCAGGTTCAAAGTTCGAATTTGCCAGGTCCACTTTGGAAAGTTAATCTGGTATACCGTACCTTGCGTGAAAATCGAAGGACAGGTTGGTCGAGGGCTGCTAGCCCACCGTTCCCAATGTGTGCTACTTGTAGACTGAGTGATGTACTTGCTGGGTGGGCACCACAAGCAGGGTTGGCCTTCATCAGTTGAAGGGTCAACAAGTACGATGCCAGTTTGTGTAATCTCGCGGAGAAATGAATACCTGCTCCCTCTCTTTCTCCCCCTCTAGGGCTGTATACCGATGACTTCAGAAAGTTTAGTTACAAGTTTTAACAACCAACATGTATTATAAAATCCACAAAAATAATTCATATTATATACGTATGTATCTACATATACTATATATGTATTCCTGTATTCTACAATAAAAGTATATATATATATATATATATATATATATATATATATATATATATATATTCGGAGCAGTCTTAAAGAGAAGTTTATAATCACAAATATAATGAGCTTTTTAGGCATATCTATACATGTAATTTGTAATATATATTAACGTATTAAAATAAAAATGTTACCTTCCATATTTTTCAAAAACCTTTTAAGTAGAAATAAATGATCCGGGCTTACTGGCCGTGGTCTAGTCCGAAAAACTGAAGTTCCTGACGTTTCGCTCGTACGTGCGTCGAGCATCCTCAGAGGACTCGTGACTAGACCACCGCCAGTAAGTCCCGAAACTTCTACATATTACTGGATAGAGGTCGGCCGTGAAAGCCTAAGTTGTTGCATTAGAAATAAATGCTTTATTGGACTAATTGCAAATTTAGAACAAACGGTATTCCTACGACATTACGAAAACAAACACTGCAGTGGCCAGGTAATGCAGAGAAAACTCTCTTTTGACGTATAAAAGTGATAAACTATTTTAAGGATGGATCAAAGAAGATATACCTCTTTTGGCCTATCCCCAGGGAATGTGTAATCCCGCAGGTTGTAAGGGAGCCGGATGTACGAACCCCCAAATTGCAGTTTTGATCTGTAGCGTTTAGTAACTCTGACATCTGCTGTCATATCTCCTTCCGTCCGGCCACACTTCGTACCCTTTCCCTTAACGCTCCCTCCGTTGGGCCTTGGTAAAGAGTAAGCCTAAAGATCTGCCATAGATTGGAAGTTAAATCCATTGTAATGATCATTGGGCTACATCTTAACCAACGTTACTGGAGTAAATTTAGTACCTATTTTTTCCCCGATTACAACGGGCTACATTTTATCGGGTAGGGACAAAACACAACTTCATTTGAAAATAAATCTCTGCCAAAAATAAATATTAAGCCATGTAGTGCAAATGTAGTGCAATTGGAAGCCTATTTTAATTTAGGTAAATAAAACAACAATTATAACTGATTAGATGATTGGGAATTAAGTATTTGAGGTTAAAAGAATAAATAGGCTGCTAAAAACCGTCGCACGAGTAATGTGGTTAACTCTTATTTCGGTGCCTTTCACAGTTTGCTACGAACTCGCTTATGCATGATGGTTATAGAGTTGTGGGGACCTCAAGTTTATGTAGTCCAAATTATTTAATTACCAACAGACAAGAAAAATACAAATATATTAACATTAAAGGAGTAGTTTACGAAAATGGGTTGCAATTGAGAGCCAACATAAATTATAGAATGTATTGAAAGGAAAGCTATAATGCTATGATTTAAGACGATAAAAATCATGAAAAAAGTTTAAACACCTATGATTATGTGTAATAAAACCACAATCCAAAATATCCAATTAATTTCTGACTTAGTAAGAATAATTATTATACTTAAGTATAAAGGTTGTCCACTGTCATATTTAATATGGCTAATGTAAATCCCAAAAAATTATTCTGATCTATGCTCTCGCATGATTTTCTCTACGCATTCATGTACAAAATTTTCTTCGGAACCCCTATTCTTCTATTTCAGGTTGTGATAGATGTTTACAGAAATAGCCTTATAGCATGTTTTCTCCCGGAAACAATAGGAATAGGACAATACACTAGGCTTAAGCTATAGTAATCTTAAACTTTTTTAAGTTTTCAAATAGGTGGATAGGACGGGAAGATCCTGTGCAATGGCCAGCTCGGTCCCTAGTCTTGATGTCATTAAAGTTCTTTCTCTGGAGCACAGTAAAAGATAGAGTGTAGCAAGAAGCCCAACGACAGTAGAGGATATGCAACATCGTGTTCTGTGACGTGTGCGGAAATATCTGTAGAAGCACTGCAATCTGTGGAACACTCTCTTGTTACCAGATTCGAAAGTTATATTGATGCAAACGGGTGCATCTTCCATGCCGGATGTAATGCACAAAAATGAAGTTTCTGAGGACTGTAGCCACTAGCAAATGCGTTTAGAAAAGCGGAACTAATGTGTAATCACTAATTTTAGCTCCAGTTGACATGTTGCCAGATTTAACAGACATGTTCCATTTAAAAAACGAAACTTAGTGTTGGAAGTATTATTTGTTTACCTATATGGATTGTGCATACTTATTCATTGTGTGAGCTTCTGACATAGGTACATTCCTGGCCAAATGTAATTTTCATATTTTGTTTCATTTCGGAGATATTTGAGATGGCAGATGTAGGTGGGACCCTATATATATATATATATCCCAGCGAAATTTCCACCGCCAATAAAAATTGTCTAAACTTATATTTATAAATAAAATAAATACAGAATACTTAGCTATTTATTCTGCAATTGTGGGTGAAGTTTAAGTATAACACAGTTAAAATAAGTTAATAAACTTCGAGCTTTCTGTTTAATATTATATTTGATATATTCTCTGGTGCGTGACTACATAAAGGTGATGGCTTTCCGACGCGCGAACACGCGACGTTACTGTCCACGAGAGAAACAGGGAAACTCCAGTTTGTCTCCGCTAACTTCCAACGACTGCCCTTAAGATTTATTGATGGCCATTGAAAGGCCAAACATACGAGAAATTGTAGACGCACATTCACCAATTCACAAACACAAATTATAGAAAGAAGATATCCAAATATTCTCCAAAATTTGAAAATTGATGTGGTCAAATATTTATAGCCTTATGCGTTCAGAAATACATTTTTCCCTAATCTTCGAAAGGCATATGTCAGACTACAGAAACAAATTTCATTCTTGTAAACAAACGATAAACATTGTTTAATAAAATCTGGTAAGTGAAATTACTTTGAAGATTTTGGCAAGGAGTAGAATACGTTTCTACTTTTTAATGCTTTTGTTTGTCAAAATAAAAGAAGGTGTATGTGTTCCATAAAACTTTTCGTGAGTATCTTTATATTTATGTAATAACCCAATCCATAACCACTTCGGGATTTCTTTCTCACCTCTCAAAACTTCCATCGACTTATACAAATATTACGGAACTAAAATTAGGCAAATCGGTTCAGCCTTTCTCTAGTTTTTGTAAGACTTGTCTTTATTTAGCTTACAAATACTCATCTCAATATCTAGAGTTGCTTTATTGATTATTGATTAATTAACTATTCTACATTTACAGAAAAATGGTCCACACTAAGGACAAATAATATGGCGAACAAATTAATATTTTGTTCCATTCAGAATGTAGGACATAAAACTCGTGTAAAATGAAGTGTAGGTAACACTGATAATGTCACTTTTTAAAGGTTTTCAGTAAAACTTTAGCTGAAATTCAATTTTTTAATCAACACTTACATCTACATAAATAATTTAATTTTTCCCACTGTATCTCTTTTTGTTTCTTAATTATTAGGATTTATCGCTTACTTTATGATCGTATGCCTAACACAGTAAAATCTTTAAAATATTGTATTTTTCTAACCCCTAATTTTACCAGATTATAACGAATAAATGTTTCATTCAATGCTATTTTACCAGCCTTAGTTCAAAATAAAATATTTAAAATCGATTGCATTAAATTACTAAAATTTAAAAAAAAACTTATATATCCTTAATAATCAAAAGGAAACTTATCAAATATTTCATTGCTTGTACTTTTGAAATCTATATGTGTACTTCGAATTCGATTAAAAGTGCATTTTGGAGTATCAATTTGATAAGAAATACTTTCTAAGAAACTCTAATACATTGTCAAACAAATTCACACTTTATTTTTAAGTCACATTGAACTACATTAAACTACATATGTAGAATTGCAGTACATGGCTTCCATTTTAAAGTGTGTAATAAAAAAAAGGTACATGACGTGAAAATGCAGTGCAAATGTTTGTTGTGTGAGGACATCTGCGAAAGATATCACATATTGAGGTGTAAGAAGACGACAGAATCACTGGCGGAATACGACAAAGAAGTTTAATACTTAACTACTCACATGGACGAATGTTAGACCTACTATAATCAATCTTTAATCTACATTATATAGAAACACTTGCCGTTAATGTAAAAAGGCTAAATATAATTGCGATTTATAGACCCAGAGTATTTATACGGTCATGGAAAACAAATGTAAATTTATTAAGATATGTATTGAATTACGTAGAAAATGAAGCTAGCTACCGTGAAGCAATGATTATTACACAAATATAACTATTTTTAACAAACACTTCACTTATGTTAAGAAAGTTAGGTCAATTTTTCTTATTAACTGAGATCGATTTCACAAACAAATTGCTTGCATCATCAGGCAATTATCAATTAATAAGAAAAGTTGATATCATTTTCTTAAGATAAGTGAAGTTTTTGTTTAAAACAGTTATATTTGTGTAATATATATTGAATTTCAATGTAACATTCTTTTACGAACATACCTTGCTGATAAATTTTATAAATTCTGCTAAAGTTATAAATACATTTCTGAAATCTCTGTCGTAAGTAATACATCAGGTCATCATGTAAACAAATCATCTCCACAATATCTGGAATACTTTTAAATCTATTGTCACCCAATTATCGGAAATCCCGACCAACGACAGCTGAGAAGAGACCAGAGGCATGCGGGCCATAGCCACCCATTAATCTCAGTCACTAACTGACAGGATGATTATGGAAGTGTCACTTGTCGCTGGCCGCCTCTTCCAGCTGCCGTCTAGAACCTTCGCGGTGATTCACTAAAACGAGAGACTTCTGGAAAAACAGTGATATTCTTATAAAGAGGGCTGCAGTGAGTGAGTTCAGTCAGTGCTTGACGAGCTAGTGAACGGACGAAAAGACTGTGTACGTGCATCGGAAGAGTGTACGTAACTGCGAGAGCAAAGTGGAACTGTAACGGACGAACTGGTGAATTGTAATTGTGTGCGTTACGTAATTCTGTGTAATCGGCAAGTGTTCAACTGTAATTCGGTGGAAATAAAGACCATTTTTGAGTGGTGCAATCGGACATTTAATTTCACGAACCCAAAAAGTCACAGTGGTGTCAGGAAGCGGGACGACAACATCACCGAACATTACAGCCATGGACGCGGCATTGAAAAAGATTTTGGAGAACATGATGGAAATGAAGGCCGAACTGACATCGGAAATGAAGACGGCAAATGAGAAGATGGAAGAAATGAAGGCCAAATTAACAATGAAGATGGAAGTGGCAAATAACAACCTGGCAGCAGAGTTAAATAAAATGAAGACCGCCAACGACAACATCACCGAGATGATGGAAGAAATAAAGACCGAATTGAACACAGAAATGAGGGCAGCGAACGACAGTCTGGCCACGGAAATGAAGGTGGCGAACGAGGTTCTCACCGCCAAATTTGAGGAACAGTTGGCCGGCGTGAGGGATGACGTCGCGAAGCAGGGCAAGCGGATGGGTCAAGTAGACGAGCGCCTTAATGATTTAGAGGAAAAGGCCGACAATAATGCGAAGTCCCTGAACGCCATGGTTGAAGACGTCGAAGACCTTGCGAACCGCGTAAACAACCTGGAGGGAAGGGCCCAAAGCAGCGTCAAGTCCCTGAACGCAATGGTGGAGGACGTCGTCGGCAGGAGGCTGAAATACTTGAAGGCCGATGCGCCGGGACGCGACACAACATTTGCGCGCCTCAAACCTCCCTAGTATGACGGCGCTTCAGCGTTTGAAGTCTTCCGCCGACAGTTCGACACAGTGGCCAAGCACACAAATGGTCACCAGAAGAGGAGGCCACAAAGTTAATAGACAGCCTCCAGGGACGTGCCGCGGAAGTCCTGAACGCGGTACAGTCAACGGCGGCACCAAAGGACATCCGGGAGGCCCGGGAGAATCATCTCGGAAACCACCGCTTAGCCGCAGCGTACTGCAGCAAGCCAAAGGCAAGGTCACAGCAGCCAGAGGAGACGCTGCAGGAGTTCGCCCTGGCAGTTGAACTACTGGCAAGCAAGGCCCTAGTCGACCTCCCACCAGAGTTCTTATCCCGGGAAGCTGCCTTCGTTGACGGGGTACGGGACACGGAGATTCGTCAGCGCCTAATGCTCGGCGATTATTAAACAATCCACGAGGCGCTAACGGCAGCATTAAGGATGGAGGCGGTGAAGGTAACAGCTATCCCGACTTAGAGAACGAGGAGGATCCGCTACACCGGAGACAGAAGACCAGCCGAAGGACGCCGGCGAACAACCAGTGGCCTGTGTTGGGGGTGTGGCCAGCCCGGACACCTGCAGAGAGACTGCCCACACCAGGAAAAACAGCCGGAAAACGAGTAAAGGCCGTCGTGGAGAGGGGCACGTCGGCGCCATCACCACCATCCCCTCGAGTGACACTGCGCGCCGTCACCCGGCGTATGGATGACAGCCTCATCGCGGACGGTTGGGAAAGAGGAAAGCCGTGCCGCGTGCTGTTGGACACCGGGGCGGCCCTGACCATCATCAGACCTGACGTGGCGAAAGGTTTACCGACAAGGAAGCCGAGCCAACCATACCAGCTCGTCACGGCATCGGGCGAAAACTTGCCTGTGGAGAAGGACGCCCTGCTGAAGCTGACCTTGGGAAGGAGCACCGTACGTCTGTGGGTGTTCCTCGCGATAGTGACTGAGGAGGTGATACTGTGATTGGGTGCCCTCAGGAGCCATGAGGCGACGGTCGACGTCGGCAAGAAGGTCCTGCGGCTCAACGGAGAAGAGGTTATACTCCGTCAACCAGAAGAGCGCCTTGGAATTTGCAGAGTCGTCTTGAGCGAAGACGTGGTTGTCCCCGCGAGGAGCGAGGTGATGGTGACGACTGGAAGGCCAGAGAACCAGGAACATGATGCCGGACCAGAAGACGCCTGTACACGGACTGTGTGTAGCCAGGGCATTGCTGCCGTGACGAGAGGAGGTGCCAGTGAGACTGCTAAATCCAACGGACACCGATCACGACGTCCAGGCCGGGACGGAGTTGGGGACGTGTGAGTCCGTGGTGAGCGCAACGCCAATCGACCAGACCAATGAGCCAGTGCCGACACAACACATGGGACCCAGGCTGGAAGGCTTACTAGATAACGCGGCCGACCACCTGATGACGGAATAGGTGGGGAAGTTTCGTTAACTGCTGAGAAGAGAATGGTGTATCTTCAGCCAAGGAGACAACCACTAAGGCCGTACGTAAAGGGTGCATTGACCCCGGAGATTCCGGCCTATTGGGCAACCACCCAGATGTGTTACACTGGCAAAACAAGCGGCAGTACAGGACATGCTGGAGGACATGAGATCCAGAGGAGTGATTGAAGAGTTGGTGCTCCCCTGTAGTCCTTGTGACGAAGAAGAACGGCGAGCTACGCTTCTGCGTGGCCTAAAGGAAGCTGGACGCTGTCACCAGGAAGGTCTGTTTCCCGTGACCCCGGATTGACGACACCCTCGATACGCCTTCTGGTACGCAGTTGTGTTTGACCTTGGAACTGAAGTCGGGTTAGTGGCAGGTAGGTCTAGACGCGAGAGACAAGGAGAAGACCGCATTAACTACAGAACAGATATGCCCTTTGGTCTCTGCAACGCCCCAGCTATCTGCCAACACCTCATGGCGTCAGTGATGGGAGGATTGACTTATTTCGCCTACCTGCTATACCTGGATGTCATCATCATCATCATCGTCGGCAGGACCTTCGAAGATCATCTAGACAACCTGAGCAAGGTGTTATAGAGACTGCAGGCAACCAAATTGAAGCTGCACGGGAAGCAATGCCAGCTCTTTCGCAAGGAAGTCAGCCAATTGGGCCACATAGTCTCATCAACCGGAGTAGTCAAAGACCCGGTGAAAACACTGGCAATAAGAGATTGGCCTCGTCCAAAGCATAAGCGGGAATTGAGCAGTTTCCTGGGTCTGTGCAGTTATTAACGCCGTTTAATCAAGGGGTTTTTCAACATCGCAAAGCCCCTCTCCCACCTGTCAGAACACCGCCTTAAGTATGGACGGAGGACACCGAAAGCGCTTTCCTGCAGCTGAAGAACACACCTTGTAGTGTGCTTGGGATACCCATAACCAGGTTGTGCCTTTAGTGTGCACACCGAACCCTACCACCAATGCACTGGACGCGTCCTATCCCAAGTCCAGGAAGGCCACGAGCGGGTGCCCAAGAGGGAAAGTGAAGGAGCATGCCGCAGCTTGTGAGTAGTCACGGCAGTGTCTAGGGTCGGTTGGGATAGTGAAGTCTGAGGAGGGAGCAGCTGACGGACACCGACTTGGGGCCACTCTTGAGGGAAGTGGAGGTGGGGACAAGACCGACCTGGGAGAACATCGCACCCAGAACCGCTGCGCACACCTAGCAATTGGCCCAAAGGGACTCATTGAAGACAAGAGAGTGCTTGCTGTTCCGTGTATGGGAAATAAAGGGTGGGAAGACGCAAACGGTACACTTTGTACTTTCTCGGAGTTTGGTCTGGGAAATCTTGGAGGAAGTGCACGCCGGTACTTCAGGAGTACACCTGGGAACATACCTAACGATCGACAAACTCCGACAGTGCTACTAATGGCTGAGGCTCCAAGCAGACACTGAGAAATTGTGCCGTAAATGGCATGTGTGCGCGGCGAGTCGATGGCCCCTGACTAGGAACCGGGGTCGCATACAGCAGTACAACGTTGGAGTACCATTCAAACCATTTCCAGTGTCCGTCCGAGGCAGCAGATACCTGATGGTGGCCATGGACTACTTCATCAAGTGGCCGGAGGTTTATGCTACCTAGAAGTAGCTGGCGAAAGAAATCACGGACTGCCACCTGGAGCAACTGTTCTGCCGTTTTGGGGTGCCGTTAGAGCTCCTCAGTGATCAGGGCTCCAATTTTGAGCCTAACGTGATGAAGGAGACACTGGAAAGTCTTGGGGTGAACAAGATCCACACAACTCCCCTACACCCGCTCTCAGACGGCATGGCCGAGGGTATATCAAGACACCAGAAGAACACATGGGAAGGTCGTGGCCAGACGTTAGAGAGACTGAGACGTCAAGGTGCCAGTGTTCCTGCTGGCCTACCATTCGTCAAGACATGATACCGCTGTAATGACACCAGCCAGCTTAATGTTCGGCCGAGAGTTACGCCACCCTCTGACATGGCTTTTGGAAGAATAAAACCAGAATAAAAACATCCTGCAACGGAGTACTTGGAGAGCCTCGTGGATAATCTCCATGACATGAATGAAATGGGTCGTCAGAACATATAGATTGCGATGATGATGATGATGATGAGGAGGAGGAGGAAGAGGAGGATGATGATGATGATGATGATGATGATGATTTATATAAGGACGCTCAACTACGGCGGTCATCAGCGCCGTTTTAAAAAACTGGTCATGGCAAAAGCCAGATATAAAAATTTCTAAAACTAAACAAGTGTAAATAAACCTATTAAAACTACACGTACATAGAAAAAAATCAATCTAAACCTACTAAAAATGTATTTCACTAAATCCTAAAATCTAAACTAGAAAAGACCCTAAAAACCTTCTCCTCTACTGTGTTATCGTCCGCTAGCATTTCTGCAAAGCTGGCCGGCAGCTGCAGAGACGTCCTAAGGTGTGCTAGGGAAAACACTCTAGCAGGACGTGTCGTACAGATAACGCAGATGGCGAGCCACCGCATGAAGACCCGGTATTATAGGCAAGCCAACAGCCAAGGATTCCAGCAAGGTGACCTGGTCTGGTTTTACCGCCCTATATGGACCAAGGGGCACTGCCCGCAACTTCAACAACCATGTCAAGGACTGTACCGGGAGTTAAATGTGATTAACAGCCTGGTGTCGTTAAGGTGCCCCGAGGGAAATTGTTGGTGGTACACTTGGATCGTTTGCCCCGCTACGATGGTGCTGTTCGGGATAACCAGCCTTGAGGAGGGAGTAGTGTCGCAAGCATTGTTGCATCCGGCACTTCTAGCGCGCACAAAGAGACAGATAATGTAGCGCGGAGATAAAAGCTTGCGGAAGCAGAGAAAGAAAGAGACCGATGACTGGAATATTCGTCTTTCTTCTGCTGCGGTCTTGATTGTTAGAAATCATTCCACATTCTTCTAGGACAATCAGCGGAGCTATAAAAGGGGCAGCGGGTCGCCAGTTGAGTCAGTCGTAATCGAACTGATAATCGTGTACCTGCAGCTGAGATTTGAAAGTGAACTGTTTTGTTTGTTGTTGAGTGGAAGACGATCTTGAAGGTTTTAATTTTGTATGTTATGTAATTTGGCTGCTCAGGGCTGTACAAAAAGTGTAATTCTACGGAATAAAGGTCTTTTTGAATTCCTGCAAACTGGACTTTAATTTTACGAACCCACAAATGTCAATATAATTAAAGGCTAGGGCCAGAGATGGTATGGGCGTCTTCAACCTCCATTTTGACCGTTGATAAAACTCTACTCTTGCTTTCGCAGGTATGTTACTGACGCAAGATGGCGTGGCGAGGAGCACGTCGGCGCCGTCTACACCATCTTTTCGAGTGACACTGCGCGCCGTCAGCCGATGAATGGAAGACAGTCTGATCACGGACAGTCATGCCATGCCAAATCAAGCCAATTTCTTCAAGGCGGGTTATGGTATCCGTCAAAAATGTAAAATTTGATTTAATGAAAGCTAATTTATCTTATATTTGGATATCAGAAAACAGATCCTGGGCGTTCTCCATTGCCTGAGAATCAAACCTATGAAACTATTCACCACTTCCCTCACTATTTGAAAATTGTCACTGTGCACTTAATCATGTATCCCAGGTTGCCAAAATTGGTGTCAGGGACAAATCTATATTAGGGGCTTTATCTTTCAAATACATAGTTTGGGTTGGCGCTTTCAAAAAAATATTTCTTTTACTGTGGAAATTAATGTATCTACTTCTGGAAGTTTTGATGTGACCTGTTCCGCCATAATGAATTCGATGAAAAGCATGGGCCAAAAACTTAACATGCACCATCTTACTGTAAATTAATTGGATCGATTTTGCCACCTTTAATATGTATGCCGCCGCGTCTGTTAGGAAGAGGAGCACGTTGTTATGCTATATTCCACTAAGCCACACTAAACTCATAGATTTATAGAACAGTTTGCATATCTGAGAGTGGTTAACAGCTTCCATAACCTCTAAGGTTAGAAGGAACATTTGTCCGGCAATAGTAGCTTCTAGGGTACCATTAGCGAATAACGCCCCTTTGAATCGGTTGTCTTATCAATTGATACATGATTTCATGATTTTTTCCCCATTCACACATTTATATATTCGGTATATCGTATTTTCATAACATTTTTGTAGGTAATTTTTAGGCAAAGTTGATTCATTTGGAATTGTATGAACAGTATGACGTTCAAAAAATCCCTTAATTTTGTATTAATTTTCCTAGCGGAATATTTGCACTAACAAACATTTCACATCATTCTTTATGAAAGAAAGATGACTTGTTACTTCTTTTAACAGTAAGTGAGACGCTTGTCCCTTTCTCACATTTTGAAGAGCTGGCAAATGTTTTTCTGTAGTTGCAATCCACACATATTGCATGATGTAATCAGCTATTCCTCCAATTGAGTCCATAAGTACGCGGAGTCCAGAAGTACGAGGAGTCCATAAGTACGAGGCATGAATTTCCTCTCACCCAGCTTTCCGCGATGAGGCTGTCATCCATCCGTCGGCTGACAGCGCACACTGTTGTGGTGACGACGCTAACGTGCCACTTGCTACGGTGGCCCTTATTGGTTTCTCCGGCTGCTCTACGTGATGTGGGCAGTGTTGTTCTAGTTGTCCCGGCTGTCCACACCCCCAACACACATCACTTGGTCTTCGCCAGCGTCCCTCGTCTGGTATTCGGTCTCCATTGACGCGGATAGTTCTTGTTCTCCAAGTCGGGGTAGCGTAACCTTGGCCGCTTCCATCCTTAATGTGGACGTTAGCGCCTGGTGGACAATCTTGTAGTCACCGAGCATTATGTGTTGACGTATCTTGGTGTCTCATACCTCGTCATTGAAGGTGTGGGTTAGTTCCCGGGTTACGAATTAGAGAGCGAGAACGAATAGGGCTTTGCTGGAGAGCTGTTCGATTGCCAAGCACACTCTCGCTGCTGCGAACCACGTTTCAGCTGTCTGCCAATCAGCGCTCATTTCCCAGGGCGTCTCAGATGTCCTTGGGCTCCGATACTGTATGCATCGCATTCACTAGTTCTACGGCTCGTCCTGGAGGCTGGCTATTACCTGTGGGCAGGTTTTTGAAGTGGAAACTTCTGTAGGCGCGTTTAGCACTTTTTGGGGGTAGTGAATTAAACTGAGCCGTCACGCTGGAATATGTGCCGCTGATTCGGGTGAAGTCGGCTCGAGTCGGCTCAGTCCGGACTAACCCGCCCACACTCATTCGTTATTTGTCTTATGTTGTCCATACCACTATACACCTTTTGCCATGACTAGTTTTTTAAAGGGCGCTGGTGACCGCCGTAGTTGAGCGCCTTTATATATATATATATATATATATATATATATATATATATATATATATATATATATCATCATCATCATCATCATACTCATCATCATCATCATCATCATCATCATCACCGTAGATTTCCTGTCGCATTCAACAGCGTATCAACAACACGCATCCAGGTATGTTTTAACATATGTCAAATAATATGAAAAATTCAGTAAACCTAAAGGAGTTTTATTAAACAAATTAGGGCCTTTATTACTAATGTCTGTCAAGTGCCGGTAACCTTGTGTCATTTTACAAGTAGACATGTCAAATTCCACTTTAAACAATAAAAATAGTCAAAACAAACGGATAACATCACCCAAGTTCGATATTTGTAGAATTAAAACCAGAATAACGAAAAATAAAACGAGTGATGTAATGGAAAATAAAAGTGTTAGGAATTTGTGAATGGGATGTGTCATTTAAGAACTGGTTATTTTTATTGACAATTTCTCTTTATTTTGAGTAGTAACACATAAAACATCAATAAGTTAAAATAAATTAACACGTAAATAACAAAATTATTACGTATTAAAGTAACGTTTTGCCACTATTACCACTTCGCACATGAATATTGTATCCAAAAATTCACAATCACTAGGATATTGTTTATATTAGGTTTCATTTTTGTTTATTTTATGATAAAAATGCAAATTTCAAACATTAACCATTTCAATATGTATATTAAGTATATTTCCAACGATTTCTTCTCTTATATTCACGACCTTGTATATATTTCTTCAATGTTTGCTAGATGAAAAAAGTGTCAAGATAAACAAAGTTTCAAAGACTTGCTTCCTTACATTGCAATATTTTTTTCAAGTTATCGCTGTATTCACTGAAGCTGCCCTTTGTCTTAAATTAACAAAGAACAATTAAATCTAAGCGTATACAGAAGTGCTTCATTAATCATTTTATTGTCGATACAAGAACACCGTCAAGCATAGGGCCAGCTCATTTTAAATTGTAGTGCTTTTCTTACAAATTTACAAGAGTAAATTAGCTTTGTTAAGATATAAAGGTATTAGATATTGAATAGAAGAACAGAAAATGTCAAAATCGTCAATTAAATAAAGTATCCATATATTGATCTTTTCAACAAGATTTATGTTTGAATGAATCTGAGCCTATTTATAGAATATTACAGATGTACATTCTGATTTTGTATTAAACATGAAATACTTTGATCAAATCATTAGAGATAAATCGAAAAATAATATCTTCCAAAAAATAAAGAAAGGTTATAGAATTTATCAACATCCCGTATTCGAGATACACCGTTTGAGGCGACTTACTATTGTAAATACTTGAGTCCCAGAATTCATCATTTAACTCTTATTATTTAACTTATTGAATTTTTAAGGTTGACTCTGGTTTTCAGGTTTGTGTAAAAGCTTAGCCTATATACGGCTAGTTTGAAAAATGATTAGTTTTCATCAATTGAATTTAAAAAGTAAGATCATGTTTATCCAGTATTATCAGAGTGCTAAACGTACCGTTAGAACATTGTTGCGGTGTTTAATTTCACTTAGGTCCACCAATACAGTAAAAGATGAAATCTTTATCATTACTTGGAGCATAATTATTTAGTCATTACATTGCTATTATGTATATATACAAAACGTTATTTATTATATAATAGGTTTCATTTTCAGTAAATTTCAACATATTGTCGCGAGGCATTGTTTCGATGGGCGCGGCCGAGGCGTACAAGGAGACAGACAGTTCAACGCGGAGTTAAAAGCTTGCCGAAATTGAGAAAGAAGGATACGTATATATGTCTCGAAAGTTCGTCTCTTTTTGGTGCTGTTCTGATTGTTGCAGAACGTTCCACTAATTTCTAAAACAATGAGTGGAAGTATAAAAGAAGGCGCGGCCAGTTTGTCAGAGTACAGTCGTTAAGTCGATAATCGTGTGATTTGTAGGTGAACTCTTTCGGTTGTGGTCGTGTGGCAGATGACCTTAAAGTTTTTGTTTGTGTATGTTGAGTAATTAAATTGCTCAGAGCTATACAAGTGTCTTTCTACGGAAATGGGGAGCATTTTGAATTACTGCAAGCTGGACTTCTGATTCTATGAAACTTCAATAGCACAATATTTTCGTTTTATTTTATGCTTATATGATTTAAATAAATGTATTAATTTTTATATATTTTAAATTAAGTTTAATTTTAATTTATTTTATAATTCAGTAGGTAAAATTCTGATATTACCCATTAAATGTGTATATTACAATATAATATTTCCAACGCTGTCCTCTCAAACTTGAAGTACATTAGTACTGCTTATCATGTCTGCTTACAAACAACAATTGCGTTAAAATCCTTGACACAAATGAAATGCCTAAGAAGCACACATTTTCAAGTGCATTGATCGTTGTAGATATCAGTCCCAACAGAGTTCCAATATAACTTTTCAATGTCTCCTGGATGAAAAGACGGTAAAAAAAACAATATACTTTCAAAGACTTCCTTTCTTACACTGTAATTTTTTTTATTAATGAAATAAAATTATATAAAAATAAATCGCTGTATTCACTGAAGCTGCTCTTTGTTTTGAAGCAACAGAGAACAATTAAATCAAAGCGTTAGTGAGTGAGTGATGAGTATAAGGGCGCTCAACTGCAGAGGTCATCAGCGCCCTTTTTAAATGAAACTGGTCATGGCAAAAGCCAGATATAAATTATTCTAAAACACTATAAATATATCAATAGAATGACAAAAAATGCATACGCGTTAAAAAAAACAATATAAACGCCATCTAAAGAGCCATAAATTCTATTTGCTAAATCCTAAAATCTAATCTCGAAAAGAATCTAAAAACCTTCTCCACTACTGCGTTATCGTCCGCTAGCATTTCTGCAAAGCTGGCAGGCAGCTGCAGAGACGTCCTAAGGTCTGCTAGGTGAAAACACTCTAGCAGCACGTGTCGTACAGATAACGCTTCATTACAAAACGGACCCAGTGGAGAAGGCTCCTTTTTAAAAAGAAAACTATGAGTAAAAATGCAGTGCCCAATTCGTAACCGAGCCAAACTCACCTCCTCGCGACGAGATGACCGACAGGAGGTAACCCAGGGAATCGGAAGTTCTTTGACAGATCTAAGTTTAATATTGCGGAGAGCAGACCACTCTTCCTGCCAGCAGGTTTGCACAGCTCTCCGCAATTCGGCCCTAAAGTCTTCCGATGTCACAGATGGTATTTGAACCCATGATAGCCGTCTTGGCTGCTGAATCCGCCATTTCATTCCCCCGCAAGCCTACGTGACCAGGGATCCATGCACACACCACGTTAACGCCAGAAGCGTGTAAAACGTGGAGGGCATCCTGTATACGCTGCACAATAGGGTGGTACTTGTACAGTTGCCGTAGGCTTTGAAGTGCACTGAGGGAATCACTCAGGATTAAGCAGTCCCCCAACTTTCGTCGGCGTACGTGTAAAATGGCCCGGTATATTGCATAAAGCTCTGCAGTAAAAATGGAAGTGTTAGTGTGGAATAGGGTGGTAGTTGTACAGCTGCCGTAGGCTTTGAAGTGCACTGAGGGAATCACTCAGGATTAAGCAGTCCCCCAACTTTCGTCGGCGTACGTGTAAAATGGCCCGGTATATTGCATAAAGCTCTGCAGTAAAAATGGAAGTGTTAGTGTGGAATCCGGATGTATACGGTTCGGCTCCACACACGTAAGCACAACCAACACCATTTGAGTTCTTGGAACCATCAGTATAAATTACAAAATGGTCCTCATATCGCGATAAAAATTCTAAAAAACATGTGCGGATACTAGACATAGACATGGTAGATTTATCATATTTAGTCATGCCCAGATCAACCGGGGACGCTCTGCATAACCAAGGAGGGTATGTCCTCTCCCCCCTAGGATACATCTTGGGCATGTCAGTATCAAGATGTCTAAGGAGCTCCCGGAAACGAAAACCAGGTGGCTTTGGTTTAATAGTAGTGTTCCTATAACGCACGTCCATGAAGGTATTAAACAACGGCGTAAACGATGGATGTGTGGGCATGCAATTAAGTCCACAGCCATAATTGGCTAATAACATGTTGCGCCTGTAGTGCAGAGGAGGTTCTGCAGACTCAGCATACAGGCTTATAACTCGGCTCGTTGGAAATGCCCCAACTGCTATACGTATGCCACAATTATGGACTGTGTCTAATCTCTTCAGCACAGATGGTCGTGCTGAGCCATAAACGATACTACCATAGTCTAATTTGGAACGGATGAGTGCCCGATAAAGTCGCAATAACACTGAACGATCCGCTCCCCACGATTTTCCACTTAGTTCCCGCAAGATATTCAAAGATCGGTCACATCGTGCTTTCAGTTGTGATATATGCGACGACCAACTAAGTTTTCTATCAAATATCAATCCAAGGAACCTCGTCTGATCTCCAAAAGGTAGTAGATCAGCGCCTAGCCGGAGCCTTGGAGGTAGTCGACTCTGCTGACGCCAGAAGTTTACACAGATGGTTTTCTCAGCGGAAAATCGGAAGCCGTTTTTTAAACTCCAACTCTTAAGGTTGTCCAAGGTGGCCTGAAGACGGCGCTCTAAAAACGGAGTGCGCTGAGATGTACAGTAGACGGCAAAGTCGTCTACAAATAGGCATGACGAGACACCAGGAGGTACACATTTCGAGATAGAATTAATCGCAATAGCAAACAACGTAACACTTAGTACCGATCCCTGTGGTACACCGTTTTCTTGAACAAAAAGGTTCGAAAAAACCGAGCCAAACCTTACTCGGAATACGCGGTCTTTCAGGAATTCCTGAAGGAAGAGTGGTAGGCGTCCACGTATATTCCAGGTGTGCAGAGTACGTAGCAACCCTGCCCGCCAACACGTATCATAAGCCTTTTCGAGGTCAAAAAATATTCCGACTGTTTGACAGTTCTTAAGAAATCCGTTCATAATCTGTGTCGACATGGACACAAGATGATCCACTGTTGAACGGCGTCGTCGAAAACCGCACTGGATGTTATTCAGTAGGTTGTGCGTTTCCAGCCACCATACCAACCGCCCATTTATCATGCGTTCCATTACTTTGCATACGCAACTGGTGAGGGAAATAGGGCCGTAGCTAGAAGGGAGGTGACGGTCCTTGCCAGCTTTCAAGATAGGTATAATGGTAGCTTCTCGCCACTTTTCAGGAAACGTGGCATCAACTCAAACACGGTTATAGACCTCGAGCAGGAATGCCTTACCTTCAGGTGAGAGATGTTGTAACATTTGAACGTGGATTCCGTCCGGTCCTGGTGCTGTCAGTCGCGATGACGAAAGAGCGTGTTCTAGCTCTGCCAAGATGAAGAGGCGGTTATGGTCTTCAAGGTTGCTGGAACTAAACACGAAACCTTGAGATTCTACCTGAGTCTTAATTGAGATAAACTCAGGAGCATAATTGCATGAGCTAGACACCTGAGCGAAAGCACAGCCGAAGGTATTAGCCACAACAAACGGATCAACAACAACTCCTGCAGTTGTTTTCAGACCAGCGATTGGCAGGGGGGTTGATTTTCTGGCCACGCGCCTTAATTTATCCCATACAACAGATGAGGGTGTACATCTGTTAAAAGATGATACAAATTTGTTCCATGAGGTCTTTTTGCTATCCTTAATTATTTGCCTAGATTTTGCACGCGCTTTCTTGTACTCAATTAGATTACTTAGGGTAGGGTGTCGTTGGAATACCCTTAGAGCACGTCTACGAGCACGAATAGCATTCCGGCAGTCGTTGGTCCACCATGGGACAGGAAATCGACCGGGTTGGGTAGCCGAACGTGGAATAGACTGTTCTGCAGCGGAAAGAATTTTCTCTGTGAGATGATCAACTAAATCATTCACAGAATCGTGCTCGTTGTATTCAAAGACAGCCAACTGGGTGTAAAGGTTCCAGTTGGCGCGATCAAAGCTCCATCTAGGGATACGTGAGGGAGACACATCTTGTGCAAAGAGACTAAGAAGACATGGAAAGTGGTCGCTGGAATGTAAATCAGAGATGACATTCCACTGTAATGAAACAGATAACTGGGATGAACACACTGCCAAATCGATGTGCGAATAGGTGTTAAACGCGCCTGAGAGGAATGTGGGCTCTCCGGTGTTCAGGAGAACCAAGTTATTGCTCTCCAGGAATTTTGCAATAAGGTTGCCTCTCGAACATGCCCGATTTGAGCCCCAAAGTGAGTGATGGGCATTAAAGTCTCCCACTATGAGAAATGGTGTTGAGAGTTGGAAAACCAGATCTTCAAGGTCAATTAGCGAGAGGTCATCTGATGGCGGTACATATACATTGCAAATGAAAAATTCGATTGATGGCAGCTTAATCCTTACAGCTACAGATTGTATATCAGACTGTAGCTGTAACGGATCTACAAATATGTCATCCCTGAGGAGCATCATAGTACCCCCGTGAGCAGGAATGCCCTCTTCTGTTTCAACATCACACCTCAGTGGTGTGTAGCGTCTGATTTTGAAGTTGTCTTGTGGTCGTAGCTTAGTCTCTTGTAAGCATACCAACAAGGGGTGATGCTTACTGAGCAAAAGTTCCAGTTCTGGTCGATGCGCTCTTAAGCCTCGTATGTTCCATTGTAGGATAGCCATTGGAACTATGGGATATAAGATGTAAAGGTAGTCTACATTAAGACGACTTCATGGGTGGCCGAATCAATTCGCACTTTTTCTTCGGTGTAGGGCTAGTTTCGGCAGGCTTATCCTGCCTCTTCTTTGCTGCAGATGCAGCAGGGTGGTAAGATGTTTCCTGCTCCATATCCTCTATGGAAGAGGACGGTTTTCCTTCTACAACTTTCGATTCGAGGGGCTCGAAGCGATTGGAAATTCCGACCGACGTAGATGACGGTCGCCGTTCGGAGTCCTCCCCAGAAGATGACTCCGACGATGATCTCGGAGACGTTCTAGGGCTACGTTTCTTGGACTTTTCTGGAGCAGACTTTGTGCTTTCTTTCAGGAAGGCAGTTCTATCATACTGAGTCTTGAACTTGATCTCTGGTGCTTGGTACACAATGGGCAATTTCGTCCCGTTGTTGGACGTGGATGCTTTGTCAGGCGACTTCACTGACTTGTTATTTTCAGTAGTCTTAAGTGTTCTTGGAGTTTTAGATGGTGTCACTGATGCTCTTGGTTGCGATCTAGGCACTAGAACTTTCTCGGATATTGTTGCCCCGTTTATATCAGATGTTTGGGTACCAGCCTCCCGTTTCGGTGACGGAGTAGCCCCCAGAGAGCTATAGGTACGGGAGGTGGTTGAAGAGGGCTTGAGGATACATAGAAGTTTCCGGGCTTCCGAAAAGGAAACCTTTTCTTTAACCCGGATCTCCTGAATAGCTCGCTCTTCAATATAACGGGGGCATTCTCGTGAACTTGATGGATGTTCACCGCTACAATTTACGCATGCTGGAGGTGATGTACATGCATTTTCATGCATGCCGGCTCCACAGCTGACACATGTAGGTGCACCTTTACAGAATGCACTAGTGTGACCGAACCGCTGACATTGGTAGCATCTCAGAGGGTTAGGTATGTATGGTCTAACCTCAATCACTTCATATCCTGCCCTGATCCTTTGAGGGAGATCTACCCGATCAAAGGTCAGGAACAGGGTACGAGTGGGAACCATATCCCCTCGTTCTCTCCTTTGGACACGATAGACTGCAGTTACGCCTTGTTCCTGGAGGTTCTCCTGAATATCCTCGTTGGACATTCCATCCAACACGCTAGTGTTTACAACACCGCGCGAGGAATTCAGGGTCCTATGCATCTGCACTTTGACTGGATAACTGCCCAGCATGTTGGCCTTCAGTATCTTTGCTGCCTGGGATGCTGTAGTTGCTTCCACCAGCAGCGTGCCATTTCTAGATTTTGTACATGATTTAACTGCACCAGCTATTTTGTCAAGACCTTTCTGTATAATAAACGGATTAACCGTAGAAAACGTTCTACCTTCCTCCGTTCGTTTAATAACTAAGTAGCGAGGACCACACTCAACTACTTGTTTAACACTGTTTTCAAACAAATCCTTTCCACGTTTATTGTTTTTTGGGGGGTGTAGGTTAACCATAAGAGTTGGTCTAAATTTCATCCCCCAGTGCTCCACACCCACCACGGAGTCCAACAAGGGGTCATCCCACTGGGATGACAGGGCTACACAGGGGATATAGCGAGCTCGCCGTCCCACTCACCCTGGAGGTCGGTACAATACCTAGTCCTGGCCGATTGATTAGGGGTGGGTTAGTCCCTAACCTCCCGTTTAGGCGAAGCAGAAGCCAAAGTAGTGTATTAGAAATGCGCACCCTCCCCGAATTCAGAAAAACACTGTTACGAGCTCAGATACGCATCCCTCAACCACCAGGAAAACCTTTCCACCGACACGGGTCTCCACGCACGGCCTACACGTGGGTGGGCCTGTTGACCGTCTCCCTCAACCACGAAGAGGAGCCCACACGAGGGAGACTGTTGGCTCGGGACCCCGGGTTCGCCAAACCCGTACCTACCGAAGTAGGCCCCTGGGGGGTCAAAGCGTTATGTGAAATACATACTTATAAAATGTTGTAAAACTTGGCAACTAAATACACATAATCCGTCTCAGCATAAGATTTTTATCAGTCTGGCCCCGTAGCTCAGTTGGTAGAGCACCTGCCTATGGTGCTAGGGGTCCCGGGTTCGATTCCCGGCGGTTGGGGTGAGGATTTTTCTCCAACCAAGATAATTCCCCATCTTCCCCAGAGTCTGGAAGTAGGAATGAGAGTGTGAATGTGTGCGTGATGTAATGATAAAAACCCCAAAGATAACGAGTTAACACCTTCAGTATGTTCCAAAGGAGAACGGCCGCCGATATGACCATAGTAGTTAAACGCGGGGTTTAAATGGAACAGGCCCTATCCCTGGACAGCTATTCCACTTCGGTTGCTACTTCTCCTGGCGGACAATCACTATAAGGAACAAAAAATCGGGCCAGCTCCCTTTAAATTGTTGTTCCTTTCTTACAAATTTACAAGAGTAAATTAGCTTTGTTAGCTTTGTTAAGATATAAAGGTACTGGAATAGTAGAACAGGAAATTTCAAAATCGTTAGCTAAATAAAGTTGGCATATATTGTGCTTTTAACAAGATTTGGCTTTGAATGAATCTGAGCCTATTTATAGAATATTACAGTTGTATATTCTGTTTTGGTTTTAAACATTAAATACCTTGATCAAAACGTTAGAGATAAATAGAGAAATAATATCTTCCAAAAAAAAAAAAAAAAAAAAAATAAGGAAATGTTTTGAGAATTTATCAACATCTCGTATTCGAGATGCACCGTATGTGGCGACTTACTAATGTAAATACTTGAGTCCCAGACTTCATCATTTAACTCTTGTTATTTAACTTATTGAATTTTTCAGGTTGACTCTATCTGTGTAAAATCGTAGCCTATATACAGCTAATGTGAAGAAATGATTAATTTCCCTCAATTAACTTAAAAGATTTTAATGATGAAACCTGTGATTCAAGTATTTTCGATAAGGAAAATATATGAGTCAATTGGAGAATTTAATGTCCGGCAGGCACGTTGGTCATGGTAGCTCAATAGCTAAGAGCGACTGGACGCAAACCGGGAGATTTATGTTTGAGATCTCGGCCAAGGCATTGAATATTTCAGGTTGAATCTATAGCAGCAGATTGTCAGAGAACGGGCAAAATATTAGATCAAGGCCTAATGCTTAAGCTGCTATCTCTTGTTCTTCTGTAGTGATATGACTTTTTTTATGTAATTTACGTCCTTTAACTTTTCTGGTCATATCGGACGATGAATGGAATGGGTGAAATGATGCTCAAATGGGTCCTGGGTCCATGGAGCTCAGGATTACCCGAAATGAAATGAAATGTGTAGTGTTTAACGCCCGCTTGTACTACATACGGCACCGCAGGCGGTGACACTGATGATACATGAGATGAAGATGGAGCACCGGTGGAATGAGATGGCGGGGGAAACCGGAGGTCCCGGAGAAAACCCGCCCCAGCGCCGTGTTGTCCACCACAAATCTCACTTTGCGGTCGCCTGGGATCGAACCCGGACCGCTTTGGTGAGAGCCAAGCGGTCTAACCACTGAGCCACGGCGCGGACATAGGATTACCCGACATTCGTCTTTTAGCATAAAGGAAAGCCCCGGAAAAACCTTATCCAGGTACCTCACCTTGACCGACATTCGACCTCGGGAGCTCCTGAACGTGAGGCAGACATGCTACCATCTAGAATACCGAGGCGGGCTGATATGATTTACTTTAATTTCCTTTATTCTAATTTTTAGTGGTATTCACCATTGTCTTTTTTATATTTTTTCATGTTATATAAGGTTCGTTATGCAAGGACTGTATTGCTCTTCATAGAGTTTCTTAGCAGCATTTATAATCTCTTTTTAGAATTTTACAATATTTTTATACTGTGTTTGATATTTAGTACAGCTGCCTTCTGTAGTAAACAAGTAGTTTTCTTTAGTGTTTGCAGGTGATACATTGTGTTATTCATTCATTTCTAAGAGTATTATTAATTTTATTTAAATGATGATGAAAACTTGAGTTGTGAATCCTTATGAAAGTATTTAGAATTGAGTTAAACTGGCCATTGACATTGATATTCTTGTATATTTCCTCCCATGATTGCTCTAAAAGCTGGTCATCATTAAAACCAGGTGGTTGTTGTTTATATTTTACAAGAGGAGGATGTTTAAGGCTCAAAATTGATTTATTTCAGTTGAAATCCCAACAACGGCATCAAATTTTGTGATGTAGATCTTAGCCAGACAGTCCTAACATCATTCTCAAACATAGCAGTTGCATTATTATACTGAAAGTGACATATTTAATTTGGCAAAAAGGAAAAATATTTTTAATTTGTAACCTTGTAAATGCCCCTTTAACTTACATATTGAAATCGAGGAATTTGGCTTAAGAAACAACTGATGGAGTCATTACTAGAGCTTGAGTTTATATGAATAATCAAATAATAAAATATGCATTAACAAACGAACAAGAGTAAAAGAAACTGTTTTTGGAGGACAATCTTGCCTGTGTGTATGTGGGCTGGTACATTATAAGGAAAGTTGTCCTGAGGTTCTCTTGTGTGAAGCTTCTACATCTATGAGAGAAGAAGCTTTCATAGGAAGACCATATTTTTTCTGTTTCACATGATGTCACAGGTGCATGTGAAAAGCACCAGAACTCTTCTAAACAAAATTCCTCTTCCGTTACAGCCTTTTTACCAACATCAAATAACATTTTTCTGATTAGACAAATTGTTTGGTAACCAAGATTTTTTAAATACATAATTAAGCTTATTGGATGCAATTTTAGCAACATTGCTAGTTTCTGAAGAATCTATCCGAGAAGGTGAATACTTCCAAGAATTATTTCATGCCTCCAAATGTGTTATAATTTCAGGTAATATGGAAAAGGGCCTATCAATATACTATATATAATTTTTGTTTAGCTATCCCATTTATACCCTGCCTTTAACTGCAGTGGTCATATTGGCGGTCATTCTCCATTGGAACATCTTGAAGGTGTTAACTCGTATTTATTGGGTTTTAATCATTAGACCAAGCACACATTTGCACTCTCATTCATACTTCCAGATGCTGGGGAAAATGAGGAATATCTTGGTCGGAGAAAAATCCCCACTCCACTGCCAGGAATTGAACCTGGTTACCCTAGCAAGTCAGGAAGGTCCTCTACCGACTGAGCTACGGGGCCAGCCACTTGATATTTTCTTCAATGTCATTGTTAGAAAAACATTTCTGAGTTATCACTCTGCTAGCTACATTTACTGTATTATTTTAATTTTAAGTGTTATTTTCTTGGATTCAAATACTTTATACTTTAAAATATTTATTTGTACTTTTCACATCAATAAGATTGATGAAGCCAATATCTTGTGTAAGTTTAAAATAGTAGATAAAGAGGGTTATTAAACTTTATGTAATCTCTAACAGCTTTCACTTCACTGCACAGTGTAACATAACCTGTAACCAGGTTCCCCAGATGAGCTACAACTGGTTGAGGGACTAAAGGTTAAGTTCAAAATAGTTGACAAAATTTTTGAAGTCCTATTCATGTCTTCTCAAACATTTTTTTAACACTGGAGACTAGTAAGTTTACTTTTGCTTTTGGCTATAATACTTCCAGCAATACATTGGAAATGGTGACCAAGGCAAGTGAGGTGAATTAATTTGGGATAAAGAACTTTTAAACCAGACCCTGCATTAACCATATATGGAGCACCATCACTAAGAAATAAAAGTACATTATCATACTGGATTTAATCTGGCCATAAGAGAGCTAACTAGTCTTCTTCTTTACCTTATCCCTAGTATACATTTATCACAGTGCTAGGTGACTGTTGTTCCTCTGTCCCTTAAGGTCGGGTCTGAGAAACCGAAGCTTTGTATCTGATAGAGAACCAAGGTGGGTGATCAGCCCAATACCTGGTGAGAGAAGTGGATGATAGTATGAAGGTGAGGTGAATGATAGGAAAGGTGATGATTAAACAATTGGTGGAATGATGGTGGGGGAAACTGGAGATCTCAGAGCAAACGTGCCCCAGCGCCGTGTTGCCCACCACAAATCTCACTTTCCACTCACCTGGGATTGAACCCAGACTGCCTTGGTGAGAGTTGAGAAGACTAACCACTTGACCATGGTGTGGCCCACTAACTAGGCATTGAAAAATTTTGCAACTGTGCTGTGATTATCCAGTCAAGTACTTTAGTTTTCAAGAAGAATGGTTTACCTGCCTGTATACTGTGGGGTGGCATGTCTGCCTCACATTCAAGAGTTTCCAGTTTGTATCTCAGTCAGGGTAAGTTACTTGGATAAGAGTTTTTGTAGGGTATCCCCTTATCCTGAAAGATGAATGTTGGGTAACTCTAAGCTCTAAGGACCCAGGGCTTCTTAACCACTTCAGCGATAGCTATTTAAACCCTTCATGGGCCGGAAATGGATACCCAATAAACAGAGCAAGACATTTAAATTCTTAAATACTGTAAAAATGCTTCCTAAATACTCATTCATATCTTGCATATTTATTTACCTATTTAAACGAAACAAAAACTGGTTTAAAATCCATTAAAGGTAGTATCCATCCAAAGTATCAGTAAAGTAGAGACTATATTAATAAATCGTTGAAATTTCACTATTTTGTTTCACTGTAGCAAAAGCCATTCTTTGCATCGAATGCATCTAATATTTGAGTCATGGTGTTTTATGTGCATACGAAAAGAAATGTATATATATGTGTGGTTGCATAAGCTACTTCTCTGGTTCAAGGTTTTAGGATTTAGTTTATGCTACCAAGTGATGATCGTTGTATATATGTTGTGTTACACATACATACTGGAAAGAAACAAATCTTTCTGTCAGCATCTGTATGTATAGTACCTCTTGCTACAGTATTTCACAACTGAAGTTTCTGGTAGCCTTATGCAGCTGTTTTTGCTCAGTATTTTAGGTAGTTGTATCGGTGTTCAGAGTAGTTTGTTATAGCTATTGAGATTAAATGAATGGCACATTTGAAATTGTTAACTTTCATGGCTTAAAATGGCTTATCCTTGTAATGTAGCAAATAAATTGGCTTATGTAGGATGTATACCAGATTCTGATATTTTATAAAATGTGGAAGACCTTTTGCTGTTTAACTTGATTTGGATATTGATGGTGTTTGGGATAAATGTAGCAGCGAGGAAGAAAATGACCTGCTTCCTTCAGGTGTTCATTAAGAATCAACATTGTGAAGTGGTCAGAACAACTCGAACACAAATAGATACATAATTTCTGACATGCAACCAACTGACATTTTCACAATTTCTTTTTATTGCTGGCTTAGTGCCTCTCATTGTTACAGAAACAAACATATCTGTCAGTAGGATGAAGGAAGCCCTGATCTCTTAAAGCAATTTAGTGTGTAAAAAGAGAATTCAGAAGTAGACAGTGTACATGTTATTTGTAAACCTACATTAGGCATGTACTGGTCTACACATGGCATGTTAGCTGCACCATTTCAGGAGAAATAATGGGTCAAATGTGGGTGGTGTGGATCAGTTATTACTAGCTATCCCTCTTCACAAACAACAGTTAAATGGTAAAACACTATTTTTATACTAGCTGGATGTAACCATACACAATGGTTTAGTAATTTGCAGAGCTCTAAATTCATGCAAGACCTACCTGGACCTACGCATATCAGTAGCTCGTAACCTAATTGAGTACTATAATATTTAGAGGCTTCTTCATACTGGGGGTAAGAAATCCACCACAACACCCTCATACTTGAGAGAAAACACTTTCCTTTTGTTTTTTAATTTAAGTCCTTTAACTTTTTAAGCCATATCAGACGATGAATGAATGGGTGAAATGATGCTTAAATGGTCCATGGAGCTTAGAGTTACCCAACATTCATCTTTTAGGTTAAGGGGAAACCCCAGAAAAACCTTATACAGGTAACTCACCCTGACCGAGATTTGAACTCAGGACCTCTTGAACGTGAGGCAGACATGCTACCATCTATGCTACCGAGGCAAGCATACTTTCCTAAAAGGATACCATCCACAACTGAAAAAGTTGTGACTATTTCTAAAATGTCTATTGTGTCGAAAAAAAGAAGTTTGCAAGGAAATCAATATTATTTGCTCTGAATCTGAAGATGTGTCCTTGTGTGTTTAACCAGGTTTTGAGGTGTGCCATTCAAAAATAAACCTTTAAGAGTAAGTTTTCATCTCTTATCGAACAAAATTTATTTTATTGTAAAATGGGAAGATTAAGGTATTTGGCCTTAAATAAGCATTAAATGCATGTATGCACCGGACGTCGATACACATCATATCAGTTTGGGGCATTTTAATTTGGACGTCATATGACGTCCATATCGCTGAGAGGGTTAAACATCAATTCAATGACATCCATATCGGAGAAATGGTTAAGCATCAGTTCAACCACTTCATTCATTGTCCAATATGACTTGTGTTGGTGGAAGATACAAATGGTTTGCTACCTACTTTCATTACATTTACTGTGACACTAGCAACATACTCTCCTGCAATATTAAAACCCAACTTTCTTTTTTGTACCAATGTATCCTGAATTTCAGAAGTTATATCCTGAAAACACTGTGGTACATACTTTTTGCACAATGTAGACTGATCCGAGATCTATTTGTTATTGAATTTTTCTAAGAAACTTCAAAGTTGCACATTATTCACTTTCCAAAATGGAATGTTGTCACAAACTATAGACTTTCTAACAAGTCTTTAGAATAATTGTCCTAGAACTTAATTGTTCACCTACTTTGCATGTCATAAATTGCTGATTTAAAGTAGACTTCTTTTTAGCTGGTCCTTATGATATGCTGTGTTTATGAGCTATATAAGTTAGTTAGTTACTAACACTCCCCACATGGCAACCTTGGCCTTCGGGGTAACCTCACCCCACCAAGTGATGACCGGACCCATTTCTCAGGTGGAGGCACCCAGAGGGCGGTGTCCATTACCTCCGATGATAGGGTGATAGTGAAGATGGCGGTGAGGTGACAGGACCTACAGTTTTTACCGTGGACTCCGAACCACGTTGGGCATAGGGGATACTTCACGTGTGCTAGACAGAGGTGACGGCGTGGATAGGGCCGACTTAAAATCGCCAACCCCAGAGCCGGGAATCGAACTCGGGACCCTTAGAACGGGAGCCGCGAACGAAACCACCGCGCTACCCCGGCGCCCTGAGCTATATAAGTTATATCATTTATTTGTAGAAAATCTTGTTTTCATACACCGAGCAAAAATCTTACGGTCATGACGAAAAATATTACTTCCAAATTGATTTACATATTTTTGTAATATATCAGATTAATATGCTTTTGTGGGCAGTGTTTCTAAAACCAAATCACCATTTAAACAAGTAACTTCCTGAGCTGTCAAATATAAACATGTAAACGAGCTGTAGCAGAGTGTTGGCCGAGAATTTCATATAAGTAACGCAAAATGGCTAAGCACCAAGCTGGTTGCTCATGGAAATTGTCTAGTTTCATTTCCTGTCTTAATTGTGCAAAATAATTTCACAAAGCACCTAGGTATATCCGTTTTACATGGATGTAAGTAAATACATTTGGTTTAATATTCAATTAGCTGATTTGCGAACATTTACTGTAAGCCATATGATCATATGTTTACACACTTTGGATTGATCTAGGGGTTTCAGAGTACACACTTAAGTGTACTTGTTCTACCCATCCATTTATAAATAAGTGTAAATAAAGTAAAAAGATTGGTTGTAGAGAGTTGTACCAGTAATTATTAACTGTCTAAAGTGGAAAATATAGTTTTACACCATATTTAAGTGTAAAACATGTATGTTCTAATTTGAATTTTGAATATGCATTTGTATGCATTAGCAAATATTGGTCAAATTTGTCTGTAAATCATTATATATTATATAACAATATATATCATATAGTATACTTAAAAATTTACACAAAAAGAAGGAACATACCTTTTAAAATAAAAGTAATCGAGAAGATATTGACACATTGCGTCACTCACTGTTTTTTTCAGGACATGTTTAAGAGCTCTTGCTCCCATAATCAGTTGAGCCTGGTCTGAGACGTGCCTTTTGTTTGCAATTCCAGGATATAGTTGCTAACTAGCTCTTTAGTAAACATGCATTGTTGTGGTTTATATGAAGGTTCCTTTTAATATCGATTTAGTTAATTCTATCATGAAACATACATCATACTTCCCGTCACTGGGTAAAAGAAAATTCCTTTCCCTGTTGACCATAAAGCAAACAAGGGGGATGGACTTTGCAGTTTATTTATTACTATAAAACTACTGATATTTTGAATGTACATTACAATTTGGCCAGAGGAAATGAACTTGGTTGTTTTGAGAAAAGGATAAGTCAGAAACCTGATAGGATGTAGCATGTGTTTCACAATTTTTTGAACAAAGAAAATGGTGAAGATGACAAGCATATTAAATGGGTAGCATGTAAGTCGGTTGGTTGCAATTATAATTATAAAAAAACAGCTCATCCAAAAATAAGCTTTAAGATTTTTCTCATTTGACAAATATTTGCATCTCTCATATAAGATACAAGAGTTTTCTCAAGCATATTTTCTTTCACCAGAGGTCAGAGTTATCATATACTTGTTTTGTTTTGCTTACGGTGGAATATAAGAATTTTCATACAACCCTGAGATTTTCTGGAAACCTTTGAAACTAATAGACATTGATCATTTAATATATGTAGATTAAATAGCTTCTAGCACACTTAACCTAATTTATAACAATACCAGAATTTGCTGTCCTTCTACCAGGTATTTACATGTCGTTCCAGTCGAAAGTCTAATTATCAGATGTATTGTCTCAGTTGTAATTAGCAGAATTACTATACATGAAGAAGACATATGCTTAGTGAAATGCATTCACAGGTTCTATATTAAAGGAAAAGCAGACTGTGACGTATCTGTAGCATCTCTTGATTATTGTTATATTAGTTCAATTTGTTGAACTGGTTCATAGTGTTGAGGATATTATGTTAGTTCCTCTCTTTCTGAAACTGTATAGTGTGAAATATTGAGCCATATCCACAATCCACAGCTCCATCTTCTTGAAGTACCACTTATTGGAGGTTGTTGAATGTTAATGCTGAACAAAACAGTGGGAATAATGTAATACTTTCTTTTAACCTTTCAGCCCCAGCATCCAGTATAATGGACATAAGCCTTTTTTCCTGTTTGCAATGGTTTTAACTGTTTTTTCCTGCTAGATTCTTGTCATACTGTCCTTATCCAATTAAATATTTGTGATTGAAATGTTCTGAATTGTAAAATATTATATTTTTCACAATTTATATTGTACTTTACCTTCATTATTATATATTATTGTTACTACTGCTACTAATATTGACATTCAACATTGCTGTACAAGCCGTCTTTGGATAGAAGCTGTGGTAGCATTTATATATGTCGCTCTAAGTGTTCGAGTGGCCTGAATGTCTATTTGGTTCATTCATTTAGCCTTATACACAGCTAATGTGGAAGTACCATTAATTGCCTACAGTTAACTTAAAAACGGTTTAACGATGAGGCCTGGGATTCAAGTACTTACAATAGTAATTCACCACAGATGGTGTGTATCACAAATGTGAGAACCTCTAGTGTTTTACCGGCAAACATACAAGACATATGGAGAATTTAATGTCATGATGGCATGTTGGCCATGGTAGCTCAATGATTAAGAGCAACCACATGGAGACTGGGAGATCCGCGGTTCTAATCCCGGCCATGGCATTGAATTTTTCAGTCTGACTATCCAAAACCGTAATTTATATACGGCTAGTGTGAAAGAATGATTAATTTCCATCTTGGTATAGATATGTGGATAACATTTTTGAAGGACACATACACTCATAGACGGTGCCTTGAAACTTCTATATTAGCAAGATAAAGCCATAAAGTTCACATCAGAAATTGAAAATAATGGTTGAATTCCCATTCTGGATCTAACGATAATAAAAAATAACAATAAATTAACTTTCAGCATTTATAGCAAATCAACTCATACTGATAATTACCTAAAAACAAAGGTATGAACCCTCTTTCACATACCCCTAAATAAGAAGGAATTTAATACAGAATATAAACATGTTATTATCACTGCTTTAATTAATGGTTTGAATAGTTTTTATACACAAAAGGACAGAAAAATTTAAATATTAGAAATGTAAAGTATATTTCTAACCTTAAATAAGTAAAACATGTAATAATTTTAAAAAATGTACTTATCCGTCAGCAAATGACAAATTTCAAATTTGTTTAAAGAATTTGGTATAATATGGGTACCTCAAAATAAATACAACATGAAAAATCAGACATTTATCAAGTTACCTGTTTATAGTGCGATCAAATTTACATTGGTATGGCCAAACGTAATTTACAAATCAGAGTGAGGGAACATTTCAGAAATATTAAATATAAACAGATTGATAAGTCAGCAGTGGTAGATCATTTTGGGTCATTTTAACATGAACTAAATCCAGAAGTTAAATTATTAATACAATTGGATTGACTGATAGACTGGTTTGGGAGAAAATATTTATTTTGAAAAATAAAAATCATGTGATGAATTTTGTAATCCCACCAGTATAATCTGTCAACAAGTTTGTGTTGGCCGCAGTAGATGGCAGTAAGATAGTGAACTACTCATCAACCTCTGGAAGTAACTAAAGGGTTGATCAGTTCGTTGGCTGATGACGTGATGAAAAATTCAAGAAACCGGTCCCAGAGGATTTAGACATGATAAGTGAATTTTAGTTAATTGATACAAATTTATCATTTCTTCACACTAGCCTTTTATAGGCTAATGTTTTTCATGTTGCCTCTATCTATGACAAGTGAAGTGTGTTACTAAGTATTGTAGTTTATTCATAAACCTGCATTGCTTCACTGTCAGTAGCTTCATTTTTTTTTAGATATATTTAGGATCTGTAGATCCCTGACTGAATCTGTGATTCAAATGCTATCTGATTGTGTACAGAATAACTTCTGAGGAAAATATTTAATTATGAACCTTCAATAATGTCATTTTATTGCAATTTCCTAACTAAAATTGAAATAGTTTAATTGCAGAAAAATGTTCTGTGTAATATGTAAGTTAATGAATTGATGACATAAAATTAAAAATGACTGAGAATCATTAAAGTATTCAACACAACATATTAAGATTACTATTAATAACTATATCAAGGAAAGAACCCAAAATTGACATTCACATTATTCCCACATGAATGAAAATCATTTTTAAATTTTAAGGAAAACATATGATAATTTTAAGAAAACATGACAGTTAAATGGAAGATAAGAAAACAATACAACATATAAACAAATTTTGTTTATGTTTAATTCAAATACAGTACTTTGCCTGTCAGACTCAAAAATAAAGTGTGTAGTAATCTTGGAACTTAAATGGTTTGTGCTTACACTTTGTGTAATGAAACTTTTTAATCATATCATCATAACAGCTGTCTTAAACTATTCCCATACATGTAAGAGTTAACGGACCTGTAATGTCAATAGAAATAATCTGAAAAGGTCTTACTGGAATGTCTGACACTCCCATTGGTGCAACAGGTTTTCTAGTAACTTTTCGTAATGCACACGTTCTACATTTTTGAACATAAGTCTTAAAATCTTCTCTTAGTGTAGGCCAAAAATATCTTAGTTCTGTAATAGACTGAGCTTGTTTTATTTCTTGATCCGCACTATAAATTGTATCATGGTGCATGGATGTTATGTTTCGAACCATTTTTTCAGGAAGTATAATTTTCCAGTTTTCTCCATCTCTTAAATACAGTACCTCATCTGATTCTTGAAAAACTGAAATAGTTAATCCCAACTGCATTTCTTTCACTGACGGTAGGCAATATTCACCATTCTGTTCTTCTTTCAGCGTGCTCCGTGATGGAGCCTGTCCTTCTGACACCTCTGTCGGAGACGTATTATGGACAGATGCTGCCCTTGTACTACTTGCAGGTGAATCTGCTGCAGATGCAGCCCCAGCCAATGCCTGCACCCTGGCTGCTCCAGTGTCCACCTCCAAATGGGACAGAGCATCAGGTACATTTAATTTTCCTGTCCTATGGTTGATTGTGAGCTCATACTTGCTTAATGTAAACATCCACCTAGTCATTCATGCATTTAGCGGCCGTTTAATGGTCAGAAACCATGTTAGTGTCTTGTGATCTGTAAATATTGTGAATTTAAGTCCAAATAAATATAATCTCTATAAATATAATTTGGTGCATCATTGTACCATAGTCCTTGCACATTGGAATATTCTGTATTTCTTGACCCCAAACACAACACTTAATAATCCTTTCTCAGTCGTAGTGTAATTAATTTCAGGAGCTGTAAGCAATTAGTCGGTCTTGTCCATCTTGTTCCTGACTTAATGTAGTCGAAATGGCGTAATTTGAAGCCTCACATGCCAATATAAAAGGTAATGAGAAATCAGGGTGTGCCACTACTGATGACAAAGTTAATATATTTTTCAAAGTTTGGAAAGCCTTGTCAGTTGATTCATTCCATTCAAATTTCTGATTATTTTTAGTAAGTTAGTCCACCACGTGGACTAATCATAATCTCCATAGTAATCGTCATCTTCCCGATGATGATTCAGCATTTGTGCTAATGAGATATGATCTCCTTGGTCAGGCTCCACCTCAGCTTCTTCTTCAAATTCATCATCTGCATAAGGCTCTGAAGCAGGTTCTGCTTCATCAACTTTTGTTGGCTCCTCTTCTTCTTTATTTGATTTTGTTGGGGCAAGTGTTGAAGCAGGTTCTGTAATTGAAGTTCTGTTCTTTCTAGAACTGGCATCAGTTTTTGGAGCAGTTTGTACTGCTGGTTTCTTTGAAGATTTTAATGTCTCCATCAGCAGATCATTGGTTTTCCTTGAATCCAAAGAAGCCTTGAGAGTTTTGGAACTCGGCCATGCTCTAAGAAGTGACGGCTTGCTGTTTGCTGGCTCCTTTACTAAAGAAGAAGGTGACGCCTCCAATGACTGCACACTCAAACTCTTTAATACTTCATAATTTATTTTTGTAGATATGTTCTTCTCTTGAGGCATTTTTCTATGGCTTCACCAGCACTGTTTGCTGCACCAATGTACGTCTTTTTTCTTGTCATTGTTTTCCTTTTCTTTTTCTCTGGTTTTCCTTTCACTTTCACTCTCTCTAGCTTTTCGTGTTTTTCTTTCTGATTTTTCAGATATTGTTCATTCATTTCCATCCATATAGCATCCTTATGGTGAGCTTCTCTTTCGCTCATGATATAAGAATCAATTTCTTCATCGTCTATCCCAGAGAGGTCAATTTCTCCATATCCTTGTTCTTCCTCACCTGACTGATGATCTTTTTCAGTTTCTGGACAGTCATCCAACCTCGTGTTTACAATATAAGGACCTGGTCCTTGAGGTATTGACTTTTGTCAAACATTGTTCCAAAAGCCAGATGAATTAATAGGATCAGGGTCATCTGTCACATATTCCTCTATTGTACCCAGAGTAGACTTTACTATAAACCTCCCTGCTTCCTCATTCTCTTGACTCTCTTGATCTGTTTCCAAATCAGATTTTATGACTTTCCTGCTCCTCTTTCTTTTTGCCTGGGCCACCAAAGCCGTGTAAATCTCTTTTTGAAGCTCATTGAAACTAGTGGAATATTCTTCTTCCTCGAACAGTTTTTGTAATCGTTCCATGTCCTTCTGGCGAGCTGCTTTGAATGACGGTGGATCCTGCTCCTCTTCTAAGTCTACAGTCATTAATTCATCTAAAGTTGAAGGACTTGAAGGTGTGTCGCCAAACTCTATTAACCTTCTCCTTATAGTGGATTCGTTCACTTTGACAATCTGGACTATATCATTTACTGTGCATTTGAATTCATGTAACCTGGCAGCCATTAGTAGTGCTGCACCACAGAGGCCTGAAGGTCTGCGAACAGAATGAATGAAGTCTCTTTTCATGCGCTGCACCAGCCGAAGGGCTGTCATAGAAACTTCATGAGTTTTCTCACCAAACTCCAGTCTGTTTGCAAACTTCAAAATATACAAACATGGATCCATGGATGGAATGTTGATGCAGAGAGCTTGCGATAACTTCAGGTATGTGCGGCCCAGCTCATATACACAGGTCTGAAGAACATCGCTGAAGTCAATTAACAGATGTGGTGTCCCCTCTATGCGACATGTCATGTCCACAGATGCCGCAACCACGTAGGAGTTCTTCGTAATAAAGCCGTTTTGTAGAAGTTAAATGCTGTGTCTGTACAATGCTGATTTAATCCAAGTTTCTGTGCTAAATTTGAAATTGCTCGCCGTGCATTATTGAGAGTTATTTCTATTGATTCTTTTCTAAGTCCAGCATGGAAAGATCCACCAAATCCCCTGGCACCACCGTTGGAATCTGCTGATACAAAATGTCCAAGTGCTGAACTTCCTCCATGTGCATTCTCCTCAATTGGACTTCCGAAACAATAATACTGTCTTCCAGCACAGAACCGCAGTTTGTACACACCGCATCTCCGAGAACTGAACTACCTCTATTTCTGTACAACCACAGTTCTTGCACTTGCCTCCCGACATAGTGCACCCGAATTTGATTGGATGTGTAAACTGAAGATATTCACTTAATCATCCAAGCCGCATTTTGGACAATAAATAGTCATTGACACTTTTCTAAAATGAATATTTGTTCAAATCTTTTCCTCACTAACCACAATTCCAAGTGTAACATACGAAAACAAAAGAGCACAGACTACACAGCATCATCAGCGATTATATGACAAAATATCGCATGAAACTCGACTTCAAAACGCCTATACCTGTGCGTACATACAAGGCCGACTCTACACAGTCCGGAATGCATAGAATCGGCAACACTGTGAAGACGGCTTGTTCTACTTCGATTTTAACGGGCCTTACGAAGTTTGCAGTTGCTAATTTAAAATATTGTTAGAATATTCTCTGCGGTGCGGTACGGTAAACGTTTACCTCATTTTCTATGTAGTTGCATGTTTATACTACACTACTAAAATCAAAGATTTAAGGTAAGTTCTGTGATAGTTTGTAAAATAATTCGTACTATAATTCAGTTACTACCGTTTAGGTGAGGTTTAGAATGACAAACGAAATCATTCAAATGCCAAACATAAATGGTAAGCCCTTTGCTTTATATGCTTTCAGTTACTCTGGTACTAATGGTAACTACATCTGTATTCTTTTCAGATGCCGGATAAGTGCTGTGTTCCTGAATGCAGTAGCAATTACGAATCCAGTAAAGGAGGTTGTGTTACTGTATTCAGATTTCCTTCAGACCCCGAAATGCACGCTAAATGGGTAACATGTATTCTTAGGAAGAACTGGAATTCATCTAAAAAATCGGTTTTGTGCATCAATCACTTTGAAACAGATGATGTGATAAACGCAATGAAATTACATTTCCTTGTCCTCGTCCAAAGCTGCAAGATACTGCTGTGCCTCGTTTGTTCCCCAATCTACCACCAGCAGGCAGCTTCAGTGGCATTGCTCGAACAAATCCAGACGATAGAAGGCGAAAGGCAGACAAGGAACTTTTAAGAAAAAATGAAGACTGGATGGCTGATGATGTGATAAGTGGTTTTAGTGATATATGTGAAAGGTGTTTTCTCTGATTTTGTGTCCTTCCATCAAATGTGTTTTCAAGGCATACCTAAAGTTGTTAAAAGTGCAAAAGTAGATGACACACTTAGTATCCAAATTTGTGTGGGCAACTATATTGTAGGACACGTGAGATGTACCTTACTTGCCTTCCCCTGGTACTTGCTCACAACATAGATTTGGGGTTCCTTACTATCCCGGAAATATTTAGGAATATCCTCATAAAAATCTTCGATTTTGGGCTCCTGTTCTGTGGTGGTTTTCCTCAAAACAGACACTGGCCACTGATCTTCTGCCCCTGAGGGAACGATCTGCTACCCTTTATGATGCATTGGATTTTCACCAACAAACCATCCTCCTTCCATCCCTCCTTTAGAGATGGGATAACTGCCCGCTGAACACAGTGACTGTGCTCCTTCCACTGACTCGGCTCAACTGCACCCTCATCGATATTGAGACCAATTTGCCTCGACCTAAGAGTTGTGGGTTTCTTACCTTCTAGGGATTTTTCATATCTGCTCATTGTATTGGGATTCTCTAATAATCTATTGCATGTTTCATACATCGGAATTTCAATCTTTTTAGGCACTGTATGTGGCATACAGTCTGTATTCATTATTTTATCAAACTTTACCGCTTGACCTATTTAAACCCCTTTATCTAGGAATGCATCCCTTTCACTTACATTTAGTATTTTCATTAAACAATATTTTGAATCTTTGGCAACCTTGCATTATGTCTTCTCACTCATTTTAACTTTTCCTCTCCTTTATTATTTAATTCATCACTTATATCAAACTGCAGACACCACACTAACCACATATATACATTTTATTTCTAGTTCCATAGGCTCTATATACACTTCACTGGGGGATAGGCATAACTTTTACACGTTGAATGTGAGCAAGTACCTGGTTTTCTGACCTCTGTGGAATTTTAGTGCCTTATGCTATTATTATATTCCATCCTGGCTCTACACTTTCTATTTCATCTACTCGTAACAGGTGGACATGACCTGACCCAGATTGATCGGTTCTGAGAGAGGTTGTCTCACAGCCGTCTTAAGTATAATCCAGCCAAATTTTGTCCTGAACTATGCATTATATGCATCTATAGTAGCTTCCAGCTTAAGCAAGACATCTAAACATATTATTCCACTATGAAATCTAATGGGCTCCATGTAAAATTTATGCATAATTACGTCTGGTATATGACTAGTAGTAAACTCAACAATTTGTTCTACTTCGATAATTAACTCATTACTTGTCACCCCTATGCCTGTCTATCTGAGACAGTATACTTGTTGGGGTCTCCCTAAATGTTGTGTTAATACATGAGAATGTGGTTCCTGTGACTACTAACATCTCATGTTCTTCTCCTGCAATGGTGGTGATTAATAGTAATTCTTTATGTACAGTTGTTAATGAGAATGCGGGAATTCAGACGATCCGTGACTTGCCGAGTTCCCACACCTCTAAAAGCCTTTTTCATTTCCCAGTGGATTCTGCCACCTACACTGAGCATCCATATTCCCTGACATGTTGCATTTAAAACATTTGAGTGTTGGTGCATTTTTCTTAAATGTCACACGTCTAGCCTCTATCCCTGAAATGTGGACATTTCTTAGATCATTTGAGGTAAAAGAAATGTGGCATCTAAAACCTGATTCTGGATAACACGCTACACGCATATCCGGATCTGGAGCTCGGGCTTACATTGTGTCCTGCATAAGCTGCTTCCAGACGTATTCAGCTGCTATATGACTTTTCTTATCGCAGCAATAACATGTTTTACTTGAGCTCATTATAAATACCTTCCTATTCATTTCCTTCGTGGATGGAGTTGCCACGCGGGTTTTCTGCATTCTCTACTGTAGTGTCCATGCTTATTGCCGCATTTAATGTTTCCGACATTTGAAACTGGACTTGCTGCCCCACAATTCCCTTTAACCCATTAATAAATGCAGCTAACAAGCGCATATCTGCCTCTTCATTTATTATTTTCTGAACCTCGGGGTCTTTTACTGTTTTATAGTTTTATGACATAGCTGACGGCATCTGTCAGCGAACATCTGCACTTATTTTAGTTAATTGATGGAAATTAATCATTTCTTCACACTAGCTATATATAGGCTAAGGTCTTTGATAGCTAGAGTCAACATGAAAAATTCAATGCTATGGCCGGGATTTGAACCACGGATCTCCTGGTTTCCATCCAGTCGCTCTCACCCATTGAGCTACCATGGCCAACGTGCCCTCCTAACATTAAATTCTCCAGTTGACTCATATATTACCCCGGTAGACCACAAGTGGCTCTTGCATTCGAGATACACCGTTTACGGCGACTTACTATCGTAATTACTTGAGTCCCAGGCTTCATCATTTAAGTCTTATTATTTTAGTTAATTGATGAAAACCAGGAAATCCGTGGTTCAAATCCCAACCATCGCATTGAATTTTTCATGTTGACTCTGTCTATCAAAGACCTTAGCCTATATATGGCTAGTGTGAAGAAATGGTTAATTTCCATCAATTAACTAAAATAATAAGAGTTAAATGGTGAAGCCTGGGACTTAAGTACTTACAATAGTAAGTCGCCACAAACGGTGTATCTTGAATGCAAGAGGCCCACCTCGGTAGCGTAGATGGTAGCATGTCTGCCTCACGTTCAAGAGGTCCCGAGTTCGAATCTCGGTCAGGGTGAGTTACCTGGATAAGGTTTTTTCCTGGGTTTTTCCTTATCCTGATAGACGAATGTCAGGTAGCTCTAAGATCCATGGATCCTGGACACATTTGAGCATCATTTCACCCATTTCATTCACCGTGCGATATGACTTAACGTTGGAGGACGTAAAAAAAATGAATGCAAGAGCCCCTTGTGGTCTACCTGGGTAATATATGAGTGAACTGGAGAATTTAATGTCAGAACGGCACATTGGCCATGGTTAGAGCCACTGGATGGAAACCAGGAGATCTGTGGTTCAAATCCTGGCCATGGCATTGAATTTTTCTGTTGACTCTATCGAAAATCTCCACTGTTTCATCTGACTTTTGAGCAGCATCCTGTAAAGCTGTGTAGTTATATTTGGGAGGTACCTTCTCTGTGATTCGGGCAATGAGGGCCTTTTTAAAACTTTCCCACGTTACATCTTCTCCCTTAAGTTCTGTGTTTCCTTGGTAAAGTTGGCATGCTGTGCCAGTTAACTTGGCTTTGACTATTTACCCGATCTTTCTTTGTCCAATTGCCTACCACTGCTAATTGTTCAATACCTTCACTAAAATCTGGAACCTATACCTCTCTTTACACGTGCAGAGTTGGAGACACCCTTAATGCTGCATATGCGGTCCTGGTTGACCATGCTTGAGGACAGGATCTAGGAAGACGACAAAGTTAGTGGGGAGTGTGTCAGCATTGTTTGCGACTCAGACGAGGGGAATGGTAGCAACACCCCTCCGGAGCTTTGTTCCGCATGCCAATCTACACCACCTGTAAATATTATGGGCTCATACACAGGTTACCCACTGTGGAAGGGGTACAACTTGATCAGAACCCACAAAAGTAAATGTGACACTTTGTGCATATTTTTTTCTTACTTTTTGTTTCAAATATACTCGTCTACCTGGCCAACTCACAGGTTTTCTTTTCACAACTTATTTCACTTCCCGAGGTACACTCTTTGGTTAGCGTAACAAGGAGATGCACTGGGGAAAATTGCTACACAAACTTCAGAATGGAAAGGATTTCTGGTAACATTTCCAGAAAATTCAACATGTACATTCATTTCTCATGAAAACATCTGAATTATATGGTATTTTGATCAACATGGTCAGAACCATGTTTTAGAAAATCAAAATTTTTGTAAAATGATCCATGTAAAAGTTAGTTTAAGGAAGGCGGATTTTCTTTAAAATCATGTTAATCTTTCGAAGATGCTGTACTTAAATACTAAATTTGGTCTCAACGACTATTTGTAGTTGGTTTATTGATACTTGTCACTTACTTTTTTATATTAATGAGAGGCTAGTTTCAAAGCCAATATATGATTGGAGGCGATTGCCTTTGAAACTAGTCTCTCATTAATATTAAAAGCAGAAGCATTATTAACAGTGAAGTATGCTTCATTTTTGAGTTTGATTTATGAGTCACTACGTTTACACTCAAAACTCCACTTGTTGTATATTTGAAACGTTTCCAAGATCATTCAATCTCATCCTCAGCTGCTTGGTGACTAAATGAACATTCCTCTTCTTCCACTATTACAGAGCTCCGATCACTCTGCCATCTGGTGTTAGGGGCACTATACAACAAGTAAGTGAAGTTTGAGTATAAACATAGTGACTCATAAATCAAACTTAAAAAAATAGTCTCTCATTAAGATAAAAAAGTGACAAGTATCAATAAACCAACTACAAATAGTTTTTGAGATTAATTTTGACGTCACTGTTACTAAATTCCTCCAAACACATAACCAAATTTGGTACTTGATCAACGTTTTGTTTTGAGTTATACAGTTCACGCTTACATACATACATACATACATACATACATACATACATACATACATACATACATACATACATACATACATACATACATACATACATACATACATACATACATACATACATACATACATACATACATACATACATACATACATACATACATACATACATACATACATACATACATACATACATACATACATACATACATACATACATACATACATACATACATACATACATACATACATACATACATACATACATACATACATACACACACACACACAAAGAAATTTCTCCTAAAAATATTAAATGTAATGGGAAGAAACAAAAATAAGAAACTCCCAGAGGGAATTTAATCATTCTTCCACACTAGCCATTTGTAGGCTAAGGTTTGAATAGATACAGTTGGACTGAAAAATTCAATACCATGGACAGTATTTGAACCACGGATCTCCCTTTCTCCTTCCAGTTGCTCTTAGCCATTGAGCTACCATGGCCAGCGTGCTGTCATGCCATTAAATTCTCCAACTGACTCGTATGTTTCCTGGTAAACCACTAGGGGCTCTCATATACAATGAGATATGAACCTTTTGTGGCAACTTACTAACTCTTTAAGTACTAAGACCCAGGCTTTATAGTTACCGCTATTAGGTTTTTTTATTGGAAATTTAATCATTCATCCATACTAGCCATGTGCAGTCTAAGATTTGAATAGATAGAGACAGACTGAAAAATTTAATGCCATGGCCGGGATTTGAACTATGAATTTCCTGGTCTCCATCTAGTCGCTCTTAACCATTGAGCTACCATGGCCAACGTGCCATCATGACATTAAATTTTCCAACTGACTGCAATGTTTCCCGGTAAACCACTAGGGACTCTCATATACATGCCAGCATTTTGGCTCTATCTATTCAACTCCCAGAGGAACTAACAAGAAGGTATTTTGATTCAACCAGCAAGGGATCCTATCCCTGCATAGATTACAGAGAATTGGATGTGCGCCTCAGTACATCAAGAGCAGAACACTTGTAAGGAATTTCACATTTTTCTGGTCGTATATGACAGCATCAGTACAGGAGAGTTAATTCAAGTGCTACAGATAATGACGGGTGCAGTCTATGCAGATATTCTTGAAAACATGTTGCTGACACCCGTTAGTCCTAGGTTCCCAAAAGAGGAAGAGTGTGTATTAATGTACAAAAACAATGGTGTGCGTACCTTAATATTACCCAGAATTGTCTAGTAAAGCATTCAGAAATAATGTATATGGATAGGCCTTCAGGGTTGATTTAAAACCATTGATTGCATATGGGCATTCATGGTAGAGGAATAGGAAGAACACTCACCAGACAGAATGCAAGAGAATTCAGTTGGTCATGAGATGGAGCTATAGCAACATAATCAATAAAACCCAAACTGGTGTTCTGCACTGGTTGCAAACATGCACAAGATCATTTACATTATCATTTACACCAAATTATAAAATAAATGGGAAATGTTTCAGAATTTAATTCATTTCTTAGTATATGACCTGGCTTCATATTGACATAACAGATTTTTAATTTGCTTTCTAAGCACCATTCTCCTTGGCTATGTCACCACTTTTTCCGGCAATGTTATGCAACTTTGAAGCAATGTGCGGTCTAGCCTGAGTTTTGAGCAAGTGTCTTATCCTAGAGTGTGTGTGTGGGTATATAGAGGTAAGGATGACCCTGGAATCCAAGTTAAGACTTGTTTAATTACTGTTTCTCTTTAAAGTATTCACAGAAATTGCAAAGTTGCAAAACCAATGTACACCAATCTATATTAATGTCCATAGTTACGTATGGGAAACATATACTATGTGATGACAGGTGATTCCTTATGTATGGCAAGAAAAAGATACTTCCTCTAGCCGCGACTTTCTTCCTGGATGACCCATCCTTCTGTGTCCCAGATTCTCCTCATGAAATTGTGTTATTCACACCAAAATTTCTCTAAACATGTGGTCCTTTGTTACATTTGTTCCTGTGTCCAGCTGCTAAGGAGGGGTCTAAGAAAGCCTCTTGTCAAGTGTCGACAATATGGACCCCCCTACCTCAACAACATCCTGTTATATTTAACAAATAGATAAAATGTTCATCTCTAATCTATTGCGATTCTTTATTTATTGAATCCCTGATTTCAGTTTCAGCTATCTTCTTTGTGCACTTTCTAATAACTGTAGTGAGTATATTATGACTAGCAGTAGTGCAGAATATACCTTTTCAGTTTTATAGTTTATATCCCATTAAATTATACATGGTTATATTGCAGCTGTAAGTTTACATTTCTCAAGATAAAAGCACTCCAGGTTCTTGTTACTTCAGGTAGTTTACGCTTATGATCAGATGGATTGTATAGAGCACATAAGGGTTGGCTTCATTAAAATAATCGTTTAACCTCCTGGCAGTCTTAAAATCATATAGTACATAACTTAGCAGCAAAAGAAAAACTATAATTTGACTCCCTACCACATCTTAAAAAGTAAACCCATTGGAATAAAATGTATGACTACATACTGGCATTTGAACTATGAGGGGGGGACCTAAAAGAAACCGGATTGTTGTCATAAAAACTTTATTGATGAAACTTTTTACAAAATTACTTCAGTCACCTTCAGAATACCCTCCATTACATGTGATGCACATGTCAGGTCTCTTTTCCCACTGTTGAAAGCATGTTTGGTACTTTGATATTGTCCAGTGCCCTTTGCAAAACTGTTTTTACCTCCTCCACGTCGTCATAACGCTCCCGTTTTAGCATTTTTTTCATTCGTGGATATAGGAAAAAGTCGCATAGGGCTAGGTCCAGCAAACACGGAGTGTGGGGAACGACAGACCACCTCTGAGATGCCAAAGAGTGGGTCACTCGTAAAGCTGTGTGTGCTGGAGCGTTGTCGTGATGCAGAAACCAGTCACTGCCAAAGTTCTGGGCGTTTCCTCCTCACATCCTCTTGCAGACGCCTTAAAACATCCAAGTAAAAGTGCTGGGTAACAGTCTGACCAGGGGGTACAAATTTCCTATGCACAATTCCACGAACATCAAAAAAGACAATGATGATCGTCTTCACATTTGACCACACTTGCCTTGCTTCTTTTGGTCTGGGAGAGTTGGGTCACTGGCTTGACACTTGCTTGGTTTCTGGGTCATACCCGTAACACCAATTCTCATCCCCTGTAAGGACTTTGTTCAAGAAGTTTGGATCACGTGCAATCTCTGTTTTCAAGTCCTGACACACAATTATGCGGATGGTTTTGTTCTCCTGTGTGGGAAGGTGCGGAATAAATTTTGCAGCAACACGTCTCATGTGCAAATCCTCCCTCAAAATCCGCTGGCATGAACTCCAGCTGATTCCTGTCGCTGCTGAAATTTGGTCGATTGTTTGGTGACGATCCTCATTGATCTTTTGGCGGACCTTTTCAATGTTCTCCTCATTTCGCGATGTTGAAGGACGTCCAGAACAAGTGGTCTTCAACACACATCTCACCACGTTTAAAGCGCCCAAACCACTCGAAAAACAGTGTGCGGCTCGTAGCGTCCTCCTGGAAAACTTCCTGAAGCATTTGGTATGTCTCCATTGCAGTTTTTTAAGCAGGAAACAAAATTTCACACACACTCTTTGTTCTTTTAAAGTTGCCATAACGACTTCACAGAGGTAACCTGCCAACAGCCAGAGAAACATAATACCACACTTGCATGTTCAGCTCTACACTGACGCCGTGTGCACAGCTGTTTCATAAAGGTCTCTACTAACACCATCTAGCGTGTCTACCAGTGGCAGTGCCCTCGGAGTCCGGTTTCTTTTGGATTCCCCCTTGTATGAATCCTCAACTTATTTCACACTTGTGTTTTACCAATGAGCTATCACAGATGAAGAACATAGGTTATATACAATACTAGCTGACCCAACAGACGTTATGTCAAAAGCCATTGCACTGTGGCAGTCCCACAAACGCATTATTTTGTCAAGTTCTGTTGATTGCATCACTTATAAATAATCATATAGTACATATAGTGATGACATGTTTAGTTTTCATTAATGGTCACCAGAACAGAAAATATGCAGTTATAAATATGCAATTTTAACAAAAAGTTGAATATAAATGTATTTAAGAGTGGTCACTTTGTTTATTTACTGTCAAATAATTACTGTGATATCAATAATACATTTAATATTTATGTTTTAAGGTGCACCGCATTTTTTGTTTGATTACCTGGCATGTAAACAAAGATGCTAATGTTTATCCAACATGGGAACAGGCAACATACAATTAGTTATGCGAGAAACATTGGTTTTCAAGATTAACCCTGCAAACACTCAATGACTGCCCCTGGGATTTATTTAAGGTCATAGCGAAAGCAAGCAGCACTGGAAACTGCAGTCGTTTAAATTCAAATGATATGTCAGTCGGAATCAGTGGAATGCGTGGTATCAAAAGTCTTCTCCTTTATACTTTCCCTTTAGAATGGTTGCTTCGATCAATTTGGTCTGAAAGTTTTTTATCTAGTAACCATGTACCCTTACAAAGACGTGTTTGGTTGATTTTTCGCAACATTATGATCACCAAGCCGAACTTTAATTGAAGATCATGAGGTGGCAATCCTGCCAAATCCAGCAAGTTCAAAATTTCGGGTGGATAGTTGACAGCATCATCTTGGTTTGTAGCAGAATCAACTAATTTGTCAGATCAATTTCTTGTGTCGAATTGCCATGAAATACATTTGCAGGAATTTGTAGTCTCCACCTGACACCAGTAACAGCAAGCTTGCTCGGTGATATATTTGGCCTTGTATCTGTAAATTAAAAATACAGCTTTATTGCTTTTGTTACAAAAAATAAAATAAAGCAATGCAGGGGATAAGCCTGTTATATGTCACCTTGAAAATTGGCATGAAATTGTCCCGAACTACATATGTTACCCCAAATGAAGCCATTTGGAAGCAGTTGTTTTATTTTTGTAAGGAAACGTGTGGGATCTGTTGCTGTTCCTGAAACCAACGAGTACAATGGCTCTTTTGGCAGAACCAATGGGACTAATTTCACTTTGGTATTTGCACAACGCACTCCAGTAGATTCTTTATTGTATTTCAGTGCCTTACAATATCGGCAAACTGAGTTCATAGATCAAATAACAACGCATTGGTAGGCATCATAGTCAATTGAAACATCATAACTGAAAGCAGGTCGTTTCAAACTTGTGAGATTATTAGCTGAATCATGTGTTTGTGATATCCTAGTCCTTTCAATTTCATATCATTCTGCATGTTGCTCTGCAGTCCAATTAGACCAATAATTAGTTTGTTTTATAGCATTTTCAGTTGTTCGACCTAAGTTTCTACGCCCGCATCTTATAGGTGGCATGAGTCTTGAACTGAGTATAAACACATAAAATAACCAATCAACCAGAGATAAATTTAGGAACTTTGAAATAACACGCACTAATTGAGAGCTCTCAACTGGTTAAACATTGTATCATAGAAAAAGAAAATATCAAAATTCTGGACGTATTCAAGCAGTTTAAATTAACTTTAAGGTTACGCTTATAAATTATGAAGTTGCTAACTAAATTTCAACTGTTCTCTCTTCATATTGTGATTTGATTCTCTTTTGTTTTTATGACTTGGTTTTCTTTTATTTTAACCTTCATAACAACCTTCCTTGGACTGCATAACAGTTTCGAAAAAGAAAGATGTTATTTTTCCGTTTTTCTATACAATTTTACCAATTATTAATTTATAAATTTATAATTTATTCTCAATAATGTTTGCATAACTTGTAAATCGTAGCAGATACACAAAATCTTGCCACACAAAATGCAGAACTTGTTACAACACACAATTTAAGTTATATGCATTTGTTTTGTGTGGAGTGAGCTGTTTAAGAGATATTGCTTATTTGCCGAGTCTCCCAATACTTATACTTTCCTCAAACGGGGAGTCCTTATTAATTTTATTTTTCTCTTGCACATACAAACAAAATTAAATTTCAAAGTTCTCATATAGCGACCAGCTCTTAAAATTACCTAACTTATGTTTAAGCTATACATTTCTATGACTAATGTATCTTGAAATTTTGATAAGCAAATATTCTCTATGAAATTCTATTCATTCTGATTGAATGATGCATAATTTTGAATGAGTAAGGAACCTTAAGAGATGGATCTATTTCACGAAAAATGTAGAGCTCATTAAAGCACACAATTATTTCTGTCAGATACTCGTTTTATATAGGTTAGCAGTTTTCGAAATATTTCATCGCAAGTTTCAAATTAAGTGAGACTGTTGTGTTGGGAAGATGCTGAAAGTTTACTTCCCCCATCTACCATCCTCCGATAGAGGTCATAACAAAAACATCTGAATGTATTCCTCCATACTTCTGATAATAATTGGAAAGTTGTATCGCATATTGTGTAAAACTATTTCTTAATAGTAAATTATTTCTGGACAAACTACCAGGAATAATTTAGATTGGGTACAAAATTATTCGTTTATAAATGTTATAATATAGTACACCCTATGCCAGGATGGTTCAGGCGGTTTCATCTATTGCCCACGTTCAGGAGGCCCGGGTTCAATTCCTGCGGCCGACCTACCTGACCCATGTGTTTTTTAGGGGGTTTTCCCGGGTCGCTAGGCAAATGCTGGGTAGGTTAGTTATACCTCCCGAATTTCCTGTACCTCCATTTCATCTCCATTATCACTTCATATAATCTCTCCTCTGGAGGTCTCTTTCAGGGTAGAAGTGTCGCAGTGCATGACGGGATGATATGCTCTGCAGAAAACTACTTCCTCCTCGGTAGGTCGATTGCCAGTCTCTGCTCCTCTGCTGGGATCATTTCGTGACCGCCAGCCAGGGACCTTTGGGGCGCGGATCGCCTTCCTCGGGACCATTATGGCTCGGCTGCTGGGCTCGCCATCCCACTGTAGGGAGCGAGTTTGTTGTCCTGGCCCATCGGGGAAGTCTCTATCCAAGTAAACTGTAGGGACCCTGCCCTCTGTACAGTACTGGCTCCTTGGGTCGGCCGCCCTCTGTCTCCTTCACCTCATCCTTCCTCCCGGGGGTGCCCCCACTGTGGGGCATACCAACAATGGACGCAGCATGGTGGCCTACATACCAAATCTCCTCCGTAATGTAATCCCAATCCCATACCCTATGCCAGCAAATTTCAAATGGAAAGAAAAATTCATGCGACATGAAAGTTTTAAACAAATGCCTCAGAGAACATGTACTTAATAGAAGTGATCCTCCCATGTTAGTCGTTGGCAACACGAGGTGATTGTAGTGCCCTCATTTTCGGGAGGCAAACTAAATTATGAAAATATTGCGTGCCCAATAATTTTACGTTGCTGGAATACTATAGCTGTATTTTTCATTCTTGCTTAGCTGTCAGCAGGTGATATGTTCCAATACCGCATTGCTACAGATGACGCACAAAGATAATAGAGTTTTCAGAGTTGTGACAGCAGTTTCAACGTTATTGCATTTTCTAATAGCTCACATAATTATCTTATATAATCTGTAACAATACAGTATTGGAACATAATCAGCTGAATCTCTAAGTGAATTTTCTACACGGCATGTATTATTTTCCACTTTAATTACCTCAAAATTTGGTATTAACTTTCAAGGAATTAACAATAGGATGTGGTATTTGACAGGAAATTTTGAATAATAGCATTTTTTGACAGTTACTGCTACCTTTTATTATTCTGTCTCATTAATATAACAAACTAATTTGACATTTACTGTAAGTAACATGAGTAATTCAACTAAATAAATTACAAAGAATCCATAGAACAACACTTAAAAGTGATGCAACATGGCTAATTCATTTAATTACAAAGAAACTTCAGCAAAACGTTCTGTGTAATATTACACACATTTGTAAATCATATGAATAACACAACAACCTTTTTCATTTAAAACAAAGACAGTAACATGAAACTGCAGCTGTTGCACAAAGTGATACAAATGACAGAAATCATAAACTTGAATATTTTACAAATAAGCTTTAACACAACGTTCTGTAATAACACTATTGATTATGAAGGGTTTAAAGTGATGAATAACAAGATAATTCATTGTAATAGGAACATGGGAAGTTTAGCATAACAGTATAACCCTTAAACTATGTATTAAGCGTAATATATGTTTCAATCTTAATGAGAGTAGTTGCCCCAGGCATTACCTGGCATTTACCTAAGGTTAAGGAAAAACCTTTGAGAAAGAACCTCAAGCATGTAATGAAATATACAAATAAAGCTACAAAAAATCAATGTAATCACAGTATTACACTATACCATATTGTTACATGTATAGGCTGAGCAAGATCTGGAAATTACTATAATCATTATTATGTAACATTTATTTCCGGTGCCTTGAGTTTGGGCAAAGCTGTTTGTTGATGATTAAGCTTAAATTCTGCTGACTGGCAAAACATGTACTTTTGACTGGTGAATCACACATCCGGCTCGTCAAGGGAAATAATGTACAGGTGGCCTGTAACAGGCTCAACTTGTTCTCCATGGTGTAAACAATGAATCACACATCCTACTGATCAAGGAAAATAATGCTTCGGTGGTCAGTAACAGGTCTAAACATGTTCTCAATGATGTAAACAATGATTGCACAATATGGTGCAATAGTTGGTAGGAAATTAACAGATTGCGTGGGAATCACTGAGTTGGCTTTTGGGTAGGGCCCCTATTTAAGCTTGGTTGAGTTAGCACCCGGGGGACTTGACAGAGAGATTTGAGAGGGGACTTGCTGATGGTCTCTATAAACATTAACAAGAGTTTATTTTAAAGTGCTACTACGAGTAAGATCGCCAGCAGTGTGCACCGGATTGTCCATCTCTTGCCAGTTGCACAAGGTTCAGCAATACAAACAACCCATCTCTAAAGGTATAGTTGCGGTTCCAAACCCTGTACCTTTGCACCTCTCGCGATTCCTATCAACCCCCTCAAAACCGTCATGTAACAAACATATCATTAAGCAGTTTGAGAGAATGGCTGATTTTAGGCAAAAGATTAATAATATTAACTACTAATCATCCAGAAACTGTAAACAATATACATTAAAAGTAAAATTTGAATGCAGCAGTTGAAGAAATAACTTTAATTAGGCATCTTATTGCTTTTATAACTGTCTAAATAGATTTGGAAAATTAAAACATCTGGAAAACAATATCAAAACCACTACCATTTAATTGGTCAACAAAAAAAAAACACCAAAAAGGGACTTAAATTATACTGATCTCAGTATTTTCATCGTTTTTCATGGCCTGTGGTAGCTGCCCTTTTTTTAAAAAATGCTAATATTGTTATCTTTAATGTATTTATACATTAAAAATGGGACACATGTCCTAATTATATCTATGTGCATTCCATGTTTTGCACATAGTCTTATGCTATCTGGCACTTTTTTCAGAATCTTAACGTTATCTCTTTCTTTAGCCCGTAATTTTTTTAATTTCGCCAATCTTGTCACCATGTTTCTGGGTATTTTATACATATGACACTTTTTCGGAGACAAAGACAATCTAGAAACCCCAGTACCTAAAGCACCCTTTTCCTTACTTACTGAAGTGAAAGCCGCTGTTTTACTTGGGTACATACTTGAAGCAGCTAGACTGTCAAGAAAAGGCTCAAACTCCACACCACCTTCACAACTGTCAGTATTTTTTGGAAGCACTTGTTGAGCTGGTTCATTATTGACGTTAACACTTCCATGTTGAAACCTAGCACTGCATGGGACCACTTCCAAATATTTTGGTTCCACTCCATGCTTTAACATACGTCTCGAACCAACCGTGAAGTTTTCTTCCAAAAAATAGTACTCGCACACATGAAAGGATGCACAACTTTCACTGGAAAAGTTACAAATATCTTTCCACTTCTGTAGTATTGCTGGCTCCCGGGGAAATTTATAGAAGTGCAAATTGGTGTACGTGCTGCATAGTCCTAGGGACTGATAATAGCTCCTCCAACACTGTGGGAATTTGCAGGAATATTTCAGTCAAAATTTGACTCTGTGAATATCCTGTTAAGAATAAACAAACAAAAATGTTGAAATATCCTAAACATAATCATAAGCAAGAGAGATGTCCAATAATAAATTAATGATAATATAGCCTGATAGAAAGTGATGTGCAATAGCGGCGTAACTCTTAGCTGGTAGCTCTTAGCTATATAGACCATGGGCTGATTTCAACATCATTTCATCATTGTGTTAAGATCAAGTACTCCTAAAAAATTTGCTTCTTGAAGTAATTGCTTCAGACCTTCTGCATAAACTGACAAGTTACAGATTTTAAATTTCCAAAATTAATATCTACTATTTCATTTAAAGTGTCAGCAACAAAAAATACTAAAGAAATTACAGTTTATATCACATGCAAATAAAATGCCATGAACTATGCATGATTTTGTTGGTGGTATTCTAACCTATCTCCTGTAAAATATTCTCCTAGGCACTTTAGAAGGTCCATATTGCTGTAAGAGTTTATCCTATTGCACGTTTTAATTTTTTATGACTACAAGCACTCCTTTATTAGACATGGCATTAATAAATTTCCTAATACAGCAGCAAACTATTCCAAATTCAATTAACATTGATTTTATACCTGCCAGTGCTGGAACATGATTGTAATCTCCAACGAAGTTCAGCTTCAATATTGGAACATTCACTCCTTGATTTTTGTATCTGAAAATAAAATCAAAGTAATGTAATGCCAATAAGCTTTTATATTTCCGTGAATGGTTTTCACAGCAATCCATTGAATTATGTGTTATAGCATCTTACAGTAAAACAGCTATTCACAGTAAACCTCCACTAATAATGACAATTTTAAGCACAACTGTCTTATGATTCTCTGTACCAAGAGTAAGTAGCCAAGATCACGCGAGCTCTTCTTTCTTACACACGAACTTAGAACAATCCTTCCACATTGAAATTTTCAAGATGGCCAAGCAACAGAATATCAAACCAGTACAAGCCCGCTTCAGTAGCGTGGTGGTAGAATGTCTGTTTCACGATCAAGGAGTCCCGAGTTCGATTCTCGGTCAGGTTGAGTTACCTGGATACGGGTTTTTCCGGGGTTTTCCCTTATCCTGAAAGACGAATGTCGGGTAACTCTAAGCTCAATGGACCCCGGACTCATTTGAGCATCATTTCGTCCATTCCATTCATCGTCCGATATGACTTAACGTTGGAGGACGTAAATTACCAAAAAAAAAAGTACAAATTTAAAAGTGGTAGCAGAACCTGAATCAGCCAATCGCCTTCGTGATCAATTAAGCCAGCGTCTCTATTTTTGGATGGCAAACTAAAATCTCTTGTTGCCATTTCCCCTATCTCGGCTTCACTTCTGTGAAATGCCTCTCGTCATAGACACATCGTGCCTGTCTCGGTAGCGTGGTGGTAGCATGTCTGCCGCATGTCCAAGAGGTCCCAAGTTCCAATCTCGGTCAGGGCGAGTTACCTAGATAAGGTTTTTTCCCAGGTTTTCCATTATCCTAAAAAGACGAATGTCAGGTAACTCTAAGCTCCATGGACCCCGGGCTCATTTGAGCATAATTTCACCGATTCAATTCATCGTTTGATATGACTTAATGTTGGAGGACGTAAATTACAAAAAAAGTAGACACATCGTCTGTTCACTACAAAAGAAAAGAATCATAAAATGTGTGAAACCGCTTGGAGTAGCCTTTACTGATCAACATGAAGTAGGCAAAAAGAAAGAAAATGGAAATAAATAATAAAAAATTATGAATAATTTATAAAAGTTTTATGATAGTAAATGGGTAGAAAAAGTGAGTGCAACACATTACACTTCATTATAATTCTTACGACGGCTTGTACAGTTTTATGAGGTTAAGTACCTAAGCCAGAGATAACTAGTACATCTAATAACTAACATCTAATCTGTTATAAGAACAGAAGGCTGAAGAACAGAACAAAAGCTATGTAAGTGAACTAACGAAGCTAGTATTATTTGTATTATAAACTTCAGTTTCTAATGAATTTTATGTGACAGTTGATTGTAATGAAGCCCAGTTTTATTCCAGAAACTCAAAAAGTATCCACAGAACAGCTAAGGGCTGAGCTTCGAATATGCCAGAACTATTTTATGACATGCAGAGAATTGCATGGTAGTGAAAAAGTGTGCATGCGTCTAATGCTCAAAATTTGATTATGACATGATTCTTCTTTTCGCCTTGCAGTATTTATAGACTAAATCTTGTTCATTTCTTAGAATTTCGCATAGTTAGGTGATCCATGTTCCTTAAGTCATCTGTATTAAATAAAAAGCACCATGGGGAAGTCATTAATCCAATCTTCAACAAATGTCCACTCAATCATGGCCTGTCATTAATCTGAACATTGCAACAAATGATTTTCTAGATCTGTTTTTAGTTTATTTTGGAGATCTTGCCAATTAAGTTTTACAGAGGAAGATTCGTCATCTTGCTTAAGTTTGTGGTACTTGATGTATGTTTATTGAAGTAATTGCTTTTTGGTTTGCTAATATTTTAAAGTTATTATTAAATTCATCATTAATTCTTTGATATGGTGTTTTACATGAAAGTAAATGCGGACATTCGCTGTACGTTTCCTTTGTTATAATTTGTATATTACTGTACTGTGAAAATCTGTGACAGGCTTTAAATTAATTAATGGTAAACTGGTACACAGAAAGAATTACTTTATATAGATAGAGTCAAATAGAGAATTTAATATCGTGATGGCAGTTTGGCAATGGTAGCTGAATGGGTTAGAGCAATTGGATGGAAACCAGGAGATCCGTGGTTTAAGTCCCGGCCATGGCATTGAGTTTTTCATGTTGACTCTATCTATCTATCAGAAATCTTAGCCTATATACTGCTAGTGTGAAGAAATGATATGGTATCCATTCGCTGCACTACTGCGTACGCTGAAGCAAATGAAGCAGGTCCACCAACATTCATAGTTATCACTCTAGAAGTTGAATATGCATTGAAATTTATTAAGTAGTTTGTCATTGCTTTATATTTTAGATCTAGAAATAACCTAATGGTTATTAAATCGCAGGGCAGATTGCTTGTCAAGCAGTATATTGGCACAATACTCCATTCCCACGAACATGATAGCAATCCCCCATAACAAGTATTTCTTTGTGTAACATTATTCAGTGGCTGATATCAGTTTACTTTGTGAGTGAGAAATGTGTTATAAATTCACTTCATTCATTGTATGAGTAATTTAATATTATGAAAGCTTTAACCAATAAATAATGAACTCGGTTAATGCACTTCTAAAAACTCCTTTCAAGGTGAGCATTAGAGGAAAAGATTAATATAAAAATATCAAGGCGACCTACACCCAATCTAAAACTTGAGCAAAAAGTTAAAGGAAGTAGAAATTCTCTTTATACCAGGAAATCTGTTCAGTGACAATTGGTCGCATTGTATGCAAGGAAGTTGGTGGACCTGCTTTCAAAAGGAAAGGCAGTAGAGAATCATTGTGTGAAGAAACATGAAGCATGTTAATGGCAGCTGCAATTAGTTATTTTGTAATATGTTTTAGTGTTGAAACTAGTAATAGACTTAGTCAACGTTCTTCATACGTGATGTATGCAAAGTATTTAGCAAATGATAAGTATGATGGAACACTATCTTTGAGAAATTAAATTAAATACATCAATATAAGCGTCAAACATTCTCTTATCCTGGCAATGGGCCAATTCTTCTGCAATACAGTCCATTTAGGTTGTGAGCTTTAATTTGACGGCCACAGTCAAGAGGGTGCATAGGGGTGCGCCGTGGGGGGGGGGGGTGGCTGGGTGGCAGATGCAGAGAGTCAAGTGCGTCGGGTTGCGCGGGGTGGTTAGGGGTTGCACAGGAGATGCAGGAAGTCCAGGGTGCGCATGGTGCGTCGGGGGATGCAACCAGTCCAGAGGGTGCACCATGACATTCAAGGTCAAATGGCATGACCTCAAAGGTCAAATTGTATGACCCAGGTGTTTTTTTAATTTTCCCGCCTTTTTCTGACTTCCGGTTTGGCATGAACCCGACTTCCGGTTTGGCAGGAAATTGTATGATTCAGGTGTTTTTGAATTTCCCGCTTTTTTCTGACTTCCGGTTTGGCATGAACCCGACTTCCGGTTTGGCATGATCCAACACTTTACTACTATGTTTTGTGGGTTATTTGCCGTTTATATAGTTTCAACTAGATTAAGATGTTTCAACTAGTTTAAGATGGCTTGAAGGTTTTGTGCTGTTAGAATATTTGATTTTGATGTTTATAGAAGTCTATTCCTTTGTATTTTATGGGAGAGTGAAGGGTATAATCTTAAGACAATTTAATTTTAATAATTTTGCTCAAACTTATCCACGTATTCCGCGGGTCCAAATGACCTAGCTGTTGAGGCTCCTTAAACCCCACTCACTCATTATACTTATTCCAAAAGTGTAACTTCGCTTCTAGTTTTTTTTCTTTTCGTACGTTATAAGCTGAGCATTAAATAATAAATGAGCCGAAATGCTCTCGCGTTACACCGGAGAGACAAAAGAAAAAGAAGAAATGAAGAAAGAAAGAAAGAAAGAAAGAAAGAGCGAAAGAGAGAAAGAGACAGAGAGAGAAAGAAAGAAAAGAAAGACAGAAAGAGAGAGAAAGCAAGAAAGAAGGAAGGAAGGAGGAAGGAAGGGAGGAGGTAAGAAAGAAAGAAAGAAAGAAAGAAAGAAAGAAAGAAAGAAAGAAAGAAAGAAAGAAAGAAAGAAAGAAAGAAAGAAAGAAAGAAAGAAAGAAAGAAAGAAAGAAAGAAAGAAAGAAAGAAAGAAAGAAAGAAAGAAAGAAAGAAAGAAAGAAAGAAAGAAAGAAAGAAAGAAAGAAAGAAAGAAAGAAAGAAAGAAAGAAAGAAAGAAAGAAAGAAAGAAAGAAAGAAAGAAAGAAAGAAAGAAAGAAAGAAAGAAAGAAAGAAAGAAAGAAAGAAAGAAAGAAAGAAAGAAAGAAAGAAAGAAAGAAAGGAAGGAAGGAAGGAAGGAAGGCAGGAGGGAAGGAAGGGAGGCAGGGAGGGAGGGAGGAAGGGAGGCAGGGAGGGAGGAAGGGAGGAAGGGAGGAAGGAAGGAAGGAAAGAAGGAAGGATGGAAGAAAGGAAGGAAACGCCAGATGATGGTACTGACGCATCGACGAGTTGTTACTAATTTTGTAACCTCAGCCAACCACTGCCACCCACACAAACATTGGATACTGACATCCGACAAAGGTCCATGTTTGTCTACCTTTAACTTTCCATGCAACGCCAGGTGATGGTACTAACTTAGCGACGGGTTGTTACTGATTGCGTAACCTGAGCCAACCACTGCAACCCAAGCAAACATAGGATATTGACATCCGATAAAGGTCCATGGTTTTCTACCTTTGCCTTGCCATGCAACGCCAGGTGATGGTACTAACTTAGCGACGGGCTGTTACTGATTAAGTAACCTGACCCAACCACTGCAACCCACACAAACATTGGACACTGACATTTGACAAAAGTCCATGTTTGTCTACCTCTGTCTTGCCATGCAACGCCAGATGATGGTACTAACCCAGCGACGAGTTGTTACTGATTGCGTAACCTGAGCCAACCGCTGCAACCCACACCAACATTGGATACTGACATTTGACAAAAGGTCCATGTTTGTCTACCTTTGTCTAGCCATGCAACGCCAGGTGATGGTACTAACCCAGCGACGAGTTGTTACTGATTGCGTAACCTCAGCCAACCACTGCAATCCAAACAAACATTGGATACTGACATTTGACAAAAGGTCCATGTTTGTCTACCTTTGTCTAGCCATGCAACGCCAGGTGATGGTACTAACCCAGCGACGAGTTGTTACTGATTGCGTAACCTCAGCCAACCACTGCAACCCACACAAACTTCGGAGATTGCCATTTGACCCAAGGTCCCTGTGTGTAAACATTTGTCTGCCCATGCAACGCTAGGTGATGATACTAACCCAGCGACGAGTTGTTACTGATTGCGTAACCTCAGCCAACCACTGCAACCCACACAAACTTCGGAGATTGCCATTTGACCCAAGGTCCCTGTGTGTAAACATTTGTCTGCCCATGCAACGCTAGGTGATGATACTAACCCAGCGACGAGTTGTTACTGACTGCGTAACCTCAGCCAACCACTGCAACCCACACAAACATTGGATATTGACATTTGACCCAAGGTCCCTCTGTGTAAACATTTGTCTGACCATGCAGCACCAGGTGATGATACTATCCTAGCGATGGGTTGTTACTGATTGCGTAACCTCAGCCAACCACTGCAACCCACACAAACTTTGGATATTGACATTTGACTCAAGTTCCCTGTGTGTAAACATTTGTCTGGCCATGCAACGCCAGCTGATGATACTAACCTAGCGATGGGTTGTTACTGATTTCGTAACCTCAGTCAGCTACTGCATGCCACCCAAACATTGGATATTGAGATCTGACCGAAAGTCCATGTTTGTCAACTTTTGTCTTGCCATGCACCGCCTGGTGGAAGATGGTTGTTTGTTAAAATGTCACAAGTTATAGGGGGAAGAGAGGATACCTTTTTAATTACATGAGATCATTGAGGTTATCATGGTCCTAAGGTGAGTCCGGGACTTTTGTCGGTTTCCCCGGGTTTAATGCCATATCGCACCACATGAAGTAAGAATTTTATTTTATTTTCGTTGGTATTTTGGTTTTCCTTTGTTTAATATTTCGCTTTCTTAGCTCGCATATTTGTGTGTTAGTTGGTTAGGTTTTAATGAAACGCTTACATTGACACAACAATTACTATTTATTTAATCTCAGTATTGAATGTCTGCAGAAATAGCACCCTGGATTTATTAACATGAAAGTCACTATTGCATTCACGAGAAATAATTTAAAACTATTTTATTTTTTAATGTGTTTTTACATAACTTTTATCATAATTTTTATGTGGTTCTTTGTGATATTCTAAGACTTAATTTTAACCCCTCTCTACACCTGCTAGTTAAACTCTATCGCACTGGTCTCCCGGACTATTTAATCCACATTATTACCAGTTTTCTCACCGATCGCACTCTTGCGGTGCGTATTGAGGGTATTCTTTCAACTAAGCGTCCTATTACAGCAGGCGTTTCACAAGGTTCAATACTGGCACCAACGCTGTTTAGTATTTACACCTCCGATATTCCAGACATGGCTCCAACCGCGATTGCCCTGTGTGCTGACAACATAGTGATATTTTACTCTCACTCCAATGTAGATTCTGCTATACAAACCTTAAAACTTTCTCTTGATTGCCTCATTCAATGGTTTCGAACTTGGTGCATCTGCATCAGTACCCAGAAAACTCAAGCCAAAATTTTTACTTTATGCTGCTAGAATCCACCTCCACCTATAAGCCTTCTGACCAATTATGTGCCGTAGTTCCCTTCACCTACACCAGTCATGTACCTTGGAGTGTTACTGGACACTCGGCTTATGTGAAAGCCTCATATTGACCACACCATTACCCTGACATTCGCTCGTCTTTCCCAACTCTCTGCTTTATTTCACAAACACACTTCACTTGGTTTAGAATCTTCACTGCTCCTGTACAAATCTCTGGTTCGACCTCTTATTACTTATGTCCTGCCAGGTCTGGGGGTCTGCCAGTACTTGTCACCTGAGCAGCTGCATCACGAGCTGAGATTTCTTCCTCTGCACTATTTCATCCGACAGATTGCTCGACGCTTCTTCTAAAATCTACGCCACGTCCTAGGAGCTGTGAGGTATGGCATCGACGTCCGAAGTCGCCGGCCAACGCGACTGAAGCGAAGACTACCACGGGACCTGCTTTACAGTGATGACACTTCTACTTCTGAATGATCTACTGTTCCTCATTTTCTTTTGTATTCTTCTGTTCCACTGTAAATTCTCAATATTTAAGTATGTATATAATTTTACTAGTTCAGCATCACATTTGCATCAGTTCAGAGAAGGCACACTGTTATTACTCCATGATTATTTTGTATCTGTTGTCCCAGATCTACAAAGCATTTTCTCGTTTTTATCTCTGAAGTAAATGTTTCTTAGAAGATGAGAGGCTATTGGGCAGGTATGATCAGAACATCCATAATTTTATCCAAAAATGTAACCAAATTAAGTTCACAATGTGTCTTGATGCACTTCCCAGTCTTCAAATCCACCCAAATAATTACAAGAGTTTACATAACCAAGTTCCATTGCAATTTGCACTGCTTGTTTGCTGCGTATTCCAGAATTGCAAATAAACATAATTTTCGCTCTTTTTCTTGGTATTCTAATTTTATATTTGGCTCTGAACTGTACATCTGAAAGTTCCTCTAACGCGAGCCGCAGCTGATATAACGGTATATTAACACTTCCGTGAATATAGCCTCCTGATTTTCCTTCAAAGCGTTCCCCCACGTCGATAACCGTGACATTTTTGCTTTGTATGAGGTGTTTTCCCTCATGGTAAGTGAGGTTTCTTTGTTTTAAACTCATTTAAATTTCTTTACTTTCATTACATATACTTGGTTTACAAAATAGTAGAAATGCACAACTACATGTTCTTTCGGAAATTTTAAATACGTCATCTTTAAAACTATATTACCTTACACCTCATCGTGAAGACAAAAGTATGTTGTGATTATTGTCTCAGAGATTCAATAGAAAATTCAGAAAGTGAAATAACTTGATTCAACTTTTTGCAGCATTTTCTTATTCCTATGCTGGCAACATTTATTTTGTGTATTTTTAAAACAGAAATTTGTAGCAGGAAGGTAACATCTATACAAAAGGAGAGGGATTAATTTTTCCGACCAATATTTATTGCTTCAGCTGTGTAAACTGATGGAAACTCTTATTCTAATTCGACAAAGACTATCCTGAATCCACACAATATTGTCAGAGCGGAGCAAGACAAAAGTGCACACATGGGAGTTTGGTGAAGTGATGTCAGTAACCAATGTTTGGGTGGGATGCAGTTGTTGGCTGAAGTTACGTAATCGGTGACAATCCATCGCCAGGTTAGAACTATCACCTGGCGTTGCATGGCAAGACAAAACTTTACAAATATGGGCCTTTTGTCAGATATCAATATCCAATGTTTGGGTGGCATGCAGTAGTTGGCCGAGATTACGCAATCAGTAACAATTCATAGCATCCAAACATTGGATACTCATATCTCACGAAAGGACCATGTTTATCAAGTTTTGTCTTGCCATGCAACGCCAGGTGATGGTACTAAACTAGCGATGGGTTATTACGGATTAGGGAAGCTGAGCCATGCACAGCATGGCCCAAAAACATTGGATACTACCATTTGACAAAAGGTACATGTTTGAGAACTTTTGGGTTGCCATGCAACGCCAGGTGTTGGAACTAATTTAGCGATGAATTGTTACTGATTACGGAATCTCAGCCAATCATTGCATACCACGGAAACATTGGATATTGATATCTGACAAAAGGTCCATGTTTGTCAAGTTTTGTCTTACCATTAAACGCCAGTTGAGGGTGCTAATTTAGCGATAGGTTGTTACTGATTACGGAATCTCAGCCAATCATTGCATGCCACCCAAACATTGGATATTGACATCTGACAAAAGGCCCATGTTTGTCTTCTTTTGTCTTGCCATGCAACGCCAGTTGAGAGTACTAATTTGGCGATAGGTTCTTACTGATTACGAAATCGCAGCCAATCAATGCATGCCAACTATTTCATGTTCACTAAATTTACTCTGTACTAAGTTTCTATATCTACTAAATGAAAATTTGTTGATCTAATAACACTATTTACTTTAGTTAATTGGCATTACTGTCATTACACAATGAAAAATCCAATCTTTTCTTTGAAGAATCAATTTTCACTTCACACTCAACGCGAATGTTTGAGGTTAGGTTTGACGAAGTCAAAATATAGTCATATGTTACTACACTTTCTCCATTTTACTGGCTGTAACTCTTTAATTGAATCGGGATTACTTAAACTATTTATAAAGGTTTATAAAGGTTTCTTACACCAAAATTATTGCTTCCCAGCTTGGAAACAGCACTAGTAATTCAAAACATACTAAACAACGCATGGAAAAATTAACATCAGATGCAAATATTAATATTAATAGAAAAAACAAGGACTTCTTTCCTAAAAAGGGTGTGCTCTTCAATAAGGTTACAACCAAGGAGAGAACACAGTTACAAATGGCTAATAGGGGGCATGGCATACTGTGCATCCTTTTCAAAATGAGTCTATTTAGCACTTTTAAAACTATGGGACAGGAAAATAAATATCTTTATTCGCTTCTACAAACGTCAGGGAAGATTATTTTGGCAATAACTCATTTTGTTAATTTGCACCCCAGAAGGCCCTTATGGCTCCCCTTAATCCAGTCCAAGCCCAACTTTCCCTTCCCAAGCAATTGCATACATCCACGTATTTCTCTCTACCCCAATTCATCTTTAGTTGACTCTCAAATACTAAACTTTTCTTACCACTTAGACTATGAAATAATACTTGTTCTCTATATCCTCCGCTCTATTCCTTACTTCAACGCAGAAACCTGTGAGTAACTCCTCCCTGTGTCTTCTCATATGTTACCAATTCCAATTTCCTGTAATATTCTTGTTATACCCTGAACCCAATTTGTCCCAGCAAATGATTCCTAATGCACCAATAAACATTTTTTTTTTCAAAATATTATGCTCATCCAGTGATAATATTCTATATATATATTGTGATTTACGGCCTCCAACGTTACGTCATATTGGACGATGAAGGAAATGGGTGAAATGATGTTCAAATGGGTCCGGGCTGCATGGGCTTAGAATTACCTGACATTCGTCTATCAGGATAAGGGAAAACCCAGGGAAAAGCTTATCCAGGTAACTCGCCCTGAACGAGATTCGAACTCGGGACCTCTTGAACGTGAGACCTGCTACCATCTACGCTACCGAGGCGGGTGATTTTATTCTATACCAGTATTTCATCAACCTTTCTACTATCATCCCGTACTACCTACTCTTCCCATCTTCAGCATTGCAACAGCGTTTGGTGATGAGGTACGTAAAGCCAACACCCGTTTACAAAATGATCTATGTATTCTATCGTCACCTCCCCAAATCTCTGTTCCATAAACCACTTTGGCTTCTGAAAATGTTTTATACACGTTTTACAGCCAACCAATTTGCATTTCCGGTATTTTCTGAAGGCATGACATTCATTGCTACTCTTCCCTTAGCTATGGTCATTCCATCCCCCATTACTACTTAGTCTCACTTCTAAATGATCAAATTTCCTTACAATTTGCAGCTCTTTCCCTTCCACATACCACTTTTCCTCCTTCATGTTATGCCCCCTTTTAAATACTACTTTCTTTGGCTTCTCAAAATTAATTCTCATCCCAACTTCTTTCAAAATGCATGCACCATGTGAAGAACTCTTGTCAAACCTCCTATTGAAATTGAACCTACCACTAAGACAATTGCAAAAAGTAATTCTGGTATTTCTCTGTTGTGTATTACAGGTAGATATTAGTTATCCTTATCCAGTTCTTCCAGTATATCATCAATGAAAGGATTAAATAATATTGGACTGAGCTTACACCCCTGCCTTAGTCCCAAATTGCTTGCAATCCTTCCCGTTGTCTCATCATTCAACCTAATACAAAACGTATTATCCGTGTAAATATTCTGAATTACTCTGGTGTATTTTGAACTTAATCCCTACTTGTTCAGTTTAATCCATAAAACTTCTCTATCTATAACATCAAATGCTTTCTCTACACCAATAAACGCTATATCAACTCTTCCTCTTTTCGTACTTAAGTATTTATCTACGACTGTATACCACTACGTGGTGTCAGGGTGCTCTTGTTTCCCCTAAACCCTTATGTGCGTTGACGAACGGAATCTCTGGATCAGGAAGAGAGAGAATTCAGGATCGGTGATCAGCCCTGTGACTGGTATGACAGTGAGGGAAGTGAATGACAGAAGGAGGGCGAGATGAAATAATAGGAAAGATAATAATAATTCCAATCATTGGAATAATGGCAGGGTAAACCGGAGATCCCGGAGAAAACCCATCTCAGGGCCGTATACTACTTAATTCGATTAATTCAGTACTACTTAATTCTGATTTTTTTGTTTAACCTTTAGTGACATTTGAGTTTGAGTATATATATATATATATATATATATATATATATATATATATGCATTTTAAGTTGTATTGATGGTGTGCATTATATATAATTTTTCATTGTAATTTACAACTTGATATTTAATATTTGAAGTTTTTTAATATTATAATTCTAATGTTAAATTAAAACACTCTGAAGCATTAGTTAAAACAGCAGAAATTTATAGGTTGTGCTGTTATCAGTACATAAGTTGCTGCTGGACGGCTTTGGATATGTGGATTTAGAAATAGTTTGGTTTTTGAGTAGTCGGTTATCCGGTTAATTGTTTACTAAGTACCAGTAAAATGTTAGTTTAGGTAATGTTTGTCTGATTTTGTTAAACTCTTTTTGTAAATGAACATATTTTATTATACAGTTAAAAAATGGGTAAGCAATTTAAAAAATGGGTAAAAGTAAGCTTTTAAGGTAGTAGTAGTAGTATTATTATTGTATATTTCTTAATAATATCGGTATAAATATTTTGTAAAAATTATAAAAGGTTAAATAAAATTAAAAGTTGGAAATATTAATACTCTAGCTTAAGAAGTTAGGCACCAGGGTATGGTCTTGCAGATTTTTATTTATTGATTGATTTAGTCCTTTCAGTTTGCTTCCTTACATTTAAATAACAAGGGCGAGCCGAGCTGCACTGAAAGTTTATGGAAAGGTGCGGACTGCCATCTACACATAGATTGAAACTTGAAACATTATTACGGAACTGTAAAAATATAATATATGTAAGAAAATATTGTATAAAAGCGACTGGTCTGGTGCAGACGGGCAGTTTCTGGACGTAGGAGCCGCATTTGATCGGTGCTGGCACAACGGCCTGATTTACAAGCTGCACCGAGAGTTTCCCGGCCTCCAAAGTTCACTGCCATTGCTGCATAATTTTTTTTTAAAAAACAGGCGCTTCTACGTCCAAGTGGGTCGCTCCTCCTCAAAGGAGAGAGTGATGCAGCCTGGCGTACCACAAGGGGCTATTATGTCACCTTTCCTGTATATACTCTTCACCAACGACTTCCCCGTGGACGGCAGATGCAAAGTTGCAATGTATGCTAACGACACTGCAGTATACAACCATCATAAAAATCCTCGTTATGGACTTTTAGAGATGCAGCGGTACATTGACCGCTTCCTTT
>CM060950.1:291365282-291460282 GCA_030765055.1 Mantis religiosa | reverse complement strand
TATCAATGTCACGACGTAAGGTATGGGAAATTTGTAATAGAGGGCTGCATGTTAGATTGTGATACGACATGGTACCTCGGAGTTTCGACCTAACTAATTTCATAACAGAAAAAAAAATTGTTCTCACACATATGTCGAGCGAAACATACACATTGTCCGTGCAGCAAGTGAATACAACCTCGGAAATCTGGTTTGGGGGACATTCTTGCCAAAATCAGCAAATTCTTTCTTGTATGTATATTTGTCCTTCAATAAATCGTCACACTGTAAATTTAACAGTTCCGTTTGGTACGTGGCAGCTATATTGTTGTCATTGAGTGCGCTACACATTAATGAACCCTCAGATTCTCTACTCACAGCGCCATTTATATAGGCAACTTGGTACTACACGGTTTTTGCCTGACGTCACACGCACTGTAGGCCTCGCTCCTGGCTGAAATACGTCACAGCTCTCGAAGCTGTCTTCCTCAGGTCTATCTCATATCAAACCTGATGAAGTAACAATTTTATTATTATTTTCCTTACTATTTTGCAGATTTCTTTGTTCAATATTTATTTCTATGTTGGCGGCAATTAGTTTGTGTATTTGTAAAAACGAATGCAGCTGAGAACTGACACCAAAAGGTAAGGAATCTCTTCTCCTACAAAAGTTTGTTTCATCAGTTATTCAGTGGAAAATTTCAAAATTAATATATCCTGATTCAGCAATTTGACGGTATTGTCACAAGGCCGCTCGTTAGCGAACGCTGACAGTGAAGGAGGCGAGGACTGAAAGTGACAGATACCGCCAAGCCACGCCCAGCAGAGACGGGAGACAAAGAGTCAAAGAAACGTCTGGACAGTCCTTTCTCCTTCGCCTGCCACCTCGAAGGTCCGTGAATCTTAGTGAGATGTCGATTCGCCTAGAGTATAAAAGCACCTGGTCTGGTGCAGACGGGCAGTTTCTGGACGTAGAAACCGCATTTAGTCGCTGCTGACATAACGGTCTGATTTACAAAGTGCACCAAACGTTTCCGGGACTCTAAAATTCCTTAGCACTGCTGCACAACTTTTTATAAAACAGACGCTGCTACGTCTAAGTGGGCAGCTCTTCCTCTAAGGAGAGAGTCATGCAGGCTGGCGTCCTGCAAGGGGTCATCATGTCCCCGCTATTGGACATACCATTTATAAACGACTTCCCCGTGGACGCCAGATGGAAGGTGGCCATGTACGCTGACGACACTGCAATATACAACCATCATAAAAATCCTCGTTTCGGCGTATTAGAGATGCAGCTGTATATTGACCACTTACTCTCATGGCTCCATGACTGGAAAATTAAAATTAATGCAAATAAATTCCAGCTAATCCATTTTTCAAAGCGGCGCCCTTTGTCTATGGACCTTACAGTCGGTGGGCAAGTATTGCACTGTCGCGAGCAAGTCAAATACCTCGGCATGACGTTGACACGCACAATGAACTGGTCCACCCACATAAAAGATAGCGCTAACAAAGGGCGGAAGCGACTAAAGTTATGCGTCCCCATCTTCATGAGCAGACAACTGAAACTCCGCTCGAAGGTTGTCTTGTACAAGTCCTTCATTCGGTCAGTGGTTCTATACGCATGTGTGGCCTGGGCAAACGCATCCATAACAAGCCTCACGTACCTCCAAACCCTACAGAACCTCTCCCTTGGAAATTCCTATCCGCTCCCATTCGCACAACAAACGACTCCCTCCATCAGGAAGTCCGCGTACCGACCATTCCCGAGGCATTGGGAAAAAGAGCCTCCTCTATTTGGGCGCACATTGGTCGGCATACAAACCCTTTAATCCATAACATCGGAAAAGGCGAGCCGAAACACCGAAAACATAAACGGGTTAAAATACTGTAAATAAGGACGGCTCGCCACTCATTGCGCGCCCAAAATTTCCTGCCCAAGGCCTCACTAACCGCCGGCAGGGGCCGCCACTCACCAGCTGCCCAAGGAAATGAGCGTTATACCGCCGCCCAGCAGGACAGCTAATTGTAAATAGTGTACCAAGTGAAGTGTGCCTGAATGAGTGTCGGAGTGCGAGGGACATACTGCGTATGTCCATGAGTGTGGCTATGCTGCTGTGCTGTGCTGTGCTGTGGTGTGCTGTGCTGTGCTGTGCTGCGGTGGCTGTGCTGATTGACGCTTCTATAGCGGAGAGGCGGGTGATGATCTTCTGCGTTTCCTGCTGGAGGGCATTCAAGATGTCCAGGCCCCGCCGTGGTTCACTGGATAGACCGCTTCGCTCTCACCAAGCCGGCCCGGGTTCGATCCCAGGCGACCGCGAAGTCAGATTGATGGTGGACAACACGGCGCTGGGGCGTGCTTTCTCCGGGACACCGGTTTCCCCCGCCATCTCATTCCACTAGTGCTCCATCTTCATCTCCTGTATCATCAGTGCCACCTCCTGCGGTACCGTATGCAGTAAAAGCGGGCGTTAAACACTATACATTTAAGGTGTGCCTCAGGTCTTCTCCAGGGGCGGCGGTTTTTGCGGCACGTGCAGGTAGGAGATGCGTTCTGGCTGGAGTAATCCGGTGGTGGTCATCACGAGGGTAGAGTGGGTCTGTCCTGTAAAATGGCTGAAGCCATCACAGGTGGCGCAGTAACGGCGCCGGTGGAGTAGATTGTGGCGCGTGCATTCTTAAGTCAGATATGAGGTACCGCAGTAGTGGCACCGAAGTGGAGTGTGGTAGGTGGTGGCGTCATGTCTGTAGCCACAGCATCGCCGACTTGTTGGGTGTCGTAGCGCTCTGCTGATCTCGATTTTGAGACACCGCCCTAACAAGTGCAGGCCCGTCCTCAAGGCGGCTTCATGCTCGGTGGCGTCGGTGAGCTGTAGAGGGACGAGTTTGAAAGGTCCGTGGCGCGTGGAGATTCTGGAGGCCTTTAGGGTAGAAGGCCAACGCTGTTTTGCGGCGGCGAGGATGAAGCGGGTTGGTAGATCACGCGGTGCCCCACGAATAACTGCCGTGTGTAAAAATAAAAAACATAAGAGGCAAGAAAAAGGACGTACCTAAAAGAAAACGAACTTACTAAAGCTGTTCTCGGTGTGCCCATAGCGGGACACCGTATGGGCTTTACGCAAAAGCCACGAAGATAACAGTCAATAAAAAACCAGAAACTATAACCAAATGTAAAAATATAGCCTGTAAGCCGGATGTAGTGTACCGGCACCCCGCTATTTATCGGAGCCAAACTTGAATTGTAGTGTTGCAGAGGATCCTGGGTATTGGCAACACAATGTTTGACATACTGCTTCACAGACATCTTCCTATTTATGGCTGGGTTTAACACGTTATCGTTGTTTTAGTCCACCTTGAAATGTTTTGTGAATTCCAATTACCTTTCTATATAGCCTATGGATAAATCCTTTCTATATAGCCTATGGATAAATCGATCCTGGAGAGCGCTACAAATTTCCAAGGATGATGATGATGGTGCTGAGGTTTGAGGGCGCTCAACAGCGCGGTCATCGGCGCCCTTAAAGATTAAATCATGCTAAAGGACTGCATAAAACAAAGCTAAAAAGTCCATCTGAAATAAGACAAACACATCGGTGTACATCAAAATCTAAAAGTGCGTTAAAACCACAAAGAGATAAAACATATAAAACCATTAAAGAATAAGACGGATAAAACTTACATGACTAAGTTCTAAAATTCAGAGTTAAAAATAATCTAAAAACTTTGGCCACCGCTTCCTGGTCATCCGCTAGCACCTGTGCCATGCTTGCTGGCAGCTGAAGAGACCGGCGAAACGAGTCAGCTTAAGACACTCTACTAAAAGATACCTGAGCGAGAGGGCATCGCCACAGTGCGGAAAAACTGGAGCAGGGTCCCTTGTAATAAAATGGCTATGTGTAAAAAAGCAGTGGCCAATTCGCAACCAAGCCAATTGTACTTCCTCACGACGGAACGGACGGCAAGAGGTTACCCAACGAACAGGATCGTCCTTAACTGACCGCAGTTTATTCCTGCGCAGAGCGGACCACTCTATGCGCCAGGAGGACCTCACAGTGCTCCGTAATATATGACAGAAGTCCTCTGAAGTAACGACCGCTAGGGTAATCACAGGCTGATTAGTTTCATGCTTAGCCGCCGAATCCGCTCGTTCATTCCAAGGTAGACCAACGTGACCAGGAACCCATGCACACACCACGCTTACGCCTGCGGCATGTAAAACGTAGAGGGCGTCCTGGATACGCTGTACAAGTGGATGTGGGCTGTACAGCTCACGAAGTCTCTGCATTGCGCTAAGGGAATCGCTCAGGATAAGGCAATTACCCAAATTTCTGCGGCGAACATGTACAGCGGCTCGGTGTATTGCATGGAGCTCTGCGGTGTAGACGGAGGTACAGCCATGGAGACTGAATGTAAAGGGTTCGGCCCCATGGACATAAGCGCATCCAATACCGGCAGAACTCTTGGACCCGTCAGTATAAATTGAAATAAAATTTCTATAGCTCGATAAAAACTCTAAAAACAGACTGTGAATACTACTTGAAGGCGTCGTGGACCCGCTATGCACAGTCCTTATAAGATCTACGGGAGGAGCTGCACGTAACCAAGGAGGATACACTCGTTCACCCCAAGGGAGCATCCTGGGTAGCTTAAGTGCATGCCGCCTTTGAAGCTCGCGGAAACGTAAACCTGACGGCTTTGGGTATAACAGAGTGTTCCTGTATCACACGTCAAACAAGTTGTCAAAAAGGGTGCAAAAGTCGGATGCGAAGGCAGTGTGCTTAAACCACAGAAATAACTGCCTAAGAAAACGTCCCACCGATATTGCAAAGGGGGTTCAGCCCCCTCGGCGTAGAGACTTACAACTGGGCTGGTTGGAAAGGCTCCAGTAACTAATCGAAGGCCAGAGTTATGTACTGGGTCTAACTTTTTCAGCACAGATGGGCGAGCTGAAGCATAAACGATGCACCCATAGTCCAGCTTGGAACGGATCAGTGTGCAATACAGACGTAGCATCACTGCGCGATCCGCTCCCCACGATCTCCCACTAAGTATCCGCAAGGTATTCAGAGACCGCTCACATCCGGCTTTCAACTGCGCTATATGCGACGACCAGCTTAGCTTTCTATCAAAAACTAGTCCGAGGAACCTTGTTTCATCGGCAAATGGTAAAACATGGCCACCTAGTCGGAGAATGGGTGGTAACCGACCCTTGCGGCGCCAGAAGTTAACGCAGACTGTCTTCTCAGTGGAGCTCTTAGAGCTCCAGTCCTGAAGGTTGTCCAAGAATTGCTGTAGACGACGCTCCAGGAACGCAGTACGCTGAGAAGTACAGTAGACGGTGAAATCCTCCACGAATAAGCACGATGAAACCCCTCGAGCAACACAAGTATAGAATTAATCGCAATAGCAAACAGTGTTACATTTAATACTGATCCTTGTGGGACCCGTTCTCTTGGATGAAAGGATTTGAATAGACCGAGCCGGCCCTTACTCGGAAAACGCGATCGTTCATAAACTCTCGAAGGAACACGGTTAGGCGTCCACGAATATTCCAGCTGTGCAGGGTGCGTAATAGACCTGCACGCCAACAGGTATCATAAGCTATCTCTAGGTCGAAAATATGCCGACGGTCTGATAGTTCTGCAAGAAACCGTTCATGATCTGTGTTGATATCGGCACGAGGTGGTCTACTGTCGAACGGCGACGTCGGAAACCACACCGGATGTTCGACAGTAAATGAAAGTGAGTCTTCTAGCTCTGCCATTGTGAACAGGCGATTGTAGTCTTCGAGGTTTCGAGAGAGAAAGCAGAAAACTTGAGATTCCACCTGGTTCTTAGTGGTGAGGAACTCGGGTGCGTAAGTGTCTGAGCTAAACACATGAGCGAAAGTACTGCCAAGGGTGTTATCCAAATCCAGCAGATCCACAAAAACTCCTGAAGGAGTTTTCAAACCAGCTACCGGTATGCGAGTCGAGTTTCCAGCCACGCGCCTTTACCTATCCCACACTACAGAACAAGGTGTATGGCGATTAAAAGACGTCACAAAGCGGTCCATGATTTCTTTTTGCAATCTTTAATTACTTGTCGAGACCTGGCACGCATCTTCTTGTTTAAAATGAGGTTCTGCGGTGTGGGGTGACTTTGGAATACCCTAAGGGTACGCCGACGAGCACGGATTGCATTCTGGCAGTCGTCCGTCTACCATGGCATAGGATGGCGACGGGGATTGGGAGACGAACGCGGAATAGATCGTTCTGCGGCGGAAATTATACGCTCGCTAAGATATTCTAGTAGCTCTTTAACAGAGGCATGCTCCTCATAACCGAAAACGGCCAACTGGGTGTAAAGGGCCCAGTTGGCGCGATCGAAACGCCAGGTAGGCAAGCGTGTGGAACACACGTTGTGTGCTAGGAGACTGATAAGACACGGGAAGTGGTCACTGGAGAGCAGGTCAGAGATACGAGGAGGTGTTGAACGTATCAGAAAGAAACGTTGGTTTTCCGGTGTTCAGAGGAATAAGGTTGTTACTTTTCAGGAAGTCGGAGACAACTCTACCTCTTGCACAAGTTTGAGTTGAGCCCCAAAGAGGGTGATGTGCATTGAGGTCTCCTACCAACACAAAGGGGGAGGGTAACTGGACAACAAGATCTTCTACTGTGGCAAGTGATAAGTCATCAGAGGGCGGAATATAGATGTTGAGGATAACCAGCTCTATCGTCGACAGTACTATACGGGAAGCGACGGCCTGGATGTTAGTGCGTAAAGGTATCACGTCCACATATATGTCATCTCTGACCAGTACCATCGTCCCGCCGTGCGCCGGAATATCCTCTTCCGGGGCAAGATTGTGCCGGAAGGGAGTATACCGCCTTAGTACAAAGGAATCCTGAGGACGCAGTTTAGTCTCCTGCAAGCAAACTACTAGAGGGTCGTGCTTATTAAGCTGCAAATCAAGCTCTAGTCGATGTTCCACTGGAGAATCGCCATTTAAACGGTGGGAAAAAAGGTTAAAGGTAATTCAACCTCATGACGACTTGGAGGGTGGCCGAATCAATTTGCCCTTCTTTCTGGGCTTTGGGCTAACTTCTTTCCCCGCCGGATCATCGGGTCGTTTCCTGGAAGACTTCTTTTCAATGTGGCCCGTATCCTCCTGTTCCATCTCCTCCACGGATGAGAGCCCTTTCCCGATAGAAAACTTCGGTTCAAGGGCCCCAAACCGGTTGGAGACGGTGACCGACGAAAAGCACAAGCATCGATCCGAGTCCTCATCCGAAGACTCCTCAGAGGAGGAGCTTTTAGATGCCCGGGGACTCCTCTTACGGCTGGCAGATTTCCTGGTATCCCTCAAGAAATCGGACCTCTTGTAGCCGGTCTTGAACTGCTTTGGAGGTGCATCGTAAACAACCGGCTTGTCAGTATTGGACGTTGATGCTTTAGCCCATGACACTGCTAGCGATCTTCCTCTTGACGGAGGCTTAGGTGTCGTAGGTGCAGATAAGGTTGTTGCTTTGGCAGGCTTCGGAGTTGGTGATGAAACGAGGACTTTATCAGATATTGAAACCTCCGTAATTGCGCTGGTCTGAGTGGCAATCTCTCTCCGCGAAACCGACTTGGCGGCTACTGAGCTGTAAGTAGCGGACCACGGGAGGGAGGGTATGCGAGTACGCGGGAGTTTCCTGGCTTCCGAGAAGGAAACCTTTTCTTTTAGCCGGATCTCTTGGATCGCCTTTTCCTCTACGAAGCGTGGGCATTCGCGAGACCTGGATGGGTTTTCACCAGCAGAGTTCACGCATTTAACTGGCGATGTTCACGCACTATCGTGCTGCGACATCGGACAATTACAACATATAGGCGTCCCGTTGCAGAACGCGCTAGTGTGTCCGAAGCGCTGACACTTGTAGCATTTTAGCGGATTGGGAATACAGGGACGTACCTCGATGGTCTCGTACCCTGCCCTAAGCCTTTGCGGGAGATCGACCCGATCAAAGGTCAGGAACGGAGTACGGGTAGACACCGATTCCCCTAGCTCTCTGCGCTGCACACGGTACACAGCCGTCACACCTTGATCGTGCAAGTTTTCAATGACTTCCTCATTAGTCATGCCATCCAAAGCACGGGTGTTAACCATCCGCGCGAGGAGTTGAGGCTCTTTTGTACTGTAATCGTCACTGGGTAGCTGCCTAAAAGTTGGCCTTCAAGGGGACTGCTGCCTGGGAAACAGAGTGTGCTTCAACCAGGAGCGTACCATTTCTTGAACGAGTACACGTCTTTACAAGACCACCAATTTTATTCAAACCCTTTTGGAAGACGAAAGGGTTCAGAGACAGAAAGTTCTTGCTTTCCTCCGTTCTAGTTACTACTAAGTAGCAAGAACCACAGGGCTCGATTACTTCCTTTCCATTTGCCTTCTGAGTTGTAGGCTTAAATTTAGGTGTCATAGCGGACATGTCCTCCACCAGTTCAAACGTCTACAATGGCGTGCTCACATCCTGGGCGATACCCCGGCTCAGGTGAGAGTCCTGGCCTGGACCTTGCTCACCTTATATGTGTAGATGTGTAGTGTTTAACGCCCGCTTTTACTACATACGGCACCACATGTGGTGACACTGATGATACATGAGATCAAGATGGAGCACCGGTGGAATGAGATGGTGGAAGAAACCGTAGGTCCCGGAGGAAACCCGCCCCAGCGCCGTGTTGTCCACCACAAATCTCACTTTGCCGTCGCCTGGGATCGAACCCAATCCGCCTTGGTGAGAGCCAAACGGTCTAACCACTGAGCCACGGCGCGGCCACGGCTGACCTTAGGGTCACACCTCCCAGTGTAAGGACAGAAGGACCCAGCCGCCTTCAGGAGTGTAGGAGTGTAACAGCTCATGCAATGGCCCCTCCCGGGGACTGACCTTTATCAACGGATACGAACACAGTCCTACCTGGTAACAAGGGGCTGGGAATTACGCGTTACCCAGTCACACCTTGCACTTCCCGCTCCAACCACCCGCGCTATGTTACCCGTGAGACGTGTGTTCATGGAGGAAACTGAAAAAGAAAAAAAAATTAAGGGGGCCAAACACCGAAGTGGACTATGGTTTGGGCGTTTGAAGGAACACCCACCTCGCGGAGGAACCCAATCGAGAGGTTAAACCAGAGCCTCTTCTGCCAGTTTTCGGTGTTACTGATGGGCGTTCTCGGTAGCCGTAGCGGTCCCGGAGTATTCCAAGTCTCCGCAGTAGATCACCCCATTAGTCAGTCCCCTGCTTCCTGTTGCCCACCCCTCGAGACGAGGACCACAGAGGTAGGATTTTGAGGGGCAAATGCCTAAGGTTGCTTCTAGTCTGTCTACTCGCGTTGGTATGTTATGGATAAATGACGACGTCATTTTCACTTGCTATTTGCACGCTAGATGGAATTATACAAGCTTTATTAGCTCTTCTTGTGAGTAAGCAAATAAAAATACAGCTTTAAAAATAAAAGTGGTAATCATTACATATTAATAACCAGAAAACTGCTATATAATCGAATAAATTTCTCAGCAAAAGTTTCGAACGCGACCCTCTCCTCATTTTCTCTAATTTATCAGTTTCAAATTTTCCACACAGCACATATTTCACATTTAAAGTAGAGAGAGAAAATCTAATACTATTTGTGGGGCATTTTGTACTTTGTATTAAAGCTTTGCCGGTGTCACTAGTTAATGATCCCCCTTTAAGTTGCTCACCAACTTTCATCCAATCTTTCATCCAGTTAATGAAATTTTCAAGAAACTGCCATCTCGTATCTTCCATGGAATCAAATGAATATCCGACTTCATTATTCCTGCGTTAACCACAAATAAGATTCTTTGTATTTATAATGGACCACCATTTCCATACAATATAAAGAAAATCAACTGTCTCGTTATATCCATGGACAGCGATTAATGACCTAATGCTTTCACGGAAAATATTTAAAGCAAGGGATACTTGTCTTTCAATGTTGTTGGTATATACAGTCTTGTAATTTAATTTTTAAGCTACTTTTTAACAATGCTCTCTCTCCCTCTCATTCTTGTATGCAGTCCTCATATAATAGAATTCTGTTTTTTATTGGATTTTTATTGGAAGTTTTGCTGGGAGCTTCAAAATCAGAGAATGAAAATATCTTATTTGGAAACTTTTGATTTAGCCATTTATATCTCATGTTTCTCAGCAAGGAGACGGTATCGTACATGAAATAAACATCATGATCAATTTCAGGCATGAACAACGTACATTTATTTTTAATTACTTACATAAAATGGAAAACATGTTCTGATTAACTTTATTATTTTAAATGATGCATACTAGCTAGAAGCCACTTTTTAAAATAATTTCCACAACCTTTCTTGTCATATCAGCCATTTCTGAGCCTGATATTGTTTTTACAGAATGGAGAGAAACACATTCTCGAAACTAGAAAATGCAGAAGATTTTAAATATGTGAGAACCGTTTTAGCCTCAGTGAGATGTTCACGATTTTCTGCGAAACCAGTAATTTTTCCATACTGTAATCTATTCTGTCATGAACACATATTGCATCTAGTTGCAAAATAGCCCATTTTTCCAGTGCTGGTAACTTATCGCCAACAGCTTTTAGAAAAATAGCATTTTCACATTTCCGTTTTGGAGAATGAAGTTATAAGCTGTTGCAAATATTTAGGGTGAGGCAAAGACAAGATTTTGTTTTCTCCGTTTCGTAACATTTTTTTTTTTGATTGTATGTAAATGAAGGCTATCAGTCATGCGAGGTGAATACACTCTCTTTGATACTAAGTCCAAGGAGAATTGTTCCAACAAAAATTCCACTTGTTCAGCTAAACTATCATCATTACTATTTACTAAAGTTTGTTTCCGATTTCTCAGATTAGATATTGTGTGCTCTAAAAGTCTTACCACACAAGGCGAAGAATTCGTGTTAATGAATTTGTTAACCATCTCCTGTGAACAGCTCCACCTCATCAATAATAAATCCGATCCAAGAATTGCAATGAGATATTGGTAACAAATTGAGTTGTGATTGAAAAAAGGCAGAGACTGTAAGGTTTCTTTGTAAATTGATATAGAATTCTAATTACATAAATTCGAAGTTAATATTGTAAAGAATAAGTTTATCGCTGTCAATCATAAAACTGATTACCATTATAAGTCTTTACTGGAAATTCATATAGAAGCTGGTGAAAAATGCTATTTAAAAATGGACAAGTTGTATCCAAACGAATAACTGACTTATTCTCAGTTTTAATATATGAAATCGAACATTCTTTGGGATTAACCCATAGTAATGAAAAAGGAGCTGCTATGTACACATATTATACAAGCGATTTTATTTACTTACATAATGATGATATTTTAGGAATACAAACTCTTTATGAACTTCCTGCTTCAGTTATTCCAGTAACACAACCTACAGTAAATACCTCAGTAGACGAAACAGAACCAAATTTATGTGAGTTGAATGGCGTTCGCACTTTTCCAATAACCAATCAAATAATGGATATATTTTACAATAAGTGGTTTTGCATCTATAATTTACAAGAACAAACTTATAACGTCAAACCACAACTAATACGTGATTAGCTTTCTTACTTCATGATTTCGAAAGAATAGACGCTATATACCAAAGACCAAATGGACAAGTAGCGTTAATCACAGAAAACAAATACACATGGTCGAATATCCAAGTCTAAATCTACTATCTGATTATTCTAAATCTTTTTCTGATTTGGACATGTCCATTAACGTAAAAATTAATTCCATGTGCAGTTCGTATACAGGTCAAACTCATGTGATTTTTCAACGATGATTACTGCATAGAAATTGACGAGCGCACTTTTAAAGCTTAATATCACGGATTAGATAGTAAACGATTCTCTGGAGTACCAACTGCAATGGAATCAGCTTTTTGATACATTAACGGAATTATGTACTTCTTTAAGAGCAACACATATTTCGGGTATAGGAATTTAAAAATAATTTAATTATAACCTCTTAAAATAGCTTGTCTATATTTGGAATGGAATGTTTGAACACATATGGAGGTTTAATTGAGATGATGAAGATTTTTGCAAGGAATTTATAATTTAACGTAATTTTTTAACTTTATATGCAATATGAGCAAATCAATAACTCTTCATACTTATTCCTTTGCTTTGAAAATTATGTCTTGAAATTCTTTTTTAAACTTTTCAGTTACATTTTGATATTGAGGGATAATATACCAACCAACATTGTCTTGAAACCTCGTGCAAAACCTTCAGATAAAATTTGAGAGTATGATATAAATTTCCAATCAAGTTTATCTTGAAATTCTCTAATAAAATCTTCCGATAGCCTTTGATGTTGAGAAATAAAAACCAAAAAACTTTATCTTGAAATTCTCTTATAAAATCTTCTGATAAGTTTTCATTTATACAAATAATCCACCTTACAATTCCATTTTCATAAATACTGTCACGCGAGCATCGGAACATTCTATAGAGTGGGCGACAGGAGACGGGTCGGCGTTCGCCCCGCCCCCTCGTTTGTCTTATAGCGTTAAGAAGGGATGGTTAGGAGAGGGATGTCGGGCCCCTGAGCCGTCTCTTTACCCTTCTCCTAGGTTCTGGAAACTCGGGACATTCAATCTAATCGAGAACCTTCGAGATCGGCAAGCGTACCGTATATAAGCTACACGTCGTGCACGAGGAGTCAGTGAGGAGACAGTCGCAGTTCTTGGTGTAAGAGTTAGTCAGTGACGTGTTGTGCAACGGAAGACTGTACGTAACTGTGTATGTGTATCGGAGTTTACGTAATTGTGACCGTACAGTGAAATTGTAACGGACGAACTGGTGAATTGTAATTGTGTGTAGCACGTAATTCTGTGTAATTGGCAAGAGTTTAACTGTAAGTCGGTGGAAATAAAGAACATTTTTGAGTGGTGAAATTGGACTTTTCATTTCACGAACCCACAAAGTCACACTGGTGTCAGGAAGCGGGTAGATAACATCACCGAACATTACAGCCATGGAATCCGCATTGGAAATGCTTTTGGCGAAGATGAACGAGTTAACAGAGAAAACAGAAGCGGCAAATAACAACCTGGCCGCAAAGCTGGAAGAAATGAAGACGGCTAACGATAACCTCATGGAGAAGATGGAAGAAATGAAGGTTGCGAACGAGGCCCTCGCCGCCAAGTTTGAGAAACGGTTGGCCGGCATGAGGGATGACGTCACGAATCTGGGCAAGCGGATGGGTCAAGTAGACGACCGCCTTAATGATTTAGAGGAAAAGACTGACAACATCGCCAAACCCCTCACCCGCCTGACAGAGGAACACCGACCTTATGTGCGGACGGAGGACGCCGAAGACGCTTTCCAGCACCTAAAGGAGCCCCTGTGCAGTGCTCCGATTTTGGGTTTCCCGCAACTGGGTGGCGCCTTCATTGTGGACACCGACGCCAGCGACCACTGCATTGGAGGTGTCCTATCGCAGATCCAGGACGGCCATGAGCGGGTGATAGTCTACTACAGCAAGACGCTATCCAAGGCAGAGAAGAACTACTGCGTCACCCGACGAGAATTATTGGCGGTAGTAAAGACCTTGGAGCACTTCCGCAAGTACCTGTACGGTCAGCCATTCCACCTGAGGACTGACCATTCCGCCCTAACCTGGCTATTGAGCTTTAAGAACCTGGAAGGCCAGACAGCACGTTGGGTCCAGAGGCTGCAGGAGTACGACTTCACCTCGGAACATCGTAGAGGGAAGAGCCACGGTAACGCTGACGCCATGCCCCGAAGACCCTGTCCAGAAGAGTGCGGCCATGCACAAGAGTGGAAGAGAAGGAGCGTGCCGCAGCAGTCCGAGTAGTTGTGGCAGTGCCTGCCGAAGGCTGGGATAGCGCAGGCCTGAGGAGGGAGCAGCTGGCGGACGCAGACTTGGGGCCACTCTTGAGGGAAGTGGAGGCAGGGACGAGACCAACCTGGGAGGACATCGCACCGAGGAGCGCAACCTACAGGTCGTACTGGGCCCAATGGGACTCGTTGAAGACCAGAGAGGGCGTGCTGTTCCGGGTATGGGAGTCACCCGATGGGAAGACGCAGAGAGAACAGTTGGTACTTCCCCGGAGTAAGGTCCCGGAAGTCTTGGAGGAAGTGCACGCCGATACTTCGGGAGGACACCTGGGAGCGAACCGAACGATTGACAGACTTCGGCAGCGCTACTTCTGGCTGAGACTCCGAGCAGATGCTGGTGGTACACCTGGACCGCCTGGCACGCTACGATGGTGCTGTTCGGGACGACCAGCTTTGAGGAGGGAGCAGTGTCACGCGAGCATCGGAACACCCTATAGAGTGGGCGACAGGAGACGGGTCGGCGTTCACCCCGCCCCCTCGTTTGTCTTATAGCGTTAAGAAGGGATGGTTAGGAGAGGGATGTCGGGCCCCTGAGCCGTCTCTTTACCCTTCTCCTAGGTTCTGGAAACTCGGGACATTCAATCTAATCGAGAACCTTCGAGATCGGCAAGCGTACCGTATATAAGCTACACGTCGTGCACGAGGAGTCAGTGAGGAGACAGTCGCAGTTCTTGGTGTAAGAGTTAGTCAGTGATGTGTTGTGCAACGGAAGACTGTACGTAACTGTGTATGTATATCGGAGTTTACGTAATTGTGACCGTACAGTGAAATTGTAACGGACGAACTGGTGAATTGTAATTGTGTGTAGCACGTAATTCTGTGTAATTGGCAAGAGTTTAACTGTAAGTCGGTGGAAATAAAGTACATTTTTGAGTGGTGAAGTTGGACTTTTCATTTCACGAACCCACAAAGTCACAATACGATTATTATTAAAAAAAAATACTGAGTAAAATATTACTATTATGATTTCCTAACTCTTTCACTTTAGATTTCATTTCACTTCTATCCTGGTGTTTTAGGTTCTCCATTTATAAGAATAAAAATGTATTCGAAAAATATATTTTGGTATAAACTCAGAAATAAAAAACAAAATCATAAATTTCTACTATATAAATGGACAACGTCGAAGACCTATTTAAGAATCTCAACCATGTTAACAACACTAATTTCTTTTAACGAATTAATCAGCTAGAGGAGGATGTTTTATATAATGTCATTGGTTGTGAATATTACAAGACCAAATATGGACAAAAAGTTTGTATGTAGCTTAATAACACTTTTAAAATTACTTTACCAGATAGATATTTGAAATTAATTACTGAATAGGGTTTACATTTTTTTTGAAACGGAAGACATTAAATTGAAATATAAAGGGCTGAAAAAAAACTGAAAAATGACTATGAATTTCATGACCTGGAATTTTGTCATTGATAAAAGTTAAAGAAGAATTTATTTCTTTATGACCTGCAAGCCCGCCTTGGTAGTGTAAACGGTAGCGGTCTGCCGCACGTTCAAGAGTTCCCGAGTTAGAATCTCGGTCATGGTGAGTTAACTGGATAAGGTTTTTCCGGTGTCGTGTAACTCTAAGCTCCGTGGTCCCCGGACTCATTTGAGCAACACTCCACCAATTTCATTCATCGTCCGATATGACTTAACTCTGGAGAACGTAAATTAAAAAAAACTAAACTAAAACCTATAACCTAATTGGTGACTCATTTTTTGTGCTCAATTTTCAGGGAGTATGTTCATGCCCCCTAAAATTCAATAATAAATTAAATAAAAACTACATGTAAATCTTAATATTTTTATTTTAATTTTAGAATAAGTTTCAGAGGTGATGCTGTGTACCCATGATATTCCATAATAAATGAAACATAAAAACATCATTTCTAACCAAATAGTATATAAATACAAATTTGATATATCTCTACCAGAAATTTACATTTTAAAATAATTTAGTTGATTCCACCTAAATAATTTATACAAAACATACAAAACATCTATGGTTCGCGAAAAGTCACGTTTTTAGCATTGACTGGAATCGATCCTTTGTGACTTTTACGGCAATTTGTATATAAAAGACTGACTTTAGAAAAAAAATGGGGTAGATTCGGTTATTTATATTTTGAAGTCCAATTATAAATTAGAATCGGCTATTTAAGTACAAAAAGCTGATATATGGATAAGTTGGGCTAGAAACTACAAAGTATATCTACTGCAGTTCATAATCATTGTCAAAAATAATTCAACTTTCTCACAGACAAAATGGGCTCAAAGACTTATAGAAGTACAATAGTTTGGGAACATTTAGTTTTGAAGAGAATATATCGCATTTATGAATACCTATTTCCTAAGAAAAACCAATACCTACAGCACTTTATCGTTTTACAAAAGAATAAACTAAGAGCGCGAATATGTTAATTAATCGCAATTCGTATCTCTAAAACCAAGGCAAAGAAATTTATAAAAACCTGAACTACTCATTCCGCGTAAATGCGGGAACGATTATTTTGTCTCTGTGGTCATGGGGCATATAGTAGGTAATGCTTGCATAGTTACATCGCCAATAGTTACAAAAACTGTTTTAGAAAACAACTAAAATTTGAGAGCAATAACCACAAAACAGCAACTTTACATTGTAACGTTAAATTTCAAGTCATACAGTTGAATTATTGTACTAATCATACGCAAAAATGATGAGAAGAGTGATTTAACAAATTAAAGCCTCTAATTCGAGAAAGGTCGAGGAAAAGGAGAAGGAAGACCAAGACTCAGACAAGGAAGAAAAAGAGGGTACGTAGAGCAATGTGTTATAAATAAATGCGGAATACCTGAAAGCTTTGTTTCAAACTCGTATATAACTCATAGGATAAGTATCAGGCAAGTTAATTAATCCACTATAGCAGAACGTACATAACATTTCTGTAAGCCATTTTTAAATTCTTTTTCACGAGAAAGCTTACGCTATTCTGCATACGACTCTAGTTCCTTAGCAGTTGGAAGCAGTCTATATGCCATTTGGGCGCTCATAGATATTCAAGTTAAGGATTATTAACTTACAAGCAAAATACATAGCTGAAATTAAAAGAGAAAAATAGTGACTTAACACCGGTATGCCTAGTAGTGTTAGATGAGATATGTGTAGAAGGAAATGAGCCAGCCATTTTGGGGTTCAATTCTGATGCACTGACTGTTAAGCCCAGAGTTTTGGATTACCCTATCTTGGTAGCTGAGAAGGACACAGCTTCCAAACCTCCACCACCAATCAGTACATCAATGTTCTCGCTTGAGATTCTTCCTAGTGTTTGGCACTTACTGTTTCCCCAGGGCAAGAAGGCAAGCAATAGGAATGTGCAGCATAATCACTTTTGCTATCCGAATGTTGTATATTCGCCCCTTCCGAGTATGACAAGGATGAAGGGTTCGTTTAAAACACACTAGTGTTGCCACATAACTCACCCATATATAATAACTATGACTGCATTTAATGCAACAAATAGTAGATCTGGCAGCATGGGTAACTCATATGCACTCTCACACACTCATTTCCTAGTAAACAGATCCAATACCGTAGCAGATAAACAGTTGAAGCTCCTCTGCCCTTCATACCGTCTAGCCTTCTTGAGGTGGGCATACAATACATAGCAGTGCTGATGCTGCACATTTTTGGTGCATGTCCTGATGTACACACATCGCTGTCGCAAATTCAATCATTAGGAATAACAAACTTGATTTCCCATCACTCATATTTGCCTCTTCTCAAAACTTTGAAAGTATTCATCTTATTCTTAGATGTGTGTGTCCCATTTCAATGTAATATGTACAATGAAATTAACTAGTCCATTTGCCATTTTTTTAACATCCTCCATATTGGGCACTGAATGAAATAGACAAAGTGATGTCGAAGTGAGTTCAGAGTCCATAGAGCATAGACTTACCTAACATTCAGTTTTCAAAGAAGTTGTAGACCCTGGATAAAACCTTATACAGATAACTCACCCTGATGGAGATTCAAACTCAAAACCTCTTGAACTGAAGCAGTCACACTATCACCTAAACTAAAGGGATGGGCTTGTTATTATTGAGGGAATATCCCATGCTATTGGAGAAAACGCCTACTCCAAGATGCCTTAGTGTATTACTTGCAATAGTTATCAGTTGCAGATATATATTTTGCTGTTTCTTACTCATCATTACAGAAGCAGCAAGTATTTTACTTTACGCATCATATGGACCAATGTCTTAGAGGCCATGTTAAGTTAAAAGAGCAGTGCACACTTAGTTGGATTTAAATATACAAACATTACATTAATCAGTTTCCATAAAGATATATAAAAAACTTAGTTTTCCTAAAATGTAACAGCGATTTCCCAAAAGCTTCTTACAACTCAACCTAAAATTATGCTTGACATACAATATTATTTATTATGTTCTTAAAAGTATTTGAAAAGTTTTTAATTAAATTACCATAGTCTTAAAATATCCTTGTGCAAAATGGCAATAGTGTGAAATTTCTCTTCTTTCTGAATGACTTGTGCAACTCGAAAACTCTAACAGATGAACAAAAGCATACTAAACAAAATATATGGAACACTTTAAAGCATACATTTTATTTCCAATAACCTTGTTATAGAATCAAAAATTGCAGAGGTAGGTATGAGTTATCATTTATTTGTAAGTTCTCTAACTACTCAGTTGTTTGTTGGAATTTAATGGAGAGAGTATATTGAATTTTGAGCTCAGCCTACAGCATCTTAGGATTAGGTTTTCATGATGGAGGGTATTCAGTACGTAGGCCACCACGTTTAGCACATTGATCCTATGCCCACAAGTGGGGTCACCCCCGGGAGGAAGGATCAGGTGAAGGACACAGAGGGTGGCTGACCCAATGAGCCAAAACAGTACAGAAGGTAGGGTCCCTACAGTTTACTTGGATAGAGGCTTCCTCCGACAGGCTAGGACAACGAACCTGCTCCTCTACTGCGGGACGGCAACGAGCCCAGCACTCGAGCCCCGAAGGTTCCTGGCTGGTAGTCCCGAAATGGTCCCAGCGGAAGAGCGGAGACCGGCAACCGACCTACAGCAGGTGGTAGTAGCTTTCCTCAGAGCATATCATCCTGCCAGGCACCGCCGAGACACCCGTCGACACTTCTACCCTGAAAGAGATCACCAGATGAAGGGTGATGTGGAAATATAATGGAGATGAAATGGAGAGACAGGAAATTCGAGGGACATAATTAATCTACCCAGCATTCGCCTAGTTACCCGGGAAAAGCCCCGACAAAACCCATGGGTCAGGTTGGTCGGCCACGGGAATCGAACCCGAGCCTCCCGAATGCAGGCCACAGATGAAACCGCCTGAGCTGTCCTGCTCGGTCTACAGCATCCTACTTTTAAGCACTTCACTATATCCTTCTTGTACGTGCAACAAAATAGTAATGAAACTATTTCTCCCACGATTTATTACAATTATCATGGAACAGATAAAGAAGATGCCTTAGAATATAATTAAAAGTAAATTATGGTAGGTTGGGAAAGTCATACAAATTGTAGGACATCGGATTTTACCATTATTTTGATAGCCTTACCATAAGTTCCCTTGAATCAAAGGGGCAAAGCTTTTAATCACTTCTGTGCAAAGTTTAACTCTGTTTTCCCTTCTTTTTCAGACAAAATTAAAAGCGAGCCATGTGCATATTGCAAAGAGCTTGGCTGTTGCCAAAGGTATGGTCGTATCGAATCTTGCAGATGTAAACCCGCCTGCGGTGCCGTATGTAGTAAACGCTGGCATTTTGCATTTTGCATTTTGCAGATGTTAACTTATCAGATTTCCCATATTACCAGATTGTTATGGTTCTATCATTTGAAGGAACTTTTGTATGTAAGTACAGATGATGTTAAAAAGAATATGTGTGTAACATAAAATTGAAAGCTTAAATCATTTTCATGACATTTTGGTGTTAATTTAATCATTAGTTTTTTTTATTTTGTTGGCTTAGTGCTAGTTTCAATATATTTTACGATGTTCCAATGCCGAGGGCCCGCTTTGAGTCTCAAAATACAACACTTCATATTCACTCGCTCAATATCTGTGAACTTCAAATTAACTGTATGTATAAATACTGTAAAAAAATAAATTACTTTACACGTAACAGCTAAACTTAAAGTATTTGCATTTATTTGCTTTGAATAGAAGTTGTAAGAAGATTCTATGCCAGTTCTTTTGTAATTGGCAAGAAATTTGAAATCAGAAATTTATCACATCACAAAGTTTCTCTTATCTGAACTTCAGAGTACAATTTCATACTTCTACCTCAAAACAGGGTAATATGTTTTATAGTCTCATTTATTTCTTAGAATGAAGAAAGTTCAATTTCAATTAAAATCTGTTTAAAAAGGGGTTGAAGGTCTAACAGCTGGAGGAAGAATATGTGCCACAAAAAATTCTTGGTGAATGAACAACAGAATGAGAGCTTCCATTTATAAATTCAATCAATGCCAAGCGATTGTTCTAAGCGAGAGACTATGGAAGGCAGAACCAGAGCTTAAATACTTAATGTTGTACTGGCATATTAACATGTTAGGTCAATGGAACTATTTATTTATTGTTCTAATTAGTGATTCCTATTTTATCCAAAGGTGTAAAAGGAATATAGTTTAAAAATTTTAAAAATGAATATAGTGAAATAAGCACTGTAGTACTACATGTTACTAAACCTCCAATATATTTCCAACATATTTTCGGAAATTCACGGCTGAGTGGTTAAAACGCTTGACTCTCACCAAGGCGGCCCAGGTTCGATCTCAGCCGAGAGCAAAGTGAAATTTATGGTGTACAATATGACCCTGAGACGGATATTTGCCGGGTCCTCCGGTTTCCCTAATCAGCATTCCACCAGTTGCTCCATCATCGTCTTACCTATCATTGATCCCGCCCTAATCAAGGGCTGTTCAATAAAGAATGATCGCAACATTTTTTGACAACATACCTTTACTCATTCTCATAATTTTGATGGTCCTCCTCAAAATAGTCTCCCCTGAATGCGATGCACCTGTCCCAGCGTCTCTGCCATTTTTGAGAGATACTTCAAAATTGGCTCCGCAACCTTCACCACTGCTTCTGATGATGGATAATAACCTCCCACGAAGGCGTTTCTTCAAGTTCGGGAGTAGAAAAACGTCTCATGAGGCTAAATCCGAACTATAGGGAGGGTGAGGGATGTACTTCACGTTAATTTTTGACTATTCGCCGCGCTGGGTTTGGTTCGTTTGATTCTCTTGATGCGTCTCAATCCGGATTGGAGCATGGTATCGAAGTTTTCCTTGGCCTTTCACTTCAAATGGGAGCCGGCCTCCTTCAAGCGCTGCCTTAGGGCCTCCTTGGGCGTTGCTCCCGAGCTGGCGAAATCGGAGAGCATGTGAGCGCCCACCTTTAGCGGTTCCTTACCGTCAACTTTCGCCCCACCCTTTAGAAAGGATAGCACGATTCTGAAGAGTCCTCCAAGAGCATAAAAAACGTCCTCTGCCTCTCTGGTAGCGCCTGACCCTGTACAGAACGAAATCGCGATCGTCCAGAGCACCACCCGCCTAGTTAAGATAGTACTCTGTGACGGTCTGTACATCCATTATTGCGGTTTGTGACGTAAGGCGAGAACTATAGTAGAGGAAAATCTGTAGGCAAATGGCAAGAGATCGCCATAACCGTTCCTTAAATGTATTCTGACCGTCTTGAAGTTCTTTTAAATGAGTGGGACCCAATTTTTTGGCAAGCAAGTCCTTTCCTCGGCCATGTAAGTGTTATTACTTCTCTGGTGTTCCACGGCTATGCTCTCTATCACCTGCGCGAAGGTATCTCCCACCACTTGTGGGGTCACTAGATTGCAGTATATGAACGTTTCGTAAGGAAGCCCCATATATTAATCTACAGGATGTTTTGGTCCTGTCTGCAGAATGATGCTGATAATAGGTATCGAAACCTAGCATTTTCGCCATTGCAGGCGTCAGCATCAAACTGTGAATGACATGCAGTTGTTTGACCGCCCTGGCAGGCTGGGCCTGCGCCTCCGGCGGAGGAAGGTCTACCGTGCTGGAGTCGCTCTTATCCAGCGCTGAGTGGAGAGTGGGGGATGTAATGTGTAGTGTTTAACGCCCGCTTTTACTACATACGGCACCGCAGGCGGTGACACTGATGATACATGAGATGAAGATGGAGCACCGGTGGAATGAGATGGCAGGGGAAACCGGAGGTCCCGGAGAAAACCCGCCCCAGCGTCGTGTTGTCCGCCACAAATCTCACTTTGCAGTCGCCTGGGATCGAACCCGGGCCGCCTTGGTGAGAGCCAAGCGGTCTAACCACTGAGCCACGGGGCTGCCCTGAGTGGGGGGTGGCTGTTGGTCGGAAGGTTTGGGTTTTCCGGCATTTTGCTCTGGGGGCTTCGCCTGGGTGGGATTGGGTTTCGTTTGCTTTGGTCTCTGCGTGGGCGAGTCGTTCAAGGTTTCGTATTCTTCGACGGCGTAGCGTACAGCCATGCACACAACGTTCTCCACATACCCTTCGAAGGGAGCGTCGGGCAATTGCTCGTGATGCGTGACCTCTGCATTGACGCTCATCTTGTTAGTGTGCTGGTCGAAGGTAAAGTAATTTTCTACCGACAAATGTTCCAGAATAACGTCGTTGACGAGTTTGACCAGGCTTTAGGCTGGTGCACAATGCCTTGCGGAATTTTCAAGCTGAACTTTGACTGCGTGGGGATGTACGTCATGGTGTATTTGGTGCCTACGGCGCATGCTTCGGCTGGAGCGACGTTGTAGAATTTTACCGGGTACCTCATCTTCTGCAGAGCGTGGCCGAAATCCTGTGCTGATTACTTGTTCTTTTAGACTGGCAACTTTGCCTCGCTAGCTCCATTATCAGTCTTATTGTGCTACTTGTTTGAACAACATGGGATCTTTCACGGTGTTAAGCGAAGCTTTTTGTTCGCCGTCTACTGGACGTGTTTATAGAGAACTACTAACGAGAGAGCAACAAACCCTCTTCAACACTGCGGAATTCAATCATCCTCAAGACGTGGTGAATGCTTTTGCCAACTTCCACAATTACAACAACAATAATCATCTTTCACCAGCAGAGCAGGCACCTCTGCCGGCGTTTCAGGACGCCTTCGGTCAGCTCCCCTTGCGGCAAAACAATTGCAGCGACTCTTCGTCATCTTTAGTGCAAGTGATTCCCAATACGCCGCCAAAATACATCAACAGCCGCTGGAAGGATTCTTCTTTAGTGCAGATGGTTTCCCCTGCTGTCCATCATTATCTCCAGCCCCAGCTATCCTGGGCACATAAGTCATCGAACCAGGACAGTTGGAGTGATTCGCTGCAGAACTCTTTCGTCTCGGTAACTTCTTAGTCCAGCATTGACAATGGATATTTCTCCAGTTCCGTTGTCAACGCCGTGTATGCAGGAGCTACGCCGCCTTTTCCGTGGTTTCCACAAGCACCGTCTCCATCCTATTCTCCTTCCAGTGTTTCAAACTCTATCAATCCTCAACCTCGCAAAACCTCTACGCCAATTTCTTCCACTGCTTCACCTCTGCCAAACATTCTTGGCACACCTGATCCGGTGTCTCTTGACCATATCCAGCTTCACCTTTTCTCTACTCATTCACCTCTTTTCCTCCTCCACCCATATACACCTTATCCTCTTCTTCCTTTCCTTCCCAAGCATTCACGCCTTTTTTCCCACAAAAACAAGTACCTACTCCTTCTCTTCTCAACCCCCAGTATAGGAATATTGCGCCTGCAGGGATAGTGCAAGTTCTCTCGTGCTCTCTTGCTCTCTTGCAGCATTCCATAAACGTGCAACACGGCGGAATCAATTTCCCCGGTGGGCTGCTAATAACATTCTGCTCCAATACAGAGGCGGTTGGTGTGCTTCTGATGGGTGCGCTGTCGAAGGTGGGGACGCGGCGCTTGCCGATATCCCAGAGTTGGAAGAACAGAATGAAGAAGAAATAACTGACTTGGCACGGCAGCGGCTGGCTGGGTTAGCTAACAAGAGGAACGCTGCACTAACGTCCCATCCTCTCCGAAAGAAACCACGTAGATCTTCATAATTTCAATTCTGCAGCAGTGCTTTAAGTACTTCACTAATGAAACTTTTCATGCTTTTATGCAGTATACAAAACAGTGGTGCTCTTTTTTCTTGTACTTAGATTATCTGAAATGCTCCTCTTTTGATGTGTTGTAAGTGCAGTTGTTAGAGTTACAATTGAAATTTTATGGTGAGGATCTTATGTTATGAAATTTCTAACATAATGAATACCAGCATATCAATCTTATGAAATAAAAGTACTTGTGTGTTAGTTTTGTACAGGTGTAGCTCCTTGAACATATTACACTCATTTTCATCTGCCTTATTGTGCAGTATTTAATTTTTTATCCACGGCATTTTGTTTTTCCATTCAGTAGTTCATGGAACACGAAAAGCGAAAAGGTGGACGTATTCTGATTGCAAGTTTAGATGGCTCAGCCACAACTGTTATTATTTTTGTAAGTGAAACCATTTACTTCTTGTAGTAAATTTTATGATGATTTGCTTTGGGACTCCGTTTATCGCCAATTTAATGTGCTTCCGGTCACATATCCGTCACAACTTGTGCAGGTGCCCTAAAGAAAATCTGCAGTATATGGAATAACTTCCAGTAATATTTGAAAATTTTATGTTTAAACAAATAATAACATTGCACCAAGTGACTTGTCAAGAGATTTGATTTTTCTCTATAGGCGCTTACTTCCATACGTTCATTTTACAAAATAAAAAATATGACTTGCTTCCAACAATCCTCTGTTCTCTAAAATGCCTGCCATGCAAAGAGATATGATCAGAAGGTATTGCAATCTAATTTAAAATTATTCAAAGTGTACACGGTATGGCATTAACCGTCCAACAGAAAATCTCAGTACTCGCCAACATGTTTAGAGTACCAAGCACGCCATGCTTGTTTCATAAACAGTTTTGATATTAACTACAGACACATGATTGTAAATTCGTGTACGTGTGCACGTTTTGAAGGATATATACGCTAGAATACTGTGTGTATGGGTGTGTATATACTCATGTAGTTTTGTGTATATTCATAATACCCTTATCATGTAACAATTTGCATTTACAATGCTTATTTCAATGTAATTTCCGTGGAGCATATAAGCTAATGTGTTGTGCTTGTGGATATGTATGGACTCATGTATTTTGTTTATATTATCATAAATGTTTATAATGTTGCATTTGCACTTTGAATTTCTATTTGCATATAGTAACAATTTGCACTTACAATGTTTACTTTAATGTTATTTCCGTGGAGCGTATAAACAAAAGTGTTCTGTGTGTGGATATGCATGCAACCATGATTTTGTTTACACTCCCATAAATGTTTATAATGTTACATTTTCACTTTCAGTTAATATTTGAATATAGTAACATTTGGTACTTACAATGTTTATTTTAATGTTATTTCCAAGGAGAATATACGCCAAAGTGTGTGTGTGGGGTGTGTATACAATCATATATTTTGTTTACAGTGATATAAATGTTAATAATGTTGCATTTTCACCTTCAATTGCCATTTGAAAATGCGTTCCTCTTAAAAGCTTTTATTTTTATATTGTGTTTAGTTAATTTATCTTTATTCATTTGCCTCGGTAGGACTCCTTCCTGTATTGTTCTTAGCTGTCCCAAAACAAAGATATAATAACACAAATAATAAATTAAAATGAAAACATATTTATCCTAGTAATATTAAATATAACAATAAAAATCATATTTCCTACAGCTTCACCAGTCCGAAACACAAGCAAAAGTTGCTATATTATTGTATATTTAGATTTATTTTATTTTCTTCTCTTTTATCTTTTTACTTCGTCTTCTATTCCGGCAAATCTCCCTCCCCAGCGTCAGCTTCCTCACCTCGCTCTTCGGGAATTGCGTCTTCGTTATAATTTGATTCATAATTAGGAAATTCATCAACTCCGCGCGCACATGCGCTTTCCAAGTTTTAAATCATCCGTTTTAACGCTTCAAAACCATCGTTTAGTTTGGCAACATTTCCTTTTATTATATTCACCAATTCCTGCTGCTTTGTCACGTTATGCTTTTTATCTTTAAATTCCTTTTACACTGTTTCCATCATCTCCTGTATTCGTGTAGCTCTGCCTTCGCATTCTTCCTTTTCCTTCTTCGCTACATATACCTCCCTTCTTTTTCCCCTCATCTTGCTATCGCACTCCTTTCTCATCTTCTGTTTCGCTCCATTTATTTCCTTCTTACACCTCTCCGAAGCAGAACATCTTATGCTGTTCACTGACACTGTCCCCGCTGACCCACCATTTCCTTCACATTCGGAATTTATTTTCAAATTCCCTTCCGCAGTTCATCATTACAAGCATTTTTCTCTTCCTGTTGCTCTCCTACCACCTAAGATTAATTGCCACTCTCCATTACCACATTCGCCAAATATGTATCCGTTATTTTTGGAGCAGTAGGAATTCGTCTCATTTAGCATGCTATGCGCTACTATAAGCTCACTTTCATCCGGAGCCAATTTCCATTATAGTTGCAAACCCTCCGGTAAATCCAGCGAATCCGCCAACAAACTACAATCCACCATCTCCACAAGAATCGAACCATTGTCGTCAGCGTACATTCTCACCGGTTTTTTAGAAAATTTGCACGCATCTTCCCTCCTCTTTCCTTTCTCACAACCTCAACCTTCATTCACCACATAAGCCTCCGGACATTCAACTTGCCCCATCTTTACGCTACTATACATCATCCCTGAACACCTCTTAACCTTTTGACATCTCGTTATCAGCTTTAAACAATTGTAAACGTTATTCAGCGTCCCCACATTAATAAAATCAGAACCAAACCTACACCCACTTCCCTTCCGGTACACACACGTGCAATTAGGCATCAATTCGTAATCCTTTTCACAACTTGTCACATTACCAAATGACCCGTTTTGTCATTCAATTTGAACCCGCACTTCCCAAAACTAAAGCATTTCTTCTCTTCGCTAGCTAACTCTACCTTCAGCAATGCTACCGTCATCGCAATCATTATTGCAGTTCCTTTATTTCACCCACATTTATCCCTTTATATACCTTTTCCTCATCTTTCTCTCCCATTCAATCCTCATTTTTCATCCATTCGCAACGCACTTTATTTCCTCCAATCCCCGGCACTTTTCAATCCTCACCACCAATCCCCACTCGTCTTATTTTCTCCAATCAAATCGCGACACGTCACTTCCGCATACCATGTTTACCCATTCCTTAGAGATCCGATCCTTATTTCCTTCCTAACTCCAGACCAGAACACATCGCTGCTACCTTCCGCAAGTCACGTGACTTTTCTTAAGAAATCCTTATCTTCTCCCAGAAACCGTTCTTTATTTCCCCAAATCACCGTCCTTTTTACAATTCTAACAACCAATCCCATCTCATCTTTCTTTTCTCCAATCATATCCCGACAGGTCACTTCCGCATTTCATGCCTACCCATTCTTAAAAAGTCCTTTACTACTTTTCGTTCCCAGCTCCCCACAACAATACATTGCAGCTCCTTTCTCTAAGCCCCGTGACTTTTTAAAAAAAAATCCTTATCTTCTCCGATAAACCGCCCCGGATTAAGTAACTGGTTTAACGATAATCCTTCCGCCTTTCGCGCTAATCTTTTTCTTAAATTTCCCGCCAACGCTCTTAATCCACCTTAATCCACGGATTAAAGCGGATTCACGCGACACTAGCGCCTCCTAGCGGCATGATTATCATTAATCCGTGACTAACACTACAGAGGTCTGGTGACGGTCACGGCTGCCCCGGTGTCCACCATCACGCGGCATGGCTTCCCTCTTACCCGGCCGTTAGCGATGAGGCTGTCATCCATCCGTTGGCTGGCGGCATGCAGCGTCAATCGAGGGGCTGGTGATGACGGCACCGACGTGTCCCTCACAACGCCGGGTCTTTCTCTTTCTTCCGGCTGTTCTTCCAAGTGTGGGCAGTCTCTCTCCTGGTGTCCTGGCTCTCCAACGCCCAACACGCGTCACTTGGTCTTCGCCGGTGTCCTTCGGCTGGTCTTCGGTCTCCAGTATAACGGACACTCTTTGTTCTCGACGCCGGAGAAGCCGTCACTTTGGCCGCCTCTATCCTCAAAGCTGCCGTTAGCGCCTCTTGGATGGTTTTGTTGTCAGCGAGCATTAGACGCTGACGTATGTCGACATCTCGTACCCCGTCAACGAACGCGTATGCGGCTTCCCGAGATACCAATTCAGGTGGGAGGTCGACCAAAGCTTTGCTAGCCAGCTGCTCAATATCCAGGGCGAACTACTGCAGCGTCTCCTCTGGCTGCTGCGTCCTTGATTTCAGTTGGCTGCGGTAGGCTACGGCTAAAAGGTGGTTCCCGAAGCTGTACTCCAGGGCTTCCCAGATGTCCTTGGGCGTCGCCGCCGTCTGCTCCGCGTTCAGGAATTCTTCGGCCCGTCCCTGGAAGCTGGCTATGAGCTGTGTGGCCTCCTCATCTAGTGACCACTTGTTGTGCTTAGCCACTGTGTCGAATTGGCGGCGGAAGACTTTGAACGTGGACGTGCCGTCGTACTTCGGCGGTTTAATGCGCGCCGATGCTGTGTAGCGTCCCGATGCGTCGGCCTTTAAACCTTTCATCCTTCTGCCGACGATGTCCTCCACCACGGCGTTCAGGGACTTAGACTTGCTGTCGGCCTTTCCCTCTAGCTTGTTAACGCGGCTCGCCAGTCTTCGACGCGCTCTCACAACTTCGCGACGTCCTCCTTTACACCGGCCAATGGCTCTTCAAAGTTTCGGCGAGGGCTTTGTTCGCATCCTTCTTTTCACATAATTCGGCCTTCATCGCAATCATCGTCGCGGCCAGGTTGTTGTCTGCAGATTCCGTCTTCGTTGTTAATTCGGTCATTTTCGCTAGAATCTTTGCCAATGCAGCCTCCCTGGTGGTACATCCCAATCCTGACACTAATTTGGACTCTGTGGGTTCGTGAAATTAAAACTCCAGGTTAAAAACACCAAAAATTATCTTTATTTCCGAAGAAACAATCTGAAAGTCTAGAATTACGTCACATACTCAACACAACTTGCAAGTTCATCGACCGCAAACAAAGCTCACACAGCTGTTCACGTGCACGCGTCCAATTACCGACTGACTCCGTGGCAGGCGGCGGCTCATTTTTTATAGATTCCTCAATCTCTGGAATTTTCTCAAAAAATCAAGACGGTGCTAGAAGAAAGACGAACTCTCGAGGAATCCGTTATAGGTAAAGGTAAATTCTTTCTATGAATATAAATAAGAATGGAAGTTTCCCTATTCAACGCAAAAATGGAACATTATTCTCGCAAAAGGGAATATTCGTGAAAATTCGCGAAAATGTCGTTAAAAACTAAAAATCTTGCCTCTGGTTACGTTGTACTGACAGTACATTTACTATTTCAGGAGTGAAAGATCTGTGCATGTATCTTCGGCGTCTAGCATATCCCAACAGGATGTCTGATTTGGAAGCCGTTTAGGCATATCTTCTTCATATTTATTAGCTATAGGCAATGCAACGATGCATATAAGATATAGAAATTAAGCTCACTTATTAACAAATCTGTCTAACTTAACATGGCCTGACAGAAATAAATTTCAATATTATGCTGCATCATTATTGGGAGCACCCATTAGAAATTGTTGGACCTTTTAGATTGTACGGTTTGTGAAGATAATTCATGTGCTCCTTTATTGTACGGAAGGAAAATGTTTTTTCCAGTTGCAGCTACCATACTTGCCCCTATTTCTTTCCATACAGTTGGATCTTCATATGGGTATGAAACATCGTATTGATTAAAACATTTGATATAAATATTTCACTGGAAACGTGTTGTGAGGCCTCCTGAATCCAAAATAAGGTATTTTTAGAAAAAGGTTCTTGTGTGTCTGTGAACACAATAACTAAAATATGAAAATTTTGATAAACACCAAATTTAATATTTAAGTTCGTTACCCCTTTTTGTGTTATTAATAATTTCCAAAATATTTGTTGTTAGTTTGAATTTGTAAATACTTTTCACAGTTGGTAAGATGTAACTTATTTTGTCACACAATGCAAAGACAGAGGAATTTCAAGGTCATTACATGGCAACGATCTCTTTAAAAATCTGACTATCTCTTTAGCATAGTATATTCTTCTTATACCCATAATGAAAGGTGTACTGAATGCTTATCTCTATGAGCAAAAAGGACGAGCTTTTGTATGGATAGCTGTAGAAGAGTAGAGCAGCAAAATATTTATTTCCAGTGGAATTTTTAAAACAAAATGTTGTCTGAAATACTACTTCCTCTGTGTATTATAACTAGTTGCCAGAGCGAGAGAGAGAGAGAGAGAGAGAGAGAGAGAGAGAGAGAGAGAGAGAGAGAGAGAGAGAGAGAGAGAGAGAGAGAGAGAGAGAGAGAGAGAGAGAGAGAGAGAGAGAGAGAGAGAGAGAGAGAGAGAGAGAGAGAGAGAGAGAGAGAGAGAGAGAGAGAGAGAGAGAGAGAGAGAGAGAGAGAGAGAGAGAGAGAGAAAGAGAGACAGGAAACTTCAAATGGAAAGCTTTAGAAACTTATACTTTAAAACATCTTCTTAAAACATCAGCAAAGATAGGTAAAAGCAGCTAGCTACCATGCTAAGTCAGAAGCTGGTAAAAGAATTTATCATTAAAATGGAACTGTGTTTCTTCAATAAAGATTTAAAGTTTGGCAGTATAATTTTTAAACCATTTAATTCTGTATGGAAGTAGCTGAAGACACAAATTTAATGCATTGGGAAGCATATCTTTCTGAGTATAACAGTTCGAAGAAGCATTGAGGTCTATGGAATGATTAACAAACTTGGAGGCAGCTTTGATAAAATCATCCCATTGATCTTTTCGTATGGAAAAAAATCTTCATTAATATAAATCTTCATTAATATAAATCTTCATAGAATCATGAATTTCGAAACTCCACCACGCGACATCTTTGAAAGATACATCATACCATCTACCAAAAACACAGAGGAGGAAAATCGTACAATTTGCGCTAGTCAAGACTGAGCTGATGATGAGAGACTAGCTCTTGAAACATGTTCTGAGAAAGACTGTGAGTGAAGCAGTGTGCCAATATTTTCTTGATTAGCTTTTATTTTAAGCACATCCTGCTGGTGTATTTAGTGATACTCTCTTATTAATCCATAGGTACATTTTATAATATAAATCTTAGTAATTTATCGGACAAATTGAAGAAAACAATCTGGATATTACCTAATGAAGATAAAATATATTTATTTTTTATCCAAGATATTCTAGTCTTTAAAGCGGATAAGTTTCTGGGTAATCGTCTCTAAGGTAGCTTAGAATGCATATAACATATTACTTACATTTTACATAAAATTAGTAAAGGATTATTCGCCATAACAGTTTTAAAGCGCTATTATCCCTTAGAATTTTTACTAATGTTGTCCATGCACAGATCATCTTGCACATGGCACTGTATTATTAGGCCCCAGTCTTCGACAAATAAATTACTTATTCCTATGAGTAAGGACTATGACACAATGAAGCACAAACTTAATATAATTTTGAGTTCAACTAGTACTCAATGCTCCATTTATTGCTAGTATTTTCCTAGAAAGTGCTTCGTTAGGACCTTCCTAACATCTTCAGCTATGTTCACCAAACCAACATTTAGTAGTCGATATTAGCTAAGGATGTTAGGAAGGTCCTAATAAAGCACCTTCTAGGTAAATGCTAGCAATATATGGAGCATTGCGTACTAGTTTGACTCAACATTTTATTAAATTACTTATTGTTCAAAAAGGGTTCCAATGTCCAGCATTCCAAGGAGAGCTCATTGTGGACCATTGCTGTAAAATTGAAATTGGACATCTTAAACCTGGCATTTATTTTATTTTGTACTGTTTCCTGTATCTGAAAAAGGACAGTAGCAATTATTGATTATGTTCTAATGTTCTAGGCCCTCTCCTTGAAACAGCTCAAATAAAAACACATTTTCTAAAATTAAAAATAATTTTGAAACATCCTTTAACTTAGGTAGAGTCAACATGAACAACTAATTGCCATGGCCGGGATTTGAACCACGGATCTTCTGGTTTCCGTCCAGTCGCTCTAACCCATTGAGCTACCATGGCCAACTTGCTACCATGGCATTAAATTCTCCATTTGACTCGTATATATTCACTCTTATATTTGGCCGTGGTATGGAATTTTTCATGTTGACTATCAAAAACGCTAGCCTATAAACGGCTAGTGTGAAAAATGATTAATTTCCATTAATTAACTAACATCCTTCAACTTGTTGAACAGTTTGTCAAATATTGTAAAAGATCTTTCATTTTCACTTTTGAAGAGAATTAGAATGCATCAGGCTATCTAACCCTTTTACAGGGTCACTTAATTTTATGTAATATGTATCTTGTTTTGACGTTGCTTTAGAGTTGTTATTGTGTTATGTGTTTGATTTATTTTGTACTTCTTATTTTCAGGTGTTCCACACCTGGAATAGTACAGACCTTACAACAGAAGAGCCCAAATTTTTATGCACTGTGTTGTGGTGCCACTTTGTTCAACAAATTTTTCTATTGTCAACAACTACGACACTGACATGAGCTAACAGCTGGTGTTGCCACTATTCCCTGTGGTGGCCAGTCTTATAAGTCACAGGAACCAACCAATATACACTACAACATGGTGTCATCGGCTCTATTTTGGCTTTTAAAGCAGCATTTATACACTTTCAATAAAACATTTATTATATATAATATTTATACATTTTATTCTTGAATGTTTTTATTATTTATCTTGCGAATATCTTTATTTGTATATTATTTGTAAATTTGTATACAAATATTTTTATAAAAGAATTGCAGTATACACATTTTTATTTATATTTTAGCAGTTTTATAAAAGTGTTATTTGGATTAGTATTTTCAGTTTCCAATAACATGGTAATGTAAAGCTGAAAAAAATTGTTTTATGGATTGACTTTGGGCTCTTGATTCACAGGATGACAAAGAACTGCATCTTCCCTTGATTTCTTTTCATTCTTTTATTTTTCTCCCAACTATAACTTTAATGCCCATATCAAAATTTATTGCCTTCAGCATTGGTGTTAAGCTATATACAGCGGTTTTTCTTTGGGTTTGTACATTACATCGCACCACATTCGCATTCTCATTCATACTTCCAGACCCCGTGGAGAATAGAAAATAATCCTGGCTAGGGGAAAATTCCTGTCCCCAGCGGTGAATCAAACCCCGACCCTTCGCACAGCATTGCCTCTACGAACTGATCAATGGAGCCAATCCCATGTATATCGAGGGAATTCACTGAAGAAACTGTGGGGCTTTTTACATGTTGCAGATCCTTTGAGAGATCCTTTTCAGTGTATAAAATGTTCTTCACTGACAAATGCAGGAGCGTCACACAAGAAAATCTCAAGATGACCTTTCTCGTGTCGTGTAACAATTCTGTGAAATGATACGTTTATTATTATATTTTTATTTTATATCAATATATTTTTGGTGGTCATTAGTTACATTTTTCGTGCCTATATGCTTGCTTACTTCATCATTTGATTGTGCTTACAAATCCGGGCTCTACTTATTAACATAAACACACCAACCTCTCTATGAACGGCGTCTTTCGCGTGGTAAAAGGTAGCGTAGCCGTACTTCCATAAAGTAGCATTTACAGCAGCTAAGCTTAGAAATGAGTCCCATTCAGCAAATTGGGACTGTTGGTTCGCTACTCTAAGGTGATCGGGGAAGCTCTGTGATGTCATCCAATACATCATCTGCTTCGCTCGTGTAGAAACAATAACCATCTCATGTGATAATTTCTGTTCATTCAAGCATTGCCACACGTCACCAGCTTATCCTTCTTAACTAACTTCCCCGCAACCACACAGAGCTGGGTCCCGTGCAGTACGGCTGTATTTTTTAGACGTGGTGCATGACCTTGCTCGGAAGTGCGCGAGTGACTTCATGCGAATCATTGGTTGGGGTAGGATCTCTGCTTTCACCAGAAGATTGCTCATAAAGCTAGTTGTTTAGATGACATGACGAATCTGACATCTCTTTTTCTTTCAAATAAACAAGTGTATTCGACCATAAACTACTACGTAACATTACGTCATACACCACGTCTAAAGAACAAAATTGTACAGATGTATTTTTACATCCTGGCAGATGGAGAGTATTGCGCAGTGGTTTCTGTACAAATCCACATCAGAACGGTGGAAACTGGAGGGGAGGGCAGGTCAGTTGCGTATCAGTTGCCGGCAAGTAAATAAGTGAAGAGCTACTCGGTAATACTACAGCTTGTTTCAAAATGTGCGAGTCTCCTGGTTCCGGGAGAGCATTTGGAAGTGACGCTTCCTAGGAGCACATTAGAAAATAAGGTGTTACGTTCAGAACTACGAGAAGTAATAACCAATGTCTATAAATTTATAAAAAAAGGAACAATGGTCTGGGTCTGCTATAAAAATCCGGGAAAGGGCATCTGAGGCAACAGTTGTGTCTGAAAGCAGCTTAGGGGAGTTATTAAAGAAAGAAAAGCCATCGATACTAATGCAACAACATCATTCCCTATGCCCAGTAAACAAAGACTAAGAACATACACAAAATCTAATTTGGATGTTTTATATCGGAAGTAGGCGAACTGCGAATAAGTTTTAAAACACAGAAACTCAAACACCAACTCTGAAGAAAGTGCTTAGGAAGCTTCAAAACTCTATTGACTTCCAAGGCAGTGTCTGAACGTTGAGAAGAGTTCTTTTGGAGCTAGTATATATATATATATATATATATATATATATATATATATATATATATATATATATATATATATATATATATATATATATATATATATATATATATATATATATATGAAAAAAGAATTAAGCGTGACAGACAGATTTTAATCGAACATCGTATCATACGGGCAAATAGGTTTAAGTGTTTACAAAATATTCAGAAATATGGCAGTGAATTTTACATAGTTTATATAGATGCTTATACCAATGCAGCAGATACTAGACCGTATGCCTGAAGTGAAACTCGTTACAGGGACTCTGCAGTGATGTCGAAAGGCTGACATTTGGTTACCATGCATGCTGGAAAAGAACAGGGTTTTCTTTTAAACGCCTATTTACTATTTAAAATCCAACAAAAGCGTGGAAATTACTACCATAGCAAGAATTACAACTTTATAACGGGCTTTGAGAGTGAGATTTGTTTCCAGACTTCTTGTGCACCGCACTCGCTTCTCGTAATCTTACGCGTGTGACGCATTGTGGCGATAGGTGCACATTCCCACCACAGTTGCTACTCACCCCTACCACGCATGATTTCGGTCAAGATAAAATAATACATCTGTACTTGACTGCAACCAGCAATACACTGACTTTGGCGCATACAGAATTGTTTATGTGACGGCTGGATGACTCACATACTAGAATCGCCGCCATTGCCAGGGACTTTTTGGAAGTACCGCTGCTCTAACTGCAGTTAACTTGTGTTGCAATGATTTTGTTGCGATGTTGAATTCCATTACTCAGATATCTTGTTGTTCTATCTCAAAACTCAATTTTGTGGAATATCTGCTTAGGAGGAATGAATATAAATCATTAAAATGAACGCGGAATTTCACACAGTTGCATTAAGGACTCTCAAGGAAAACTTCCACTGCTTCTACTAAAGTAGCTGCACTTTCATGGTTCCTGTAGACCTCTGGCGAAGAGATGCCGGCAGTAGTTCTCACATTTGGAGTAACATGGGAGATCATGATGATGTCATACATAGATCTGTGATATACATTAAATATATCGTACAAAGTTAGTATCCCAGGATTGTTAGCATAAGAGCATATGTTTTCTGAAAGGCCTAACCCTTGTTGATATTTTGAAATTCCAACCTAATTTTTCCTTGATAATCCAGGAATTGATATCAACATGTACCTTACAACAACATTCTCTATAGAGGAACGTAATATTTAATGCATTTATGAAGCGCTGGCCGTGAATTCGAAAAAGAGCTGTCGTCCGACATGTTGATGGATGCTAAACAAAGTTTCCTGCCACGCAACGCAATTATTATAATCATCACAGAGCAACAATGTTTTAAAAAATCTGAACATCGCTTAGAGCCTACAGTGTGTCTATATTCACTTTGCACTTACAAGAAAATTAGCAATAATGTGAGGTATATCTTGATTAACATGAAGCAAATAAGCATTTATAAGAACAGTTTATTCATAGTTAATTGAGAGTAGAAAATGTAGTTTTGAGTGCAGGAAATGATTAGTGAGTTATGAAATTCCTGTTCATTTTCTTCCGTGGTCAGGTTCGATATATCATCTAACTCACTAGCTTTATCAGCAATATTCTGGTGAAAGCAGAGATCCCACCCCATCAAGGGAGAAGGGAGCGGTTGTACCATATGTTGGTCGAAATAAAAGCTCACTGAATTGTTGATAGGATCGTTAGTTTCCACAAGTCTCACCCGTAACATTAGGTAAAGCGCCCTTTACGGCATCAAGCCCTCCCCCTTAAGATTGACAATCTGGTATTGACCTGTAGCCTGCATTCGTCGCAGTGAACTATTTGAAAAATACCAACAGATGACATACAAGTGTTTATTTGGGTTTTTTTAATAAAGAATAAAGTAGTGCGTGCAGTAAGAAATGCAATTAAGTTTTATATTGTAACTTAATTTTATTTCTGGAAAGAGTGAGAAGCTTATTTAAATGTCATCTCCATTACATACTCAATTATAATTGAATATAATTAGAAAACATAGATTGTTATTAAAACCTTTGTATTCAAATATAAATATTAAAAGCAGAAGCATTATTAACAGCGAAGTATTCTTCATATTTAAGTTTGAATTTATGAGTCACTATGTTTACACTCAGTCTTCACTTACTTGTTGTCGTATAATTGAAACGTTTTCAAGATCATTCGATCTCATCCTCAGCTGTTTAGTGACTAAATGAACCTCCCTCTTCTTCCACTACTACGGAGCTCCGATCACTCTGCCATCTGGTGTTAGGGGCACTAAGTTTTAATACTCCATTTAAAGCCGGGATTTCAAAATTTATAACTTTATCACGGTTTTTGTTTATGAATATTTTCTCCCAAATATCCAATTCTATGGGTGTACTTAAAGATTTTAACAGTTTAATGTTGTGGCCAATGTTGTGGTTTTCTGTCCAAAAATGGTGTGAAACTGCAGATTTTTCTGTTTGTTTCAACTTAATGTTCCTCTGATTTTCTTTTTGCCTGGTTAACAAATTTCTCTTAGTTTTTCCTATGTAGCTTTTTTCACAGGTTTCACAATTAATCTGATAAATTCCTGACTTCAAATTGTTGGGGATTGTACTTTTCAGTGGTTTATTTAGCAGGTTCCTCAGACTGAATTTGTTTTGGGGTGCTAGTTTTAAGTTTAGTCTTTTGAAGATTCGTTCAAATTTTCTAAAAGCCCATGGATGGTAGGTGAATTTTCTATATTGCCAATTTGTGTTATTAAGTGGTGTGAGAGTGGTATTTTTTATCTTATCTTCAGTTTTTCTTTCCTCTTCGTCATGTTCCTCATGATGGCTGGGTTGAATCCATTTAATACCGCTATGTCTTTTATGTGTTGTTGTTTTTTCAAAAATTAGTGCTTACTCAGTGGGACGTTGTATAGCCGGTGAATTAGACTTCTAAAGGCAGCTAGTTGATGTGAAACTGGGTTGTATTCATTTTTCTTTATGTAATTATCTATGTGTGTGGGCTTCCTGTATATTCCAAAATCTACACCATGACGATTTCTAGTTATCTTGAGGTCCAAAAAGGGTAGGGTGTTGCCTCTTTCTATTTCCATAGTAAATTGGATGTGATTATCTTGCAGGTTTAGTAATTTTAGAGAATCTTCTCTAAGCTTTTTCCGGAATGATAGCAAAATCATTATCAACATATCTCTGCCAAAATTTATAAATCTGTGGGAAGGCCTTTACTGTGTGTGTTTCAAAATAGCTCATGTATAGGTCTGCTAAAATAGGCGAAAGCGGGCTCCCAATTGCTAATCCTTTTGATTGTCTGTAGAATTTTTGGTTAAACATGAACCCCACACACATAGATAATTACATAAAGAAAAATGAATACAACCCAGTTTCACATCAACTAGCTGCCTTTAGAAGTCTAATTCACCGGCTATACAACGTCCCACTGAGTAAGGATGAATTTTTGAAAGAACAACACATAAAAGACATAGCGGTATTAAATGGATTCAACCCAGCCATCATAAGGAACATGACGAAGAGGAAAGAAAAACTGAAGATAAGATCAAAAAATACCACTCTCACACCACTTAATAACACAAATTGGCAATATAGAAAATTCACCTACCATCCATGGGCTTTTAGAAAATTTGAACGAATCTTCAAAAGACTAAACTTAAAACTAGCACCCCAAAACAAATTCAATCTGAGGAACCTGCTAAATAAACCACTGAAAAATACAATCCCCAACAATTTGAAATCAGGAATTTATCAGATTAATTGTGAATCCTGTGAAAAAAGCTACATAGGAAAAACTAAGAGAAACTTGTTAACCAGGCAAAAAGAACATTAGAGGAACATTAAGTTGAAACAAACAGAAAAATCTGCAGTTTCACACCATTTTTGGACAGAAAACCACAACATTGGCCACAACATTAAACTGTTAAAATCTTTAAGTACACCCATAGAATTGGATATTTGGGAAAAAATATTCATAAACAAAAATCGTGATAAAGTTATAAATTTTGAAATCCCGGCATTAAATGAAGTACTAAAACTTAGTGCCCCTAACACCAGATGGCAGAGTGATCGGAGCTCCGTAGTAGTGGAAGAAGAGGGAGGTTCATTTAGTCACTAAACAGCTGAGGATGAGATCGAATGATCTTGAAAACGTTTCAATTATACAACAACAAGTAAGTGAAGACTGAGTGTAAACATAGTGAGTCATAAATTCAAACTTAAGTATTAAAATATAAGTTTCGAAGCGGACTTACTGTTATATGTTAACATATTGTGACTTTTGTGGGTTCGTAAAATTTAAAAGAGTTCAATTTCACCACTCAAAAATGTTCTTTATTTCCACCTTATTCCAATTACAGTTTAATGTACACAGTTACAATTTAATTTACACCATTCAACCTTGCCAGTTCGTCTTTACCCGTCCGCTCAACTCAACTACACGTCCAACCGGCTCACGGTCACTCACTCATCTAACTACACGTCCGCACGCCGCGACGTCCTCCACTCAACTAACCGTCGCCTCGCTCGTATCGATCGCCCCGAAACCTCTCGATTCTTCCATTATGGAGGGGGAAATCATTTTGGAACCTTCGCGCACCTTCGCGCGGTAGGAGGAGGTGCCACCCCTTGCGTCCCCCCCGCCACCACCGCCTGTCCGCATTATCGATCGGCAACGCCAGTTCGCCGTCTGCGTCACACTGCTCCCTCCTCAAGGCTGGTCGTCCCGAACAGCACCATCGTAGCGGGCTAGACGGTCCAGGTGCACCACCAGCATCTGCTCGGAGTCTCAGCCAGTAGTAGCACTGCCGAAGTTTGTCAATCGTTCGTTTCGCTTCCAGGTGTCCTCTTGAAGTACCAGCGTGCACTTCTTCTAAGACTTCCGGTACCTTACTCCGGGGAAGTACCAACTGTTCTCTCTGCGTCTTCCCATCGGGTGGTTCCCATACCCGGAACAGCACGCCCTCTCTGGTCTTCAACGAGTCCCATTGGGCCCAGTACGACTTTTAGGTGGCGCTACTCGGTGCGATGTCCTCCCAGGTTGGTCTCGTCCCTGCCTCCACTTCCCTTAAGAGTGGCCCCAAGTCTGCGTCCGCTAGCTGCTCCCTCCTCAGGCCTGTGCTATCCCAGCCTTCAGCAGGCACTGCCACAACTACTCGGACTGCTGCGGCACGCTCCTTGTCTTCCACTCTTATGCACTGGCCGCACTCCTCTGGACAGGGTCTTCGGGACATGTCGTCAGCGTTACCGCGGCTCTTCCCTCTACGATGTTCCGAGGTGAATGTGGAAGTGCTCCAAGGTCTTTGCTACCGCCAAAAATTCTCGTCGGGTGACGCAGTAGTTCTTCTCTGCCTTGGATGGCGTCTTGCTATCACCCGCTCATGGCCGTCCTGGATCTGCGATAGGACACCTCCAATGCAATGGTCGCTAGCGTCGGTGTCCACAATGAAGGCGCCACCCAGTTGTGGGAAACCCAAAATTGGAGCACTGCACAGGGTTTCCTTCAGGTGCTGGAAAGCGTCTTCGGTGTCCTCCGTCCACACATAAGGTCGGTATTCCTCTGTCGCGCGGGTGAGTGGTTTGGCAATATTGTCGGCCTTTTCCTCTAGGTTATTAAGGTGGTCGTCTACTTGACCCATCCGCTTGCCCAGATTCGTGACGTCATCCTTCACGCCGGCCAACTGTTCCTCAAATTTGCCGGCGAGGACCTCGTTCGCCTCCTTCATTTCCGTGGCCAGACTGTCGTTCGCTGCCTTTATTTCTGTGGTCAATTCGGTCTTTATTTCTTCCATCTTCTCGGTGATGTTGTCGTTGGCCGTCTTCATTTGTTTGAACTCTGCGGCCAGGTTGTTCTTTGCCGTTTCTGTTTTTGCAGCCAGGTTTACATTTGCCGTCTTTATTTCCTTCAACTCTGCGGCCAAGTTGTTATTTGCCGCCTCCGACTTCGTTGTTAATTCGTTCATTTTCTGCAAAAGCATTTCCAATGCCGCGTCCATGTTTGTAATGTTCGGTGAAGTTGTCATCCCACTTCTGACACCACTGTGACTTTGTGGGCTCGTGAAATGAAAAGTCCAATTTCACCACTCAACAATGTTCTTTATTTTCACCGACTTACAGTTGAACACTCGCCAATTGCACAAAATTACGTAATGCACACAATTACAATTTAATTTACACCATTCAACCTTGCCAAATCGTCTTTACCCGTCCGCTCAACTCAACTACACGTCCGCCCGGCTCACGGTCACTCACTCAACTAACTACACGTCCGCACGCCGCGACGTCCTCCACTCAACTAACCATCGCCTCTCTTGTATCGATCGCCCCGAAACCTCTCGATTCTCCCATTATGGAGGGGGAAATCATTCTGGAACCTTCGCGCACCTTCGCGCGGTAGGAGGAGGTGCCACCCCTTGCGTCCCCCACCGCCACCACCGCCAGTCCACATTATCGATGGGCAACGCGAGTTCGCCGTCTGCGTCACACTATCCATAAGAGGAATTTGTTTAGCGGACCAAATTATTCCGAAGGTATTGCTATGTTGAGCACAGTATTGCCAACTAACAGCACATGGCCTGACTTTTAAAACAAGGTACATAACAGTTGTCAAGAAATGGACGTGGCGGGACTGCCGATGATATGGAAACGTAAACATAGTTTGCCAAATTGGTTACATAGGTGATTCTCCTATTCCTCAGCTCAGTTCACGGGTGTGAAGCCAAGATAGGATAAACGACAACGCCACAGGGGTTTGATAATATTTATTATTTTATAATACTTTTCCTGGATTAAGTAACCTAAATGCATAAGATACTATGAATTTCTTATAATCATGTGTTTGCATTGTTTCCTGTTGTGTCTGGATAACCTCATCTAATGAATCAGAATCTATTTTAGTTAGTGCGATATATTATTTCTGCTTTGTGTGTTACTTGGTTTGTTGTATGAGTCTACCCAAATTATGTGAACCTTCATTGATACCAAAGCTGGGGCTGTGATTTTATAGATAATTCAGTGCAGCTTCTGTGTGTAATAAAAACCTGGGGGCTCAAAATGAAATCCTGGAGCAAGTTGCTTAGATATGAACTTTTAAAAACTCCTTATTTATCTTGCAATATAAATATTTTGACACATTAAGTTCTTTCAACCTTACTCATCGTTGTATATCACCAGCAGTGATAAATAATGTCAACGCTTTTAACTGTATTAAAAATGTGACCTCAGATTTTATCTTGTTTAATGCAATAAGTATTATGAAATGTCTTAATATATGCTACATCAAATACTGTATCTGATTAACCATACTAAAAATATGATGGTATTAAATTGGCATAAAAATATTTAACATGTTTTAAGTGTAATTGTACATTGCAAGAATTTATTTAAATATGATTGAGTCATCATTATCGTCATTTCTATAGTTATTGTGTACGCCATTTTTACTTTCATTTCAGGTGTTTCACTTATTCTTAAAACAGTACAATATGAGATCCAGCTAGGATCTTGCGGCATACCCGCATGTCAGATTTCAATTGGTTGGTGTTTACTTTTGATTTGGGTTCTAATTGGAGCTATGAGATCTCTTATCCTCAGGTGAATGGTTGTAGGAAATGGATTTGTTGTTTGTTGGCTGCTCAGTTGTCTCAATAATACACTGGTTCGTTGCAAAAATGATTTAATTTAATTCTCACTAAGTTCGTTGATTCAGATTGATTTGTAGCGGCGACCACCTGTTACTAAACTTCCTAACAGAATTCTCTTACTTCTTTATACGGCGAATACTTTGCTATTATAAACTTCTTCTGCTGCTTCTCTTACGCTGGTTGCGTTATTCTTGACTTCCCTACATTTCGGACTTAGAAATCTTTACTACTTCTTCTTCACGCGCACTAACACATCTTTCCCCTCGTAGTATGACTGTTGAAGTGAGTTTTCGTCTACTCTGCGATTCAGTTCGTACCTTATTCTGATCCCCACTCTAACTCTTATCACATGACCAAAATAACTCACCCTTCTCCCCATTTCTCAAATCTTACATTATTATTGGTTTCTCATTTTATTTCGATTTTTCTTTATTGGTTAGCAAAACTCATCGAACTCATTGACGTTACATCCCACCGTGAGTTGGGTCACGCCTACCCTGGGCTCTTTGTAACGGTATACATCGTTATCACCTCAGCAAAGTAAATCCTTTTAGGTCTTATGCTTGACCGCATCTTGAAAACCTTATTGATCCTACACATTCCTGGCTATAGTTCTCAGACATTGAACCTTTCCTTAAACAAGGAGGCTAGCGGTCACCTCTTCCTGTCTCTTCGACTTGTGTTCAGATTTTACAGAAATATTTTCTCTCCCTTACATGGATTCTAGCATGTTAGTTGTCTTAAATTATATTCTTCCCATGTTATTCTTAATTAAACCGCTATTTTAATCATTACTCTAATTTAATTCTAATTTCATATTAATAAAACAATATTTTATATTAGTTTAGCAAAGCATTTTTATTAATTTATCTTCTTTTTTAATTCTCGTGATTTCGATTAATTCACCACCTCCTAATCGCTGTCTGATACTGCGGTTACATAATGCCCGTTTGACAAAAATGAAATACCAATAATTTAAATTTTGTCAAACCCCCGTCATGACATTTCCTCCTTATATATCTTATAATTTCTCATTCCCTACTTGAAACATTTTCCGGTGGTCACCGTTCCCTCATCTTGATCAACATGGTACATTACATACATAGAAAAATACACTGTTATACATGGTTAATACTCTAGAAACAAAATCACATTCATGTTATTCCCAATATTTACAATTCACTAGCTCAAATGAGCTATGTGTACTTGACTGAATTACTTTGGTCTCACTTGAGATCAACCTGATTATATTCTATCACACTCCTTAAATACTAGTACATTACTACTTACAATGTTACGTTTACTTTCAATAATTCATATATATTTACATTTCCTTATTGGGACGTTTCTTTTTTGCATTTTTCACTGCAAGAACATACGTCCGCACGCTATTCATGTTTGTGTTATGAAACACAAATACTGTTACCTCTCTTGTCTACCTGGAACGAGGTGTGTCGTTTACCTGCCTGTTGGTAAACATTTGCAGTCTATTGTCTTGTCTTTCCGCACTTAACACTTCACTCAATTTTGCTCCACAATGTCACGGCGAAAGTCTGTGACCTTTACAATAACAATGACTATAGGTATTTACCTTTTGACACATTAATACACCTGGAGTTTATGAGATATTTACATTGCACAAACTACTTTAAAGTTATCTAAAACATTTTATTTAGCTGTAGTTATTAATAATATAATTTCGTTTGTGCACAGGAATTTTGGAACTTGCAACTCCCACGCAGTGTTTGAATTTCAAACGAAAACGTTACCCGTACTAATTATATAACTTTTACTTGGTATTCTTTACATCTTCGTATATATAATTTCAATCACATTCACACAGGTGATTCTTGGGTCTGCTCTGCACTGTTTACAACGTTTTTTTTTTTTTTTTTTTTTTTGACGATATGGCCTTATTAGGGAGATGTTATATCTGCCTATCGGTTTACCATTTCTTGGGTGTATTAGAGCATACGCTCTGTCACCAAATATTTTCTCAATCCGGTATGGGCCTTTCCATAGCATATATAGCTTTTTAGTCTGCTTTCCTAACAAATCTGACTTGTCGAACGATTTCACTAGAACTAAGTCGCCGACCTTTGTTTCCCAATTCTTCTTATACAGTTTCTTTGCGTTTCTTTTCTCTACTTTTTCCATTATTCTTTTAACAGCATTCTGGATCCGTTCTCGATCTGTCTCGGTCGTCACTTGTATACTTTCCGGAACACCCTCTATTAGTGGTTCCGGTGTTAAATTCCTATGCAATTGGATAGGAGCATATCCTGTGGTTAGATTGACTGAATTATTGAATATAAACTCAATATAGTTGATTTGGTCTGGCCAGGTAGTCTGTTTCAATGAACAAAGGACTCGGAGATGAACACCTAGGTCTTTCAGTACGCGCTCGCTTGGATTAGAGCATGGATGGTACGACGTTGTATTATAGATGCGAATTCCGGCATCCTGAATGGTGTGCACGAATCGTCTTCCATGGTGTATGGACGCGTTATCTACTAATAGTGCTTTCATCTTCCCGTATTTGACTATATAGTCTTTCACTATTTTATTCGCGCATGCTGCACTTGTTAATTTCTTGAGAGGGTATATTTTCACAAATTTCGACATCGCGTCGATAAGTACAAATAAATATGTTAATCCTCCTCTTCCTACCGGGAGTGGACCATATGCATCCGCTGCAACTAATTCTAATGGTTCCTTCCTGGTGATGGATACAGGGGGTCGATCTATCTTATAATTTAATGATTTTGCCCTCTGGCAGATGTCACATGTAGATATAAAGGTCCTAACTTTCTTGCCTAATCGAAATATGTATAAATGGTTGCTTATGGAAATCATTGTCTTCTCAACGCCAGCATATATAAGAGCTGTGTGGTAAGCAGAAATCACTAACTCTTCCATCGCTGCGGGTATATATGCTTTCCAAGCAGGTTTGGAAACACCCTGTAACTTATACAATACGTTATTTAGCACTCCGTATTTCTGTGAATTTGCTTGATCTATGGGCAATGCCTTTTCCATAATTTGTTTTAATTTCCAATCCTGGCGTTGTAATTCCAACAATCTTCTCATCTCCTTTGTTAATTTTATACTGAAGGTTACATCCATCTTTAACACTGGTAATTCTGTACCATTACTACTGATATTTTCTGGAAGATTCCCCTGTGGCTTTATACGTGAAAGCATGTCACTAAAGATGTTAAGACTTCCCTGTATATGTTTAATCTCTGGGTTGTAAGCCATGATCTCGTGGATATATCTCGCAATTTTTGTACTGGTCAATTTGCAATTTCGTATAAATGATAGGCTGATATGATCGGTGAATATCACAATCCTTTTATTATATATATATTGTCTAAATTTACAAATGGCATAATAAATAGCCGTAATTTCCTATTCTGTTATGCAAGCAATTTTTTCTGTTTTCGTTAACCCTCGGGAGGCTGTGGCTATGACCTTTAATTCTCCAGTCGGTGTCTCTTGGGCTAAAATAGTTCCTAACGCCACCATGGAGGCATCCGTGTATATGAGATAAGGTAAATTTGGATCAGGCCATGTCAATAATACGGATTCACTGAAGAGTTCTTGTAATCTTTTAAAAGCATTTTCTTCTACCATAGTCCATCGCCATTTTCGATTTTTTTTCAGTAGTGCTCGCAACGGTGCGGCTTCCTTTGCATAGTTTATCAGGAACCTTGATTGGTACCCAAGTACACCCAGATAACGTTTTACTTGTTTTGGTGTCTTAGGTCGTGTTATTTTCAAAATGGCTTCCACTCTTTCTGGATCAGGAGCTATATTTTCGCCTGTTATGATATATCCTAAATATTTAACTGATTCCTGGAAAAATTTACATTTTGCCCAATTCAGTGTTAATCCAGCATTTGCTAGCCTCCCGAGCACTAAATCCAAATATATAAGGTGATCTTCCACTGTTCTACTGCATATCAATAAATCATCTACATACTGTGACACATATGCTTCCCTTTGCGTGTTGAGTATTTTCTGCATCGCCCGTAGGAATGCGCTTCCAGAATTAATTAGTTCAAAGCAATTTCTTGTAAACTGCTACTGATATCCTCCGTGAAAAAATGAGGAATATTGCCTTAACTCAGGTTTCAACTTATTTTGCAAAAATGAGTTGGTCACATCTAGTGAAGTAAAATACCTTTGTGCCCCAATACCGGCCAAAATTTGCTCTATTGCTGGGGTTCGAAAATTATCCGGAACAATGTATTGGTTTATATGACGTCCATCTATCGTCAGTCGTACTGTTCCATTTGCTTTTCTGACTATACATAGGGGACTTATAAATTTTGATGTAGATATCTCCAGAATTCCATCTTCCAACATTTCCTGTATTTTAAGGTTCACTGCCTCCTGTAAATCCAATGGAATAGGTCTGCACTTATATTTGAATGGGGGAACATCATGTATCTAGAATTCATACTCAAAATCACTATAGGTCCCAGTGTGTTCCCAAAATACATTTCTATGTTTACATAAAATGTTATAAAAATCTCTTTTTGGTGGTCGTTGAGAAGGTTTGAGTTTGCTACTGTTTCCCTTATTTTTAGCTCATGTTAATGTTATGTTCAGCTACCTGGAAATCATCTGTTTGGGTAATCACTTCTCTCCCACTTGCTTCTTCTTGCCCAAGTCCGTATGACGTCATCTCTAAAAGCCCTTCTTCTCCGGCTATATACTCATCCTTATCATAGTTTCTCATCTCTTCTGCTTCTAATGGATTCATCTTAACTAGCTCCATCCCTCCTATTCGTATAAATTCTACAAAAAATGTTTCTCCATCTATTTCTTTTTCTTCATCTGTCAATCTTATCTCATTTTCTTCTTCCCTTGAGCTAAACGGAACTTTAACTATGACGTCTTTAATTTTGATTTCCAAGGCTTCCATTTGATAATTCAACTGAGCTTGAAGCGCATACAACACGTCATTACCCATAATAATGTCTACAGATAGCCTATTAATAATAAAACATACAAATTCTATTGTATCCTACCCAATGGTGACTTTCAAAAGCATTTGTGTATTAATCTTTTGTTTGGCGCGACCTACCGCCAGAGTACAATATGCACTTTTCACGGGCAATGTTTGCAATTTCATTCCATTGTTTTTTAAGTGATAAAAGAATGCTTGACTTATCGCTGAAACTGAGGATCCTGAATCTATGGTAATGTGCCATTTTTCTTTGTTTATTATTGCAGCAATACTTGGAGCATCTCTCACTTCTTGCAATTCTGTTAAGTGATTGTTTATTTGAGTACCGTTTACTATTTCTGTTTCTGTTTTATTCTGTACCACCCTACTCAGAGCTGTGTCCCTGTTCAAATTAAGAACTAGCGTGTTCATCCGGGTCCGATGCGGGACGTCTTCTATCGCACCCTGGAGTCGTTTCCCGTCTGCTGTGTCGTATCTGGCCTTTCATCTACCTCGGGCGCCGCGTCCCTCGGTGTGGGTGGAGGAGAACGCACCCATTCTCTTGAGAGAAGTTGATTCCTCTGTCTTACTTCAGGTCTGTCTGTATTGTTCTCTCTACCAGCGTCACGTGGTTGATACTGTCTATTAGCTTCTGGTAGTCGGAACGTCGGTCTTGCATTCCCTCTTCGAAGAAATGAGGGGTGACCCCTATTTCCATTCCTAGTTACATGTACATATCTTATAGGGAAATTATATGAATTTGAATTTGGTGGTCCCTGTCTCCCTCTATTGTTGTTAGGGAATTCCCTCGGGACGTGGGCATCGTATCTTTGACGAGTAGCCATATGGTTTGTGTTAAAATTTCGGGGACTGTGTGCCCTTTCCACGTCATGATTATTATTATTCCACGGTCTGTGTGGATTTCTCACTGGCATTCGATTCTCATGTCTATTTTGTGAACTTTGCGTCCCAACGCTTTGTAAAGCTGTTAATAATGTAATTACCTCTCTCAATGTCTGAGGTCTCGCTACCACCATGTGATTTCTAATGTTCTCAGGAAGATGGGGCGTGAGAAGAGAAATCAGTTCGGCTTCCTGTAATGGAGGTTGTAGATATTTACTCATTTGCGAATATCTCAGGAAATAATCAGTAATAGACTCTCCATTATTACCTTGGTATCGGCCATTTGTTATCTAATTCCTTAATTGGTATTGGACATTGGCGTTCCAATACTTTTCTAGGAACGCTGTTTTGAACAACTCGTAGCTGCATCCTTCTCCCACAGTTACTCGTAGCCAATTAAGTTCGGCAGATTTTAACGCCCTTTGAACTATTATCATCTTATATTGCTCGGGTACACCTCTGATGGCAAAATACTTTTCTAAGTCGGCCAAAAATTGTACTGCGGTGTCATTGCGACAGTTAAATTTCGGGAGGGGCAATTCGCTTAGAAAATTCATGTGCACTGGTGGATACATATTTACGTTTTGCATATTTACTTCGCTATTATTGCCGTTTTGAGGAGAGACAGAAGGGGCGCTAACCTGTTCGTTCTGCCTCTCTCCATTGTGTGTATGTATAGAACAATTGGAACTCTCAGGTACCTGCCCTTGCTGTCCCAGCTGTAAGCCAGTTACATTATCTCTGATTTGAGATATCTCGCTTACCGTCTCCCTCAACATTTGTGTATTTTCTGATTGAATATTTGTTACACGTGCTACCTTTTCTTTTAACTTCTCCATGTCAGCTGCTATACTATCGTTTACAGTGTCAAACCGGTCATTTATCTCTTGTACAAAAGTTACCTGTGTCGTGGTCAGTTCATCTAATCTTATTCTCTCCTTATTAATTTCCTCCCCTATTCTATTTTCTACTCCTGCAGCGAGAGATTTGGTAGCTTCTAGGTCACTTCTTATAGTACCTACTTCTCGCTGCAGGGCCTCTTTTACAGTCTGGATTTCCCCTGTTATTCCTTGAATTTTGACAGTGATTCTAGCTTCTGTTTCTTTCCCTTGGCTTGTAATTTGACTTAATTTTTTGTCCATAGCTTTGCTCTGATCTAGTAATTTAGCCTCTAGTGATTGGTTCTGTTCTACTAATTTAGCCTCTAGTGATTGACTATGAATAGTCATTTGCGCCATGAGTTTCTGGAACATCTCTTGTAGATTTTCCATTACCCCAGGATTGTCACTTCTCCTATTTACATTTAAGCTACTTACACCATTTACACCCTCATCTATTGATCCTATAACACTGCTTTCCGTTATCTCTTCATTAACAACTTCTAAGTCTTTCTCTGTCTCCATAACTATTTGTTCCCCAGAATTTTCCATTTTAAATTTATTCTGTACGATCTTCTTATTTCTCAAAAGCATTGAACTTCCCCTTTAAATGTTCTAATTTCCCTTCCAAAATACTTATTACTAAGACATTACATAGATATTGATCTCAATGAATGATATTACATTTACAAGAAATATAAATTGAGTATGTGTAACTCACAGTTCTGTTGTACGGCTGTGGTGTTTATGTGATGTCTTTACCAATTTTTGTCGTGCTGCTCGTCGTCTAGTAGGCTCAGTTGATGTCGAAAGAACTTGAACTTCTCTCTTGGTTGGTGGAAAATTTTACTTGTTAGTTGTTTTTGCCGTCTTCTTCGTAGTCTCTGCTGTCCTCATCGTAGTTGTCGTCGGCGGTCTTCTCACTTCTCCTCGTAGTCGTCCTCCGTCGCGTTCTTCTCACTTCTCCTCGTCGTTGTCGTCGTTACATTTCACCCATTTCCTACAATTCGAAGCCCCACCGTGTCGGCGCCATTATGCGGTATACCCGCATGTCAGATTTCAATTGGTTGGTGTTTACTTTTGATTTGGGTTCTAATTGGAGCTATGAGATCTCTTATCCTCAGATGAATGGTTGTAGGAAATGGATTTGTTGTTTGTTGGCTGCTCAGTTGTCTCAATAATACACTGGTTCGTTGCAAAAATGATTTAATTTAATTCTCACTAAGTTCGTTGATTCAGATTGATTTGTAGCGGCGACCACCTGTTACTAAACTTCCTAACGGAATTCTCTTACTTCTTTATACGGCGAATACTTTGCTATTATAAACTTCTTCTGCTGCTTCTCTTACGCTGGTTGCGTTATTCTTGACTTCCCTACATTTCGGACTTAGAAATCTTTACTACTTCTTCTTCACGCGCACTAACACATCTTTCCCCTCGTAGTATGACTGTTGAAGTGAGTTTTCGTCTACTCTGCGATTCAGTTCGTACCTTATTCTGATCCCCACTCTAACTCTTATCACATGACCAAAATAACTCACCCTTCTCCCCATTTCTCAAATCTTACATTATTATTGGTTTCTCATTTTATTTCGATTTTTCTTTATTGGTTAGCAAAACTCATCGAACTCATTGACGTTACATCCCACCGTGAGTTGGGTCACACCTACCCTGGGCTCTTTGTAACGGTATACATCGTTATCACCTCAGCAAAGTAAATCCTTTTAGGTCTTATGCTTGACCGCATCTTGAAAACCTTATTGTTCCTACACATTCCTGGCTATAGTTCTCAGACATTGAACCTTTCCTTAAACAAGGAGGCTAGCGGTCACCTCTTCCTGTCTCTCCGACTTGTGTTCAGATTTTACAGAAATATTTTCTCTCCCTTACATGGATTCTAGCATGTTAGTTGTCTTAAATTATATTCTTCCCATGTTATTCTTAATTAAACCGCTATTTTAATCATTACTCTAATTTAATTCTAATTTCATATTAATATAACAATATTTTATATTAGTTTAGCAAAGCATTTTTATTGATTCATCTTCTTTTTTAATTCTCGTGATTTCGATTAATTCGCCACCTCCTAATCGCTGACTGATACTGCGGTTACAATCTTAGGATGTGGGACCGCAGCATCCCGCGGTCAGCAAAATAGCCCTGAAGCCCCAGAGTCCCTTAAAGGTCCCTAATTGCATAGCCCCCAAGCCTCCCGGTTCCAGTCCCTGTTTATATAGCCCCAAGCCTCCCGGTACCAGTCCCCAATTACATAGCCCAAAGCCTCCCCGTTCCGGTCGCTAATTACATAGCCCCCCCCCCCGCCGCGCGGCTCCAGTCCCTAATTACATAGCCTCCAAAATTCCCGGTTCCAATCCATGATTATATAGCCCCAAACCTCCCGGTACCAGTCCTTAATTACATAGCCCCCAAGCCTCCCCGTTCCGGTCGCTAATTACATAGCCCCCAAGCCGCGCGGCTCAGTCCCTAATTACATAGCCCCCAAGCCTCCCAGTTCCACTGCCTGATTACCTAGCCACCAAGCCTCCCGATTCCAGTCGCTGATTACATAGTCCCCAAGCCTCCCTGTTTCAATCACTAATTACATTGTCCCAAGACTCCCGATTCAAGTCCCTGATTACATAGCCCCCAAGCCTCGTGGTTCCACTCCTGATTATTTAGCCTCAAGCCCCTAGTCGGTGATTATATAGCTCCCAAGCCTCCCGATTCCAGTCCCTCATTATTTAGGCCCCAAGCCTCCCTGTTCAGGTCCCTAATTATACAGTCCCCAAACCTCCCGGTTACAGTCCCTTATTACATAGCCCACAAACCTCCCGGTCCCGGTACCTAATTATTTAGCCCCCAAGAATTTCGGTTCCGGTCCCTAGTTATATAGACGACAAACCTCCCGGTTCCAGTCCATTATTACATAGCCCCCAAACTTCCCGGTTCCAGTCAATAATTACATAGCCCCCAAACTTCCCGGGTGCAGTCCCTAATTATTTAGCACCCAAAACCTCCCGGTTCCAGTCCCTAATGATTTATCCCCCAAGACTCCCAGTCCCGGTCCCTAATTATTTAGCCCCCAAACCTCCCGGTTCCAGTTCCTAATTATATAGCCTCCAAACCTCCCGGTTCCAGTCCCTAATTACGTAGCCCCCAAACTTCCCGGTTCCAGTCCCTAATTATATAGCTCCCAAACCTCCCGGTTCCAGTCCCTAATTATATAGCCCCCAAACCTCCCGGTTCCAGTCCCTAATTACATAGCCCCCAAACTTCCCGGTCCCGGTCCCTAATTATTTAGCCCCCAAACCTCCCGGTTCCAGTCCCTAATTATATAGCCCCCAAACCTCCCGGTTCCAGTCCCTAATTACATAGCCCCCAAACTTACCGGTCCCGGTCCCTAATTATTTAGCCCCCAAAACCTCCCGGTTCCAGTCCCTTATTATATTGCCCCCAAACCTCCCGGTTCCAGTCCCTAATTACATAGCCGCCAAGCCTCCCGGTCCCGGTCCCTAATTATTTAGCCCCGAAACCTCCCGGTTCCAGTCCCTAATTATATATCCCTCAAACCTCCCGGTTCCAGTCCCTAATTACATAGCCCCCAAGCGTCCCGGTCGCTAATTATTTAGCCCCCAAACCTCCCGGTTCCAGTCCCTTATTATATAAACCCCAAGCTTCCCGACTCCAGTCCCTAATTACAAAGCCCCCAAACCTCCCGGTCCCGGTCCCTAATTATTTAGCCCCCAAACCTCCCGGTTCCAGTCCCTAACTATATAGCCCCCAAACCCAGCGTTTACAGTCCCTAATTACATAGCACTCAAGCCTCCCGGTTCCAGCCCCTAATTACATAGCCCCCAAACTCCAGGCTCCAGTCCCTAATTACATAGCCCCCAAAACTCAAGGCTCCAGTCCCTAATCATATCGCCCCCAAGCCTCTTGTTTCCAGTCTCTAACTGCATAGCCCCGAAGCCTCCCGGCTCCAGTCCCTAATCATGTAGCCCCCAAGCCTCCTGGCTCCAGTCCCTAATTGCATAGCCGCCAAGCCTCCCGGCTCCAGTCCATAATCATATAGCCCCCAAGCCTCCTGGCTCCAGTCTCTAATTACATAGCCCCCAAGCTTCCCGGCACCAGTCCCTAATTACATAGCCCCCAAGCTTTCCGGTTCCAGTCCCTAATTACATAGCCCCCAGGCCTCCTGGCTCCAGTCTCTAATTACATAGCCCCTAAGCCTCCCGGCTCTAGTCCCTAATTACATATCCCCCAAGCCTCCTGGCTCCAGTCCCTAATCATATAGCCCCCAAGCCTCCTGGCTCCAGTGCCTAATCATATAGCCCCCAAGCCTCCTGGCTCGAGTCTCTAATTACATATCCCCCAAGCCTCCCGGCTCCAGTCCCTAATTACATAGCCCCCAAGCCTCCTGGCTCCTGTCCCTAATCACATAGCCCCCAAGCCTCCTGGCTCCAGTCCCTAATTACATAGCCCCCAAGCCTCCCGGCTCCAGTCCCTAATTACATAGCCCCCAAGCTTTCCGGTTCCAGTCCCTAATTACATAGCCCCCAAGCCTCCCGGCTCCAGTCCCTAGTTACATAGCCCCCAAGCTTTCCGGTTCCAGTTCCTAATTACATAGCCCCCAAGCTTTCCTGTCCCAGTCCCTAATTACATAGCCCGCAAGCTTCCCGGCTCCAGTCCCTAATTATTTAGCCCCAAGCCTCCCGATTTCGTTCCCTAATTACATAGATCTAAAGCTTGCTAGTCAAAACAGGTAACCGTTCCAGTTTGGTGTTGTAATGTTTGATGAAGTATTACACACTTCTGTTGGAAGATGTTACATGTTTTGCGTTTATGATAAGTAAACACGACCTTAGCATCCAAACAAACTGATCCTCTAATGCAAAAACTTGAATTAGTGGTTGGTTTTGTTCTTCAATGTTAACTGAGGTACACCACAAGGAGGCGAACTGACTCGCATCCCAAAATATTCCACATTTATCAGCATCGTAATTATCACTTTATTTTCTGTAAGCTACTTATAATGTATCCGCTTTAAATGCTAAATTATTTTGACATTCAAAACCCATTGGTTTGCATTCACAAACCAAATATGTGGTTCAGAAAGTTTCCGATTTCATTTCTGGAATACTAGTTATGTACAAGTACCAAGTTTTGTTTCTTTCGCCACCAGCTTTGTTTCAGATGAAATGTAAATCCTTGGATTCGAACATCAGTCCATACTTCTCTTCCAGCATTCATGACACTTTCTTCAAAGTTAGAATATTTTGATATAAAGAATTTCACACCCAGGCTATTACATTTATTAACAACTGTTGAAATATCTGCTTATATAATGAAGTTTTCTTGTCCTTCAACAAACATTGGAATGAAATGTCCCTTAACGAGCCCATGGATAGTAAATAGCTGACAAAAAGAACTTTGTGGAATACTTCGAAGTTCTATCAGCATATGTGTCACATTGACTGAGTACTCTGAAGTTTCCGGATTCCCAAAATATTACAACGTTCTTCGTAGAATCGTTGTGTAGCAACAGCTCGACAACGTCTACAGTTTTCACATTTAATGTGTTCAGAACATCATGAACCTCCTCTATACTTGTAGATAATTTTGACTGAATTTCCCTCCTAGCTTTGTATATGGACTTACGTAAACTGTGTACAACTCCAGAGGTTACTTCTTACGTGTTTTCTCTCTTCAGTTGCTGGTATATTAGTTTTGATGGCCTTTCACATATATGTATATTCCTTAGCCTTTCTTTTTAGATTACAAAGTACTTTCTGTCTCTAAATTTTGTCACTAGTGGTGCCGCGTGGTTATGGTCCTCTTGAATATCCAGGACATCTATCTCTTCAATGGATGAGGTTTTAATAAAGCTTTTACAGCTTTTAATATTGCACGTTTATCGCTTTACCCCACTGCTTAAACAGATCTGAAGTCTGAAAATGTAACCGTTACGAAGAAGAATCTTCCTTCCTGTCCTACTCACAGTAATTTCAGTTTTGTCGGAAAACATGTTAACTGTGAACAAATTTGCTGTACACTGAAAGAAATCTATAAAAATGTTACACACACCCATTCCACCCACCTGCTGGGTAATTACACCGGTTTCGCGGGAGGCTTGGTGGCTGCTACCTGCAAAGCTTACCTGAGCACCGGAGGCGTCGGTCCCGCACCCGGATCTAGAGACAGATTGTGGCTTGATCTCAAATTAGTGAAGCTACATAATAAACAATAGTTGGTGTTAACCATCTTCCTTGTTAAAATGTACATGGTGTTCATATTTATCTGTGGTTTACCGCGTAAAATTTGACGTCATCATTAGCATAACTGACGGAGCGAGTTTATATACAATTCCTCTAGCGGCTTGCGATCGTACTTGATCTATGACGGCAGTGTTGAAGGCTCCCTCTACAGGCAGGTAAATATACTATTTGAGAGTTGGGTCTGCCCGCGTAATATAAAGATGCGTAATTTCGCCTGGTGCGTAGATACGATAACTGTTGTGGCTTGTTTTAATTAATGTGAACATTTAATGATGGATATAAACTCAGCATTATTTGTAAACACAACACTTTGGAGGAAGATCGGATTAGGTGTTGTGAGTAAGCACAAGTATACCGAGTGGCTTGGCTAAGGCGGTTTCGTCTGTGGCCCTGGTTCGATTCCCGTAGCCGACCTTCGGGGTTTTCTCTGGTATACTCTGATTTTAAGTTTCGCGGCCCGAGACCAGCGAGAGAATACTTGCGGCCACCTAAGCGTTCTTCTTATTTTGGGATTTTTTTTTTAATTTACGTCCAACAGTAAGTCATGTCGGACGATGAATGAAATGGGTGAAATGACATTCAAATGAGCCCAGGGTCAATGGGGCTTTTCTTTTTGTTCCATTTATATCCCGTGTTCAACTGCAGAGGTCATATCGGCTGCCTTTCACCTTTGGAACATATCGCGATGATGTTAATTCGTATACGTTGTACTTTCATCATTAGATCACGCACACATTCGCAGTCTTATTCATACTTGCATTCCTCTTGGTTGTATGAAAAATCCCCACTCACAGCCGGGGATCGAACCCGGGAACCCTTGCATAGCTGGCATGTGCTCTACCGACTGAGCTGCGGGGCCAGCCTTATGGGGCTTATACTCGTAGTTAGTTAGTTATTCATCATTCAGACTAAGGAAAATCCCAGGAGAAAACCTTGTCCCGATAACTCGCCCTACTGAGATTCGAATTCCGGACCTCTTAAACGTGACTCAGACACGCTACCACCTGCGTTACATAGACGGGAATTGGGTACGCGCAGCAGTAGGTATATTGGTTGTGGGTTGAACCCTTGCTTGTTAAACTGACCAGTAACATGATATGTTCAATAATTAGAGGAACATGCAACGCATGCCCCTCTGTACTCGATAAAAGAACTCTCTGTAACTCAATGCTTACAAGAAGCTTAGACATGTATAATTATTATATATACATGTTCATAAAATTTGTTTCTGCATGTCGCAGTAGAAAGTTAAGTTTCCTTTTCATTAGTTATTAGGTTTTAACTTTTTATAGAGATTATAGACAAATATGTATTTAAGAACGTAAAAGGCGGTAAATTTATTATGTTTATATTAGATACTGAAAGGTTAACGGAAAAAAAATGATTTACCAAGACTTGTGTTGCAAGCGCAATCTCGGAATGACCCTCGCGTGTGGCTACTTATGGCAACAATATATCATAGTCCAGTGCAGTTCTCTCGCTTCTTCTTTTTTATTTCTCCATACCTTATATTTTATCAAAAACTGAGCATGCTTTATATTACTTAAACGGCCAATATGCTGTCCAAATGGTACGGCGACCTACATGATTTACGTGTCAACACAATGGAGTCAATATTCTTTAAGTTATCTGCTGTTTCTTGAGATGTTTGTGTTTTAGGAAGCCCTTCACTTAAATTGTAATATTCAATAGCAAACAGTTTGTGAAACTAGCAACAGAAACTATATGGAAGTTAAATAAAGGCAAATTATTTAGATCTGTATCGAGTTGAATGCTGATTAAGATGTTATTATTTATAATGTAGAGTTGCTACTGATATTGAACACTGTATTTCCTGTACATCTCGCGTATTGTTGTGCTGCTCGAACCTTTATCATGGATTTATCTTTGGTAATAGATACCTCTCAGATAACGTACCGATTACTCCACGTGGAGTGAACACATATCTGTCATTGGTTACACCTGCGAATTCCATTGGCTGAAGTGATGCGTTCATTGTTGCTTAGTACAGAGCCGGGCAGCGCAGTAGTTCCCCTCTCATCTAACAAGAATAATCAGTACGTTATCTGAGAGGTTTATATTGAGAAAGACAAAGCCATGGTAACGGTTCGAGCAATAGGACAATACCTCACAAGCCCAAGAACCCTTACAGTCTGTCATCAAGCAAGGGCCGCGAAGTGTAAGAGGGGAAGGTGGTTGCTATGGTAATGTAAACAAATGTTGCCAGATTGGTTAAACTGGTGAATTGCATACTCTGATAGCTCAAACCTATGTTTATGTTTCAAGTGTTGAGAGGATAAAGAAAGGGGGTATCTGCATTACTTCCTGTCTGCTGTTGGGCAACATTGCGGAACCTCACGTGGAGAAACAGATGACCTTCATGTATCTTCTTTTAAAAATCAGACTGTATGTATATGCAATTTAAAATCAGTAAGCGCTTGGGCATTACAGATGGGTATTTTTAGATAAAAGTTATATCCTCCAAAGTTAAGTCTATTCGGACGTGTATGAAATTCTAAAATAATGTTCAAATGAGCCCAGGGTCCATAGAGCCTAGAGCTACCAACTCCGTTGTCAGTAGAAGAACTGAAACATAAGATTTGAGAATGAAAACACTTAATGTTCCTAAAAATGAAAGTTAAATACCTAATATGGTTTACAGCACAAGATAAATTACAGATTTTAAATGGTCACACAGCTAAGCATGATCCCTAATTATTATCGGAGTGTCATTCTTGTGTCTTTGGCTCACAAGAAAACTAATAGGAACAATAAACAATTTCATTGTTTGTTTGTATTTTAGTAACTAAAATTCAGAAAATATAGACTAGGAAAAAGGAAAAGAAAAGAAGGAAACCAAAACAATGTGATGTTTCGAATCTAGCCCTTGCAGCACCATATGCCCACAGCTAACCATCTCGACCACCTGCCATGCATTGTATGTCCTCGTTGGGAAAGCATTCATTACCTTGTAGTATTATAAGCATGAAAAACCGTCGTTTATTTAAGCTTTTCACAGCTTCTTGGTCCTTATTAAGGGCTGTAAGTATTAAGGCTGGGTCGTATATTACCGAATAGAAGGGCAGAGATGCAATAACGACTTTTGTGCTTAAAGGGCCAATGTTTTCACAGAGACTGCGGGTTGCACAGTTCAGAATTAGGGGCAGTTGACACACCTGGTATGTATATATATGTAGTATCTTCAGTTATTTTTGTTCCATTTATACTCCGCCTTTAACTACAATGGTCATATCGGCGGCCGTTCTATTTAGGAACATATCAAAGGTATTAACTTGTATTCGTTGAGTTTCAATAATTAGATCACGCACATATTCGCACTCTCATTCATACTACCACACTCTGGGGAAGATGAGGAATTATCTTGGTCGGAGAAAAATCCCCACCCCCATATCGGGACTCGAACGCCGGACCCCTAGCACGAAAAGCAGGTGCTCTACCGACTGAGCTACGGGACCAGCCATCTTCAGTTTTCTTTCAGCTAAAAGCATGATTTGTGTTAATAGCAAGTTAATGAAATAGTGATATATACCCATATTTTAAGAGATTAGTATAAAAACTGAAAAATCCAATGCCATATTTGAGCCATGGATACTCCATTCTCTACTTGGCACCTCTATCCGTTGAGCTACCATGGCAGCATGCCGCCATTACATTAAATTCTCCAGCTGATTGAATTTTTCAGTTCTGCTTCTAAACTAGTAAACGTTACCTACACAGAGTTTGTGTGTTAGAACAAGCACCCATCGCTGATTCTCGTATAAATAGAAAACTATAATAATACAAAGGATGTTAAAAGCCTGGATATTAAGTAATTACTAATTATAAGCTGCCATTGTTTAAATAATCTTGAATTGAGACTTCTCTCATATTCTGCCAGAAGGATGTGAATCAGCAAGATAATTTAATTTCATGCCAGTATGCTACCATGGCAGCTCAGTTGTACAGCAGCATCACATAGGGTGGAAGATATGTGGCATTGCATTGTTCAGTTCTGATTCTTATCTTCTAAAGTTTACTTACTATTTATGTATTACCTGTCAGTGATTGCCCTTATAAATGGAAAACCCATATTTAAATTTGTTTTAGAGTACTTTATTTCATACTATGGTATACACTGACATCTCCACTATTTACTGTCCATCAATATATGACTAATGCCCAACAAATTAAAATTACCATTTCCTAATACATCTGCATTCCAAACAAATAATTTGCTCATTAAATTTGTACAAGAGGTACAATTTTATCATCATGCTATACAGGTTACCTATGTTTCAGACTACTGCTACTATGCTACTTCTGATGCACATCATAACCTATCTCGCTAGCCACAAAATGCTGTATGTGCTTCTTTCAGGATGTAGTAATATAATTTGCACATCAGAATTTTGTACTCTTTCGTTTATATTAGGTTCCATTCTTAGCTCAGTAGGCTTATAGTGACAGGAGTTAATGAAAAATTGAAATCAGTATCAAGTATATTATTATAAATATTTTTGAAAATGTTCATATTGCATCTTTAGAAGATACTGAACATGAATACCAATTTTGTATGTATAAATTTTATACTTTTGATGTATGACACTCTTGTACCTGCACACATATGGACCTTTATCTAACAATGCTGTTTTGTATTCAAAGGGGCCCAAAAAATATAAATAACAAATAGTTGCAATAAATACACTACCTACATACCGAGTACATGGTAGAGAAACTAATAAATGAAAGAGAAATAAAGAAACTGCGTTTCTTCTCTGTTAGATGATCACTTATTAACTTATTGTGCATTAACATGATACAGAATAGTCAGAAGGTTTTAAAGTAGACATCTTATCAAACTTTGGCAGTTTAATACTGACTTTATTTCCATGCCATTTCTTCTTTCCAATCATTTCTTCAAAAATTTTGTTCAACCTATTGTGTTTATTGTCTTGTCATCTGGTAGTCCTTTTTATTTGTATACCACATTAGCATATTATTACACCAGAGAATATTACTCGTATATTATCCCTATTTGGCACTATTATACTATTCTATACTATTACACACTGGTATATATTATCACAAAGTATGGTTTTCCTATGTATCTAAAATATTTCCAGCTTTATCTTTGTGGTTTCGTCAAATAGTTATCTCTGCTACCCTTTGACTCTTGACTCCCATTTATAGGTGACAAACTAGTTGTGCTTCCAGAACGTTATTCATATTGAACCTGCAACACAAAATTTGAATCATTGTTTCAACATCCATTTCTTATAAATATTAAAAGCAGAAGCATTATTAGCAGTGAAGTATTCTTCATTTTTGAGTGTAAACAAACTCAAAAATCCATTTCTTATTCTAATTCATTCTTAATGAACGAAACTACTTCTACTACTTCTATGCTCCTTACATCTGCTTCTGAGAGCTAGAAACTTTTTTGATCAGTACTATGATCACACTGTCATCTAAATGCTATACTTTAATAGTTAAAAGGAAAAAAAAGCCTATGAAACCATATAGTCATATAATTTTATCGTTTGGGGAAAAAGATTAAAGAAACTGACATTCCACAATGTATACACGCATTCTATTTGTGCCTGGATATTTATAGCCATGGTTACAGTTAACATATCAATTTAAGTGTGTACAATCTAGAAATATGTGGTGCATATGATTGTCCAATTGTTTCAATCAGGCATTTGGCTTGTGAATATATTTGCTGGTGTTTATAATTAGGCAGGAACCTGATATTACACTTGCACATTAACGTCAAAAAAGGCAATTTCATATTAATTGCTTTATAGTTATATAGTAAGTTGATCAAATTTTAAGTTCAACAACAAATTTGAAGATTTTCTTTAACCATTTCTAATATAACTGACATTTGTCTTAACCCTTTCACTGCTGAAGTATTAACAAGCTCACAGATCCTCCATGCTGAATTATTTTTGATAAACATTAATTAGTATATTCTTTAAAATTCCATGCAGAATTAACATATAATATTCTGAAACACTCACCAAAGTTGCTGTAGATGAATGCCGAGTAACACAATTAAAAATAAAGAGTTTCAAAATAGGGAAAATATACCATATACAACACACTTTACAAAGGGTTGTCCAAGGGCCACAATAGAAACACTAAAAGCTGCTATATGATGATCAGAATTTTGATGTCTTAACTTGTAAAGTGACACTTTAACAAAATATTGATGAACAGAAATGTATTAACAATTCAGAGTTATCCAAATTCTAGTGTATATAGTATTTTTCTATGAGTATGCAGCAGATTTGGCTATAAATTGTATATATTGGTAGAAATTACCACCTCTACTTTCAAAATCTGACTTCTGTATGGTAAATTTCAAAACAGGGGTGCAAACATAAACTCACATTGCATTTGGCACACATATACTTTGATTCTTTTCTTTTTTCTGTCCAATAGTGGTGTTGGAGCATACATGACATCTTCTGGCAAGCTTTTTTAATTTGCTGTCGATGGTATTACTGACATAAAATGGCGTTCTGTCCGTCTTGTGGGTTGGTCACCAGATAAAGGCCTCCCAGGTTTACTTGTTAGTCTTGGTGTATGAAATTCTTGTAAAAGTTCAGTAATTAGAGTAAGTTGAAAGTCAGCGAGTGTAACATTCTTACCAGTTTTGAAATTATACAGTGAATGTGCATTTAGAAGTGCCATGTCTAACAGATGAAAGAAGAATTTTCTGTACCACTTCAAAGTCTTCCTTACACACACGAGGGAGCCTATCATCATGTCTGATCTGTCAACAGCACCCATATTCTTATTGTAGTCCATAACACAGTTTGATTTCATTATTTGCATTTTAGTCTTTTTGTCCACTTTGCCTGTCAGTCTCATTGAATCTGCGTGGAAGGTAGTTAGCATACAGACCTCCGTCTGTCCAACCACTTTATTGCTAACTTACTGTGTGTATGTGCAAATTCTAACTGTCCCTTCTCTAATTTTGCTGTGAGTCCTGACATTCCTTTCCTGTTCCTTCTAACACTGCCGCAAGCATTTGTTTCATTTATATGTAGACAACTATAAAGAAGAGGACCCGAATAGCAATTGTCTAGCCACAAGTTATGCCATTTATGTAGGTACTTTGTAGCGAGGGTTTGTACCACAGCCCCTGACACTCCAAGGTCACGGTTATCAACAATTTCTGTGGTATTGCCTGTGTACACAATGAAGTTTAGAAACCAGTCTGACAATCACAAAGCACAAACACTTTTACACCAAACCTGTGTCTTTTGGAAGAAATGTATTGTTTGAACGAAAGGCGACCTTAGAATAGCATAAGGCTTTCGTCAATGCAGAGGTTTTGAAGTGGTGAGATTAATTTGCTGAAAGTACGTCTAAAATGTTCAATAAAAGGTCTCAATTTGTGCAATCTGTCTCTTGTATTTTGTGTTTTATGGTCATTGAAGAGTAAAAGTCTTAGAAGTAAAGATACCGATCCCTGGACATGTAGTCTGCAAATTGCGGAGTAGCAATAAGGGGACTTTTTGTCTAATATTCTACTATTGTATGCTTTTTTACTCTAGTCATAAGCATCGTCAAGGCAAAGAAAATATATAGTTCTTCAGGAGAAGTATCTGTCTATGTCTGTAGTTTCACGCAAGAACGTGAAATACTTATTGGTCTCATTTGCAATATGATACATAATATGCAATGGAAAGAATAACTTGATAATATTAGCCACTGTAATATTTTCATTAAAATCTGCTTGCATACCTGAATTTTGCTCATCAAAAGAGTAAATTACTGGCCTGAATGGACCCTGCTGCCACTAAAAGGAAGAATCAATACATCTTCTTTTAGGCATGTTGCATGGGTTCAGATTCTACATCACTGTCATCACTCTCCCTATTTATAATATTATCTACGTTATAACTTTCAATTTCACTGTTATCAAACTAAAAATCTGATAAATCGGATGATACTGCATCCTGCACGACATGTGACCGCTTGCTGGAGGAAGCCATGATTTTGTACAGCCCGAGTCACGTGACCGGCTTGCACCACGTACAAATGCTTTCAAGAAATATGCTTTTTTTAATTTTTTTTTAATAGTGGCGGCCCCACACCCGCCGCCCCCGGTGACGATCGTCCGCCTGGAGGCTACATCGTCTCCCCATGCACATGCGGGAAGGGTGCTGTAATGTTAGTATACGTGCATTAGCATGCAAAATGGGGATTTGTTTGTTATGGTCGGGTTCCGCTAAAGCACCCCGGTTAGTGTCGGTTAATTCTACCCTTGCTAGCATGTAGACCATACTAGCGCGTCTGTTGGCTTTACGGGCGGCAGCCATGAAAAAGCCCTGACTGACACCCGCGGTTAGTACGTGCAGCATGCATAAGGAATTAGTGAAAGGGATGCAGATTAGAGCTACGGCTTAAAATTAGATGAGATGAAGGTGATATAATGTTTAAACGAAATGGTTATGTGGCGTGGGTTTTACCTTCGGTGTCCGCTCAGTGTTGTGTTGTCCTGTTGTAATTGTAGACGTCCTTTATGGTGTAGTGTATCTGAAACTATGGAATATGTGATTACATAAGATGTTCAATGGCACAAGGCAGTTGAGGTATTCCAGGACCTCTTCGGGAGTTGTTTCGTTTGATAAGTTTCGGCTAAATAGTGAGAGGGGTCGTTTGTGTCTGTTGGTGGCAGTCTGATATTGCCCTAATTCCTGTATTAGCGGGTTTGAGTTTTTGGCACAGTTGGCGTATAGGTCTGCTGCAAGCTTTTTAATAAATTGTTCTACGGTGTGCATATGTAATTCTTTCTGAAGGAGTTTGGAGGGAGCGATGAATGGTACTTTAGCTATGATTCGCAATATTTTGTTCTGAATTGTTTGTAGTGTGTGTAGATGGGATTTGGCTGCATAACCCCAGACGGGTGCTGCGTATGTGAATATCGGTCTGAGTAGAGTTTTATACAGGGTAAGGCCCAAGTTAGTTTGGAGGGTGGAACTGTAATTTATGATGGGGTATAGTTTACGCAATTGAGCGCCGGTCTTGTGCCGGACATTCTTTATACGTTTTGCCCAGGTTAGGCCTTTGTCCATCGTAACACCCAGGTAGGTGACTGAGTCCTTCCAGTTAATGGGGGTGCCAAAAAGTTGTAAAGGTGGATGGCTTTTGGATTTTCGCTCTGTGTTTTGCTCGTTTGGTAAAGATGATTGCTTGGGTTTTGCCCGCGTTGAATTTTATTCTCCACTGTGTGGACCATTGCTCAAGCGAAGTAAGGGCGTGCTGTAGTCGCTTAGAGATGAACTTTATGTCGCCAGATTGAGCCATAAGGGCAGTGTCGTCGGCATATAAGGAGAGTTTAACATTGTCAGTTTTGGGGATATCATTCATGTAAATGCAGAAGAGGGTCGGACCCAGTACACTTCCGTGGGGGACTCCAGCCTGAATTGGTCTTACGGTGGAGGAATGGTTATTGACGCAAGAATAAAAGGTTCGTTTGTGCAAGTAGTTTGCTATAAGTTTGACGGCAGTGTCTGGAAAATGGTAATGGCTAAGTTTTCTGAGTAAGCCAGCATGCCATACCCTGTCGAACGCTCGTTCCATGTCGAGGAACACAGCGCCCGTGCTCTTACGGATGTTGAAACCGGATGTGATATGTTCTGTAGTGCGGAGGAGTTGTAGTGTTGTTGAATGTTGTGTACGGAAACCGAATTGCTCATTAATGAGAATGTTGTGTTTCTTCAGATGAGAGTTGAGGCGCTTGAGGATTACCTTTTCTAGGAGTTTGCTGAGTGTGTTGAGTAGACTGATGGGTCTGTAGTTTTCGGGCTTGGAAGTGTCCTTTTTGGGTTTCGGAATATGTTGTATTTTTGCTGTTTTCCAGGATTCAGGAAAAACGCCATTTTGGAGTGTATAGTTAAAGATATTCGCCAGTGCCTGTAGGGCTAGTGGTGGTAGATGCTTTAAGGCAATGTTTGGTATGCGGTCAGGCCCAGGGTCTTTCTTGTTATGCATGTGCTTGATTAACCACGCAAGTTCAGCTGGATTGGTCTTGCGTAGTCGATCGTGGGTCTGTCTGTTTCTGAGGTCAGATGTAAGGGCTTCTGTTTCTGCAACAAAGACCGGGTTCTGTGGCTGAGAATTTGGGACGAGAGTGTCTTGTAGGTCATCCGCAAGAGCCTCCGCCGCAGGGCTTCAAATTTTATATGATAGACAGCAGCACACAGCAGAGAAAGAGTTAAAACCTGAACCAATACATCCCCAATAGATGGCAGACTAACACTGCCTGGAGAATGCTATATTTAGTGACATTTATTTCTGTTTACCAACGTCAACTTCTGTGTGTCGGCAATGCTTCGGCATCCGCAAGGAGAATAGTGAACCACACTGACGGAACAGTTCCGACATCTGCAGTGAAAGGGCTAATAATAAGGGGAGGTCATTACGGAGGATTTCCAGATAGCGCGCTCCTGTTAGATGCCCCTCGAAGAATAATAGTCCACCAAGGTGATCTCTCAAGATTCCACACCACACATCTACATCCCACTGCTCTTGGACTGCTGCCTTCCTGACCCAATGAGGATTATCAACACTCCAATAGCGCATGTTGTGGCGATTTACAGTTCCCTTGTTGTGGGATCTTGATTCGTCAGAAGACAGTATCCTGGATGCGAATCCTTAATAATTTGCTATTCGCTCCGGCAAGCTTTCACAAAAGGTCACTTGAGCTGCGAAGTCTCTCCGTGAAGTGCATGCTGTAGGTAAGGATGAAATTTATTAGTCTTCAAAATTGACACTACGGATGACTCGCTGATGTTTACCTTCTGATCAACTGTCGGTGTGCTAGTATGCGGATTGTTCTGGATGGCTCTATAACACCCGATCTTGCTGGTGCGTGTCTAACAGGAGGCATTTTCGCAAGTGAAGTTGTTACACGCAGCCGCCTTTTCACATTCCGGAAAGTGTTTGCTGTTGTTTATGTCCTATTCGGATATCTCTCCCGATGTAGATGCTGATCCGTTGGCGTGTTTGTTCTTGCATCTCCATAGATCAAATGCATATCTAAGTACTCGCCTGTTCAATACATAATGAAAGATTGGCACAAAATAGGTATTGGGCGACCGCGTACGCGTAGGGAACGAAGGGGTGTGCATACATAATAACACACTACATCATGCCAGTCCATGGGGCAAAAGTCATTATACCGGTTCTATTACAAAATGCAGAAAACCAAAAACGATTTAAATTATAGGCAATGTCCTAAACCCTCAGGGACTTTAGATTATTGTGAATTCGGTTTCCAAGTTTTAATGAACATAAACAAATATTTGCAATGCTGAGACTGGAACCAGTGTCATTTCTGGATTAGAGCTCAGTAGACGTCATCATACTATTTAGGTATTTCGAGACCAGACTGAAAGCACGATCTGTGTTCAATAAAAACGACTTGTATGCCTGGCGCTATGCCATTGCAACTTCGCGAGTTTTCGTGCTTGATTTAGCCTTCTAAGACAGTTTTAATCATTTTTTGGGCGTTTTAATATTATTACTCAAATGGTAAAAACTCTTATGCACCTTAATTGGGATGCAGGAGACAGTTTACGCAAAAATGTAAATAAACCGTTGTTTTATATGTCCGTTTTGACTCCACGGGTCCGTGATAGATGAAACTTGCCTCTAATTTTTTTGAATTTTTGGCAGCCAGTCGCTGCTCCAAGTACAAGGATCCGCCTTTTTCTTTTTAGCTGGCGTTGCTAGTGTACTAATATCATAGGTCCATCTAGGCGTTTACCGAATTACGTTGCTATGTATACTCTAATAAAAAGCTTGTAAAATCGGCTCGCACTCAGTAAAGGATTCGTATGTTTTTGAGGTGTACTTTATCGAGGAGTACGTTCTGTCCCTTAAACTGCTATTTCTCGGAATTTTGCGCATTTCTCTCTCTCTCTCTCTCTCTCTCTCTCTCTCTCTCTCTCTCTCTCTCTCTCTCTCTCTCTCTCTCTCTCTAAGAACGTCAAGCAATGCATTTTAGTAAGCGCAAAACTAGACCAAGGCGAACATGCCGTTTGACGGGTGGTCTACCTTCCATTAAATAAGCGCCGGTTGACTCACCTGATACAATGTGATTGAAAATAAAGCTTAGAATATGACGTTATATTTATTCACATTTTCATTTCAGATTCATCATTATTAAACTAACAAGAGATATTGTTTCATTATTAACTGCAACAATAATATCTAAAATTACATACATAATTTTGTATAGCTTAACATATAAAGTCACGTGTTTATATTACGGCAATGGCCTGTTTGTACAGACTGATCACGCTTCAAAAAACTATTTGTATTACCAAATACTACTTATAGTTACGGAAATTATTTACTATGAAAAACTTTCTCTTAACGACAGCTTTTTTAATCAGAAAAGTAAAATAATTGAAATTAATTGTTCTTTCACACTGGCCGTGTGTAGGCTAAATTGTGGAAATGTAGAGTCAGACTGAAAAATTCAATGCCATAGCCGGGATTTGAACCACGGATCTCTTGGTTTCCGTCCAGCCGTTCTATCATTGAGCTACTATGGCCAACGTACCGATATGACATTAAATTCTCCAACTGACTCGTATTTTCCCGGTACACCACTTAGGAGTTCTCATAAACACACGAGACAGCTACCTTAATGGCGACTTACAACATGTAAGTACTTTAAGACCCGGGCTTTATAGTTAACCACTATTAGATCAATTAATGGAATTTAATTGTTCATTCACACTGGCCGTGTGTTCAAATCCCGGCTATGGCATTGAATTTTTCAGTCTGACTCTCCATTTCCACAGTAAAATAATTGATAATCATTGGGAAAATGAATGGAATACTGAAACAAGAAGCTCGATGTTGATGATTTGTATACGACAATAGTGACGGAACATTACTGATGATATATTTGACATTACGCCTTTGTCAGTTTAGTGAATCACCTTTTTAGAAATTATTCCCGCTGTACAAATTGATCACATTAAACTTATTTATGTTACCGTGATCTTTCAGCAATGACAAAAATTATTTAATACCAAATGTGTAGTAACCAATTTAGTTGATTTTCTCTCTTTTCTCCATTATGAAAATTCCATAAGATGGGCTGTTTAACCTCATTTTCATAATTTAAAACATATTACAATAAATTATTTCGTGGATATATATTTAATGAATTTATAATGATTTAGGTTATATTTCATTATTTTGCACCCGTGTTGCGTATAATAATTGGCTAACCTTACATAAAAGACCCGGAACTCCCAAAGTCGTCCATTTGTATTTCGTCCCTTACTGTACGCCAACTTACTAATACTTCACTCTTCTTATTTCTATATATGAAAACGACCGCATCACTGGTCACTGAAGGTCAACACGCTTCAACGATTTGTCGAGTAGTATGTCTTAGCTTTTTGCTTTAAACAATGCTTCCCTCTCTGTTACAAACCCATACGAGCTTTATTTTTAAAATGTAGGGGGTTGTGGTTAAAGATAAATGCACTTTTTCAACCGGGAGACGAAGTCGGCGCTTCTTAGGTTTTCACAAATGTTTTAATCTGATGTTTATTGCTCTACAATGTACGTAGGATATACTGAAAATTTCTAAATATTTTGGAATTTCCATTCTACGATGTGAAACATCAGTACCCGAATAAACGTTATATGTATACATTCGTATATAACAAACTTGAAACATAGTTCATATAGTTAACAGCGGACGTCCTGTATTTAAGCTAAATGTTTCCACACAGATATATGTTCTGAGGCCTCGCGAGCTCAAAAGAGATATACGAGACGTGTCCGTAAAATAAGGTATCCAAGGCGCTGGAGCCGTGACGAACGCTATTAAGCGAGATCCGGCAACACTGGCATGTAAGGTGCATTCACCTCTTCAAATTCCCACCACAACGAACCCGTTGCAACCATTAGTCTTGGCTGGGCAGCCATTTGCGATGGACCTTCCTATCACTTCCGCGAAGCCTATGGGTCACAGTGTATGCACGTCAAAAAACGTGCGAAAGTGGGTCAGAGACTTCAAAGACGGACGTACAGACGTCCATGACGAACAACGTTCAGGTCGTCCTTCGGTTTCAGCCGAAACAATTGCAAAAGTGGAGCAAGAAATGCTTCAAGATCGGCGAGTGACAGTTCGCGAGCTGTGCGAACTTATCCCTGAAATCAGTAAGACTATGATTGACAAGATTTTGACCGAAGATTTGCATTATCGCAAGGTGTGTGCGAGGCGGGTCCCCAAAATGCTCCTGGCCCAGTTTGGATGGGACATCCTCATCCGCCCCCCCCCCCTACAGTGCAGACTTAGCACCTAGTGATTATCATCTGTTTACTGAGTTGAAGTCACACCTGGGTGGAACACATATCCAGACCTACGATGATTTGAAAAACTAGGTTGAGCGCTACCTGCGCAACTTGGCGAGAGAGTGCTATGACAAGGGTATACAAAAACTGCCACAGCGCATGCAAAAGTGCATCGATCGACATGGTGATTACGTTGAAAAATAGCTTAAGTTCCTCCTTTCAACCAATTTAACATTCATTGACAATGAAAATGTTTTCTATATTAAATAAAATTGGAGATCTTATTTTACGCACACGCCTCGTATGTAGTAAAGTTCCGTACGTGTGCTTAAGTGTGTTTTAGACCAGCATAACTAAACTATGAAAAGCAGCTTATAAGAAGAATTTTCGAGATTCCGCCCATCCCAAGCAGTTCCGTGCATCAAAAATGTTTCAAAATTTTCATTTTTGAAACATGCCTCTAGCGATTTTGATTAGATACCATAAACTTAAGATATTGAGTATCGAGTGCGAGTACCTGGCATGGAGAAAATCAGTGAGTCAAACAATTGTATCACCTTTGTTATTTGGCGGCAGAGCATCCACCAGCTGGCGTCACAAAGCCGGAAGCGAGCCGCATGGTTACTGCGGAAAAACCTTTCGAGACGTTCCAATTAGACAGCGCAAGAACATTCAACTTCGAGAATATTCTCCCACGCCCGACAGAGTATAAAAGCACTTGGCCAATAGTTAGTCCCTCGCTCAGAGATGAGTTAAGTTGACGAGGAAAACACGAGCATTGTCAACAATGTTAACGATTTTAGTTACAAATAAACAAGTCGTGTCGTTTTTGTCACAATAGTTTAATTGAATAAATATCTTGAAATATTTTAAATGTCCTCGAAAGTACTGTCGCGAATCCATTATTACGACTGGCATCATACGCGCTAAAAGGGTTCGCGCTGAGCGATAACGCGGCTTGTTTACACAAAGGAACTGATAGGCAGCACAGTGAGGAAATAAAGAGCCTTCAAAAACAGATGAAGATAGCCCGGAGATAAAGGACTTACTGACACAGATAAGTGAGATAGTTGGAACATTCTGGTGACGTCTTGGTTGTTTTATGGAGCATTCGATTTCTTGTTTGTTACAGAAATCTCTAGAATTATCATTAGAGGTATTTAAAGAGGCGGCGACTCGCCAAGGGGCAGTCGTAAACAGGAGTACTAAACACCTGTAAAATGTCGTAACGAGAGTTGATGTAAACAGATGCAAGCAGATCGCTGTTTGCTTTGGTCATCGACCTTGTAGATTGTGATTGTGTACGTAACGTAATTCTGCTGTAATCTGCAAGTGTATTTCTACGGAAATAAAGAACATTCAGAATTTATTCAAATTGGACTTTTAATTCTACGAACCCACAAAGTCACGGTACTGTTCATTAAGGATGATTCTTCTGTAATTGGTAAATCGTAGTACACAAGAGTTAGTTCTTCTCAAAGTGAAATTAATCATTTTTACTTTATGTAGCAGGCTCTGACGTCTCAGGGAGAGAAAATGCGGCATTCCATCCAAAAATACGATATCATTGTTTCCGTGTTAATGCATGTTTCAAGATTACCTAAATATAAAAGCTATTATCAATTTCCTTACTAAATACTTACAGTAACCAGGCATGTATTACTTTCCATACAAAATGCGATGCCAGAATTTCAAGAGAAATACACGTTTTGCAGTCCTCTGGTCCCCAAAAAAGTTTTTGTAAAAATATCCATTTGCATTTGTTTGTAAGTCTTTATTAATTTTTTATGTATTCGCCACACAAAATGAAAAAAAAATGTCAAGGCTATTACATAGCAACCAGCTGTGCCCCCTACAACATTTGAAATATTCCCAGACTTCCGTTATACTTACAACAAAATGTCCCTACTACATACTTACAGTAACCAGGCATGTATTACTTTCCATACAAAATGCGATACCAATATTTCAAGGGAAATACACGTTTTGCAGTCCTCTGATCCCCAAACAAGCTTTTGTAAAAATATCTATTTGAATTTGTTTGTAAGTGTCTATTAATTTTTATGTATTCGCCACACAAAATGAAGCAAATTTTAAGGCTACTACAGAGCAATCAGCTGTGCCCCTACAACATTTGAAATATTCCCAGACTCCCGTTATACCTACAACAAAATGAACAACAAGATAATTTCTGGAAATATTTATTAAGATTAACATGAAGTAGAGAAAATATTTAACTATAAAATTTGTAAACCTACACTGATAACACTGGGCAACGAAAAATAGTATTTGAATGTATAGAGCGCTTCATGAGGCAATTCCTACTAATTTTGGGTTGAGAAAAACAAATATGACAATGAACATTTTTATTAGCTCTAGTTTCTATGATATGCACAAGGTGGAGGTATTACATAATAACGGATTGACAGAAAAGGATACATTTTAATTACATACATGCTAACAACAATGAAAGTGCCTTTGATTTTTTGAACTGACAATTACATGCTAAGAGATCTAGATTGCTGGAAAAATATTCGCAGATGGTCGTGCCTGAAGAGAATCATGTGGTGGCCTATTGAGTTCGTCGTCTTTTAGCTTGTCTCTTGTGATGGAGTTCCGCAGAATCCCTATACAAAGACCAACAGTAACCGCAAGCATTACTTCATTCCAAAGGCCCTGATATCTTTTTTCTATAACAGAAATGTCCTGTCGGAATCTCTCCCCATGTTCATCACGAACAGCTCCACAACTAGGAGGGAAAACGTCTAGGTGGGAGTGGAGAAAATGGATCTTAAGAGACATGTTGCATCCAAGGTTACGGTATTTTTGCAGGAGCACTGTCACCAAATGCTTGTAGTTGTCATCACTTTTGTTGCCTAAAAGGCCATTAACAACACCCTTGAAGACTTCCCAAAATTCCTTTCCTTCCACCTCCAAAATTTGGTCAAATGCAGGATCCTCTACATGTTCTCTGATTTGTGGTCCGACAAAAATGCCTTACATAACATTTGCATCACTTAATTTCCAAAATTTATATCTGATTGTGTTTTGTTATTTGACAGGTGTGTCAAATCCCAAACAAAATTCCCCCAAATTTAAAATCTTCACTCTAAAAATGAAATGTCACTTTATCTTCAAAACAAGAGTAAAGCTATCATTTTATAGTGATTTTTGAATTCAGCAGATGGAAATACATCTAAATTCACTATTTTAAGCCCGAAAAGTTTCATTGTTGCCTAGTGTAATTAAGGATCATAACAGCTGTGGCGGTGTGCCGGAATTGGGTCCCGTAACAGTTCTTCCACAAACCAATAAATCTACTGACATTGCTCTGCCGCCTTTAAGCAAACCTAAAAGACAATGATGTGAGCCGTGATTAAACCAGCAACCCCGGCATGTAATGGCAAGCGCTTAAACGACTGAGTTATCCAAGCAGAAATGATGTAAAGTCTACGTAAAGTAGAATTGGAGAGAAGAAAAAATACTTCCAGTAAAACCCAACTTAAGGGGGTGATTGTTAAGGAATGGGGAATATCGAAGATGTAACTAGAAAACTTGTACGCTCAATGCATAACACATTAAAAGCTGTTATTAGACGCAAGGGGACGTGAATACATTTACCTAATGAAAACAGCAAAACTTTACGCCTTGTGTGAACATTTACCTATGTCTTTCCTGTAACAGAGTGTAACATATATTTTTTATGTCGCAGAAATACTCATAATTATCTAATTTCTGTCTGATCATCTATAAAAAATATCATTATAGAATGTTTTCAGTTATCATAATCGATAATGAATTTTTAAGCAATCTTACAATTAATGCCTTGATATGTGAATAATTTTGTCCACATATGTGTTTACACTCCAATACTATAATCATCTGTTTATTTTACTAAACATACAAGTTATATATTATGTACTACGTGATAACAAATTAATATTTCACACCAAGTCTCGGAAGAACTTGAATCCTAAGAACTGAAGTATATGTTACCATTAGAAACAAACACAACGCCCTCTAACAGCAATTGTGTATAAGTTGCATAACTGTCGGGCTGTCACTCCTTATTGCTCAGTGCACAAATGTTTCGATGCGCAATGTGTATTTCATTTTCGTCAAAATCTGTATTATATCTGCAACTATGTACATACGAGGCGCATCCAGAAAGTAAGTTTCCCGATTTTGTTTCCTTTAAAGTAAACGTATTTAGGCGGGAACATTACGCAAGCGTAACAGATCTATGATGTAACAAGCATAGGCTGCTTGAATAATGACACTAACGCGGCCACGGTGTCCCGAAATGGCGTCTCATATTTGTTCTCCCGCCACCTGCGAGGTGCGATCAGTGATTGAAGTTCCTTAACCCACAAAACATAACGTCCATTGAAATTCATCGTCAGCTGTCAGTCTACGGTCCGGACATCATGAGCAAACAGATGGTGCATCGCTGGTGTAGTTTCTTTCCCGAAGATCGTCGAAGTACATGGTTATGAGCGCAGTGGGCGACCGTCCCTCATCAATGATTACCTGGTTGAACTGGTAGGGCAGCGCATCGTAGAGAACTGACGGAGCTCAGCCCCCACTATCCGCAGATATCCCTTGTTGCATTAAATTGTCACAAAGTACCTACTGTTCAAGATGGATGCCGAAAAATCTGACATCCGAGCAAAAAACGAAACGCTTAGGACCAGCACTGACATTTCTGCAGCGGCATCATGATGGCGACGAATTCCTCGACACGGTCAAGTGTGATGAGACGTGGATTTCGCATTTGAAGACGGAACCAAGGAGGACTCAATACATTTGTAGAATTTCGTTTGATCGTTCCTTGATCTTGTTTCAGCGATGTCCATCTTTTCATGCAACTCTAGAAATCCCTGTCCTCCGGCCAACGTATTGACCAAGAGCTGAACACCACGGGTCTCAGGCTGGCTTCATTCACAGGCGGCAGACTTCTACGACACAGGAATACAAACGTTGATTTTACGATATAAGTGTCGAAATTCTTTTGGTGACTATGTCGAAAAATAGCTCAAACATTGCTGTATCTGTTGCTAATAGTTTTTCATATAACTATGTTGTCTTTGTTTAAAAAGAATAGGGAAACTTATTTTCTGGATGCCCCTCGTACATTTTTACTGTATATTAGTACGTTTGAATATGGATGTGTGCTTAGAAATGTTCACACATGTTACGTTACACAATGTTTATTGAAGGACTTTTATTAATTCGCTTTTTTTCTTTCTCTGGAAAAAATTTTGCAATTCATTTTGAACTATCCGACGAACTAGAGACTTGAAATTTTAAATATATCTCGAAACCATCACAATGCAATATTAATTCATTTAAAATAAAATTCATCACCTGAAACTATACCTTACATGGAAAAGATTTAGATCTTAATTTAACTTCCCAATACGCTAGAGACTTGAAACTGTAAAAATAGCTCAGAACAAGACATTTACGCAAAATTAACTCACTTTCACGAAAGATTCCAATCCCATACTACTCTTTATATGAAGAAGGTTCCGAAAACTTCGACTTTAATTAAACCTCCCGATGAAGTGGTCTTGTATTTTTTAAACAGTTCGGAACTGGATGACAATGCAATATTAACTCCCTTTCACGAAAATTCTTCGTCCTAAACTATCTTTAGATCCAATAAAAACAATTAACTTCGCGATAAGCCAGACACTTGAAGCTTTAAAGATAGCTTAGAACGGAAGACAATGCAATATTAAATTTCTTTCAGAAAAATGCCTCCGAAGATATTTAGAAGGATTTTCGTTTTAAATGTAGGAAGTACAGGGCTCTTCATTAAAAACCTAACGGACGCACGGAATTTAGCCTGGGCACGATTGGGTATACCACAGTCAGCTTTGCTCTTACATAAACTCCGCGCGTTAGCATGTATAACACTCTTACCTTATAGAAGACGATGGAAATGTCCACCCTCGGCTAAACAAGCATTATAACGGCAAAACACATTCTGATTCACACGATTAAGTTGGACCTTTACAGTGTTTCTGATTTCATTTCTAATATTTTGTTTTAGTTATTCCAAAGTACTCCAATTTGTCTCGTAAACTTTGCGTTTCAAGTTACCCCACAAGTACAAATCACACAAGTTAGGTCGAAGGAACGAGAGGTCCACACACCAGCAGTAATCACTATCTTCAAACCCTTCCCTAATTTTATTCCTGGACTCCTCTCCTGTATGGACAGTAGTAGAATATTGTTGAAACCACCCACATGATTTCTCTTCTTTCGTCAGTTCATAATAAAATGGAGTCAAAATTTCATTTTGACACCTTTCTGCTTTTTAGTCTGCTCGTAGAATATTGGACCGATTATATGTCTAAAGCTAACAGCATGCCAAACTCCAAATTTCGATCATAATGGGGGATTTTTTTTAACACGATGTGGATTTTCAGAGAGCCAGTACCACCAGCACCTGCTATGAATGTTGGCAGATCACTGAAGTGGAATCACGCCTCATCGGAAAAGAAGCTAAGGATCAATTAAACCGTAATTCACTGATGAAATAAATCAATCACAATAATGGACTTCGTAATACCGGGTCACCTTGTACTTTGTGCGAATATGGCTTGGTGATTCCTATTTATAAATAACTGGATTACACCAAAACTTCGAAGCGAGATATCTTCCAATACTCCTGATCCTATTGTGTCGCAGGTTTTTCTACAGATGGAACCGGGCGATCCATTCCCCATACATGATGAAAACAGACCAAACTTCGGGAGCGACAAGGAGATGGTCGACATCGGCAGGAGGATCCTGCAAAGTGGACGAGAGGCGGTAATGCTAAGAAGCTCTAACGGACGTCCTGGAATTTGCAAGGTAACCGTTTCACCGGCTACGGCTGCACTCGCCATAAGATAGGCGGGTGCGGAACTGCACCAGAAGGGCTCCTGGAACGTCGTCAAGAAGCAAGCGAACAAGCAAGCAAGCGCTCGAAGGAAGAACCGGCAGTATCAGCAAGCCTACAATGGAGGTTTCGGACGGAAAGGCACGCATCGCTCTATCCGTACTAAAGGGCGATTCCTCAGGCTCTTACCAGCAACGTCTGCATTACGTGGAACGCCGGATTAGGGGGAAATACTACTACGTCTAGAGGTTGCCCCGATTAAAGATGCGGACGACGCACGGTTGGTGGATGACCGTCACTGAGAAGGAAGCAGTGTCACATTGGTGATCCGAAGCTGTCATAGATAAATTATTCCTCTATCGCACCTACTTCGAAGGAGGAGCGGATATATGAGTCGTGATTGTTGGCTGGCGGGACAGGAGAGGCACGCTTTCAAGATTACAGCTGACGTCACGAAGCCGGGATGGACTGTGTTCTTACAGTACGCAAAAAACGTTCCAGTCTGGAATCGAGAGATTTCTAGTTCCAGAAAGATATACTGTGAAGAAACTGTGTTCTTATAGTACGCAAAGAACGTTCCAGTCTGTAATCGTGAGATTTTTAATTCTAGAAAAGATATACCGTGAAGGAACTGTGTTCTTATAGTACGCAAAGAACGTTCCAGTCTGGAATCGAGAGATTTCTAGTTCCAGAAAGATATACCACGCCCCGCAGATATACAAAAGCCGTTGCAAGATCTGGAGCGGTCAGAAGTGAGAGAGTAATAGTAGTAGTGAGAAGAGTGTGTTTAGTGCTTAAAGCTTCGAGCTGAGTGCGGCTCCGTTGGGAATGAGCTGGTCTGTGGAGCAGTACATGAAACATTCGGTCAGTGAGCAGTGCATAGAAGTGTGGTACGTTCCAAGCTAAGTGGTGAGGAGTCAGCAGGCCGTGGAACGTGCAGGAAGTATTTTAGGGCAGTGAGGTTCCAGGTGAAGAATCGTCCAGCTGTGAAACTGCCAGAAAACAGTTTTCGTGTGAATATTGGAACTGCGTTCAGAATTGGTGTGTAGCTCCGTTTTAGAGGTGAACCTGTGTGAAGGCCAGAAAGCTTATATTAGCAGCATAGCGTACTAAGAAGATAAACAAACCTCGTAGAGATTATTGTAAGTGTTGTATTTGTGTAAAAGAGGGGCTGATTGTACTTTAGAATTGCGCTAACGAATTAGTGACCAAGAAATGTTAAGGTGAACTTTTTAATCTTTATTCACTTTTTTATACAATGGATGTAGGGAATGTTAATGTTTAGTAGAGATAGGAGAATCATCAATAAAGAAAATGAAATTGTTGAAAAAGTGTATTCTCAAGACAAATTGGAGAATATATTGTAACCGATGAACAATAAAATATTTCATATCTCAGAGAGTACTGAAATGAGAACTCGCATAATTCTGAATTTCCCAAAAACTAATAGATTTTTTATCTATGAAAGTTATGATAAAATCCTAAAATATAAATATTAACACAGGTGGTCTTACAATGAAATATAACATTTTGTTGCTCAAGTCACACAATGTGAATATCCAAGCAGGTAGCGAAAGAAAAGGAAGTTGTAGCAATTCAGAAGGCATATTGATTTACTGCAGAAAAGACTGATAAGATTTTTAGGATTCTTAAACCTGCCAAAACTTTAAAATATATGTATCCAGTTGTCAACAAAGGATCTTATAATTTTGAACTAAGGTCAAAGGAATTTTTACTCCCGGGAATCAATAGCACCCTTTGGCTTGCATTTGTGTTCATTTACAAAAATGTTACATTAATAATTAGTGGTATCAATATTTGTCATTCCACTGCAAATTCAAATACTATTCTAATTATGATTGCTTCTCACAAATCACCTGCAATCCCTCACTTCAAAACAAAGATAAGGTGACATATATTTAAAACTATTTGACTGATCCGTATTAACTTATAAATTAAGCATAGTGGGTACTTTTGTTTAAATGCAAGATTATAATTTTAAAACATAGAATGTTGATTAATGGAAATTAATTATTCTTTCACACTGACCGTGTGTAGGCTAAATTGTGGAAACGTTGAGTCAGACTGAAAAATTCAATGCCATAGCAGAAGATCCGTGGTTCAAATCCCGGCTATGGCATTGAATTTTTCAGTCTGACTCAACGTTTCCACAATAGAATGTTGACTTTATTATACTGACTTATATTGCATGTGATGGAATAAGTGATCAGGTAATCTATCAGCTCAACACAAAATTAAACTATGCAACCTTAATGATTTTGTAAAAATAATAAATATTAAACTTATTACTTTTTGTTTCACATGTAAATTAAGTATGCATTTCAAAATGATCCCATAATACTATTTTTCTGATATCAGAAATATTCATACTTATGTAGAACAATGCATGCAAAATATTGGAACATTTAATGGTTAATATATACCATAAGAATGGAAAGAAAAATTAGTGTATAATTTTTGTGCCCAAGGAATATGTAAAGCTAATATCAGTAAAAATGATAGAAGTAGTTTAAATTTTTTTTAAATTTATGCAGTGACTTCAAATATGGAAGAATGCTGGGACAGATGTAAACATACAGAAAGGACTATTTCAAGTATGATGGTAATTGTTACGCCAAAAGTAAAATTCAGAACAAATGGTTAGTCCCTAATTAGTCCCTGGTTAGTTCAGCGTTAGTCCCTAATAGTCCTGATTCATCGCATAGGTCCTTAGTAATGAGTGTCTTTGTGTATATTTATTCATACCCACTGTAACAGCTGAAGAACACCTGTGAAGATTTTTTTCCTAGTGCTTTCTGGTCTAGCTCACTGACTTGAAGACTTTCCAAGAAATAACCCACCAATCAAGTGGTTGGGAAATAATGGTAATAGGTCTAGAAAAGCCATAACAGAATAAATACACTTTTTGCAGATTGAGGAATAAAAATAAACAAAGGGATAACAGAAATAAAAAGCAATATTATTCAAAAAGGAAAACACACTGACCATAGGTAAGCAATGGCATTTAAATGATTAGATTGGAGATGGTAAGAGAATTTGGCTACCTTGGAGTAAGACTGAGCAGCTATGGAGGATGGGAAGCACAATGCAAGAATCACAAGCACAAGGGTCTGGAGCAATGATGGAATTAAAAATAAGTACAAATTACTAAAAAATATTATAAATTGGCTGAAAAGTATGAAGCACTAGTGGAAACATATGCAATAGAAATTTAGGGGTAAGCAAACAGAGAGGGTTTTTTGTTTACTTAGAGAAGTATTGGGGTTAGAAAAAGTAACATTAAAAGGTGTGACAATGGTATAAATGAGAACAGGTTGAAGAGGAACAATAACATAAATGATACTTAAATATTGATATAAATGTATGAAAAGAAGAACTGAAAGCAAGAGCAATGGAAGTATCTGCTGAAATAAGATAGAAAAACCCCTCAAAGGATAGGAATGGGGGATGTACAGAGACTAAATGAAAGATGTGACAGGGCTTTTTGGAAAGTAGTAAGGAACATAACCGAGAATATGACAAAATGTTTGGGGAAGAATAGAGGAAAATAAATGTTTGGAGCTATATAGCGTAATAAAAATGAAATAGGACAAATGTGGACATCTGAGTCAGGCTAAAAACAAGGATTTATAGGGAAAAGAACAGCACAATATTAAGGAGAAGAGTAAGAAGAGTTAAAGTAGATGAATGCATTATTTATGATGTTTGTTAAGAGTTTAGAACATTGTTTAGCAGAACATGGGGAAGTAAGAGAATGGAGGAAAGAGATATGGGAAAATCATAGCACAAACATAGGGCAACATGAAAGTAAAAACATGGGAAAAGCTTTAGTAAATACCCAGTAGCAATCACACGTTCGGAAGAAAAAGGAATGCCTTTACCTTCTGTCCTACAGATATACGAAAATGTCACAGGAGACATAACAGGAGAAATAGAAAAGAGTCTTCATAACAAAATTGCGAAAATTGAGGTAAGGAATACAGGTTTAATGTTTCTTAGGGATGTGAATAAGATGCTCAAAGTGAATCTGAAAAAAGTTAATGCTTATTCTCTAAATGATAAAGGCTCTTTTTGATACTGTCCTGTGGCCTTTTGTGAAGCAAGGAGATCTTCCACTTCATATAAAAAAACATTAAGTGACCCAAGAAAATCATTTCTTCCAATACACATGAAAAAAATATTTTTTATATTTATGAAAATGATTAATGCTAAAACAGACCGAAGAGAGATTAATAAATGTTAACTTTTTTATTGCCTGAATTTAAGAATAAATGTACAAATTTGATTAATTCATCAAGATTGATAAATGTTGTTGTTGACTAATGGAACTGGGGATTAGTTGATTTGCATCATTTTCCCCCTAGCTTCCCAAAATAAAGCCTGTGGGTTCCCACTTTTGAGACCATTACTTTTGTCCAAATGGTGTTTGCCCATGATGACATCCTCTTTACAGATAGTACATTTGGGTGTAGCTATGCAGTGTATTTTATAAAGGTGTTCTGCAAGACAATCATGGCCAGTTTCCATTCTAAATGGCACCACTGCAGTTTTTCTTGGTAGTTTTTGTAACAAAATATATATATTTTATATAAATTATATTTGGAACAAGGAATAATTCTAGATAAATTAAAAATTGCTAAAGTAATAACAATTTTCAAAAAAGGTGATACAATGGAAATTAGTAATTATCAACCAATACTGATTTTACCAGCATTCCCAAAAAAAATTTTGACAGTAATATGTAAAAGACTAACAAGTTTTTCTAAAAAATATTCAGCTTAATACCTAAGGACCAAAATGATTTTGCACAAAAGATCAACAGTCAGTACAATGGTTGAATAAGCGGGACGGCTCAGGCAGTTTCGTCTGTGGTTCGCATTCAGGAGGCTCGGGTTCGATTCCCGTGGCCGACCTACCTGACCCATGGTATTTTTCGCGGACTTTCTCGGGTCCCCAGGCAAATGCTGGGTAAGATAATTACATACCCCGAATTTACTGTCCCTCCATTTCATCTCCATTATCATTTCACATCATCTCTCATCCGATGGTCTCTTTCAGAGCAGAAGTGTCGGCAGGTGTCTCGGCACCTTGGGTCAGCTGCCCTCTGTCTCCTCTCACCTAATCCTTCCTCCCTGTGCCTCACTTGAGGATTAGGTACAATAAACCAAAGTTTTCGGTGCTGAATCTCCTCCATTGTAATCTTATTCGCAGAAATTATACAAAGTACTGACGGAGGTAAATATCAATGGCTATCTTATTTAGATGTTACTAATAAGACTGTGCAGGAAGATATATTAATGACAATCTATTAATAACTATCTGTCCTGGGCATTACAGGGATGGGATATAAATTAATTGAATACTGCATGACTAATAGGAAAAAATACATAGTTCTAATCTCAACAAATGATGATGCTACACCTGCTACTACAGAACTAAAGTGTGGTATTCCACAAGGATCTATCCTTGAATCTCTTATTTATACAGTACATACATGATATAGCTGATTATTTAGTTATTCATACTACATTAGTACATTTGCTGATGACTTTATGTCACAGCCATTAAATTACTACAATACTTGACAGTGATATACAAGTATAATCCCAATAAGGTGTGAAATTATAACATTTGGAAACAAAACACATAAGCCTCTACAACTATGCATTGACAATCAATCAGTAAACAGTGTTGATAAAGTACAGCTACTAGGTATCACTCTGCACAAACCATCATTTATTTCATATATAGACAGATTAGAAATGAAAATTAGTAAAAATCTATTTCTACTAAAATGTTTAATGCCAATTTTCAGTTGCAACAGTTAGGATTATTTATTACTCTCTGATTCATGTCATATAGCATAGAACAGGAAGCCTCAACTCAATGCATTATGATGTCTCACCCTTTTGTCTGATGGCCAAGTGTGTGGAAGAGGGCAGAAATGTAGGTCAACAGAGGTAGAAAGACAGTCAGTGCAGAATAGCTGTAAGATTTGCAATTTCAGAAACTTAGAACATATAATCAACTGTAACACAATGCCCGCTTGCTAGCATAGATATGATGACCTTGTCCACTACCTGTATTTCCGTAAGTAAAGGCTGCCTGGCATAGAATTATGGGGCAACACTTCAAAATTGAACTTAAATGGAATCTTCATATTATAGAAATGAGTAGTAAGATATCCATAAAAGAAGCCTGGATTCATGTAGAAAACCTTTAGTGAGCAAAAAGTAATGACACTACTAAGTATTCGTTTCTATAAAACCATTTTATATAAAATAAAATATAAATTCCCGATTCAAACAAATTCATACATTGAAGATACATAACCAGAAATAAAAATAATCTAGTTACTGCTATGCAAAGACTTACAAGTGAACTATTACTATGCTCATACCTGTACTTGCTTGAGAGTTTGATGGCATCATCTCTGCTCTATGTGAAGCCTGTGTGACAAAAACCAGGTGCGGAATAAAACTGAAAGTACCGCAAAATGAAACCAGAAGATGTAGGAACAAATAGGCATGATAACACAGCAAGCATTTTATGGGAGTGGTTGTTTACACCTTACAGGTGGCATATGTAAAGAGTGCCATCTCCTGCACCCACACAAAGCTGATGAGGGATGTACAGCAGCTACTTGCAAGTGGTCGCATGCAGAACTTTCCAGAATTCAGTGTTGGACGTTGTGGTTCTACTCCACAGTAGAATTTTAGTGCACATGGTTTAAGTACAGCAGGCACTGTACCATCAAATTTTCACATGCCTATTGGTGTGAGTACAGTAACAGTTCCCTTGTTAGCATATCTTAAAAGCTGTCATGTTATGCTGGTGCTAAACTGTATAATTGGCTGCCAGATAAAGTTAAAAGATGTGAAAATTTTAGGCAATTTTTCAAACTTATTTAATTAAAAATGTGTTTTAATCATTAGAGGAAAGTTTAAATAAATGATATCAATTCTGATACCATGGCTGTATTATATATATTTTAAGTATATCAGTTGTTAAAATTTGCTAATAAATGTATATTTTGTACACTATGAACATGCATTTATACATATACAAAAAGCTTGTACATGTTTGTATACATTTAATATTATTGGCAATTAGCCTGTTTTCTGTATAAATATATGATAATAAATTACTTTTATTATTGCTCCTTGCTATTCCAACTACAGTCCAGTGGTCATCCAAATAATTAGTAATACGATGGGATTAGCTAGTGATATACACATATCACATCATAAGTGTGATCGCAAACCTCAATTTTTAGTAGACATGAAGATACTATATCACAGCACTGAGTCAAACCCATTTGTTTACTGGAACTACCTCCATCACTTCCACTTTGTACTTTTGGTCATTTTTTCAAGGAAGTAGTTACAATTCCTTCAAAGGAGTATTTACTGTCACTATACTGACAAGCTGGCTGCCAGCCGGCTGTGGGATTCGTAAATGCTAACTGAGCCTGAGCATAGTTAATGACTTTTGTTCTGCAGAACAATAGCCTTTTCGAGCCATCTTTTCCTGAAGATTAATTTTAGCTGTTTCCAGTAGTTTCCCTTTTCATCCTGGAAGCACGTAAGAGGTTGACAGTGCCTGGTAGATAGTCATCAGGTTTCAAGCTGAGTTCAACAAAGGGCAAAGTTTTTCAGTAGATGGTTGAAAGTGAGACATCAGGGTACACTTAAATGTGCAATTCAGTTGAGAGTTGTGACTCAGGAGTTCAATTGAGATTCAATTCAATGGATCAGATAGGTTGTTTAGAGTACGTGCCAAATGTCTCAAGTTTAATGCTTGAGCAAAGCTAAGTGCTTAATTGACGAATAAAGGTTTTAGCAGTAATGGATATTTTCTTTTGTTACATTAGTGAAAAAATAGGTTATAATGACTATCTGGATCAAATACTTCTAATATTAATGAAAAGAAGACCATGAAATCCAGAATGAAGAAGATGAGAGAAGCAAACAAAATATGAATTGGAAAATAGGTGAAGTGAAATAATGCAGTAATGTGATAGAAGAAATAAGATGGAAGTGAAGATTATAATGGAACAAATGAAGACAGAAATGTTCAAGATGAAGAAGAGCTGTTGACCAAGACTGATGAATAACTAGCCAGTGTGAAGGATAGTAAGAATTTATGGACCCTGGACTCATTTGAGCATCATTTCATCCACTACATTCATCGTCCGATATGACTTAACGTTGGAGGATGTAAATTCAAAAAAAAAAAAACCCTCTTAAAAGCTGTCTTAGAAACCATCATATGGCCAGAGCCAGGGAGGAGGTATTGAACAAGTTTACCCTGGTCACTAAACAGCTGGTGAACCTCCTGGCAAGTTATAAGTCCAAGGAAGCATCGTTTGTCAATGGGGTGCATTATGCCAAAATTAGATATCATCTGCTACTCAGTGATTAGGAAACCGTTCATGAGATGCTGACGACTGCATTGAGAATGGAGGTGGTCACAGTAGTAGTAGCTACCCTCATCTGAAGATCTGGAGTATTTTGTACATTTGGGACAGAGGATCACCTGACAATCTTTAGGTGTGTGGAGGTGTGTGGCCAGCCACAGCACCTTGTGAAGGGTTGTCCAAGCCAAGTTTAAGAGCAGGATATAGCAGTTTGAATGTAATGAGTCAGTAATTCAAACACAAACATCACTTAAATTATCCTACTTGGAAATGTTTCGGAGAATGGTTTGTCCCCATCGTCAGCAGTTATTCCCATCTGACGATGGGGACAAACCGTTCTCCAAAACATGTCCAAGTAGGATTATTAAAGTGATGTTTGTGTTTGATTTACCGACTCATTACATTCAAATGTTAAATACATCACTGTGTCTAACCTTTTGCATCAAATAATAGGATACAGCAGGCCTGAAGAGAGAGTAGGCAGCAGCCAAGCTAACATCCATTTCAGTTATTTGATGATTCAGATATATTTGAAATTCAACTTGGAGGTGAAGAGTATTCAATACAATGTGGGCAGAGGATTAACCAAAGGCTGTCCATTTAGAGCGAAAGACTTGCGACTCTCTTTAACATATAGTTTTCATCAGTATGAATCACTAGACATTTATACTCTGTTTCATATAACGTTGCCCCGCTGACATGTATCACTACGCGTCCAACTACTTTCCCCTCGTTCTAATTGGCTAATGCTTTCGCACCATAGGCCATAGGCGGTGCCTTTCCGTCACATTTAAACCTGCAGTAAATGTCATAATAATTGCCGGGAAGATGAATAAGATCATACAAATAAGGATATGAAGGCATGCAAAAATACAAGTTTATAATGAAATGAGCAAGTTGGAACTTAATGACGGAGCAATGTAACTGAAACAAGTTTATAATGAAAGGCCTTCGGCCTTTCCCACTGGGATTTTTTAAACCAGCACACATACCTTTCAAAAATGCTTGTCTTTCAGTCTTAAAAGCCGTGTCACGCCATACCTTACTTTTGGTGTATTTTTCATTCTCCCAAATCTCGTCAGGGTAGTATATTTTGCGACTTGTATCTCGGTACAATCTGACTGTCCTTAAATAACGTCTTCGCCACACAGCCATATCGCCTCTGTTTTTAGCACATTTTTTTTTGTCTCTTTCTTCATTCACAAACCCCAGCTGTATAAGCAATCTGCTGAAATTTGGTGAATCTGCATCCTCATTTACAGCAGATGAAATGTTATTTATGTTATGGAGTTCGTTTCTAAAGAAAAAACTACACACATGACGACGCACAGCACTTTTCTGGTATTTTCTCCGAGCACGCGCTTTTGTTTATTCCTGCTTTTGCCTGGAGTGGTAAGTTTTCCTGTTTTCTCAATTTCACATCGCGATGTTCCTACGGTTCTAACACTCACACCTGTAACTTCAGAGCACAGCTGTTCGACTTCTCTCACTGACAAACACGGATTCTTCTCTATTCGAGCATGAAACACATGCACCGCAATTCTTTTTTTCACATGTTTGTAAGGATTTGCCCTTGCGATGGTTCAGCGAAAAACTGGCGGTAGACTCTGCCATTATTCATAGAAGTACACGTGCAATAAACGATCAATAAAATAATTTAGCTTTCGCACTAGGCACAACAACCTTCGAATGCTGATATATGACTAATCCAGTTCAAAACAAGGTCAGTGATAAAAGTCATATAAACAAATATGTACCGCTGAAGCACGTGCTATCATGTGCTTGAGAGCAAAGGAACCTCCTCTTTACTTCGTTTAAGAATTAACATGCATTTCAGATAAATCAACTGTGTTGCGTAATATATTTAATTAAAAGAGTTACGAAAATATAAATTTGACAATTCTCTTCAAACACATATAGTTATATACAGATATATCACCATGTTAAATAACGAACTATTTTTTACCGCACGACAGTCTTTACCACAATAGCAGCCAATGAGAGGTGATTAGGTCACGTGAGCAGTAAGCTTGCCCCGTATCTCTTAACGGTCAAGTGACCTAATCACCTCTCATTGGCTGCTGTTGTGGTAAAGGCTGTCGTCGTGATATATCGATGTATGTTGGAAGAGAATTGTCAAATTTATATTTTCTTACATATTTGAATTAAATATATTACGCAACAGAGTTGATTTATCTGAAATGCATGTTAATTCTTAAACGAAGTAAACAGGAGGTCCCTTTGCTTTCAAGCACATGGTACGATAGCACGTGATTTAGCAGTAGTGGTGACATATTTGTTTATATGACTTTTATCACTGACCTTGTTTTGAATTGGATTAGTCTTATATCGCCATTCGAAGTTCGTTGTGCCGAGAGCGAAAGCTAAATTATTATATTGATCGTTTATTGCGTGTGTACTTATATGTATAATAGCAGAGTCTACCGCCAGTTTTTCGCTGAAGTATCGCAAGGGTACATCTTTACAAACAGGCGGAAAAAGAATTATGGTGCATGTGTTTAATGCACTCACAGAGACGAATCCGTCTTTGTCAGTGAGAGAAGTTGAACAGCTGTGCTCTGAAGTTACAGGTGTGAGTGTTAGATCCGTAGGAAAGGCTGCATCGTGGCTCAGTGGTTAGACCGCTTGGCTCTCACCAAGGCGGCCCGGGTTCAATCCCAGGCAACCGCAAAGTGAGATTTGTGGTGGACAACACGGCGCTGGGGCGGGTTTTCTCCGGGATCTCCGGTTTCCCCCGCCATCTCATTCCACCGGTGCTCCATCTTCATCTCATGTATCATCAGTGTCATCGCCTGCGGTGCCGTATGTAGTAAAAGCGGGCGCTAAACACTACACATACACACACACACTTACACACACACATAGAGAGAGAGAGAGAGAGAGAGAGAGAGAGAGAGAGAGAGAGAGAGAGAGAGAGAGAGAGAGAGAGAGAGAGAGAGAGAGAGAGAGAGAGAGAGAGAGATCCGTAGGAACATCGCGATGTGAAATTGAGAAAACAGGAAAACTTACCACTCCAGGCAAAAGCAGGAATAAACAAAAGCGCGTGCTTCGAGAAAATACATGAAAAGTGCTGTGTGTCGTCATGTGCATAGTTTTTTCTTTAGAAACGAACTCCCTAACATAAATAACATTTCGTCTGCTGTAAATGAAGATGCAGATTTACCAAAATTCAGCAGATTGCTTATACAGCTGGGCTTTGTGAATGAAAAAAGAGGCATGAAAAATGTGCTGAAAACAGAGGCGATATTGCTGTGTGGCAAAGATGTTATTTAAGGACAGTCAGACTGTACCGAGATACAAGTCGCAAAATATACTACCCTGACGAGACTTGGGAGAATGAAGAACACACGAAAAGTAAGATATGGCGTGACACGAATTTTAAGACTGAAAGACAAGCATTTTGAAAGGTAAGCGTGCTGGTTAAAAAAATTCCAGTGGAAAAGGCCGAAGGCCTTTCATTATAAACTTGTTTCAGTTACATTGCTCAGTCATTCAGCTTCAACTTGGTCAGTTTCATTATAAACTTGTATTTTTGCATGCCTTTATATCCTTATTTGTATGATTTTATTTATCTTCCCGGCAATTATTATGACGTTTACTGCAGGTTTAAATGTGACGGAAAGGCACCGCCTATGGCCTGTGGTGCCAAAGAATTAGCCAATTAGGGCGAGGGAGAAGGTAGTTTAACTCGGAGTGAAACATGTCAGCGGGGCAAGGTTATATGAAACAGAGATTACACATTTTTAAGTACTCCCCTGACCATAACTGACTTTCAAGGTCGCTGAGAACCTGTTTCCTGAGTATCAGAAATAACTGTCTTAAGATCCACATTTATTGCAAGCACATGCAACGTAAAATAAAACCTGAATCTTTCCTGGCGACCAATATGTTCAATATCTTCTTGGGAAACAAGCTAGGTAGAAAAGTGATTAGAAATTGATGTTTCAGGAGCGTACATCGCTCCCATTATCAGGATATTGTAAGAAATGTTATAACCACAAAATAGATATAACTAGATATAACACAAATATCAACAAAGACAAAACACTACCGATACTCGCCTCACTGAACAAAAGACTGTTTTAGTACATTGAATGCCAACTCAGGAGATGGTGCAAGTGTAGAAAAATTAATTAGGTCAAAGAAACTTAACTACTTAACTTGATGCTCAGGCTGTATAAATCTATGCTTCTTAAGCCTACGGATTTCCATTTTTAAAGCTGGTTTCCAAGAAGAGCTGAAATCCAGCATCATGATTAAGTGTGCTCCTCTTGGAGGAAATGGCCAAAGCCTCCTTAACTCTCTGCTCCCAGTAACTGTTGCATTTTGCCAAGATGGTCGTCTCCCGAAATTTGGCTCTATGGTCCTATCAAAGCAATGCTCTGCCAGGCTCGACTTTACAAGTTGTATTAAACGAATGCTTCATTCATGTTCGTTTATTCTGGTAGCAATGGTCCTTACAGTTTGTTCTATATATGGTGTCCCACATTCACAGAATTTTGAACATATTCATCGCCAGGAAAGCTTCAGGTCTTATTTTACATACCTTTATGGGAAGGATACCTACCAGGAAATTAAAACATATCAACACCTTTGAGAGAAGAAGGGCAAACTGCTCAGTTCTCTTACATTTCTACTGAGGTGCAGGATGAGAAAATGCGTTATGCTATCCAATCGAGAATATCTCAACCCACAAGATTCTCAGAAGCGCCAGTTCTGTGCTGGTCAGAGAACATATTAAATACACAAGGTACTCTCTTGACTCTATTGATCGAAGGCTGCTGCATTCCTTCTGGTAGTTCTCCTCTAAACTCTCTCCAATGGATTGGGACAGGGTGGACACTTCCACCTTCGCACAAGGTCAAAACATGCATCTCCGGAGTACCAAGCAACAGATGAAGTTCGACTCGCTGGTGCATTTCAAGGATGCTGTTTCGCCTCTACCTTCCAGCTCCATCATAGTCAACATCATAAACCAAGAATTGGACGAACTCACTACCACTGTTTTGTCAAAAGTTCTACACTTCACACTAACTCCAAGTTTTCTTCCAGTTGCTGATATCATCAGCGGGGTGGAATCCACTATTTAGAATCCTATGTTAGATAGTGCAGAAGAAATATGCACTGTGGTGGCCACCACTGTCACTCACAACATACTTCCTAAGCCCAGTATCAACCGAGATGAAAGTTTAGCACTGAAGAGACTTTGGGACGATGAAAACTTGGTTGACTTGCTGGCGGACAAGGGTAATGCCACTGTGATCCTCTCCACAGTCCAATACTTAGAGAAAGTGGAGCAGCTCTTAGATGATTCGGCTTACAGGATCCTCGATAAGAATCCTACCTCTTCCATCGAACATTGGACTATAAAACTAATTAAACGATCCTGCCTTACTTCAGAAATTAAGAAGATGGTGCCACCATCAGGTTCCAGGCCTCCTAAAATGTATGGACTCCTGAAGATCCACAAACTGGAAGTTCCTTTACACCCATTTGTGGACGCCAGGAGCAGCCCCACATACTGGTACATCACCCGGCTGAACTGTTATAACCTCTGGTAGGGGATTGCCCACATCATGTGAGTAACTCCACACAGTTTGTACATACACTTAAGAATATTACCATTGGCCCTTCTGATCTTTGTGTCAATTTTGACCAGGTTTCTCTATTTACAAGCGTACCACTTCAGGAAGCCATCCAACTTCTGAAGGAGCATTTTCCAGCTGATATCACAGAGCTCTTCCGACATACCCTGACATCCACTTTCTTCTTGTTTGGTGTTACTTCCTATGAACAAGTAGATGGAGTAGCAACGGGCTCCGCTTTGTCATTAGCTATAGCTAATATTCTATATGGAACACCTAGAACATGAAATACTTGCCACAGCTCCACTTCAACCAGCTCATTTTTATAGATACATGGACAACACTTTCATAATATGGCAATATGGATCAGACACTTTGCCCAGCTTTCTTGCACATCTCAACAGCCTTCGACCTCAAATACAGTTTACCATGGAAGTGGAGAAGGATGGAACTCTTCCATTCTTTTTTCAAGAAAAAGCAATGGTACACTGAGGCATGCTGTATACGCAAACCTACACACACCGATCTCTATCTGAATGCTTATAGTATTCATAAGCCTCAACACCTGGAAGTTCTCAATACACTGGCCAACAGAGTTTTGTCTATCACTGACCCCAGCCACTTAAAACAGGAATTACAGCACCTGAGACCCACTTTCTGTCAAAATGGCTACTCCGAATATGACGTTGAAGCCTCGATCATCAGAGCTAAGAAAGGGAAACCTGTAATACAGCAAGCATCAGATAGGCCTACAGCTACAGCCTGCAACCCGTTTACCAGCAACCTATCCAGCAATATCAGCAGAATTCTCACCAAATACATCAGGATCATCCACAAGCCACCTCCGAAGATTAAACATCTGTCAAGAACGGTGAAAGATAAACATGACTTCCAAGTTCTGGGAGTATACCGCATTCCCTGTGAATGTGGGACACCATATATAGGACAAACCGGAAGGACCATTGCTACCAGAATAAACGAACATGTATGGAGCATTCATTTAATGCAACTTGAGACGTCTGGACGGGCACAGCATTGCTTTGATAACAACCATATTTTGGGAGATGACCATCTTGGCAAAATGCAACAGTTACTAGGAGCAGAGTTAAGGAGACTTTGGGCATTTCCTCCAAGAGGAGGACATTTAGTTGTGATGCTGGATTTTATGTTCAGCTCCTTTTGGAAAGCGGCCATAAAAATGGAAATCTGTTGCCTTAAGAAGCATAGATGTATATAGCTTGAGCATCAAGTACAGTAGTTAAACCTTCAGGTTAAAGTGAGTAAAAATGGTGGAAATCGAGATAGGAAATACTAATTCTGATAGACGTCATTCAACTCGTTGAACAGTGCCCAGAGAGAGAGAGGCGGCTACCTGAAGAACTAGTCAAACATCAGCTGATGATGAGGATGCATGATTCTTGAAGCGTGTCCTAATTTTAAATGTAAGTGGAGCTTAAGTGTTTTTATAGTTTGACAAGTGGTTTAAAAAGATTTTATTTTATGGATGTGTTTTCTTTGTAATCAAATATCAATAATGTAAGCATACTTAAACAATAACAATGTTACTGCGGGAGATAAAGTGGATGTGTTTTGTGGCAATGAATGGTTTAAAAATGATTAAGATTTTCTTTTTCCTATTTCGCTTGGAAAGATCACAACTAAAGCTGAAGGCAGGAAATACATTCACCTGCAGCCACCTACTGTTTGTATTTCTCTATCCCTGAGCTGTAGTAATAAATTCATGTTTCAACTTCACTTATGAAACATCTTTGCAACTCAAAGGAAATGAGTTTAAACAAGTCTAAACATTACAGTTTGAACTGTGAATGTTGGCCTACGTGTCAGTGATCTGCAGCATAATTTAGTTAATTACGTATTAATTTGTTAATATTTTACGTATTTATCATTTACTTACTTAATTAGGAAGATATGTTTACATGTTTCCAGAATTAATCACTCACATCCTCAGTTCCGAAGCCATTCATCACCAACTTGTCCCTGCTGATGGTTGCATAGACCTGTGCATAGGTATGCTACTTCACAGGATTTCAAAACTGAAAATGGTTTTCTGATTTTCCATATATATGTGTGTTTCCCATACAGTGAGTATAGTTTTTTTTCCGAAATGTTCTTGGTTATCACATTTCTGTTTGTGGTATGTTGGTCTCTCCAAAAAGTCAAGTTACTGCTTATTTGTCTTCCTGTTTATGCTTTATATTCCGGATGTGTTCTTTTGTTTACATGTTATGTTTCTTTTAGATTTTCTGATGTAGCATTATTTGCAGTCATTGTACAGACGCATGCAAGACTGACCTAGGGAAGGGAGGTGCAGTTCTTATCAGTTAGTTACGCCAGTACGGTTCAGTTTCCTTATGCCTGACCAGGGAGTTAGGCGCACAAGTATTTAAGCCTCAATGGAAACTATAAACAACTTTGCCACATGAAACGTAGGTGGTTTTATATAACTATTTTTTTAATGACATTATTTCATCCCTCTCCCCCGGTTCTCTTGCACATGCATGCACACGAGCGTGCGCGCATGCACACACACACACACACACACACACACACACACACACACACACACACACACACACACACTCACACACACAACCATACACCTCAACATTCTGATCTCCCTTTTTTCTTTTTAAATGCATTTCCAATAGTCAAAGTAGTTGTTTTATCTGGAACAAAATACTTCTACCTTTCATAAGTTAGCAATAATTAATATTATATTAAACTGCTGCATCACTAGCATGTCAGAGCGTTCACGGAGGAGTTCTTTAAATGCCAGTAAAACTGATATAATGCATTTCACTTTCAGCCACACTTAGAAACCATCGAACTAGACCAGGCTTGAACTCGCAACCTTGGGACCAGAATGCCAGCACCTAAGTACCCTGGTCAACTCGAAGTAGTAGTAGTAGTAGTAGTAGTAGTAGTAGTAGTAGTAGTAGTAGTAGTAGTAGTAGTAGTAGTAGTAGTAGTAGTAGTAGTAGTAGTAGTAGTAGTAGTAGTAGTAGTAGTAGTAGTAGTAGTAGTAGTAGTAGTAGTAGTAGCAGCAGCAGCAGTAATAATGATGATATTGGTTATGATGATGATGATTATGATGATATTGGTGATGATGATGATGATAATAATAACCTTTGAAGAGAACCCAAACTTCAAGTTCATCAAGATAACTACAGAGACATCCCTATCACCTCCAAGAAGTTCATCAAACCAATATCCATTAGTCGACAACAGCTGATGTTAGGAAGATCCTAACAAAACATGTTCTACATAAATACTAGCAATAGGTGGAGCATTGAGTACTAATTTGACTCAAAATTATATTAATTTTGCGCTTCATTGTATCATAGTCCTTACACATTAGAAAATAGTTTACATATTTGAAGCATCTATTATTCGAAGCAGTGTGCAGCAATTATTTGCTCTAGAGTCTGTAAACATTTAGGAAACAAATTAACACAAAGATCGCGAAAAATCAACTGACATGTAGATGCTGCTGCTGAAACCTGTCAGTTTAATAAAATAGTTTTAGTACTTTCTCCATTCACTTTTTTAGGGAAGTAATGTAGATATACTTCAAGAATATTTTAAAAATCCTATCTTCCAGAAAACTTGTCCACATAAGCAATAGAACTATCACCGTGGTTAAATGGGCATGTTGTCAATGAACTCTGCAATTGGGAGTGAGTTTTGTAGCTGCTTTAAAAACGACAGAGTATTATTGCATCATGTATTAGAGTTCCTCCTGTTAATAAGATTAGCAGAAGAATGCCTTTAACTTCGGAAGTCATTCAGGGTCGTATTGTTGGCATGTGGGATGCAGGTCTTGCTACCACACAAATAGCTAATTCTGTGGGAAGAGGACTTGACTGCATTCCTTACTGGTTCCGGCGATTCCAGGAAGAGGGAGAAGACACATTAAAGGCCACAGCTAACTCCGGAAGACCCATGGTGACCTCTCCGGATATGGATGCAGCCAGAGTGCAGAATTTCAGAGAGAATCCTTGGTCCTTCTACGTCAATCGTGAGTCATATGGGACTTAGATAATGCCTTCAACTGTTAAAAGGCATCTTCATGCTGCCGAGGTCCAGACAGGAAGCCAGTTTGAAAAGAGAACCTCACTGAAGCATATCAAGCTGCTCGTGTGGGATTTGCTCTCCAGTTCCTTTCAATGCCTCAGACATTCTGGAACACTGTAATATGAACCGACAAGAAAGTGTTCTCATCCGACAAAGATGGAAGGATGATACTTTGGAGTCCAGACAAGACACACTACAAACTAGAAC
>CM060950.1:291320282-291362782 GCA_030765055.1 Mantis religiosa | reverse complement strand
CTTTGCAAGAGGTGGAGAAATACTGTTCAGAGTGAGGCTTAAAGGTAAACAGCAAAAAAACTTAAATTGTAGTATTTAAAACAGGAATTAAATTGAGTAAATATGAAAAGTGGAAGAAGGGAGAAGCTGAATACAAAGTAGTGCGTGACTGTACTTATTTAGGATTAAAATTAGATACAGGAGGCAAATGGGAAAAACAAAAGAAATCAGCACTGGCAAAAGGGAAAGCAGCAATGATGGCTGTGTGAGGGTGTCTATATAAAATGCCGGAGATGGAGATGAAATGGTTGGAAAGAGTATATAGTTCTGTAGTCCAGGCCAGAATGCCATACAGCATTGAAATATGGGGGCTTGAGAAAGGGTGGGAAGTTGTGAATCAGATACACAGGATGTTCTGTAAGGATGTTCTGGGGCTGCCAATGGCAACAGCAAACGAAGTTGCTCAAATTGAAATGGGGAGAGTAACAAGGAAAGGGTTAATAATGGAAAGAGCCTTGAAATACTGGCATAGGATCTTGAATTTAGATGAAGGCAGCTTATTGCAACAATGTTTAAAATATCAAGAAGCAAGTCTGCAACGCTCGCGCTGGGCAAGCACTCTACGAAACAATTTAGAAAATAATGGCTTAGGGGATATTTGGAGAAAAAGAGAGAGAAATTATAAAGGTTTCTGGAAGGGTGTTAGAAAAAGATTTGAAGATATAGAGATTCAAAAACTGTTCAGCCAGTTAGGTGAAAAGAGGTCATTGGTATATTATGTTGAGTTAAAAAGTGGCTGGGGAAGGGAGCAGTATATAGATAAAACCAATAATGAAAAACAGGAAGGTGATAGCATGGCTGAGAGCAGGAGTGTGGAGGCTAAAAGGGCAGCGGAATGGGTTTGTGCAAGACAAGTGCCCATTGTGTGGGGCTAAGGAAGATGTGGAACATATCCTTTTTGAATGCAGGGAAACAGAGATTTGGCGAAAAGAATACATCTGGAGAAAAATTAAGCGAAGTCCTGATATATGCAAGATTATAGATAAAAATCTCAAGAATGTAGGACAGTTCTTAGATAAAGTGAAGAATAAATGGAAGTGGACTGTGAAAAAAGGAAATGAACAATAGTGTGTAAGCAATAGTAGTAATGGTAGTAGTAATAGAAATGTAAGTAGTGTACTACACATTTTGTAATTCAACAGGCTGCCCACCAATTGATGGCCTGGGCCAAATACTGGTGATCAGCTCAACAATTGTAATAGCTTAGTACACAAATAAATAAATAAATAAATAAGTGAGTGAGTGAGTGAGTAAGTAAGTAAGTAAGTAAGTAAATAAATAAATAAATAAATAAATAAATAAATAAATAAATAAATAAATAAGAATCTAAGTGACAAAGTGTTAAAACCTGAATTCAGATAGTTTTTTCAATTAATTTTGATGTCACTGTTACTAAAATCCTCCAATCAAGTATAATTAAACTTTATAAGGTTGGTACTTTATACAATAGTCATTTGTTTGAAACAACATGTTTTGTGACCCAATTTTTAATTTAAACCCCCTAACCATTGTTAATATTTTAATTTTGTTATTTAAAATTTATTAAGAAAAGAATTCATTGGAAATTATTAAAAACTTTAGTAGAAAGTGAACAAGATTAAGAAACAACTGAAGGTAAACTTATGATTGAGTAGGTAGTAAACAAAGGAAAATGAATAATGTTAATGTATTTTATAATGGTCATAGTAGTCTAAAATTATTAAGAAATGCTTTTTAAGTGTTAAATTATTTAAATGTGATATAATAAAAATATTATGTAAATTACCTAATATGGTAATGAAAAGTGGGTCACTAAAAATCATGTGAACCAATGAAAGATTATTGAATCGCCATAGAAATGGCCAATTCAATAATTTTAGATTAGCTAGAGGTAGCATGATTCTGTGTAGGAACATCATGGAGTAAGGAAGCAAAACATTCCCAGTGTGAACGCTAGAGAAGACCTAAGTGAGGGAACATGCTTTCAAGTTTTATTGTGAAAAGTTATAAAAAGGTCGATTTAATATTGCAAAGGAAACAGACGCTTCCAAAGATATCTATTAACTTATGGTATACTATGTTTTGTTAATGTTCACAAAGAATTGAAAGAAAATTGGAACATCTAAAACTTGAACAAATCTTTAATTTAATTTGGTAAATAAGTTCCATCAGATTTCTGTCCAACACCACACCTGAGGTAAGGGGTTTTAAATCTTTGACTGTGGCAGCTTTGGGTAACATCTACAGGAATTTCTCAACCTAAGATACCGGATATGAGCAAAAACTCATATAGAGATGACTTCACAACTTGGAACATCAGCTCCACACATAATCACGCAAATCAAATACATTTTGTATAGGAAAGAGCAACATATGATACAATGAGTGATTGGAGGAATTTAGTAACAGAGACGTCAATATTAATTGGAAAAACTATTTATAGTTGGTTTATTGTGGATTCTATTCTTCTGGATGCTCTTTTGGTTGACTGTGAGCAATTGCGGCACTCATCTTGCACACAGCTTTTTCATTGGCAATTTTTCATGCAGGATATTGCACACTTGCTCAGTTGAGATGCCTACAGCCTCAGCAATCTCAAAAATTTTGATTCGGCGATCTTGCTTAATCAAATCGTGGAATTTTTCAATGGTGTCCTGTGGGTGACCTCAAAATTGCGACCAAAGGGCAATTCTTCTCCAGTGCTTCTAACACCATGTTTAAATTTATTGATCAAAAGGTAAATGGCTTCAATGTTGGAGCAGAGTTCGTGTGAACTTCATCCAATTCAGTTTTGACTTGTGCAGCAGTCCACCCCTTCAAATGAAAATGTTTATTAACACCACAAAACTGTTTTTTCCATTTTCAATCGCAGCTATCACACTGACCAATTCAGATGGCTGTCAGCAATGAACTGTACATTGTAGCAAATTCAAATTTTCGGTATACAATCTTTAGAATAATCAAGTTTACCACCCACAAAGTTGCAACAAAGAAATTCTATCCCTTCATGGAAATTTATCAGACTTATCAAACAACACTCATAATTCCAAGTACAATATGGAAAGTGTATTTAGATGATTATCATGAACAAACTACAAGAAAGCCGTTTATCAATAAAGTGAATAGGACCAAGGGAGGACCCAGGAGGAAAAGGCCCCCTCAAGTGACACACTCCCCGCAACTGCACCAGCTTCGCCAGCAATGCTGCTGCAGAGAAGTATGGACATCATAATGAATATGGACAGGAGCTCCACGAATTGACATGGCTCACATTGAGGGAACCACGCATAGCATACATTATCAGTGCTCTCGCCACCTCACTATTCAATTCCCTGCATGAGAGATCCACGTTAATATAAGAAAACACATTCAACCTAATGCTAAATAATGCACACATCATCGTATACACCAACACCTAAACTGCCCCTGTATGTACTCAGAACTCGCTCTAGGCTACAGCCCAGGATCCTATCCTTTGACACATCCACATGCAATACATTACAAGACTAACTGGGGTGCTTATGCGATACCTGACTAACTCACATAGTAACTCAGTGACTCTCCCTAATGGACAATCGCCACCAGGATTTATGTTTATCTTTTCGAATAAGAGATAACCCCGGAAATATCTTATCCAAATAATTTATCCTGACGAGATTCGACTCACAGGCAAGCAAAGTGTAAACAATGATTGTGTCTAACAAATTGTCAGCAAGGCTTCGCTCCTCTGGTGACTTATTAATTCTTTTCATTTTGTACATTTTTTTTTTTTCATTTACGTCCTGCCCAAAGTTAAGTTATATTGGATGGTGAATGAATTGGGTGAAATGATGCTCAAATGAGTCCAGGGTCCATTGAGCTTAGAGTTACCCGACATTCGTCTTGAAGGATAAGGGAAAACCCCAGAAAAACCTTATCTAGGTAACTCACCCTGACCGAGATTCGAACTTGGGTTCGAAAAGGTAGACCTTAAAATCAAAAAAGGCAATGAAAAACTAGAATTTGGCATTCATAGAAAAGCAACACACACAGATAATTACATCAAAGCAAATAGTTTCAACCCAATTCCACACAAACATGCAACCATCAACAGTCTGACACACAGATTAGTAAATCTACCTCTCAGCCAGCAAGAATATCAAAACGAATACCATCAAATCTTAAAAACTGCAATTAAAAATGGATATGGAAAAAACCTTGTAGATAAAAAACTAAAATTATTCAAACTTCAAAAGAAATTAAAACAGATCACAGCTCTCACACCAATAAAACAAGAAACTAGATTTGCTAAATTTACTTACCACCCCTGGGCCACAAAAAAGTTCCAAAAAATATTCAAGAAATACAATATAACATTGACACCAAAAAACAATTACAACATTAAAAACCTACTTCACAGTAATAATACTGATAAGATAAAACCAGAGGAAAAGTCAGGCATTTACAAAATTAAGTGTAAAGACTGTGAAAAAATTTACATAGGGAGGACAAAAAGAAACATAGGCACTAGAAAGAAAGAACACTTCAGGCACTTAAGATACAAAAATATTGATAAGTCTGCAATAGCAGCTCATTTCTGGTCTGAAAATCATGAAATTGAAGATAGCACAGAATTACTAAAATACGTACAAAAACATAGTGAACTCGTCATATGGGAGAGGATATAAACATAAAAACCAACTAATGAACTTTGAAATCCCGCTAGAAGAGAATCCCACATTTCAGTTCATCACTAAATCAACAGATGGCAGCAACAACCCCAGAATTACCCACACCGCTGGATCTAGCGTCAGTCGCACAAGAGCCGTAGATGCAAACGAAGATTTGCGAAACATGTCCTCAAAATAGGTACGAAAGTGAAGCAGATGTGTGAGAAATACGACTCATCTAAAATTTAATAATTTTTCGCTTCACTGTGGTGTTCCAATACAGTTAAATCTCGATATTTGTAGTCAGTTTCTTAACACTCCATCACAATTTTGCTTTTTGAGGGACTAGTTTCAAGAACTGTTGGTTCCATTTTCAACCTCTAAGGTCCAACTATCCTCTGTTTTCTGCTGTCTTTTCTCTAGTGGTGGATCTATGAACTTCATCAAATTATCAAATGGGGGATTTCAACATTTATTACTCTATCTTCAGTTTTCCATATTAAGATGTTCTCCCATGTTATCACTTTGTGCTACTAAAACTAGCACTACCTCATGATCATAGTACCCCCTCATCCTGGTCATATAAATACACCAAACTAGGTCTTGTAGCCTAATTTCTGGCTAAATTTCAATTCCACAGGATCGTATCAACCCATTCATACACACAGATTAACCTATACATTGCAGCCTACTTCCAAACAAATTTTGATATACAGGACCATATCAGTTTGTTCAAATACAGCATTAACCTGGGTGCCTAGAGCCTAAGCCAACACTGGGCTATTCATTGCAGCCTAAAGACCTAAATCAGTTGTAACTAGTGTAAGGAAGACAGAGCTTTCAGTCATATGTTTACAACTCTGCCAATCTGATCACATATACAGCAAAGAGGATCCAGCACCTGGAGTACAGCCAATGGACAAGCACTACTCACCAACAAGTAATGAGGCACAGTCATCTATGTCTTGCAGACATCCAATAATACAAAAAACAAGTAGAGTAAATACATTAGAAAACCAACAAACAATTATTATTTAAGTTAATAGATGGAAATTCATCATTCCTTCACACCAGACATATATAGGCTAAGCTTTGGATAGAGAGACCAAAACTGAAAACCTCAATGCTGTGGCCGGGATTTGAACCACGGATCTCCTGGTTTCCGTACAGTTGCTCTTATCCACCGAGCCACCATGGCCATGGTGCCGCCATGACACTAAATTCTGCAACTGACTCATATTTTCCTGGTAAACCACTAGAGACTCTCGTATTTGAGATACACCGTTTTGTGGTGACTTGCTATAGTAAGTACTTGAGTCCCAAGCTTCATTGTTAAATTATTATCATTTAAGTTAATTGATGGAAATTAATCGTTCCTTAACACCAGCCATATATGGGCTAAGATTTCGATAGATAGAGCCAAACTGAAAAACTCAATGCCATGGCATATAATATATATCATACATATAATATACGAGTCAACTGCAGAACTTAGTTTCATGGCAGCATATTGGCCATGGTGGCTCGATGGGTAAGAGCAAATGGACGGAAAACAGGAGATTCATGGTTCAAATCCCAGCTATGGCATTGAGTTTTTCAGTTTGGCTTTATCTATCCAAAGCTTAGCCCATACACGGCTAGTGTGAAGGAATGATTAATTTCCATCAATTAACTTAAATAATAAGAGTTTATCAATGAAGCCTGAAACTCAAGTACTTACAATAGTAAATCACTACAAACGGTGTATCTGAAATATGAGAGCCCCTAGTGGTTTACCGGGAAAATATATCAGTCAATTGCAGAATTTAGTGTCATGGCAGAATGCTGGCCATGGTGGCTTAGTGGGTAAGAGCCACTGGACGGAAACCAGGAGATCCATGGTTCAACTCCTGGCCATGGCATTGAGTTTTTCAATTTGGCTCTATCTAAGCAACAAATAGTGTTTACAAATTCTAAAATATCCACCTAGTGTGCTCATTTTTGCATACTGTCCATTTGCATTTAATCGCCAAGGAAACAACTGGGCAATTAAATTAGATTACCTCTCAGAGCTGTCACAAACATTCTTATATCAAATGAAACCAGAATCAACAATAAATGTCAAAGTATAAACTTGGAAGAAGCATAGGGACAGTGAAGCACAAATTAATACAAAAGTGAATCGAGAAGATATTGACACATTGCTTCACCCACACTGTTTATTCACAGGACATGTTTCAAGAGCTCTTGCTCCTATTATCAGCCGATACTCGACTAGTGCAAGTTGTAGTGGTTTCCTCTTTCTCCGTTTTGTCATTAGATGGCGTGATGTACTTGTCAAAGATGTCCGGTGGTGGAGTTTCAAAATTCATGACTCAATGACGATTTTTGTTGAAGATTTTTTCCCATACGGAAAGGTCTATGGGGTGATTAACAAGCTAAGAAAATAAAAGAAACCACCACCCTAGAACCTACAGGAGAAAAAGAGAAAAAACTTTTTAAAAAATTCACCTTCCACCCATCAGCCAATAACAAATTCCAAAAAATCTTCTCAAAACACAACATAACTCTTGCACCTCAAAATAGGTTTAATATCAGAATTTTGTTAAAAGGCCCTCCCAAAAATTCAAACGCTAACAAAGAAAAACCAGGAATCTATGAGATCAAATGTGAAACTTGCCCTAAAATGTATATAGGAAAAACAAAAAGAAATATTAACATCAGAACTAAAGAACATCTAAGAAACATTAAAAATGGTGAAACAGAAAAATCAGCAGTGGCTTTTCATTTTTTGAATACTAGACATGACATCAACTTGGAAACATCTCTAATAAAATATGTTAATCACCCCATAGACCTTTCCGTATGGGAAAAAATCTTCATCAACAAAAATCGTCATAGAGTCATGAATTTTGAAACTCCACCACCGGACATCTTTGACAAGTACATCACGCCATCTATTGACAAAACGGAGAAAGAGGAAACCACTACAACTTGCACTAGTCGAGTATCAGCTAATGATAGGAGCGAGAGCTCTTGAAACATATCCTGTGAATAAACAGTGTGAGTGAAGCAATGTGTCAATATCTTCTCGATTCACTTTTGTAACAATAAATGTGTTCCACATGCCATTTTCAACTATGGCAAATATACTAAACTAACTTTTATTGCAAGTTACTTAACCCATTTTTTGTGGGGTCTGAAAGTGGAACTGTAGCCTGATTTAAAATTTAACGATCTGTTTCCACTTTCTGAAAGTGATGTTTGCATCAGTTTACTGGTAATATAAGGTCAGAGTATAACATACAAATAAACTGCTGCCATGTGACCAGTGCTTAAACAATATTACACAAAACAAATATTTGCATACAATCTAAAAAGTATTCACTACATATAAAATAAATAAAGAATTGGGTATAATTCAGATACATTCCTCTGACAAACCCACCATGACTCAACTGTATGGGTACCATAACCTCAAACACAATGAATATTTTTATTACTGAACTACAGTGAAACCATACACAGATGCTGAATGGCTAGAAAAATATTAATATCTTTAATAATGAACTTTCCCTGGCATTTTCTAAGTGATAATGAAATACAGTGCAAAGTTTGGCAAGCAATCCATAAAATTCCACTGAAAACTAATGAGCAACCTACAGAGCCTAGCAGAGTATGACCTGTTGGTCTGGGTGGCACAGTTGGTTAGGTACTGGCCAAGTCATCACAAGGTCTGGGTTCCAATCAGCCCAGACCAATGATTTTAAGTATGTTAAAAGCAACAGCCACATGCCAGTAAATTTACTGGCATGCTAAAAAACCCCTGAGACATTTAACTCCATCACATCGGAGCTCTAATATGATCCTAGCAACAGCATTATTGACAAACGCAAAAACAAACCTGTTTTGATCAGGTGGACTAAGATGCCAGTATGCATACTCTAAAATGTACTTTTCTTACCCCTCATTGAAATTGAAATTGTTGTCCCTTGGTTTATATGTCCTACTATACACAGAAACAAAATTATCACTGAAACAACACAGGTCTTCAGAAACTCAACTAATTTCATGGCTAATGTTTCTTCCTTTTTTTTTCCCCCATATTGGGTAGGTTTGATTTGTACTACTCTGTTATAACATTCCCACAAATAAAAGTCACTTGCCATGAAGTTGAAGAGCAGGCTGGCCATGATTTTAGTCTATGTGAAAAGATGAAAGAATATGTGTATAGATAAAAACTTTATCGCAGAATCGAAGAAAAATGTTGAAGTGAAATTTTATTAGTTTTTGAGGATGATATGTACTAAATAAATGAACCATTTATCCACAGACTTCAGCAATAAATTTAACAGATGAACAACACTTCCAACAGCTTGTAAAAGAGGTGTCACAATATTCTTATAAGTAAACACTATGATACAGTGAAGCACAAAATTAATATAATTTTAAGTCGAACCAGCACTTAAGGATCCATATTGTGACTTTGTGGGTTCGTGAAATGAAAAGTCCAATTTCACCACTCAAAAATGTTCTTTATTTCCACCGACTTACAGTTTAACACTTGCCAATTACACAGAATTACGTGCTGCACACAATTACAATTCACCAGTTCGTCCGTTACAATTTCCTTGTACTCGCGATTACGTAAACTCCAATGCACGCACAGTCTTCTCGTTCATTAACACGTCCTTCGCTAGCACGTCAAACACTGACTAACACTGCCTTCTTACACCAAGAACTGTCCTCACTCACACACTAACCAACTGACTGACTGACCAAACCAACAACTGACTAACTAACTCCGTCTGTCTGTAACCCTCTTTATATCGGAATATCCCGCCTTCTGGTGTTTACAGGATTGTTCTAGTAACAGAAAGATCGAGAACCAGGTGTAAGGAAACATACGGCACAGTCATGTTTTTCCTCCCAACCGCCGCCTTGTCACCACTATAAGACAAACGAGGGGAAGGTGTGGCTAACCGAACCTCCCCTGCCTTCCGCTCCCAGCTGCTTCACAGGGTGTTCTAGCGCTCGCGTTACAATATATTACAAGTGTTTACCTAGAACATGTTTCGTTAGGACCTTCCTAACATCCTCAGCTAATGTTGACTATTGAATGTTGGTTTGGTGAACTCCTTGGAGGAGTTAGGGGCGTTTCTGCTGCTATCTTGATGAACTTGAAGTTTGGGTGCTCTTCAAAGGTGGTGTCGAAATTAAACAGTTTTCCTTCATATTTCTTTACGAATACTTTTCCCACGTGCATAATGCAGTTGGACCCTGAACCCTTCAAAATAAGTGGATATCTCCTTCCATATCGCGATTGTCATTCCAAAAATGGTACGCTACTGCCGATTTATCAATTACTTGGTTCCTGATGTTCCTAAAATGTTCTTTAAGCTTAATGTTAATATTCCTTTTAGTTTTTCCAATGTAAAAGTTGTCACAATCTTTGCAGCTTATCCGATACATACCTAATTTTTTGTCTGTGAATATCTTCTTTGTATATGATTTCAAAAGTTATTGTACACTGAATTTGTTCTGTGGGGCCAAAGTACTGTTGTGTTCTTTGAAGACCTTTTGGAAAAGTTATGTAGCTCTGGGGCCATATGTAAATTTTCTGTATGAAGTTTTAATACTGATCGGGGAAAGATATTTATTTGCCTGCATTTCTGTAGTCTTTTGAATTTATTAATTTTCTTTTTGACCAATTCAGCACCAAGTCCATTGTGCTGAATTGGTTAAAAAGACAACAGAGATGTAAATAAATATCCTTCCCGATCAATACTAGCACTTTATACAGAAAATTTACATACCACCCCAGAGCTACATACCTTTGCCAAAAAGTCTTCAGAGAATGCAACATTACTTTGGCCCCACAGAACAAATTCAGTGTAAAACTTCTTATGAAATCATATAATATGAAGAAGATATCCACAGACAAAAATTCAGGTGGTTACCAGATAAACTGCAAAGATTGTTACAAAACTAAAAGGAATTTGAACGTCATGCTTAAAGAGCATTTTAGGAAAATCAAGAACAAAGAAATAGATAAATCGGTGGTAGCATACCATTTTTGGAATGGCAATCACGACATAGGACATATCCACTTATTAAAAAGGGTTGAGGTTCCAGCTGAGAAAAGATATTCATAAAGAAATATGAAGGAAAACAGTTTAACTTCAACACCACCTTTGAAGAGAGTACAAACTTCAAGTTCATCAAGATACCAACAGAGATATCCCTATTGCCTCCAAGGAGTTCACCAAACCAACATTCGATAGTCGACTTAGCAGAGGATATTAGAAAGTCCTAACGAAACATGTTCTAGGTAAACACTACAAATATATATAGAGCACTGAGTACTGGTTTGACTCAAAATTATATTAGTGTCACAATATATTTATTGTCAAGTCAGCCTCCTGTCCAAATCTGTCACCTCGCTAACTGCAGATTGGTTAATAGATAGCAGCCTCAAAAATATTTGATTACTTGGCAAAAGGACCCTCTCTTGCCTTTGAGCTTCTGAAAATCATACAACTAAGTTTTGTCTTGGAAACTTCCTGGATGTATACAAATAAGCAAGTTTCAATGTGTTACATGGTAAAAGCTAGAGCAGCTCCATGGAAAAGATTTGGCACAGAACACTGAAGACAAATGGTTCAAATCAAAATTATGGCATTAAATTTGTTACAGCTTGATTCAACTTTCTATCCACAGAAAGCATGATGCCAGGAAATATTTCCTCAGCACGTTCCTATAATTTGCTGAATATGAAATGAAATGCTTGCACAGATGAGATCTAAATTTAAAAATGATTTGTTATATTACAAACATACATTAGGAAATCACAAACTACCACCTTATATACACTGAAATTGCCATTACTCTGTACATACTCTTTAATAAGGTTTTATTACTTACATGGTTATCATTATTTTGGCAGTATCCAAGCAGCAAATCCGTAATAAACACTGCATCTTGATTCTGTTCTGGTCCAGGGGCAGCATCTTTCAACATATGCATCAGGGCTTGTACATGCTTATTATTTTCATAAAAGTGTAGTTTTTTGCAGAGATATACAGCCATTCTCTCCTTAGCCTGTTGTTTTAGTGTGTAATTATCTATCCTGGTCCGTAGTTTCCAAATAGCTTTTCTCATTTCACAAATTTGTTGTGCATCTGTCGTTCCAGATGGGACTTCTACCGTGAAACAATTCTTCTGAGAAGCAGAGGAAGCCTTTCCAGGCATTGTAGTTTCACCAGTTCCTCTGTCATTCATGTTGTTTGCTGTTAAATTATTTGCATCTTCTACGAGTAACTCCACTACTCCATCATTGTTCCTGAGCTCTATACCACAAGCTGTAATGCTTTTCTTTTTCATTTCCATGATAACACTTCCAGTTTTAGCATTACCATCAATTTTCTTCTTATTGGTGACTTTAACAGCAGCAATGCTTTTCAATTGTACTTTCTTCTTCTGCTGTTTTTCACCAAGTTCACCTTTACTTCTTGTGACCATAAGTCTCTTAAGAGGGATTGGTTTGGTTACTTTATGCTCAGATTTCTTCTGAGAATTTTTCTGTTTAGCTTCTGAATCACTGAAATTAGTCTCAACACTCAAATGAGAGGTCTTCACATCAGTATTCTTTTTATTTGCACTTGTGTCACTATGGATGCCCTTTGCTTTCAGAGTAGTTTTAGCTAAGTTTCCACTACTTTTCAATAAGACAGGGGTTGATGCCACTGTTAACTTTGGAAGATTATCCACGTTGTCCTCCTTAATAACAGGACCTTTATGCTTAACAGCTCTTTGTTTTATATTCATCAGAGGTGCAGATGACTGCTTCCTTTTAATGGAGGCAGTCTTTACTGCATTTCGCAATCTCCCTTTTCTCGCCAGACCATATGTGGTAAAAGTTGTAGTTTTCCGCTTTTTTGCTAATGAAATTGCTGTTCTATGCAATTTTAGGATATGTTCCCATTTCTGAGACGGCTCCTGAAGTTTAATGCTGGTTCCCTCAAAGTTATCTCCACGTAACTTTCTTTTTCGTACTGCTCTTGTTTTCTTCAGTTTTAATTGAAGTCGCTCAGATACCTTGGATACCAAAGCAGATTCCTGGACTTTATTAGCTGTTTTTGCAGGCTTTCTTTTATCTGTCTTTGAAGACAAAACCGTTTTCTTACTACGATTTACTGGTGGTCGTCCTCGTTTTCGCTTCAATGCTTCAGGAATAGGTTGTTCCTTTACTGGAGCCTTAGATGATTCACTGCTTATAGGTTTTGTTGTTTCTAAGTTTGGCAATGTTTCTTCTTCTTCTTCTTCTTCTTCAAGCATAGCAATCAAATCTTCTATTGAGGTACTCACAACCTCTGTGGTGCTAGAAGGTATTTCATCACATTCGCTTTTATCCTGAAAAAGTTCTGCCAGCTGTTCCTCCAATGTTGGACCACATTGGTCTTCACAATTATTTACTGGTTTTTTAGATTTATGTTTGTCTTCTTCGAACATTGCGCTCAACTTTTCCTCAAGAGATCTTGTGTTCATTAGTTCACCACTACTCACTCCACCTAACCTAATTTCAGGCAATGATGGTATTTTTACGTAATCTTCGGTGGAGGACGTTGCCGAGTAGGCCTTTTTTGCAAATACAATGTTCTGTCCAACAGCTATAGTTTGAGAAGTTTCTTCTTTTGAAGTCGTAATTTTATCCTTTATAGAATCCTCCAAAGACTTTCTTCCGACACTTTCAGGTTTATTAATTACTTTAACGGAGCACGACGTTTCAGAGCCTTCCGGAACCTTTTTATTGCTATCTTTGGCGTTTGAATGACGCATTCACTCAATGAATAACTGTTTAAGCACCAGATGTAAATTTGAAACTTTGGTTAAAGGTTAAACAGGAGAAATACCCTGCCTTATTTTATTCATATTTACCTGATAAAGGAGTACTCGAATAATAAAATACGATAGCTTCAGAATACGCAGTCAGTATAGCTAAAATAAAAGTCAGCAGTATTAAACACTAGCAATCACACATTACTTATTTTCACATTCACAACAAAATTCAATCCAAAACATTCAACAGCTACCAACAGGCACTATAATTCAGCGCGTTACCGTTGCCAACCCTTGAAATACACCACAGAACAACAGTGCATCTTAATCACATTCTGAATATTCTCTTCCTGGCCTGAGATCCGGTTCAATTGGGTTCAATGGATCAATCCAATATATTATTGGCCACATAACACCAAAGCTGAAGTATAAAGTCATATTAACGTTAAACACACACAAAAATGAATGATGGCCATCAAATCACTACCTGATAGATTTTATCATACATTCTTATCACTGTTTTCACCATCTTACCTGACTCGACTATTACTCTTATTAGTCAACTATATCTTATAGCTTTTATAATTATTTATATTTATTATTGGTATGTCCATATATGTTCTGCACATTATTTTTGTAAAATACGTCCTCCAACGTTAAGTAATATCGGACGATGATTGAAATGGGTGAAATGATGCTCAAATGAGTCCAGAATCCATAGAGCTTAGAGTTACGCGACATTCGTCTTTCAGGATACGGGAAAACCCCGGAAAGACCTTATCCTGGTAACTCACCCTGACCGAGATTCGAGCTCGAGACTTCTTGAACATGAGGCAGACACGCTACTATCTACGCTACCGAGGGGGTTATTTACTGTACTGATGAAGTGTTTAACTATAAGGCATAGGGTATCTTATAATAATGTTGTAAGTAACATTATCATATTCATGTATTCAATATCCTGTACTGATAAATGTACGAATAAAATTACTACTACTCTTACTGCATCTACTCAGAACGATTCGAACCCGCTAATCTTACACATATTCACAGAAGGACATCAAACGCACCAACGACCGCAGCTACCGTGGCCGGCTACCGAGTATCTGATTGGTTTTAAACAAGAGTACAGCAATAAGTTGAAATTGGCTTACACCAGCTCTGCAAATTCTTTCTTAATTACTAAGACTTTTCATCAAATAATTTGTCAGCTTCAGTGACCATTATTCCTCCACAGCAAGTACCTCTGAACTTGTTGCTCGTGGTTCACAACGATGTTAAAATTTAATTCTTCTTTTAAATGTTTTTTAAATTTTTATTTACACTTTATATTACGTGTAGCACATGTAGATTCACCCTCTTCTTGTAATCCATAATGATTAAGTTATCTTAATTTATATTTTAATGTTATAGTTAAAAGTGTTATTGATACGTTCTTTATATAATTAGGATAATATTTAAGCTGGTTAATCTTGAAAAACCAAGCAAAAATGTTACACGCTGTAACAATAATTTCCACTACCATTGAATAGTTGTCAAACAAAATAAGATTAAGCTTCCAATATTTGTTACTATATACTACACAATGGCGAGGCGTGAACAATAATTTCCACTACCATTGAACAGATGTCAAACAAAATAAGATTAAACTTCCAATATTCGTTACTATATACTACACAATGGCGAGGCGTGACCTTTAAAGCGTTTGGAGGCTGAGCCTAATCAGTCCAGCCTCGTGCTTATGCAGCATGCAGACTTCTTTCAAATGTTCGTCGGCCAGGAGAAATAATTCTCTGACTGACGTTCACCAACAGTTACTCTTTACATTGGATAATAATGACGACAACCCGCAAGTTTAGGATCATGAGCTGGAACGCACATGGGATACGCCGCCGGAAGGCCGAATGTGTAGAATTCATGCGCAAACATCAAACTGATATTGTCCTTATCACCGAAACACACCTTAAGACTTAACTTTCCTGGATATTACATTTACAGAAATGATAGGACCCTACGCGCTGGCGGCACTGCAATAGCTATCAAGAGAGATATAGACCATAACCTAGCATCTCTCCCGAACCTCCATAGAATTGAAGCTACAGGCATACACATCTGCTTAGACAACCTCCGTGCCCTGGTAGTGGCCGCATACAACCCACCTGGAGACATAGACATCAAAGACATTGACGCCCTTCTCCACCATCACCCGCAGGTGCTTCTAGCAGGCGACCTTAACAGTAAACCCCACTTTGGAATAGTCGCGTATCTAACACTCCAGGCAGCAAACTATTACAGCACGAGAACCAGACTGACTGCATTATCTATGCCCCAGAAGAACCTACGTATATACCTCATACCCGCAATGCTCAGCCTGACGTCCTAGACATTGCAACTGCAAGAAATATTACTTCTCATATTGACCTCAGAACTTTTAACGACCTCTCCTCTGACCACTTACCAATAATACTTACTGTAAAAGGAAACCTCGCCCAAGTAGCTAAAACTCCTAGACATAACTTTCGCAAAACAAACTGGGACCGTTACACAAACACCATTACTGAACACCTCAACTTGTGCACCAATACCAATGGCGCGGAGCTTGAAAGCGTCACTAAACACTTAGAGACGACCATATCCTTTGCAATCACAGCTTCGACCCCGATCACCATTCCCGGTGGACCAAGCCCCGCCCCTCCTCTAGAGCTCAAACAGCTAACTGCGCAACGCAATAGGGCCAGGTGGACCTGGCAACGCACACGTCACCCGACCCACCAATATGAACTCCGGAGACTAAATCAAGCCGTTCGCGAATGCACCCTAAAACATACTAAGGAACAATGGAACGCCACCCTAGCAAACCTTGACGTACAAAAGCAGTCGGTATGGCGAATAGCTAAAGCCCTGGTTAAACAACCGACTCAGATTCCTCCACTCCATGTCAACCACAGTATTGCCCTCTCTGACGAGGCAAAGGCGGAAGCTCTTGCGGATGCACTTCAAGGAACACTCGTCCCGAACCCACAACCCCTAGATGCTGCCTTTGTTGCAGAAACCATAGCTCTTACAGCAGACTTTCGAACCAGGCAAGTTCACAATCCTCTTAGGAAAACCAACGAAGTGGAACTTGCCTGGCTAATCAAACACCTCCACAACAAGAAGGCCCCTGGCCCTGACCGCATCCCGAATATAGCCTTCAAACACTTGCCACCAGCTGCCCTTCAGGCGCTGGCGAACATATTTAACTACACCATCCGATATGGCGTTTTCCCTGAATCCTGGAAAACAGCTAAGATTCTGCATATCCCGAAACCAAGGAAGGACAACACTAATCCCGAGAACTACAAACCTACAGCCTTCTCAATAAAATCAGTAAGCTTCTAGAAAAGGTTATCCTCAAATGCATCAACCATCACCTCAAAAAGAACAATATACTCAACAATGAGCAATTTGGATTCCGTGCTCAACACTCCTCAACGCAACAACTCCTCCGTACTATAGAACATATTACTTCAGGTTTCAACATCCTCAAGAGCACAGGGGCAGTGTTCCTTGATATGGAACGGGCCTTTGACCGAGTGTGGCATGAGGGACTACTTAGAAAACTCAGCCATTACCGCTTCCCATACACTGCCATCAAACTCACCGCCAGTTACTTACACCGCAGAACATTCTACTCCTCTGTAAACAACAAAAACTCCACCCTGAGGCCGATTCAGGCTGGAGTCCCCCAAGGAACTGTACTGGGGCCGACACTTTTCTCCATTTACATGAACGACATCCCGAAGACAGACAACGTTAGAATCTCCCTGTATGCCGATGACACAGCTCTAATGGCCCAATCTGGCGATACCAAATTCATTTCCCCACGACTCCAAAAAGCCCTTATGGCACTTGAGCACTGGTCAACCCAATGGCGAATGAAATTCAACGCCTCCAAAACCCAAGAAGTAATGTTCACTTAAAGAGTAAAGCACCGACAGAAACTCAGAACAAATCCTCCACTACAACTTTTTGGCACACCCATACCCTGGAAAGACACTGCCACGTACTTAGGTGCGACCATGGATACAGGTCTAACTTGGGGAAACCACGTCCAGAACTTCCGCCATAAAACTTTTGCTCAATTGAGGAAATTATACCCGATAATCAACTACAGCTCCACACTTGAAACTCACCTGGGCCTCACCCTATACAAAACACTACTTCGACCCATCTTCACGTATGCAGCTCCTGTCTGGGGATACGCAACCAAATGCCACTTGAAAATGCTCCAGACCTTACAGAACAAAATATTGCGTACCATAGCAAAAGTGCCATTTATGGTCCCCGCCAAACTTCTCCACAAAGAACTGCACATGCATACAGTCGAACAATTCATTAAAAAGCTTGCAGCAGACCTCTACGACAAGTGTGCCAAAAATCCAAACCCGTTAATCCAGGAGTTAGGTCAATATCAAACGTTTACTAATAAACACAATCGACCCCTATCACTATTCAATAGAGACCTCACAAACGAAACAACCTCCGAAGAAGTCCAAACGTACCTCAGTAGCCTTGTAACAATGAACCCTTGACTAAACTACAAGTTACATAGGGTCAGACGCACCAGGCCAGTAGGACCAGCAATTCAACAGTACTCATCGCAACACAGAGCGGCTTCTCCAGGTAAGCCCACGCCACATTATCATTTCCTCTATTCCATAACACCACCTTCATCTCACTTAATTATAAGCCGTAGCTCTTAATGCATCCCATTAGACTAAACCCCCTATGCATGCTGCACGAAATGACCACGGGCGTTAGTCAGGGCTCTGCCATGGCTGGCGCCCGTAAAAGCCAACAGACCCGCTAGTATGGTCTCCATGCTAGCAAAAGTAGAACCAACCGATACTAACCGGGGTGCTTCAGCGGAACGCGCATATTACCAAACAAATCCCCATTTTTAACGCAAATGCACGTATATTAACATTACAGCACCCTTCCCCATTAGCTGCATGTTAGGTACTAACCGCATGTGCATGGGGAGACGATGTAGCCTCCAGGCGGACGATCGTCACCGGGGGCGGCGGGTGTGGGGCCGCCCCTATTAAAAAAAATTTAAAGCGAGGGAAGCTCCAAATAATTTTCATTACAATAAGAGAGAATAATGACTCAAAGAACTAAAGCTACGCTTTAATATTCTTACTACTGTATAGTCACACGTAGGCCCTTTTGCATTACAAGACTAGTCACATTACAAGCAGACATTCCTGTTCCCCCTCTTCAGTCAGAGGCTCCAAGTTTTCCTACAGCTGGCCCACATAACGTGAACTGATAAACTAAAATGAAGAAAGTATGCCATTCGCCCGCTTTTGCTAATAACTTAAAACTTCACAAGAACTTCCGGTCTGTTATCATTATCTACCAATTTATGTAAATTGCTATTGCTAGTGCTATTGAAATATACTTACAGTTGTATTTAAAAGTTGTAATACGTTTGCGTATTACATTCCCTCTGTGAGGCGACTTACCTTCCTCGGGATGGAGAGTCGAAGATACTTTCAGCTTCCTTGTTACTGCGATGGTGTAGTCTAGATAATTTGCCGGAAGCTCTGTCGATGAGCGATGAATTCTGTAATCTCAGGCAGTGGTACCGCGCCAGCAACGGAATGGTGGATGGTGGCAACAAAATTGATTTTAAAACACTGCTTCACTTTTTTGAGAATTTATTTTCTTCCTGTATTTTTACACAGCCGAGGTTTTGAAACAAGATCTGTAAACATCTTTTTTGATTTTAATGGCGTAGTAAACGCAACGGCGTGCCATTCATCATTTAAGTATGCTCTTTTTCGACGCGTCTGTGTCCGAGACGATAGCCATAACACGTCTGCCCATATCATGAGAAACAACTTTGAATTTGCAACTTGCAACTTAGAATTCATACTCAGCCTGTACCTCAAGTCAAGCGACAGTAAGGCAAAGCAATGTTTCTTCATAGTCAAGTACATGGAATGGTAAGTGCTTTGTGGGAATATTTTCATCTGGAACGAGAAAATTTGGTTCCCACAGTAAGTGCGGCTGTTGTGGAAGGAATGGAATGGAACATAAACATCAAAATGCAGGAGACAAAGGAAGCAAAAGATAGCCTCATTTTGGACACATACACATGACTGCAAATGCCTTCCATTAATTTAAGTATTACACTTACTTTACCTAGAAATACTGGACTTTGTGACAATGATGTGCATTATATTTAATATTAGAGTCAATTTTTAACACTACATGTGGAGAGCGCTCAAAGGGAATGGAAGGTGGGAGCAAGAGCTTCTGAAACATGTTCTGTTTAAGAATAGACAAATAAGTCATGAAGTATCAAAAACTTACCTCAGTAGTACTAAATTATACTTCCTTATATATTAACTACTTCCATTGAAAGAAACCTGAGAAAATGCGGAATCAGGCAGTGAGTGAATGATGTTTAGCTCCAATTTTATGCACAGTGGAAAGAAGAGAAAAATGCATATTCTAACTTTGCAAACACTCACACAAAAGAAATGCACACTTTTACTGAGCGAGTAACTTTGCAAGTAGTTTCCTTGATATTTTATATGCTACATTAAAAGGATTCTATTAGAAATTTTCTACAGTCATATTCAGTACAAGACAATTTTAGCTGTAAATATATTATAATAGGTGCTAGTATGAATTGATTACTTAAATATTATATTCTGAAATGCAGAGCACTTAAGTTTTAAGAAAGTATAGAAATTATTTGATGTAGCATTACAGTAGGATGGGAGTGAGGGGGAAGATGGTTAGTTCTGAGGGAACTGCCACCACATGGGCTATTTCAAACTAACTTTTCTCTTTCCCTGTACTCCATTCCAACCTACTGTTCACTAGAATGCACACAGCATGATCTGCCTACCACTGGAGCACTCGGACAGGTAAATATTCAGTAGTTCTTCTAAAAAGCTATTGTTTTTGTCTGTTAAAGCTATTATTTTTAATTGCCTTATTGAAGTATTTGAATCATTTCAACTAGTAATTTAGAGAGCTTTTACAGTCTGTGTAAGAACTGCATTATGATACATATGCACCATCTGGTATAAATTATATGCCTGAAACTACATAGCAGAATTCCTAGTGAACATGGCATTGGTGTTGATAAGTTTATAAAATTTCACAATGGGTTTAAATTGAAGCACACTCAATAATATTGTCACTCGAATGCATATTTAATGTGATACCACACACTAATTGGACCACTTGGACTTTGGAACATTGCTTCCTGCTTCTAGCCAGGACATGTTCACTTTGGGTTTGTTTCTTGCAATCTGATTGGCTATAGCACAGGTTTCACTGTTACAAAGCACTGCAGATGTAGCGTTAGCTATCTTGGTTTATTATAAATTGTTTGTACTGTTGGCATTATTGAAGCTTACAAGTGGGATCACCATATCTTCATTTCACATATAAAAAAGTGGGTTATTTGCATGCCTGCACAAAAAAGATGTATTTTACTAAATAAAGCAACAGAAATAAAAACAATAGCTCTCTCCAAAAAAGCTGAATTCATAAAGGAAGTTGAAAGCATCCAAAATTAAAAATCACAAAAATCGTTAGAAAGCTTGGTATGACCACTTCAACTTTTAACAGGATTAATTGAAAAAACTATTTTTAGTTCGTTTTTTTAATACTTTGTCACTTACATTTTATATTTTTGAGGGACTAGTTTTGGAAGCCATCTTAGCAGGATTCTGTAAAACAGTGTAACAATTTTGAGCAAGAAAACAAACTCTCGTTTCAAGTCTAGTCTTTAAAGTATCATATGGATGATTGAACATATTCACTGCATTGTGTAGATTTCCATAAGACAATAAACAATATTTCTGATTTTAATTTAATATTGCTATATTTGTGCACCACACTGTAACATTGGCTTTATAACCCTTATTATAAAATAAATATAACATTTGCAAAAACTAGTATTGTTTTCATAGAAAGAAAAGCTAAGCCCTAAATTGGTTAAATCCTTATATAAGGTTACATTTGCTGAATTCCAAAAAGAACATTATGAAACATTTTACTGGATAAGCAAACATAAATATTTTGTTTGTTAATGACACTGTCAACTGCCAGATCATATCACTGTCAATAGTGTACCATAATTTTTTCCCGCAATAATTGACAAACATGTCACTTTTAATACACTTGAAAATCATTGTCTGGGCTGGGTTTGAACCTCACTGAGTTCTGCTGCCATGAAGTTAGTGAGATTATATGTAAGTGGAACAATAAGTGTTTTTAAGTGTAGACATTTTTTAAAAAAGGTTTTAGACTAAAGTAAAATAAATGCTGGAAATAAAATGTTTTCGTAAGTTTTTCTTTACTGTGGTATCCTCACAGAATAAATATGCTAAGTGCTGGAATGTTATGTTCAAAAATTTGTAATGAATCACACACAGAATAATGCAAGCTGTGCATTAAGCTGTTGAAATACAGAGCTAAAATGAAACCTTTTGCTTCTCTGAAGGTTTCAGTATGCCCTCGTTCCCCTAAGCACTTTATGATACATGTTTTTAGAAATTCACATTTACATTTATGCAGAAACATTTCATATCAATAAACAAGGCAAAATATAGTTTCAGAAACCACCTTTTACTTCCAATCATCGTTTCACTTACATTTAAATCACTGAAATAAGATACTGGCATTTTATAATTTTGGTTTACATAATAATTTATTTTACAAAATTTTAACATCTAATAATAATAATAATAATAATAATAATAATAATAATAATAATAATAATAATAATAATAATAATAATAATAATAATAATAATAATAATAATAATAATAATAATAATAATAATAATAATAATAATAATAATAATAATAATAATAATAATAATAATAATAATAATAATAATAATAATAATAATAATAATAATAATAATAATAATAATAATAATAATAATAATAATAATAATAATAATAATAATAATAATAATAATAATAATAATAATAATAATAATAATAATAATAATAATAATAATAATAATAATAATAATAATAATAATAATAATAATAATAATAATAATAATAATAATAATAATAATAATAATAATAATAATAATAATAATAATAATAATAATAATAATAATAATAATAATAATAATAATAATAATAATAATAATAATAATAATAATAATAATAATAATAATAATAATAATAATAATAATAATAATAATAATAATAATAATAATAATAATAATAATAATAATAATAATAATAATAATAATAATAATAATAATAATAATAATAATAATAATAATAATAATAATAATAATAATAATAATAATAATAATAATAATAATAATAATAATAATAATAATAATAATAATAATAATAATAATAATAATAATAATAATAATAATAATAATAATAATAATAATAATAATAATAATAATAATAATAATAATAATAATAATAATAATAATAATAATAATAATAATAATAATAATAATAATAATAATAATAATAATAATAATAATAATAATAATAATAATAATAATAATAATAATAATAATAATAATAATAATAATAATAATAATAATAATAATAATAATAATAATAATAATAATAATAATAATAATAATAATAATAATAATAATAATAATAATAATAATAATAATAATAATAATAATAATAATAATAATAATAATAATAATAATAATAATAATAATAATAATAATAATAATAATAATAATAATAATAATAATAATAATAATAATAATAATAATAATAATAATAATAATAATAATAATAATAATAATAATAATAATAATAATAATAATAATAATAATAATAATAATAATAATAATAATAATAATAATAATAATAATAATAATAATAATAATAATAATAATAATAATAATAATAATAATAATAATAATAATAATAATAATAATAATAATAATAATAATAATAATAATAATAATAATAATAATAATAATAATAATAATAATAATAATAATAATAATAATAATAATAATAATAATAATAATAATAATAATAATAATAATAATAATTAATAATAAATAATAATAAATAATCATAATAATAATAATCATAATAATAATAATAATAATAATAATAATAATAATAATAATAATAATAATAATAATAATAATAATAATAATAATAATAATAATAATAATAATAATAATAATAATAATAATAATAATAATAATAATAATAATAATAATAATAATAATAATAATAATAATAATAATAATAATAATAATAATAATAATAATAATAATAGTAATAATAATAGTAATAATAGTAATAGTAATAATAGTAATAGTAATAATAGTAATAATAGTAATAGTAATAATAGTAATAGTAATAATAGTAATAGTAGTAATAGTAATAATAGTAATAGTAATAATAGTAATAGTAATAATAGTAATAATAATAATAATAATAATAATAATAATAATAATAATAATAATAATAATAATAATAATAATAATAATAATAATAATAATAATAATAATAATAATAATAATAATAATAATAATAATAATAATAATAATAATAATAATAATAATAATAATAATAATAATAATAATAATAATAATAATAATAATAATAATAATAATAATAATAATAATAATAATAATAATAATAATAATAATAATAATAATAATAATAATAATAATAATAATAATAATAATAATAATAATAATAATAATAATAATAATAATAATAATAATAATAATAATAATAATAATAATAATAATAATAATAATAATAATAATAATAATAATAATAATAATAATAATAATAATAATAATAATAATAATAATAACAATAATAATAACAACAATAATAATAACAACAATAATAATAACAACAATAATAATAACAATAATAATAATAACAATAATAATAATAACAATAATAATAATAACAATAATAATAATAATAATAATAATAATAATAGTAATAATAATAATAGTAATAATAATAATAGTAATAATAATAATAGTAATAATAATAATAGTAATAATAATAATAGTAATAATAATAATAGTAATAATAATAATAGTAATAATAATAATAGTAATAATAATAATAGTAATAATAATAATAGTAATAATAATAATAGTAATATTAATAATAGTAATAATAATAATAGTAATAATAATAATAGTAATAATAATAATAGTAATAATAATAATAGTAATAATAATAATAGTAATAATAATAATAGTAATAATAATAATAGTAATAATAATAATAGTAATAATAATAATAGTAATAATAATAATAGTAATAATAATAATAGTAATAATAATAATAGTAATAATAATAATAGTAATAATAATAATAATAATAATAATAATAATAATAATAATAATAATAATAATAATAATAATAATAATAATAATAATAATAATAATAATAATAATAATAATAATAATAATAATAATAATAATAATAATAATAATAATAATAATAATAATAATAATAATAATAATAATAATAATAATAATAATAATAATAATAATAATAATAATAATAATAATAATAATAATAATAATAATAATAATAATAATAATAATAATAATAATAATAATAATAATAATAATAATAATAATAATAATAATAATAATAATAATAATAATAATAATAATAATAATAATAATAATAATAATAATAATAATAATAATAATAATAATAATAATAATAATAATAATAATAATAATAATAATAATAATAATAATAATAATAATAATAATAATAATAATAATAATAATAATAATAATAATAATAATAATAATAATAATAATAATAATAATAATAATAATAATAATAATAATAATAATAATAATAATAATAATAATAATAATAATAATAATGATAATAATAATAATGATAATAATAATAATGATAATAATAATAATAATAATAATAATAATAATGATAATAATGATAATAATAATAATGATAATAATAATAATGATAATAATAATGATAATAATGATAATGATAATAATGATAATAATAATAATAATAATAATAATAATAATAATAATAATAATAATAATAATAATAATAATAATAATAATAATAATAATAATAATAATAATAATAATAATAATAATAATAATAATAATAATAATAATAATAATAATAATAGTAATAATAATAATAATAATAATAATAATAATAATAATAATAATAATAATAATAATAATAGTAATAATAATAATAGTAATAATGGTAATAATAATAATAGTAATAATAATAATAGTAATAATAGTAATAGTAATAATAGTAATAGTAATAATAGTAATAATAGTAATAGTAATAATAGTAATAGTAATAATAGTAATAATAATAATAATAATAATAATAATAGTAATAATAATAATAATAATAATAATAATAATAATAATAATAGTAATAATAATAATAATAATAATAATAATAATAATAATAATAATAATAATAATAATAATAATAATAATAATAATAATAATAATAATAATAATAATAATAATAATAATAATAATAATAATAATAATAATAATAATAATAATAATAATAATAATAATAATAATAATAATAATAATAATAATAATAATAATAATAATAATAATAATAATAATAATAATAATAATAATAATAATAATAATAATAATAATAATAATAATAATAATAATAATAATAATAATAATAATAATAATAATAATAATAATAATAATAATAATAATAATAATAATAATAATGATAATGATAATAATAATAATAATAATAATAATAATAATAATAATAATAATAACAACAACAATAACAACAATGGCTAGTTTTTTCTGCTAAATGAAAATGCAAGTTACTCTGTTACAGTAGATATCTAGTTTTCAAAAGTAATACTATAATAAAGATCACAATTATCATGTCTATATTTTAAATAAAAAACATAGTGCTTCTGTCAAATTTTCTATCACAGCTATCTACCACCAGATTCCTCTTTAAGAGCTATGAGACGATTGCGAGCTTTCTTGTCTTTTGAAAGAAACAGCTTACCAATGCAATTAACTGTTTACTTGAATATTCCTGAGAGATAAAAACAGATGCCATAAGTAGTTACTTATTTTTACTTACTTATTTTTAAGTAACTTTTACAGATTATAATATGAAAGACAGAGAGGGGGGGGAGATGAGAAGGAACACCATGTGGGAGAGTGTGAGGAATATATAGTATTGGATTTGGGTGGGGGAGGAGGCGGACTTTGGACACTTATGCTACAAGACAGTAAAAGCTACAGATTAATTTAATATGTACAATCCATTATGCTGTAAACTGCAATGAACTTCTCTGGAAAAAACTTTGGGCACTCAAAACTGGTGCCCAGTAAAGAGTTTGGGCAATCTTGTAGCTTTCAAAAACTACCTTTATCTTATCCTCAACTACTAACATACAAGTCCATCATATTATCAATCTTACACTTACAATAGGACCCAACAGCATGCACAAATATAGTTTGCAAATGCTAAATATGACTTTGAAATTCCTAGGTGTAATAGGAATAGGCTTCAGATTCAAAATTAATGCCCAGTATACAGCTTGGACAACCTTGCAGCTTTCAAAAACTAACTTTATCTTATCCTCAACCCCTAATACTTAAATTCATTATATTATCATCTTGCACCTACAATATCATCTAATATCATGAAAAATACAGAGTTTACATATTCCTAATATGTTTTGAAAAAATTCCTAGGGGTAATTTTAGTAAGCCTCCTTAGACTGCTTCCTACTTTTTCACTAGTGAAATGTGGCATGCTGTCATCAGGTGGTTTAGATGATTCTGTTTTTATTTCTGCATTGACTCATTCTTGTTTTATGGTGGTTATGTCTTGCAACTTTGTAGGTACATACCTGTTCAATTTTTTATACAACAGAGTTTTAAAGATGATCTGGTATGTCTAATTTCACTTCTTCATATTCAGTTTCTTTTCTACAGAGAGGATAGCTTACATTTTTAGAAACTCAATGGTTTTTAGTATTGAGACAAACTCATAGAATACATGCAAATATGGCTTCAGTCCCAACAATTAGACCAAAACATCATAGAGGAATACCTTACCTAACTAATATTTGCATTGAACAGTACTTTTTTACATTCGATAAAAAAAATTTCAAACAAAACTCAGGACTATCTATGGGCAACCCATTGTCCCCATTTTTGGCAGACCTCTTCATGGGCTTTTCGGAAACCCGCATCACAAAAGGCAATCCCACTAATTTTCAAACGTTGTTATAGATATGTGGATGACATTTGGGCAATAGTAAATGAGAAACAAGTGGATGATGCATTAAAACTACTTAATTTACAAAATCCTGCAACAAAATTTTCCATAGATAAAGAGACAAATAATGAAATACCTTTGTTAGATTTTAAACTTACCAGAAAACATAATAAACTTGAATTTGGCATACATAGAAATGAAACATACACAGAAAATTTCAAAAATCAGATGGATATAACCCAAGACAACACAAGCATGCTGTTATCAACAGTTTAACTTACAGGCTTGTTAAGATACCTTTAAACAAGATAGAATACATCAAAGAGTATAATAACATGATTCACATTGCAGAATACAGTGGATTCAGTGCTGAATTGGTCAACAAGAAAATTGATAAATTCAAAAGACAACAAAGATGCAAACAAGTAGCTACTCTTTCTCCTATCAGCAATGAAACTTCATACAGAAAATTTACATATCATCCCAGAGCTACACACATTTTCCAAAAAGTCTTCAAAGAACACAATATTACTTTGGTCTCACAGAACAAATTTAGTGTACAACATCTTTTGAAATCACATAATACAAGGGAGATACCCACAGATAAAAAATCAGGTGTGTGCCGGATAAACTGCAAAGGCTGTGACAACTTTTACATTGGAAAAACAAAAAGGAACTTGAACATTAGGATTAAAGAGCATTTTAGGAACATCAGCAACAAAGAAATAGATAAATTGGTGGTAGTGTACCATTTTTGGAAGGAGAATCATGATATAGAATGAGAAACTCACTTATTAAAAAGTGTCCAAGTTCCAGCTGCATTAACCACAAGGCAAAAAATCTTCATAAACAAACATGAAGGAAAATTGTTTAATTTTGACACTTCCTTCGAAGAAAACCCAAATTTTAAGTTCATCAAGATACCGACAGAGACACACCTATCACATCCATGGAGTTCACCGAACCGACGTGATTAGTTCACAAAAGCTGATGATGTTAGGAAAATCCTAATGAAATACGTTCTAGGTATATACTAGCAATAAGTGGAGCGTTAAGTATTAGTTCGATTCAAAATTATATTAATTTTGTGCTTAATTTTATCATAGTCCTTACACAATGGAGTGAACTCTTTTGTTTATTTACGTGTGCAGAAGTGACGAGACATTGCGTTGGTTTATGTTACGTCAGCTTGCTGCAAAGAGGTGTACAAACAGTGTCCTTCTACTGAAATAAAGAGCATTTTGAATTTCTGTAAACTTGACTTTTAATTTTACGAACCCATAAAATCACTATATATGTATAACATGACACAAGATGTAGTTCACCTTAAATTGTTTGTCACCAAAATCGTTAGCCCTATGCCAACTTGCAATTGCCTTCTGTTTTACACAAATACACAGCTTAAACATGTTAATGTTTCTTTATATCTCTTTAGCATGGACCTACTTGCACTGCTGGTAATCTGCCAAAAACACAGGTTTGCCTCTTACATAAAGCAATTGTCGCTCTAGAATCTCATAAAATAACAACGTTTTTACATTTTTGTAGCCAAACAAGATATTTTTCTAAAAGTGCACATTGCATCAATTTCCGCATCAAAAATTTAATGTTTTTTTCCCCACATTTTTGTTAAAGGATAAAAACTGACATGTGACACCTGCACCAGTTCCATCATCAGCACTTATAAATGAGCCATCAGCATATATATATGCCCATTCTTCTTCAGGGTATTTGATTTGTAATGTTTCTAATACTATCAGTTTTGCAATGTCTGGCTTTTGTTTGTTTCTTGAAGAATTCACAGTGATCTAAATGATATTACATTTCAAAGCTTTCTATTGGATTAATGGAATGTAACAGATTTTCCTTTGCAATAGGTATGCGTAGTTTTTCTTTTAATTTTTTACTTCTTGCCAAATTCATTTTTGGGTTTTTAGTGTATACTTCAAGTTCTGGTATTTGTCTACTTTATTAAAATTCAGAATTCTTGCAAGCTTTTCGTAAGTTATTAAAGTTTGCAAGAGATAGTAAAATAAGCATTTTTAAGGATATTTTCTACAGTTAGTAAGAAAGTTAGCAAGTGCACATATTAAGATTTCCCAACATTATTCCAGTGTACTAGTACTTGCTTTCAAGTCTTGTGACCAAAAAAACTGGAGTTTATCATAGCATTGACAAATATTGTCAATGAAATAAAAAATATAAATTCCTTTCCGCGCTTCAAAAAATATCTCAAGCAATTTTTAATTGAAAACTGTTATTACTCAACTGATGAGCTTTTGCATTACTGAAGTATTCACTTGTATTTAACAATATTTAAATTTAATCTACATGTACAATATAAATTTTTTCCTTTTTTTTTATTACAATTGTTAACTCTCACAATAACACAATTAATTGTTTAAAATACTGACGAATCCACAACATGTATATGTTAAATTGGATGAATAAATAAATGAATGAATTGAGTAATATTTAGCTTGATCAGATATATGAGCAGTATGTATTATAGAAAGTCACCTTATGTTCCCGCAACCATATTTCCATTTGTTTTTCAGGTAAATAGGAGGATTTTATATATGCTTCAACAAGTTCTCTTCCTGTTATCGGGCGAACTGTTCTCAGTTTTTTTAGTTTGGATAGGAACTGGGTGAAGTCTAGCTGCATCAAACCACGGCCCCCATTTGTACACCGCTTGGCATTACTAAATCTGTTTGTGGAAAATCATATTTAATTTTATTACAATATTCTAAACTCTGTACAAGATAAAATAATGCATGAATGGAACAATGAAAAATTTATTAGTACTTAGATTTTCTCTTTGATAAATTTCCAAGATGGCTTTAAAGATATTGAATATATTAAGTAGCTTTTAAAATGAACTTACTCCTCTACAAAAGCATTACATGCTAGAATGAAGATATTTTCCCAAAGTACCGCATAAACTTCCTGAGGGATTCGGCGGCGTGAAGATACTTCCTCCAATCGCATGCTAAATATTTGCAACTCCTGCATTAGAATCACATAATAATGATTAGATTACCAAAAGTTGTAAATAGCTTGTATAGAGAGATGGAATCAGGGAGAAAGAGGTACAAAAGTCATTCAGAAAGAAGAGGATTTCACAGGCTATTCCCAGAAAATTCAAGTTATGTTTTATTTGTAATACAAATAATTTAAACAATCAGCATTATGATCAAAATTATTTAACACACATTTTTGAGAAAATAAAAAGTTATTACCAATTTTTCACATAAAGAGTGGTCTGGTGAGGAAGGATTTCCTTGAGAATCTTCATGTGGTATCCTTGAAAGACAGTGAATTCAAATACCATGTTTGGATTTTAATGGAATTTTCATTTAATAAATTATAATAATTAGTGACTAAACTTACTTATCATTAGTATTAATAGAAGTTGTAATTGAACTAGGTTTGCAAATCTAATCATTTGCATCATCAGTAAGATCGTTTAAAGTGATTTTATTGCTACAGTGAAACCCGTCTTATTATAATATATATTAATTTACTGGATTACACTTGCTTCACTGTTAATAACTTCATGTGTTACCTTTTACTCAGAGCTTTCATTGTTTAGTAATGTTGTCGACAGATAGATAGAGTGAGCTTGTATTCAACACAAAGATTCAATAGGGATATCAAAATACATACTTTCAGATCACCTGAATTAAAGTTAGTTTATAAAAACTTATGGCAACAACTGTTTGTTCCATCTATCTCTCTATAAATAACATAACACAAAAACAAGAAGTCAATTTTTAGTAAGCCTCTGCCTTTCCAAACCAAGTCCTATGCATGGCTATTCCTACATAAAGGAGTAGTTAATGTCTGTCAAATTTGCTACTTAACCACATCTTCTACAGATATGACATGAAATTCAAGAACTCCTCCCAAACAAAACTACACTTTAACATGAAATATTAATTATTCTTTATTTTCTCAAATATAGCTCTATAATTTTAATTAAAATATATATTTAAGCATCCCTTGAATGTTCTTGGAATAAATTATGAAGTTTTCTTAATTCAAATGACATTTCTAAAACTGGTAAACTGTGAGACGTTGCCAAATTCTGTCTACCTTCTCCCCCCCCCCCCCCCGAATAGAAAGGATATTTTGTTACAGAATTTGTCACATATTCTTTGTTACCGGATCAAATTTTAAAATGCTTATACTTTTTTCAAATGGATGCTATTCATTTGTTCCTGTTTACATGCAAAGGGATTGGAGGTGGAAAGCTACTGCGGAGTCACCCACTTTTTAAAAACTTGATTTGCTTTAGTCTACTGTATCCTTTTTTTATATCTACAAGACATATTATGAAGCGTTGATTTGCAAGAAATTGACAACAGAATAAACTTTTACTATATAATGAGTAAAGAAAGTTATGTGAATGTAACAATGTTTCAAGTGCTAAGTCTCTATTCATTTCAACCTCTTGTGGCATTGCAAAATCTGTAGTTTCAAAGTCATTACAAAGCAATTAGCTTTAAAAAGATTTCTCTATCACTTTAGATTTCTGCATCCTCCTTGTATCTAGAATGACATACGATGTAGGTTCCAAAACTTCCGGGCTGACTACCTATTTATTGTTACACAAATAAAACAAGATGCAATTTTTCAACAAATCAACCTGTATTTCAATACACTTTTCACATCTGTAGATTAACAACTCTACACCTTTGAAAAAGTAATCTGGTTCTTTATCAGTAAAATGTCCCATTACAGCAGCTTTCTCTTCATCATCTTCTAATTTCTTTGAAGCCAGATTCCTGTGCTGCAGCCTTCACTATTGCTACTGTGTGCACTGGTGCACTGTCATGGAGAAGACTGACACCATGTGAGAATCTTCCTTGCCTATTTTGTTTGATGGAGTTGCGCAATTTGTACAAAAGTGAAGCATAATAAGGTGCATTGATAGAGGAAAACTGAAAAATTCAATGCTATGGCCAGGATTTGAACCATGGATCTCCTGGTTTCCGTCCAGTCGCTATCATGGTTCAAATCCTGGCCATGGTATTGAATTTTTCAGTTTGACTCTATCCAAAATCTTAGCCTATACACAACTAGTGTAAAGGAATGACTAATTTCTCTCCATTGTCTTAAATAACATTGTGCGCTCACAGTGGCATTCCTTTCTTTGAAATCCACAGGGACAATTCCTCTGGAATCTCACACGATAATCACCATGACCCTCTTTGTAGAATAAGTGACTTTCACCTTCCTTGGTGGAGCTTCACCTTATTTACGCCATTCAACAGATTCTCTTTTGAACAGAGGGTCGTAATAAAGAACCATAGTTTCATCCCCTGTAACAATGGATTCCAGTACTTCTTTCTGGTTGCCACGGCAAAGCTCCAAAAACTTGGTGCAACAAGTCACGTGCTGCTCCTTGTGAATTGTAGAGAGAAGTCTGGACACCCAAATTACACTGAATTTTTTCATGTGTGAATTACCATGAGTGACCCAAAAATCAGATGATTTAAATAGGCCCAACTTTGCTAAGATTTCCTGGAGTTTCAGTCATCTGTCACTAGCACATCACGTTAAACAATAGTGATAGTTTCCTCAGTCACCACCTCACCAGGTTGACCAACACATGGATCATCAGTGATTTTTTCTCTGCCCTAACAAAACTGTTTAGACTATTCCTTCACTTGGAATATGAAGAGGAAGCATCACCATCAACACCATCTAAGCTGCATTTGATTTCACTTGGAGCTAGTCCTTCTTTTGTCAGAAGTTTTACTACTGCTCAGTACTCGATTTTATCCATTTCAGCAGCATATTTCTTGTCTTACTCACAAAAGTGCCACCACTCAACTGAGGTTAGTAGTGGGTTGAAATTCATGTGTGCACATACTGACAGATGTCGCTAGCTCCTCTCCATGGCATTTTCACTTTCACGCTTGTTTTCACGGATCAGGCCGGAAACTTTTGGAACCTGCCTCATATGTGATGAAATAATCTCTACAAACGTTTATTTTAACATGAAGCAGAGAGAAAAAATAACATTTTAGGAATAATTTTTACAAACATGGGTACAGAAAACCATATGAATGTAAGAAGTCCAAGTATTTAGATATTGAACTTAAAAGCAATCTGAGATGAGCAATTCTGACTTCTAGCACCTACTACTATTAAAATTTATTTTCTGCTATTTACTAATACTCTTTATTGCTTTTTTGAAGTATTCATGCTCTAAAGAGTTCTTGAACAATATAAGTATAAATGGAATTGAAAATTACTAACCTGCAGTAAGATATCAACATACTGGCTATGTTGACTCATAACATCCTTTATTTCCCAATTCACCTTGCTCATGAATGTTAGAGTTGCACGAAGATCCATTTCTTGTGAAGATACACACATTTATACTGGTTGTCTCAATTCAGTAGCTGCACTCACCGTCTAGAGAAAATAATTTTAGTGAATGAATAATGTATTGTGACTTTGTAAGTTCATAGAATTAAAAGTCCAATTTGCACAAATTCAAAAGTTCCTTATTTCCGTAGCAGTACACTCTGTTCAATCCTCACAGTAGCAGAATTATGTCACATACACAATTACAATCTACCAAGGTCGTTGACCACAACAAAGAGCTTACTCAACTTCCACTGTTTACAACAACAACTATTGTTACAACTCCTGTTTTTTCGAATGTTTACGACTGTCTTTTACAACTAATCCACTGGCCTGTCCCCTCCCACATATACCACTACACATATCACTAGACATTTCGAGAATATTCTGTAACAAACAAGAAATCGACTGTTCTCTATTAACCAAGATGTCACCAGAATGTTCCATGTACCTCACTTTATCTGTTTTGGCATGCCTTTTATCTCCACACTATCTTTACTTGCTTAGGCAAGCTGTTTATCTCCAGCCCGCACTGTATGTTCCTTAACGTCTGCGCTGCACTACCGTGTTTAATGGGTTCGCGACACTGCTCCCTCAAGGCTGGTCATTCCGAACAGCACTATTGTGCGAGCCATATGATCCAAGTGTACCACCAACATCTTCCCTCGGGGCACCTTCTGGATGCAGTAGACCACGTCGTTAATCCTTTTCAGCACCCAGTACGGTCCTGCCACGACTGTTGAAGTTTCGGGCAGCGTCCCTTGGTCCGGGTAGGGCGGTACAATCACACTAGGTCACCATGCTGGAACTCTTGGCTGTTGGCTTGCTTGTCGTAACGGGTCCTCATGCAGTCACTTGCCTTCTGAATGTTCTGACGAGCCATTTCATGCATGTCGTGGAGTGAGTGCATGTCGTGGAGATGGTCTACCAGGTTCTCCACATACTCAGTTGCTGGCTGTTTTGCATCCAGGGGGGCTGCCAAAAGGCAGGTCACAAGGGAGGCGTAACTCTTGGCTGAACATTAGGCTGGTTGGTGTCATCCCAGTGGTTTTTTTACCTGGCATGCCCCATTTCTTAGGAATACTACATGCCTTACTTTATTTACATTATATACAACTTTTACAATAATTTTACATATCTTGTATTTGTAATGAAATGTTTCCTAAAATATTTTACAATATTCTTATTAAAATAGTTGCAATTAATTAGCAGTTTTATTGAATTTTTATGCTTCATTTGCCTACTCTATATCTGTGAAGTTTATTGATTTAACAAATTTGATGCAACATGTTAGATGTGTGTTAATAAGTTCCTCTTTGGTAATGGGCCACGCGCATTGTCTGCTTTTTATTTTCCTGATCATTTCGGTTCTTTGTTTCTTTATGATTGGACATCGGAATATTATGTGGTTTACTGTTTGGTCCTCTTATTGACATTTGCATACTGGGCTCTCTAGTAAAGCAAATCGATGGAGGTATGAACGGAGCTTTCCAAGTCCTGTGACAATTGTTGTAAACCCTTGGTATATGGGCAGTTCTTGTTTTAGTCTATTTCTCACTGAAGGGAAGAATTCTTTGGTGATGGCTCCTTTCCTTGATGCTGTCCATTGTAGTTGCCATGCATTCAGTCCAGTGTCTCTCTCCATGTTTATCAGGACTTCTTTAGGTGTTTTATTATATTGTATTTCATGATCTTCCCCAGCAGCCTCTTTTGCTAGTCTGTCTACTATTTCATTGCCATATATGCCCGAGTGTGCTTTCACCCATCCAAAATGCAGCATCCAGTCTGATGTTCTCAGGTCGAGGATTTTAGCTGTCATGTGTTGACAAGCGGTAGACCAGCAAGAACAGTGGCACCTTGACATTCCAGTCTCACTGATGGCTAGCCACGACGTTCCTCAGGTGTTCTTCTAAGGTTTTGATGTACCTTTTGACCATGCCATCTGACTGGGGATGTAGAAGTGTTGTGCGGGTCTTGTTAACCCCAAGCCTTTCTAGTGCCTCCTTCATCAGGTTGGACTCAAAATTGGGCCATGGTCGCTGTGAAGCTCTAACGGCACCCTAAATCAGCAGAACACTGGCTCCAAGAGGCACTCTGTGATTGTCTTTGCCTCCTGGTTCGTGATGGCATACACCTCTGGCCACTTGGTGTTCCATCAGGTACTTATTGCCTCGGTCGGACACTGGGAATGGTCCAGCTATGTCGACGGCATTCCGTTTGAATGGTGCTCCGACGTTGTACTGCTGCATGCGACCCCGGCTCCTAGTCTGAGGGCCGCGACCTGCCGTGCACGTGACATTGCCGGCACCATCTCTTAGCATCTGCTTGGAGCCTCAGCCAATAGTAGCGCTGTCGGAGTTTGTCGATCGTCCGGTTTGCTCCCAGGTGTCCTCCTGAAGTATCGGCCTGTACTTCCTCCAAGACCTCCAGGACCTTATTTCGGGGAAGTACCAACTGTTCTCTATGCATCTTCACATCAGGCGACTCACATACCTGGAAAAGCACGCACTCTCTTGCCTTCAGTGAGTCCCATTGGGCCCAGTAGGACTTCTATGTGGCGCTCCTTTGTGCGATGTCCTCCCAGCTTGGTCTTGTCCCTGACTCCACTTCTCTCAAGAGTGGCCCCAAGTCTGCGTCTGCCAGCTGCTCCCTCCTCAGGCCTGCGCTATCCCAGCCATCAGCAGGAACTACCCTGACCACTCAGACAGCTGCGGCATGCTCTTCTCTTCCCCTCTTGTGCACTGGCCAAACTCTTCTGGTCTTCAGGACATAGCGTCTGCGTTGCCGTGGCTCTTTCCTCTACGATGTTCAGAGGTAAAGTCGTACTCCTGCAGCCTCTGGACCCATCGGGCTGTCTGGCCTTCCAGGTTCCTAAAGCCCATAAGCCAGGTGAAGGCGGAGTGGTCAGTCCTCAGGTGGAATGGCTGACCGTACAGGTACTTGTGGAAGTGCTCCAAGGTCTTCACTACCGCCAAGTAACTCGCCGGGTAACGCAGTAGTTTTTCTCTGCCTTGGACAGGGTCTTGCTGTAGTAGGCTATCACCCACTCGTGGCCATCCAGGACTTACGATAGGACGCCTCCAATGCAATGGTCGCTGGGGTCGGTGTCCAAAATAGGAGCACTGCAAAGTGTCTTCTTCAGCTGTTCGAAAGCACCTTCGGCGTCCTCCGTTCACACATAAGGCCGGTGTTCTGTCAGGTGGGTGAGGGGCTTCGCAATGTTGGACAAGCTCTTTATGAAGCGGCGATAATAACTGCACAGCTCCAGGAAACTGCGCAACTCTCGCTTATCCTTCGACCGAGGCCAATATCTCACGGCCTGTGTGTTCTCCGAGTCTGTGGCCACTCCAGTTGATGAGACGATGTGGCCCAAGTAGTTGACCTCCTTGCAAAAGAGCTGCCACTTCTTCGCGTTCAGCTTCAGGTTAGTCGCCTGCAGTCTCTAACACCTTGCTCAGGTTGTCGAGATGGTCTTTAAAATTCTTGCCGACGATGATGTCGTCCAAGTATAGAAGGCAGGCGTCATAAGTCAGCCCTCTCATTAAAGACTCCATGAGGCGCTGGAAGGTAGCTGGTGCGTTGCAGAGGGCAAAGGGCATAACTGAACGGTCCAATCCCTTGGCCTGTGGAGAATGCAGTCTTCTCCTTGTCTCTCGGGTCTAGAACCACCTGCCATTAACCCGATTTCAGGTCCAGGGTTGAGAACCACTGCGCACCAGCAAGCGTGAACAGAGTGTCGTCAATCCGGGGTAAGGGGAAGCAGACCTTCCTGGTGAGAGCGTTCAACTTCCTGTAGTCCACGCAGAAGCGAAGCTCGCTGTTCTTCTTTGTCACCAGAACTACAGAGGAACATCAAGGGTTGTCAGACTGTTCAATCACACCCCTGGATTTCATGTCATCTAACATATCCCGTACCGACGCTTGTTTTGCCAGCGGAACGCGTCGAGGTGGTTGCCGAATAGGTCGGGCGTCTCAGGTGCCGATGCGGTGAAACACTTTGTCCGTGCGGCCGTAGTAACTGTTACCTTGGCTAGAGGAACCTCGGGCCGAAAATTCGAGCCCCTCTTGGAGTTATTCGGACTGGGTTGGTCTCGAGGGGGCAGTGGTTCCCAATGGGTGATCGAGTACGTCTCTAGACGGGGTTGAGGGAAGCCATTAATATTCCCGGGTACTAGCTTGCAGAGCTCGTAGAAGGTGTGCTAGATCGCCAGGCGGCCCCACCGAGGTCATGTCGGTAGCCTTCACCTTTTGGTATTGGCGAGCGTAAGTGGCGTATTCACTTCCTTTCCGTCTTGTATCCTTGGACCAGATTGGGGGGGCCTTGTTAGTAACCCAGGTTTTGGTCCTACGGATCCAGGACTAATGGGAGTAGAAACTCTGGACTCAACTGTTACCTTGGCTGAAGACGTGCTGGTATCGTCTCAGCAGTTGTCGTACTTTCTCCAGCTGTTCTGCGGTCCGGTGGTCGGCCGCCCTCTCAAGTAAGCCTTCCAGCCGGGGCCCCAGGTACTGCCTCGGTACCGGTTTCTATGTCTTGTCGATTGCTGTCACGCTGACCACGGGCTCGCACGTCCCCAGCTCCGTCCCGGCCTGGAAGTCATGATCGGTGTCCGTTGGGTTGAGCTGCCTCACCGGCACCTCCTCTCGGCACGGCAACAATTTTCTGGCTACGCATAGTCCGTGCACAGGCGTATTCTGGTCCAGCGTCATATTCTTCGTCAGCTGGCCTTCAAGTCGCGCCGTCACCACCACCGCGGGTACATCCATGTCTTCCTTTAAGATGACCCTGCTGATTCCAAGGCGCTCTTCGGGTTGCCGGAGTATGACCTCTTCTCCATTCAGCCGCAGGTACTTCCTGCCGACGTTGACCATCGCCTCGTGGCTCCTGAGGGCATCTAATCCCAGTATCACCTCAAACACCTTTCGACGAACACCCACAGACGTATGGCACTCCTCCCCAAGGTCGAGTTCAGCAGGGCCTCCTCTACAGGCAAGGATAGCCCGATGCGGTCAGAAGCTGGTATGGTCGACTTGGTTTCCTGGACGGCAAACCCCTGGCTACGTCAGATCTGATGACGGTCGCGGCTACCCCGGTATCCACCACCACGCGGCACGGCTTCTCTCTCACCCAACCGTCCGCGATGAGGCTGTCATCCATACGCCGGCTGACGGCGCGCAGTGTCACTCGAGGGGATGGTGATAGCGTCGACGTGCCCCTCTCCAAAAAGGCCCTTACTCGTTTTTCCAGCTGCTCTTTCTGGTGTGGGCAGTCTCTCTCTTGGTGTCCCGGGTCTCCACACCCCCAACAGAGGCCACTAGGTCTTCGCCGGTGTCCCTTGACTGGCCTTCGATCTCCCGTGTAGCGGATACTTCTGGTTCTCGACGTCGAGGTAGCACTCATCTTAGCCGCCTCCATCCTCAATGCTGCTGTTAGCGCCTCCTGGATGGTTTTGTAATCGCCGAGCATTAGGCGCTGACGAATCTCCGTGTCTCGTGCATCGTCGACAAAGGTGTAGGCAGGCTCTTGGGATACGAACTCTGGTGGGGGGTCGACTAAGGCTTTACAGGCCAGCTACTCGATTGCAGGGCGAACTCCTGCAGCATCTCCCCAGGCTGCTGCAACCTTGAGTTCAACTGACTGTGGTACGCTGCGGCTAAGCGGTGGTTTCCGAAGCGGTTCTCCAGGGCTTCCCAGATGTCCTTGGGCATCCGCTGTCTGGACGGCGTTCAGGACTTCTGCAGCCCGTCCCTGGAGGCTGGCTATTAGCTGTGCGGCCTCTTCCTCCGTTGACCACTTGTTGTGCTTGGCCACTGTGTCGAACTGTTGGCGGAAGACTTCGAAAGTTGTCGTGCCGTCATATTTAGGTTTGAACACGCAGATGTTGTGTCCCGTCCTGGCACGTCGGCCTCCTGGCGACGATGTCCTCCAGCATGGCGTTCAGGGACTTAGTGTTGGTATCGGCCTTTCCCTCTAGGTTGTTAACGCGGCTCGCCAGGTCTTCGAGGGATTTGGTGTTACTGTCGGCCTTTCCCTCTAGGTCGTTAATGCGCTCGTCCACTTGACCTCTCCGCTTGCCCAGCTCCGTGACGTTTTCCCTCACGCCGGGCAATTGCTCCTCAAATTTTTAGGCGAGGGCCTCGTTCGCAGTCTACCAAGGTCGTTGACCACAACAAAGAGCTTACTCAACTTCCACTGTTTACAACAACTCTTGTTACAACTCCTGTTTTTTTCGACTGTTTACGACTGTCTTTTACTACTACTCCGCTGGCGTGTCGCCTATTATATATACCACAACAAAGAGTTCACTTCCAAAACAGCAGTTTCAATTACAACTCAGCTTACGACTCTGCTTACAACTGTCTTTTATAACTACTCTGCTGGCATGTCGCCTCTTATATATACCACTACTCATATCACTAGACATTTAGGGAATATTCTGTAACAAACAAGAAATTGGCTGTTCTCTTTTAATCAAGATGTCACTAGAACGTTCCATTTACCTCACTTTATCTGTTTTGGCATGCCTTTTATCCTTGCGCTATCTTTATTTGCTTAGGCAAGCTGTTATCTCCCTTATTGCTCCGTGCCGCATTATCGTAATTAGTGCGTTTGCGACAGTATTTAGATTTTTATTCTGGTATACTTATATGTTAATGCAATACAAAGCAAATGTTTAAGTTCTGAAAACACTTAAGAGAAAAGATAATTAGTCACATAACTTATTAAATAACCTTACCTCTTACACCTCCTTTTTTATTAGTTTTTCCCCTTTTGTTTCAAATAAGAGAGCTTTCTGAATTTCTTCATTAAACTGTAAGTGCATATTATGGTTAATTTTATTTATAGAAATTCTTTAGTGTTGAGTTCAAGAATTATAGTGATTAATCACAGCAACCAGCATTTTGAAACTTTTTTCTTGTGGCAATAGAAGTGGCAGGTAATTTTAACTAATTTCGGGTCGCTGAAAACGAATCTGTTATACCTTTCTATTTATTATGCCATGTTTTCTCATAAGATTAAGAATAACAATAGTGAATAAAATAAGTTTGGAAATACTATAGAGAATAGTTATATTTTATAAGCATTCCATGACATCTATTTCAGTATTTTTTGTCAGAAATGGTCAAATAAACACAACTTGCATCTATATAATGCCAATACCTAGAGTTGAACCAGAATCTCTTGGTTCATGTAATACATATTCATGATTTCTGTGCTCTAGCAACTAATAGATGAACAAAGAATTCACAAGATGCAATGATCTAAAACAACAATAAATATTACAGGAAAAAATTGCAGTTACCTTTAATATAAACAGTCATCAATGTCAACCTTGAATCACCCTTGGCCTGGCTGCCCACAATCTGACTGCTGCATTTTTGTCATCTCTTTTCAAACATTTAACCGTAGTGGGCCATCATTGATAGATCCTACCTTCCCTGGTATTTTTTTTTTTTTTTTTTTTCTGTTTCCTTGATGTCTTGGTGAAATCTCTATTCATCTATTCACTAACAGCAAAGCTTTTCAGAAAAAGATTCAGATGAGAATAAAGGAAGCCCAGTTCCAGACTCATTCCACACCTCAACCTTTACATGTGATCTACATTGTTTTCGCTACTGTTTTGTACTGTTAGCTGTTTATGTTTCCTAGATACTTCATCATGAACCTGCCATTGAAAGCCATGCAGCAAGTTCCATGGCATTCAATGTTTGTTCAAAGGTTTGGTCTCTCAGAAGCTAATTTGTGGCCCATCAAAAATGCATTCCTTGACCTTTGCATCTGACAAATGTGTAAACTTGCTTGCAATATACTGAAAACAGGCTATTTCTGTCCAAGGCCTTAATGAGCTGCTTCATGATTTCCAGTTTGAGGTCTAGTAGTGGAAAAATAACTTTCTGTGTCAACTAAGGCAGCATTTGTGATATTTTTACCTCTCTATTAACACTTGTCCCTTAGGTCAGGTAGGTTTAGACCAGTACTTGCTTTTAGCTCTGCTGTCCTATTCACATAAATGACAAGGGAATTAAGTTTAGGCTGCTTGTTGTCCTAATAGAATACTTCACACCAATCTCTTTTGAAATTACTTCTATCATTTCAACTATTCAGCTCTATTCCTCCAATTACGAGTAGCGCCAACAACACTACAGAGTACCAATATGAAGTCACTCGTCCATATGAGGCATTTTCGTTTATGTTAATGCACCTTCTATTACACAAGCCAATTCTGGCTCAATAGACGTCAACTGAAATTCCCATTTTATATGCTGCGGGCAGAGCGTGTATAAGCACATATGTCCTTCTCCAGCTTCTTTGCACAATTCC
>CM060950.1:291097782-291312782 GCA_030765055.1 Mantis religiosa | reverse complement strand
GAGCAAACTACGTGAATGTTTCTGGATTTGTTTTGATTACATATAATGAAGGTAATAATATTTTACTATTTCCGGACACCGTCTCTCATAAATATTAGCTGTAAATGTGTAGTATTAGTATATGTAATCTTACTATCATTTTAACATTACGCAACGTAAACATTCAAAATCGGCGACTTTTTCAGATAAAAGATTCAGATTTATTCTGCCCTTTGTAACATGTTTTACAAAGCATCGTCAAAAATAACACTAAAATTACATATTTGCAGTTCTAAATAAAAACAAATGCATCTTTTTACAGATTATTAACAGTTCTAGACATACAAAATAGATTCATGACAAATTATAACTTTTGTTGTTGCATTTACTCCTGCTTGTTTGGTTATTTCCTTGCTGTATTTCTCTATCAATCTCCCCCCCCCCCCCCCCCCGCCACAACACACCCGAGGCTGACCTCTGAACGGCGATCAGATTGACGCCTTAATGTGGTCGGCCATTGGGTCCCACTCCAATCCAGGAATCCCTATACCAAGATATATATTCATATTTATTCAGTTATTTATAAATTAACAAAAACATATGCAAACAATATACATCCATTTTTCAGGTACTACTACTTCAAATAAGAAAGCTAAAGAAAATTAATTAACAAAGAGGTACCTTCAATTTAACAGCAATAAAAGAAAAATATAAATTCCTATCTGAAAAGTCCTGACATCCAGCACTTACAATCAGTATTCCACTGTCTCAGACTATAAATAACAATAATTTCTAAACATTTGTAACACTAACAGCTCTGGTATTCAGCGATATCCCTAAAAATTAATTTTATTAATTTGTGTCAACCTTTAATGTATTTAATCTTCATTTTGAACCTATATAACTTTAGTGTAGGTATATTTCTCCACTCTTTTATTTTATTAAGGTATATCATTTTATATTAATTTGAAAGGTGCTAATTTTGAATATGATTTCAAGAAATTATTGCTTTATCAACTTTAAGTAAATTAAAATTTATTTGCTTCTTGCTTACTTTAATTAAGGAAGATTGATAATTCAATACTTTTTTCAGTGCAAATCAAATGTGATTCTTATTAAATCACTTCATCACTTCTTTCGTAAATTATGATATATCGTTTTAAATTAATTTAATTACTTTTATTTTAAAAGATAACTTACACCAAAATATCTATCACAAGCGGCCTAACGGGATCCGTCTGCTTCCTCCATGCAATGAAGGAGGAGACCACAAAACCCAAGGTCACTGCAAACAGTCGACGGGTTTCGAACGTGAGACCTAACGCATGTGGGTCTCTCAAGCTACTATGCAGTCATCTCACCCAATCAGAACTCATTAAATCATGCAATTTATCTTTTGACTTTACCTGTTTTGGCACATCCTCTGTCAGTGCTATTCCTGAAAAAACTAATTCTTCAAAGTACGAGTACCTCAAATGAATTCAAAGAAACTTTGGCAGAATGATTCAATATAATCTAGCGGTGACGCACGCAAAAGGTTTAGTGCAAAGGGAGATAAGCGCGGCTTCTATACACAAAGAGCCTGCAGATAAAGATAGCCGGAGATAAAGGGCTGGCTGTCACAGATAAAGTTACGCTTCTGGAAGGTTCGGGTTTCATCTGGTGATAGAACATTCGATCTCTTGATTGTTACAAAACAGTCTCGAATTATCAATGATTTATATATAAGAGACTGTGACACGCCAGCGGGAGTAGTAGTAAACAGCTGTAAAGTGTTGTAACGAGAGCTGTAATAGAAACTAGTCTGTTTGGAAAGTGAACTCTTTGTTGTGGTCAACGACCTTGAAAGCTTGTAATTGTGTGTGTAATGTAATACCGCTACTGTGAGTGTATTACTACACAAATAAAGAACGATTTGAATTTCTGCAACTCAGACTTTTAATTCTACGAACCCACAAAATCACAATACTTTTCAGTTTTTACTACAAGAATAATAAAATAATCAATCCATATTTTTACTACATATTGGAGACAACATATAATATTTGTGGAGTACATTTGCTTTCATTATTCCTTCATAGTTTACCTCTTGTTCAAAACTTTCTCAGGAGGAGCCCTTCTCATCCTATTCCCAGAAAATTCAAAGTTTACATACATTTCTTTTATCAGTATATTATCTTAAACATTGATAGTTAACTTAAAATCTCAGCTTTTAGAAAATCAGCTATTTCTAATAGGAAATACCAATAAATAAAGGAATTAGACAAAGGGATTCTCTTAGCTCTCTAACTGTTTAATATTTTAATGGAAAGTATAGTTAAGGAAGTGAGAGGAGTGTATGGATATGCCTTAGACAGAGCAGAAATAAATCTATTTGATAATGCACATTATGTCATTTGAATACGTCAAACAAAAACAATTTAAAATTTTGTTACATAATTTCCCTTTTGAGTTGTGAACAGCATGGAATGAGTACTAATTCATTAAAGAAGAAGGTTTTAACAATAAATTAATGGCCATTGAGATGTAAATTTCCATTAAAAGAACATATAATATAACAATTTATGTCTAATATAATTTTGAGCCGAACTAATACTCAATGCTTCACTTACTGCTAGTATTTACCTAGAACGCGTTTCATTAGGATCTTCCTAATATCATCAGCTGTTGCCGACTAATGGACGTTGGTTTGGTGAAGTTATTGGAGGCGACAGGTGCATCTCTGTCGGTATCTTGAGGAACTTGAAGTTTGGGTTTTCATCAAAGGTAGTGTCGAAATTAAACAACTTTCTTTCATATTTCTTTATGAAGATTTTTTCCAACGTGGTTAATGCAGCTGGACCTTGGACACTTTTTAATAAGTAGATTTCTCTTTCTATACCATGATTCTCCTTCCAAAAATGGTATGCTACCGCCGATTTAGCTAAGTCTTTGTTCCTGATGTTCCTAAAATTCTCTTTAAGCCTAATGTTCAAGTTCCTTTTGTTTTTCCAATGTGAAAGATGTCACTGCCTTTGCAGTTTATCCAGTACACACCTGACTTTTTGTCTATGGGTATCTCCTTTGTATGATGTAATTTCAAAAGGTGTTGTACACTAAATCTGTTCTGTGGGGCCAAAGTAATATTGTGCTCTTTGAAGACTTTTTGGAAAAGGTGTGTAGCTCTAAGATGATATGTAAATTTTCTGAATTTAGTGTCATTTCTGATTGGGGAAACAGTAATCACTTGTTTGCATCGTTGTTGTCTTTTGAATTTATCAATATTCTTTTTGGCCAATTCAGCACTGAATCCATTGTATTGTGCAATATGAATGATATTATTGTACTCTGATATATTCTATCTTGTTTAAAGGTACACTAACCAGCCTTTAAGGGGGGACGTACGAGAAAATGTTCAAAAAATCTAAAAAAGTTTATTGTTTTGTAAAATAGTATATAGTGTTAGCTATCAAACACCAAAATATTATGACTACGTGGTCTGTATGTACCTTGAAAAATTTTAAATGCCCTAGTGCTGCATAGTAGCCATGCCCCCTTCTTTCTTTGCTTTTTCTTCACTCTTTGTTTGTACAAGATTTTTGCAGTCTCTATGGACAGGCTGATTCTGAGGCTGCTAAAGAAGCTGTTGCTCATAACAGTACAGAAGAACAAATAATTGGGACTGATCTATGTGTATCATGTGACAATACATGGAAGAAACATGACGACACATCTCGGTATGGAGTTTCAACTGTAGTTTTAGATTTGCAAGTTATGAGCAAGTTTTTTCATGTGTGTACAAATAGAAAAACAGATAATGGTAAAGAAACTGAAAAATAAATGGCTGGAAAATCAAAAGAAAACTTGTTCAAACAACTTTAATGGCAGTAGTGGTGCAATGGAACCTGCGGGCATGATGATATTTTCTAGGTCACAAGAAAAACATTAGGTAAGATATACAAAATATCTAGGTGATGGTGATTCTAGTGCTTTTAAAAGTGTACTAGAGAGCTACCCATATGGCCCCAATGTAAAAATTGAAAAACTTGAATGCATTGGAGATATACAGAAGAGAATGGGTGCTCCTCTGACAAAACTATGTCAGCAGATGAAGGGAAGATTGCAGAGCAGAATCAGATCCTAGAAAATAGATTAAGAGAACAAAGTCAGAACCTAGAGACCAGATTAGGAGAACTAGGAGAACAAACCCAAAGACTAGAACTAAAATAATAGAGCAGAATCAGACCCTAGAAAATAAAATAGCAGAACAAACGCAAACTTTACGAAACCAGTTAGAAAGTAAACTGATAGAACAAAATAGACATCTATAAAACATTAGGTTAGGACAGGCCACCACTCAGGCAGAATTTCTACACATGCGTACAGAAATGCATGATGCACAGCAGGACATTGTAAATATAAGAGAAAGGATAAATAACATGTCTATTAATAGTAATAATGTGCATGCCCAGTTGAGCGATGAGATGCGAAATACCTGCGCCAGTATAGAAAACAAACAAAAAGAATGGCAAGAGCAGACACAGTCTGAACTCATAATAATTAAAGAAACTCTGACGCAGGCGGCCGCAGCTCTCCGGTCAACTCAAGTAACCATTGCAAACCTTACGCGAGAAATGACAGTGCTCAAAGAGGTCATTAACGACCTCAGAATAACAAATAATCAGTCTCAGAGTACTGACATTCCGAACGACCGGTTAGGCAGGGAATGTTGAACTCGTGCCAGAACACGCCTTCATCAGCCCCCACAGATACATGTAATAGTGTGAATCAGGGTAGCATTTTCAATAATTGCGCAAATACACGATACCCCTACCATTTTAACCTATTAAATGAAATAACCGTGCCAACATTCAATGATCACAGGGACAACGCGAAGTGTTATATAATGGACGTAGAAGCATATTTCACTCTTAAAAACATCCCAGGGGAATACAAACTGCTTATTATTAAGAAAGGCTTACAGGGACGATCACTCACGTGGTTTCGATTAGCAGTTGGTGACCATACCAGGTATGCAGAGTTTCGAGCAAACTTTCTCACCAAATATTGGAATGGTGCCACACAATATGCTGTGCCGACCAAAATAAATACAGGGAAATATCTGCACAGGGGAACACAGATGGTTGAATACTTTCTAGACCTAGCACAACAGAGTAAAATGCTTGATCCGCCGATACAGGAACACGAATATATTAATCTGGTGATAAAACATTTTACAGAACACAAAAAGAGCCACTTAATAGTAGCAAGACTGAACACTATAAACGAAACGATCGAACTGCAGATGGCACTGCAACCACAGATGACGAACTCAAACACAGGACCACGAGAGAGCAGACCGGTATACAATGAACCGAATCTTAGTGGGACCAGGGCATACAACACAGGACATGCCCGGAGAAATGACAACGCCCAGAATAGAGAAAGATACAGAGACCATGTACCCGCCTTTGAACACAGAAACCACAATACACGCTACCAAAGACACACCCGAGAAAATCCCCAACATTTTCAGGAACCACAACTACACAACGTACATTGGGTACGTACACAAAGACCCCAGCAAAGGACAAACGGCTACGACAGGAACACAACAAGAGAGAGAAGATAAAATGCTCTTAGGAGACCCTATACGAATGACACACCACGAGAAAATCCACCAGGACGTAATTGGACCAATAATGGACATTACCATGAAAACCGACCCGCCGTGACAGACAACCGGACAGAACACATGAACAGTAGGGAAAACCAGCAAACGTCGAGGCAAGAAAACCCAGGCAATACATCTCCAACGACAGTATATAATAACAATGGCGCAGTGGCACCACAGAAATGGTTTGCAAATCAGACGTACGTCCCAACTACACACACATCTCTAAACGGCGCAACTAACACACTCAACCAGGAAAACTAGATATGGGTAGGATAACGTTCCCGAATCCGACCCCGAGGTATGTGAAACATGCTGGGAACAAGAGCAAAGCTGTAGCAAAATTACAAATGCAGGCAGATGAGACAGAGGCGGAAAGTGACAATACGACTGGAAAAATAAAACAACCGGACATTGTAGAAACACAACAAATAGAAATCACCATAAACGAAGGAGCTTATCAGGCAACCTTGGATACAGGAGCAACTGCTTCTGTATACAGTTTAAAATTTTTTAACGACTTAGAAATGAAAGGTTTACGTCTACAAACACTACCCACAAAGAACGTATATATTCTGACAGCCATCAGCAGAAGAAAACAACGCATTAAAAAACAAACAATGATTCCATTTCGTTTAGGACAAATTCAGGTTGAACTCATTTTCTTAATAATACCACATTTGGCGGTTCAAATCATTTTAGGAGGCGACTTCCTAGAGGCATTTAAAGCCAACATCGACTATGCAGGCAGGAATGTAACTATACGACGAGACAACGAAGAGGCAACGATCTGGTTCTCTCCGCTGGCTAACCAGGTCATTAATTCAACAGAGGCAGAAAACCTATTAGAGGAAGAAACCTTTTTTGGACAATACGTGCAGGTAAAATCAGGTGTTTACAATGCGGAACTTAGAATCCAGGAAGTAAACAAATACGATGAAGTTGAAGATAATTTCGAAGACACCTGCGAGAGCAAATTAGACCCAGGTAGAAGAAACGAAACTAGTTATCCACACGACATCACTATAAGAAACGGCTCTCTGGACGTAAGAGAAAATGAACCTTTCCAACAACGAGAGACGGAATCAACCCTTAGACTCCCCCATGAAATACCAGATCTGCATGTAAACATATGGACCAAAATAAATGACAAAGTACAGGGAACCACACAACTAAGCGACAGCCAAAAGCAAAATCCTAGACGATTTTATACCAAAATATGGTAAAATGGACACCATTTTGGCTGAGAACGCGTCCATACTAAAAGGCAAACACTTCGTAAATAAAATAAGAACATCAGGTATCAAAATATACAACTCAACGGCATATCACCCGGAGAGTAACCCGTGCGAAAGATCGATGAGGGATCTATCCATCTACCTGCGAATATTAACATACCGCAAGAGACATACCTCGTGGGTCCACCAACTACCACTAATAGAAAAAATCACGAACAACACGATTAACCCTCATACTGGTATAGCTCCAGTCAAGCTACACCTAAACCAAACGCCAGAAAGCATTTTCCCAGGTTTAAAAAGAGCAATTGACACAGACGAAATGAACGAAATCCAGCAAATACAAGAAGCCCACGAACGCCTGAAGAAACGAGCAGAAACTAGAAATAAAAGGAAGAAAAGACACAAAAAGAAATGGACGCCGAACATAGGAGATAAGGTGCTGGTGAGAACCCACAACAAATCTTCAATCCTTAACAAAACATCACAAAAACTGCATATCCTTTGGGAAGGGCCGGCTATGATCGTTGCGAAGTTCGGTGATCGTTCTTTTGAGCTGCTAGACTATAAAACAAAGAAAAACATAGGTAGATATAACAGCACTATTACGACCCTTTAAAGAACTGGAAACAACACATACGCAAACCATTATCTGACGCGAACCGGAGTCACTGAACTCATTAATGTACGGCCCAGGTTATTAGTAAACACCACTGTGTTCCAAATAGAAGAAATACACACGTTTCATAGAAATAAGAATAGCGGACATAAAGAATAAACGCGACGGAAGTTAACTATAGTATAAACAAATGCTACACCTGGTTATACTTATAAAAGATTGTAATTAGAATACGTTAGTGGAACATACAAGGAATTATAATAAAAGTGCCGAACACAAAAGCAAGCACGACATTGAAGTGTCGCGGGTGACAGTGTATGAAACGTTAAAGGTTCACTATACTTAAAGAGGCAATGTAAAGCCCAAAAGACAACAACAAAACAAATAACGTAAATAAATAGAGAAAATCAGAGACAATCCAAAAATGCAAAATCAGATTGATAACGTAATGTAAAATATTGGACAAATTGAAAACTAAAACAATATGTAGCAATGTATATAACGGTATAAATGTATAAAGTGCAGCGGCTATTAAACAAACACGTGGTTGATCTGTCGTCTCGTCGCTGCTTGGTAGAATGTGGAATACTATGACTCCAAGTTCGATTTCACTATTATGAGCGAAATGCTGCTTCTAGTTGTTTTATTTTTCTCAGCTGCTCCGCATAGATCTTAAACTCTGGGTATGCGTGGGTTTTGCACAGAAAAACCAGAGCTTTCCTTTAAATTTGAATAAAGGTTTGCCGATATGTCCTTACTACAACTGCAGAGTAAATTCAATAACTTATCGCAGTGTAATATACTGTCGGTCAGTGACGGCCAACAGCCACTGAACCAACCTCCTTCGACGAGAGTTGCTACGCAAGTGTCCCTCTCTTCCTCTACCAGTTTCAGCGCGAATCTTCGCGTCACCACGCCAAATGAGCGCCCTTTCACTTTTCTTAATCGATCAGGTTTTGCAGAGCAGTTTTCCGGGATGCCTGCTCTCGGGGAATGCTAAAGTACCTGGCCGCTGACCCTTACTACCAGCTTGAACATTTTAATCCCGTACTGACACTTTTAGAACCAAACTAAGCCAACAATAGATGTACCTTTTTAACATGGACTGATTTCCAAATTATATTATTTCAATATTCTGGGTATTTACGGTTTCGGCTTCAAAAGCCCCCCACAAACATTGTCATATTATTCCATGATAATGCAATTTTATGTCTTACCCGAAATTAAATATTTTAAATAAAATCCCACGACCGATTGGCAAACCTTGCGTTAATTACATAACATTTCACAATTTGTTACTATTTACAATTCTGGCATAGTGGTGATCTTCCTGACACACCGATTGAATATATATATATATATATATATATATATATATATATATATATATATATATATATATATATTCGTATATTACTCTTTACATAGTGAAAATGAACAACTATACACTTGACAACAATTAATGTACATACTTATACCCTTTTCTGTTCCTACAATCATATCTCCATTGCTGTTATCGTCTCTTATATACTAATATTTACATTTTTTTCGTCTCATCTGCTTCTATATAATATGATGAAAGAGTCTTTGCTGGTTAATATTGTTTTAGTCTCGTCTCATAGAAACACGATTTTTTTCACTTCACTTTGTTCACTTTTGTTATCACACAAGTATTTTGCTTATTGTTATGGAAATCACATGATATTATTATTAATAATTACATTTCTTTCATCTTAACCTCATTAGCTCCGTATTCTAATGTTCTAATCAATCTCAGTGAGTTTACCGTTTACATTTCTCTGGAATTACTTTATATTTCTCTAAAGGACTGTATCAGTTGTTTGTGCCAGTGACCAATAAATTTCTTGGTTTTTCTATCAACTAATTCATACGTGTGCTCCCCGAATTTGGCTGTAATTATTGCAAGACCTTTATACAATAGCTATAGCCTATGGTTTCTTCCTTTGAGGGCACTTGATAATTTATGGTCTCTTGGGAGGATGAGCTCACCTATATTCGGCTCCCATTTATGCTTTCGTTTCTTTACCCTTGTCTTTCTCTTCTCTGCTTTATGTTTCAACCTCTCGAAAGCAATTTTCGCCCTTTGCTCTTCCGACCAAATATTATCGTCTTCTTGGATGGTTTTAGGAATTTCTTTGAATACTAATTCTGGTTCTATTCCCAGCATTAATTGTATCGGTGCGAAGCCTGTTGTCAGATTAATAGTATTATTCAGTATCTTTTCAATCACCGCACAATATTTCACCTAATTCTTGTGATTATGGTGAGTGAGTAAACGAAAATATATCCCTATATCTTTCAAAATGCGTTCTGCAGGGTTTCCAGAAGGAAAATAAGAAGAACAATTATATAGTTTAGTATTACGATCATTTAATGTCTCCCTGATACTTTGCTGCGATGTACGGTCGCATTATCTGTCAACACTGCCTCGATCTCTCCGTACTTAGGTATGTAATCATTGACTACTTTGCTCACACAAGTTTTGCTTGTAATGTTTCTCACTGGATAAATTTTCACAAATTTACTGAATACATCATATAACACGAAAATATATCGGCACCCAAATTGACACTTCGGCATTTCTCCATGAGCATCGGCGCTAACTAAAGCGTTCTTCCGGTCTCGTATAATCGCTTGCGGTTCAGTATTATATTTTACATTGAAAGGCTTGGCCCTCTGACAAAGCTCTCACGTCTAACACACTTTCCGAACTTTTCTTGTCACGCTTGAGATAAAAATGCTCGTTTATCTCTAACATCAGCCTATCACTTCCCATATGCGCTAGAGACTTGTGATATGCAAAGATCAAATTATGGTGTAAAGACTGGGGAATAACTACTTTCCATTTTGGTTCTATCCTGCCATGTAACTTATACAGTTTCCCTTCTTATGTCGTTCTATCAACATTTGCCTTCTCTGCACCCTACTTTGCGTGTACTCATCAGAATAGGGATACTTCCCAATCCTCGCTGAAGGCGAGCTTGATTGGATGCGAAGTTTTCCGTTGCCTGGCTGATGGCTCCTGTTCCATTATTAACATTAATCGAAAGTACCGGGTTCGCTTCCTGGTCACTTCTGCTTGCCATCCATTGCTTAGTAGTTTTAATAGCGTCTATCCTGTCTTCCCGACACGGTGAATTTCTACCACTTCTAGTTCTTTCTTCTTGCCTAGGGGAATGAGGTCTATATATACTTTTATGCCTGTGATTTTCGTTATAAGTCTCTCCGGAATAACGCCTGTATCTGGGCAATTGCCCCCCCCCCCCTATCTCTCGAAAATCTCGCCTGCATGAAATTTACTTTTGCATTTCGTCCTCTTTGAAATGTCTCATATCTTCCCCTCTGGTTATCTTCGAAATGGTTTCTTCTTCTACTATCAAAATTACTAGCACTTTTCGGTACGGGACCATGATACCTTTCTCGTGTATTATAATTTCCACCGTTTCCTGACTGTGCCCCCTGCCCGAATGACTTTGTAGGACTTCTCTCGTAATTTGTAAAACCTTTCTCATTACTTGCATCATTCTGGATTTTGTGTCTTTCTAACGCGGTCAAGAAGTCTATCGTCGCGGCAAACGTGACTGGTCTAGCAATAATTAAATAATGTTGAATTGTTTCCGGAAAGTGATTGGTCACCTGATTAATCAATTCACATTCGGGTATGGGTGGTTCAATCATTCGTGATCTTCTGGCTACTCCCATGAAATAATTCACCATTGAGCCACCCTTTCGTGCGTTATATTTTCCATTACTTAATTCTGCCCTAAAGCTTGCCTGTCGAGTTGCACCCCAGTACCGATTCAAAAATATGTGCTTAAAAGTTTCATAATTTTGTTCTAGCCCTACACATAATTCCAGCCAATTCGAAGCGTTACCCTTGAAACATTTGCGTACTACCGTCATTTTATATTCTTCCGGTATGCCCTTCACAATAAAATATTCCTGCAGATTATAAATGAACGTTTTTGGATCGTCAGAATCTTCGTCTTGAAATATTGGTGGAGATATCTCACTGAGAATATGGTTAGGCCATGGTACATTTGAACCGCCATTTCTCATTTTATTCTGGTTGTTACTACCTGAAGTACTGGGACCTAAGTTTATCATAGGAATGTCAGCTGACGCAATTGACGTTGCCTCGTTCCTCGTTGTCTCCCCACTTATACTACTAGCTGAATTACTACTGTTATCTGAGATGCTTACCCTTTCAAGCAACTCTTTAATCTTGTCACCAACTTCGTCCATTCCTATTGTTAATTTTCTATTCTCTTTTTCCGAAACTTCTAACCTCTTCTGATGTACTTCTTACGTTTGACCTATAACTTCCCTTTCTTTTGTTAATTCTTGACTTATTTCTTCCCTAATCTTTCTATTCTCCTTCTCTAGCCTTGCACTAACCTCTTGTCTAACACTTCTAAGTTCTTCACCTATTCCTGTATTAATATCTTGTTTTACAATTTTATTTCCTCCCTGACCTGCTCTTGATTTTCCCTAACCTCCAATTTTACGTTTTCAATTCCACTCCCAACCTCGTCCTTAAAACTTTCTAGAACTTTCTGTTGATTTTCTATTATATTCTTACTACTAATTTTCATTTCCTCCCTGAAGTTATTCTCTAATTTTCCTATATCTTCCCTACTAGCCTTCATCTCTTCCCTGAAGTTATTCTCTAATTTTCCTATATCTTCCCTACTAGCCTTCATCTCTTCCCTGAAGTTATTCTCTAATTTTCCTATATCTTCCCTACTAGCCGTCATCTCTTCCCTGAAGTTATTCTCTAATTTTCCTATATCTTCCCTACTAGCCTTCATCTCCTCCCTTAACTCTTTCTGACTATTTTCTAATTTTTCACCGAAGCCCTGTATCAGTGCAACAAGTGACTCCAACACCTGATTGTTCATAGTACTACGCTGAGTTAAAACTTCTCTGCCTACATTACTTTCCCCTAACTGTTCTACATTGCTTTGTACATTCCTATCACCTACATTTTCTACATTACACAAATCACTATTTACATCACCCTCCTGAACATCCATATTTACATCAGCCTGCTCTAACATTTTTCCACTTCTCAAATACATGTATCACTGGAACACACATATATGTAAAAGTTCTTTTACTCAGTACCTTTTATCTGCTGCCTGCTGCTGCTGCTGTTGTGGATCCTCTTGGTCCTCGTGGTCCTGGTTGCCTCATTGTCTGCTAATCTGCTGCTCTGATGTTCAGCTCCACTGTAGTCTGGTTTTACTGCAGTTCGGGCCCCAGTTGGTGCGCCATATGCAGCGGCTATTAAACAAACACGTGGTTGATCTGTCGTCTCGTCGCTGCTTGGTAGAATGTGGAATACTATGACTCCAAGTTCGATTTCGCTATTACGAGCGAAATGCTGCTTCTCGTTGTTTTATTTTCCTCAGCTGCTCCGCATAGATATTAAACTCTGGGTATGCGTGGGTTTTGCACAGAAAAACCAGAGCTTTCCTTTAAATGCTGTTTATTCACACAAATTTGAATAAAGGTTTGCCGATATGTCGTCACTACGACTGCAGAGTAAATTCAATAACTTATCGCAGTGTAATATACTGTCGGTCAGTGACGGTCAACAGCCACTGGACCAACCTCCTTCGACGAGAGTTGCTACGCAAGTGTCCCTCTCTTCCTCTACCAGTTTCAGCGCGAATCTTCGCGTCACCACGCCAAGTGAGCGCCCTTTCACTTTTCTAAATCGATCAAGTTTTGCAGAGCAGTTTTCCGGGAAATCTTCTCTCGGGGAATGCTAAAGTACCTGGCCGCTGACCCTTACTACCTGCTTGAACATTTTCATCCCGTACTGACACTTCTAGAACCAAACTAAGCCAACACTAGATGTACCTTTTTAACATGGACTGATTTCCAAATTATATTATTTCAATATTCTGTGTATTTACAGTTTCGGCTTCAAAAGGTATGTATATATTTTATTGTAAAAACAGAAAACAAACAAACGCTCTAAAACTCCTTGCTTGCAATTACGTTGACGAAGGGAAAGAGAAGAAACTAGGTAACAATTGTCAGCGTTAGCACGCCAGTTAAGCTTTGAAGGTCGCGGTTTAGTGGGACTTTCGAAGGAATTTGAAACTTTTCCCAACTTGTGAGAAAAATAGCAATATTCCTCCGAAGGGCATTTGAAGCAGAGACCTCAGGTTCCAAGAGGGAAAAGATAACTAGAAATTAATACAACAGTAGAGATCAAAAATAAGCATAACAGGAATTAAAAGGGAATAAATTATATAAGAAATAAAGTTAAAAAGAATATCCGAAATAGCAATATAGTGTAAATGAAGGAAAAATCGGACAGGAGTCTCTTCTGAGCACAGAGACGAGGCACGAAATAGAACAATAGAACAAAAACCCCCGAAGGTTACCCAGCCATTGGGACGCCAGTAAGGTATGCGAAGCTTAAGGGAAATTCACCCAAGCATGATAGAATACCGTTATGACGCTGAGAGGTCATACAACCCAAAGGGGTGGAGAATATTACTACTGCATAGGAAAGACAGACGAACGTGACCAATAAGAGAAAATTAAAGAAATAAACCCTGCCAGTAAAATGTAGAGTAAACCACGTGATAGGCGTAAAATAGTAAAGGAATAGAAAATGGGCGGTGATAGCCGAGAAAAGCTAGAATAAAAGTTGGAAATACGACGGGGGAAAAAGGTCACTCTGGTACTTCATACGACGGGAAGAAGGCGTGTTATTGGGAGAGAAGTAGGATCCGATGTCGCAGTCCGAAGTAGAGTTATGGTCTTGAAGACAGTGCAAATATAGGGAATAAAGGGAGTTCGCAAAACAACGTAAAAACGTTAAGGGGAAAGGAAAATTAGGAAGGCAACGAAAGTGTTAGCAAGAGAGTAAAGAGAGCCAGGTTAAAGAAAATAAAGGAATTGAGAGGCGGTAAGCACGACTTTTCATAACCGAACCCTGAGGAAGAGATCCCAGCTCACCGACAATTAGACAAAACACCAACCTTTCCATCTCACCGTCAAACCCTTCATACTCCATCCCTAACAAAGCACTCAAAAGGACAACGAACCGAAAAAATAGTACATTTTAAAAACATATACCGTAAAATAAAACTCATTATTACAATTTTATATTAAAAATTAACTGATGCTAAAAGGTAAAAGTTTTAATAATATAAGTTGCACTGATTGCCTAAACCTTCTGTATTTCCTTTTACACAAAGTCTGTATAAAAATCAACATTAATTTAATATTTTACTTATCTGCTTAAGTAATCCTCAAGTGTATAAAAACTACCATTTATACAGAACTTCTTTAACTCTCTTTTAAATATATTTGTCACTTTGTATACCTTTTATTTCCTCTGGCAATTTATAGTACAAATAACAAGCTGCAAAACTGGATTTGGATTTGTACAGTTCAATCCTGTGAGCTACAGCATGAAAGTTATTGATTTCCCTAGTTTCATAATTATGTATTTGACTATTAAATTATAGATAAGTCGTATTTATTACTTATCTGCTTCGCTTATGTACCTATATTGAGGACATGCTTCGCAAACCAACGTTTGCATAGTTGGCTCTAATGTGACTAAAGCGTGATCCAGTGGTGTGGGTAGTTCTGGAGTTGCTACTGCCATCTGTTGATTTTGTGATGAATTTAAATGTGGGGTTGTCTTCTGGTGGGATTTCAAAGTTCATTAGTTGGTTTTTATGTTGTTCTATGTATTTTCTCTCCCATATGACGAGTTCACTATGTTTTTGTACGCATTTTAGTAATTTGGTGCTATCTTCAATTTCATGATTTTCAAACCAGAAATGTGCTGCTATTGCGGACTTATTAATATTTTTTGTATCTTAAGTGTCTAAAATGCTCATTCTTTCTAGTGCCTATGCTTCTTTTTGTCTTCCCTATGTAAATTTTTTCAGTCTTTACACTTACACCGAATTACAGTTGGAACACTTGCCGATTACGTAGCGCACACAATTACAATTCGCCAGTTCGTCTGTCACAGGTTCACTCTACACTTTCAATTACGTAGAACTCCTCTGATGCATGTACACAGTCTTCCCGTCCGTTCACTAGCACGGCGCTCCTCCGGCTGCTCGCCAAGAACTGCCCCTCCTGCCAACTGCAGCCTCTTTTATAGGTAGATCGCTGTTTCTGGAAGTCTCACGATTCAGTGAATCATCCCGAAGGTTCCAGACGTCAGGGGAGGTGAAAGAGACGGTACAGGGCTCGTGCCGCCCTTCTAATCATCCCCTCAGTTAGTGACACGAGATAAATGGGTGAACGTGGGCCGAACGCTTCCCGTCTGGCCCCAACTGCCAGCCGGTTCTATCGGGAATTCCGATGTTCGGGTGACAATATGATCATCCAAAGCGACATAATAGCAGTTCGAAGTGTGACCGTATTTATATGGACCCCTATACAAGGGCTAGATGTTCATTATGTAATACAGTGTTCATAGGTTCATTTCCTCATCGTACCCTTATGGCGTTGTACAATTAGCATTACAGTACATTGCAATGTATTTTCTGAACGTGTGAAAGGCAGATCTTTTCCACTTTTCAGGTAAATACTGTCCGTTCTGGAAGAACCTATGTTTTAGCCACGTTTTATTTTGTAGTGAAATTATTTGAAGGATGTTCAATTCGGTTAGCACCTTTAACAGTCATCTGTTGAGGATAAAATTTGTTTTGAATGATTTTCTTGGGAAGTTTGGGATAGAGGTGTCCTTTTTTTTAATTGTGCATTTTACTGTAGTTTTATGTGCAATGCAATATTTTGTCCATTGGCACTATATACCTATAAATAAATCGTGAAAAAAGAATTAAAATTTTTAAATGATGGACATGAAGTCTTAGAAATGTGACAGTGGGTTGTCGCGGTACAAAAGATTTGTCTCTATTCTCTACCAGGGAGACCGTTAAAAGCGACTGGATATGTGTCGATCGAGGGGGGTGGGGCGGCACACGCGATCTATTGTTGTCAACGTCTGCCTCCTCAAAAGTAAAGGATAAGTTAAATAACAACCCTTAGGCATGAACTTTAAGAAGACATTTGGGCGCTTGAAAGAACGCAGGTGACGTATTAAGACCCAGAAAGGGGTTGTCGCAACCACCAATCCAATCCTTACTACTACACAGCCGCCAAAAGGAACGGGATTGCATATCATAAAAGGGTGGTACAGCACTCTACAGAGAAGGGGACTGAATTTAAAATGGCGTAGCCTCACGAGTACACTAGGCGTGCAGCTGTTTTTGTCTGTATTGTCCAGACGAGTCCTGCTTGGCGAAGATGTGGTCACAGATACGAGGCTTCTGCCATATCGTACTTATCAGATATTACAGGATTAAGAATAAGTCCCATCAGAAACAGTTTTATCCAAAACACCTGTAAGCTTACAGACACAAACAAGTTTGGAAGGAACAGTCTTTAAATCGCTGTCAAACCGTGTTTTAACTCCACTGATATACCTAAAATTTATCAAGAAAAACAACTTCTTTATAGATAAATAAATGTACTAATATAAGCTATGATAAAGACTTCATTCACTAGAACCCAGTATTCATGAAACAATCCTAGCTCGCCTTGTTAGCGTGGTGGAAGCGTGTCTGCCTCACGTTCAAGAGGTCCCGAGTTCGAATGTCGGTCAGGGTGAGCTACCTGGATAAGGTTTTTCAGGGGTTTTCCCTTATCCTGAAAGTCTAATGTCGGGTAATTCCAAGCTCTACGGACCCTGGGCTCATTTGAGCATCATTTCACCCATTCCATTCATCGTCCGATGACTTAACGCTGGAGGACGTAAATTACAAAAAAGAAAGGAAAATGAAAAAGTCCTACATCAAATTTACCTGAAATTTAGAAAATTAAACCAAAATAAAATTCATTCTAAGAAACATAAAACGATAGTCATTTTCGAAAAGCCTGTTTCCAAGCGACGGCTTCGAAATTACATGCTCTTAGCACAACCACGAAACAAAAGAAACATCAGAATAAAATTAACGGGGAGACACAACAATAGCGGCATGAGAAGTCCGAAACTTTTGAACGTCTGCAGTAGCAAGGTGTGACTTTCAAAGGGAGGGGAGCTCCTAATAATAATTTACATTAAAATAAGAGAACAACGACTCAAAACATTAAAGCAACCCTTCAGTACTCTTTCTATTTGACAGTCACACGTAGGTCCAATGGCGAGGCTTGTCTTTCAAAGCGAGAGATGCTCTAAATAATAATTTTCATTAAAATAAGAGAGAATAATGACTCAAAGCATTAAAGCAATTCTTTCTGTTGTACAGTCACACGTAGGTCCAGTAGCGAGGTGTGAATTTCAAAGCGAGGAAGGCTCCAAATAATCATTCTCATTAAAATAAGAGAGAATAAATGACTCAAAGTACTAACTCTACTCTTCAGTACTCTTTCTATTGTACAGTCACACGTAGGTCCAGTAGCGAGGCATGACTTTCAAAGCGAGGAAAGCTCCAAATAATTTTCATTAAAATAAGAGACAATAATGACTCAAAGTATTAAAGCAACTCTTTCTATTGTACAGTCACACGTAGGTCCAGTAGCGAGGCATGACTTTCAAAGCCACATAAGCTCTAAATAATAATTTTCAGTAAAATAAGGCAGAATAATGACTCAAAGCATTAAAGCAACTCTTTCTATTGTACAGTCACGCGTAGGTCCAGTAGCGAGGTGTGACTTGAAAGCGAGGAAAGCTCCAAATAATAATTTTCATTAAAATAAGAGAGAATAATGACTCAAAGAACTAAGCCTGCTCTTCAGTACTCTTTCTGTAGTACAGTCATACGTAGGTTCAGTAGCAAGGCGTGACTTTCAAAGCGAAGAAAGCTCCAAATAATAATTTTCATTAAAATAAGAGAGAATAATGACTCAAAGAACTAAGCCTGCTCTTCAGTACTCTTTCTGTAGTACAGTCATACGTAGGTTCAGTAGCAAGGCGTGACTTTCAAAGCGAAGAAAGCTCCAAATAATAATTTTCATTAAAATAAGAGAGAATAATGACTCAAAAGGACGAAGCCTACTCTTCAGTACTCTTTCTGTAGTACAGTCATACGTAGGTCCAGTAGCAAGGCGTGACTTTCAAAGCGAAGAAAGCTCCAAATAACAATTTTCATTAAAATAAGAGAGAATAATGACTCAAAGAACTAAGCCTGCTCTTCAGTACTCTTTGTGTAGTACAGTCATACGTAGGTCCAGTAGCGGGGTGTGACCTTCAAAGCGAGGAAAGCTCCAAATATTAATTTTCATTAAAATAAGGGAGAATAACGACTCAAAGAACTAAGCCTGCTCTTCAGTACTCTTTCTGTAGTACAGTCACACTTAGGTCCAGTAGCAAGGAGTGACTTTCAGAGTGAGGAAAGCTCCAAATAATAATTTTCATTAAAATAAAGAGAGAATAATGACTCAAGGAACTAAGTCTACTCTTCAGTATTCTTTCTGTAGTAGTCAAACGTAGGTCCAGTAGCGGGGTGTGACCTTCAAAGCGAGGAAAGCTCCAAATAATAATTTTCATTAAAATAAGAGAGAAGAATGACTCAAAGAACTAAGCCTACTCTTCAGTATTCTTTCTGTAGTACAGTCACACGTACGTCCAGTAGCGAGGCGTGACTTTCAAAGTGGGGAAAGCTCCAAATAATAATTTTCATTAAAATAAAGAGAGATTAATGGCTCATAGAACTGAGGTTACTCTTTAGTGCTCTTTCTATTGTACAGTTACACATAGGTTCAGTAGCGGGGTTTGACCTTCAAAGCGAGGGAAGCTTCAAATAACAATTTTAATTAAAATAAGAGAGAATAATGACTCAAAGAACTGTGAATACTCTTTATTCACACATAGGTCCAGTAGCGAGGCTTGACTTTTAAAGTGAGTGAAGCTCCAAATAATAATATTCATTAAAATAAGAGAGAATAATGACTCAAATAACTAAGGCCACTCTTTAGTCACACGTAGGTGCATTAGCGAGGCGTGACTTTAAGAACGAGGGAGGCTCCAAATAATTTTCAGTAAAATAAGAGAGAATAATGACTCAAATAACTAAGGCCACTCTTTAGTCACACGTAGGTGCATTAGCGAGGCGTGACTTTAAGAACGAGGGAGGCTCCAAATAATTTTCAGTAAAATAAGAGAGAATAATGACCTAATGACCTAGATGGTTTATAGTTTAACTTTTTAATTATAATGGTATATAATATGTAAATAGAGAAGTAATTAGATATGTTTTAAGTGACTAAAGTAAAATAATATCATGTTTGTATTGTTTACTGTGTTATTGTTGTAAATCTAGTAATTGTAATTTTTTCCTGTATTCTTAACTCTGCCACCGGGTAGTACCCAATTGCAGTCAATAAATACATACATACATACATACATACATACATACATACATACATACATACATACATACATACATACATACATACATACATACATACATACATACATACATACATACATACATACATACATACATACATACATACATACATACATACATACATACATACATACATACATACATACATACATACATACATACATACATACATACATACATACATACATACATACATACATACATACATACATACATACATACATACATACATACATACATACATACATACATACATACATACATACATACATACATACATACATACATACATACATACATACATACATACATACATACATACATACATACATACATACATACATACATACATACATACATACATACATACATACATACATACATACATACATACATACATACATACATACATACATACATACATACATACATACATACATACATACATACATACATACATACATACATACATACATACATACATACATACATACATACATACATACATACATACATACATACATACATACATACATACATACATACATACATACATACATACATACATACATACATACATACATACATACATACATACATACATACATACATACATACATACATACATACATACATACATACATACATACATACATACATACATACATACATACATACATACATACATACATACATACATACATACATACATACATACATACATACATACATACATACATACATACATACATACATACATACATACATACATACATACATACATACATACATACATACATACATACATACATACATACATACATACATACATACATACATACATACATACATACATACATACATACATACATACATACATACATACATACATACATACATACATACATACATACATACATACATACATACATACATACATACATACATACATACATACATACATACATACATACATACATACATACATACATACATACATACATACATACATACATACATACATACATACATACATACATACATACATACATACATACATACATACATACATACATACATACATACATACATACATACATACATACATACATACATACATACATACATACATACATACATACATACATACATACATACATACATACATACATACATACATACATACATACATACATACATACATACATACATACATACATACATACATACATACATACATACATACATACATACATACATACATACATACATACATACATACATACATACATACATACATACATACATACATACATACATACATACATACATACATACATACATACATACATACATACATACATACATACATACATACATACATACATACATACATGGTAATATCAAAGAAGAAAACTAATCATAATGAAGCAATCAGCATATATCTGAACAATAAAACTCTGGAACAAGTGGATGTTATTAAATATCTTGGTATTTACATTGATAGGAAGTTTAGCTTTGATCACCACATAGATCAAGTACATGACAAAGCACTACGACTTCTGCATAATCTTTCCAAGTGCGCAAAACTCACTTGGGGACTGGGAAATAAGGCGCTAGAAACTATTTATAAAGGCGCAATAGAACCTATTTTAACTTATGGTGCTCCTGTGTGGGGATTTGCCCTAGAAAAGCAGAAGAACATTAAAAAATTCGAGAGGATTCAGAGATTGTTCAATATAAAAATGACGAAGGCATATAGGACAATTTCTTATGATGCATCTTGTGTTATTGCCGGCATCCAGCCAATTGGTATAACAATACAAGGCAAAATAAAACTGTATAATGATATACACAGTGAACGTGACTATGATGCACCCCTACCACCAAGCGTCTGGAACCATCCAGCAGAACGACCTCATATAAAAGCAGTTGAGGATGATGGGGCATACGTCTTTCAAATTTTTACGGATGGGAGTAAATCAGATGAAAAAGTCGGGGCTGCTGTAGTTCTTTACAAGCACAATACTGTAATTCGACAACTGCAATTCAGGCTGGATGGAAGGTGTTCAAACAATCAGGCCGAACAACTGGCTATTTTGAAAGCACTTGAAGAGCTACAAAACATGGCAAATACGCTGAACAAAGAGAAGACTGTAGCCATATTTACAGATAGTCAGGTGGCACTATCCACCTTACAAAACAACAATAAACACAATTATATTCCTGAGGAGACACTTTATAGACTAGGAACTTTAGAAAGAAATCAGTGGACAATACACTTTAGTTGGGTGAAAGCACATGCAGGAGTTACTGGTAACGTGCTAGCAGACATATTAGCAAAATCAGCTGCTGAAGACATCGAAATAAAGACTATTTACAACAAGGTACCAAAATCTTCTTTGAAAACTGAAATAGAGAGGGCAGGACATCTACAGTGGCAACAGAGATGGAGCAGTACAAGTAAAGGAGCCCTTACCAAATCATTCTTCCCTTTGTTAAAGGATCGTCTTAAGACAAAACTACCATTAACAGCGACATTCACTGCAATGGTATCAGGACATGGAAAAACTAAAGCTTACTTGTATAGATTTCATATCATAGATGATCCCCAATGCACCTGCAATAGCCCACAGCAGACCGCAAACCACCTCATTTATGAATGTAGAGACACAAAACATCAGAGGGACAAGTTGATTGAAGAAGTACACAAGAATGGAGGAAATTGGCCAGTGTCAAACCAAAACCTTATAAATAAACATTTGAAAGCTTTTTGTATATATGTTAATTCAATTGACTTGTAAACAATTTTTATTTTAAAACAATACGTGAATTGAACATTTAAATTCTAATATTTAAAAAACTATTGTAAAATAATATCAAAATGTGATTACTATTTATAATGTATCTATGTAATTAAATGCATGTAATGTTACTCCGTAACGGGGCATGCTATTAAAGTTCAATAAAAAAAAAAAAAATACATACATACATACATACATACATACATACATACATACATACATACATACATACATACATACATACATACATACATACATACATACATACATACATACATACATACATACATACATACATACATACATACATACATACATACATACATACATACATACATACATACATACATACATACATACATACATACATACATACATACATACATACATACATACATACATACATACACACACACACACACACACACACACACACACATACATACATACATACATACATACATACATACATACATACATACATACATACATACATACATACATACATACATACATACATACATACATACATACATACATACATACATACATACATACATACATACATACATACATACATACATACATACATACATACATACATACATACATACATACATACATACATACATACATACATACATACATACATACATACATACATACATACAAATCCCTAAGGCTACTCATCAGTACTCTTTCTATTGTACAATCTAAAGGCAGGTCCTGCTCACTCTACATGATTCCTCTTTTCTATAACTGGCCCAAACCGCGTGAAGTAAATGGAGGAGGTATGCAATTTACAGTTTTGCTAACAACTTAAAACGTAACAAGAATTTCCTATTTGTCAGCACAAAATACCAATCGACGTAAAATACTATTACCAATTCTACTGAAATATACTTATGGTTGTATTTAAAAGCGTCATATAAAACAAATAAATAAACTTTTCTTCACATGCTACAGACTTAACGTGACAAAGTCTGTCAGTGCTTCTTAACTATCGAACAGTCACGATTACTTCCGGAAACCTACGAAGCATGGTATTCAGGTTACGAATGCGCAAATACAGTACTGAATGTCCACGTGGAACTGGTCACTCGCAAAAAAAAAAAAAAAAAAAAAAAAAAAAAAAAAAAAAAAAAAAAAAAGTTATCCGCTGTACCAGGATGTTTGCGAAAAAAATTTGAAAATATATCCAGAGCAAATAAAGTATTGTTTGTCATGAATTTTCTTGTTTTTCTTCTGAAATTCTTGAAGCAGCACGCTTCGCCACTGAAGGCAATGCAATTTCGTTTGTTCTAAGGGTAGATATGACGAGTTCAAGAAATGCGGAAGGAGAAGAAGAACGCGATTGAAGATTCTGGCAGAAAGCAGACTTGTACCTCCGAGTTTAATTAGGTATTTTAAAACGTAATGCCATAAATGTGTACAATTACACCTGCGTTAATAATAATATCCATAAATAATATTTCGCAGACATATAATGTTACACTTGCCGGTTTCGTGAGAATGGAAGTCCTGCATTACTCAAGCTTCTTCATGCGACTGCACAAAACAAAGAAGCAGCAAGAGGCACAATAGCGTTGCAAGCGTGGAATGGTATTCAAAGTCAACTTAAATGGAATATGAGATTTGATGCGACCCGACCGTAGGTGTCCGTATAACATAACTGTTATACTGCACTCGTCTTTGTACTTACATAAAACCAAATCTTAACGCAGCCCTCGCTCTTCCGTAATTACTGCAACACCTAAATGGTTGGGTCTTTTAACATAACATATTATTTTTAAGCTCAAACTTGTGGTAAAATATCTTGTGATAACAGGAAATCAATTACTTCACAAAATTTGGACTAGCATCTACTGCGATGTTAAAAATTAGCTCAAATCTCATATCCTTGTGCATATGCGCCATTATTTTTTATGATGCAGATTAGTTATGGTTATCGATACTTGCGATACCTCGTTATTCACAATAATTTCACAGTATCGATATAGATCGAAAATTCGCTTGATACCTTTTCGATACCTCAGTGATCATTCTGCAATTTTTATTTTATTTCAAAATCACAAAATATTGTCACAAAGTCCGAGAAATTTGTTTGTAATTTCGTACCTGGACAGTAACATTATACAAGAAAATAAATAGACGGTCTGAAAAATTTCCGACCTAAAAAAGATACAAGACAGTTTCCTTGTAACTCTACACACTTCTCCCAGCGATGCTCCCATCTCTGTAACCCGTCCAAATAGTACTAGGCGTTTTCCAACATAGTCTCCTTGTAACTCTGCACACTTCTACCTGCTATGCTCCCATCTCTGTAACCCGTCCAAATAGTACTCGGCGTTTTTCAACATAGGCTCCTTGTAACTCTACAATTTTCAGATGAGGGAACAAAAAGAAGTTGCTTAGGGCTAGATCTGATAAGTAAGGCGGATGGTCCAGCAGTTCATACCGTAATTCGTGGAATTTCGCCACTGCAATCGCTGAAGTTTGAGAGTGTGCGTTGTCTTGGTGAAACAGGATTTTTTTTATCTGCAAATGTGGGCGCTTTTCCATAAGTTCTGCCTTCAACTTTTCAAGTAATGCTGCCTTGTATGCTTCTGTAATGGTTTTTTCCTTTTTGAAGATAATCAATTAAAATAACTCCATTGATATCCCAAAAACAGCCATCATTTTTCCAGCCCACAAAACAGTTGTTGCTTCCTTTTGAAGCCGCTTCCGCTTTTGTAGTCCACTGTTTGGACTGTATTTTTGTTTCGGGTGAACAATGATGTATCCAAGTTTCATTTACGGTAAATAATCGGCGTCAAAATTTGGTTATAATGCTTCTAAACAGCACCATCATAGCGTTGGAGATGTTCTTTCCAACACGTTTTTGGTCTAACGTGAGCAAACGCGACACCCAGCGCGGGGACAGCTTTCTCATGTCTAAATGTTGATTTAATATGTGAAAACACGTTGGTTTGACATATTCATAGTCTCTGGAATCTTTCGCACTTTAATTTGGCGGTCGTCCAGCACCATTTGGTGAACTTTGGCGATGTTTTCGTCGGTAGTTTCAGTTGTTTGACGTCCCAAACGTTCATCGTCTCCCAAGCTGCCAAATTTCACTGTGGTAAATGATGGTGCAGTCTCCATACAGAGAATCCAACTCATCTTTGATTTGCGTAGGCGTATTGCCTTTCTAAAACAAATAATTCATGACAGCTCAATACTCGATTTTGTCCATTTTCATAAAAACACTCGCATCAACTCACTCAAACGGGTGTTAGATAACTGAGCGTCCAAAATGGCTGAAACTTTAGTGAGTGTCAACAGATGAACAACGGAAATACACCAGCTTTTATTTACGAGTACTGCCATCTTGATTTTGAGGTCTAAAACTGTTCAGGCCACGCTCGTAATCGTGTATCAAATTCAGTGTCAGTTAACAGTTCCCAAGAAGAAATCACATCATGTCTCAACGACAATCTGTCACCTCTTTCTGGTACACTAGATTATTGGAAAACGAATTCAGCATTTGCAAAACTAAATTTCCACGTGCAACAGCTTTATGTGAAGGACTATTTAATACAGCAGGACTCAGGTGACAAAATGAAAAACCTTGACCCCGAAAGATGAAAATGCTAGTATTTTTTGAACAAAAACTTATAAAACTGGAAACCATTTCTTCCACACTAGCCATGTGTAGGCTAAGGTTTGAATGAGCAGAGCCAGACTGAAAAATTTAATGCCATAGCCGGGATTTGAACCACGTTTCTCCTGTTCTCCGTTCTGTTGCTCTAAATCACTGACTATTCATTCAAACCTTTAAAAAGTGGACTGTTTTGCTTTTAAATGTCTATTGTAGAACTTAAAAATAAAAACACTGATGGTTTTAAGATTTCCTCATTAAATTTGTAAGCCTATTTAATTTATTGTCATTATACAGTTCTACCAACATTGTATTTTGTAATGAAACTACAAGTAGAAGTGATGGATCGAGTATTGAATTATCGGGTATCGTGGAAACATCCAGTATCGAGTAAAATCAATGTCAACCCATTCATAACAAACTTATGCGGTGAAATTAGCACTTTTAGCAATTATTTACGGAAACAGGATAGTAATTCTCTGTTGGGCGTGTAGAACCATGTGGTACAGAGAGAATAGCAAATAGGGTTACTGGACTATCTACACAATAGATCTGAAAGTTATACCAACATTTCTTATTCTATTAAAGGGGTTAGTGCTTCAGAACAGATGTAGAGTTACGTAATTGTAGCAATAATAGGGGTGAAATGTACACGATACGTATCATGGGGGAAAACCACCCCTATCCATAAAATAAACGTAAGGACTGAAGTAGCTCTGCTGGAGACATCGATCAATACACGAGATTTCCTAAAAAAAAGACTATCACGTAGGAGCAAAGTCTAACTCAAAGCTCTATGCACCCCGTAGTATTTTGAACATCATTTCATTCATCGTCCGATATGGCTAAACGTTAAAAGTTTTCTCTTATACTGAAAGAAGAACGTCTGGTAACCCTAAGCTCTATGTACACTGTACTCATTTGTACATCATTTCATTCATCGTCCGATATGACTTAACGTTGGAGGTTTTCTCTTATCTTGAAAGACTAATGTCTTGTAACACAAAGCCCTATGTACCCTGTACTCATTTTTTCATTCATCGTCCGATATGACTTAACGTTGGAGGTTTTCTCTTATCTTGAAAGATTAATGTCTTGTAACTCAAAGCTCTATGTACCCTGTACTCATTTGAACGTCATTTCATTCATCTTCCGATATGACAACTTTGGAGGTTTGCCCTTATCCTGAAAGATGAATGTCTGGTGACTCTAAGCTCTATGTACCCTGTACTCATATGAACATCATTTCAATCATTTTCCGATATGATTCAACGTTAAAGGACGTTAATAATGAAAAATGGAATCCCGGCCTTAGCTTAATCCGCTCCGTCCGCTGTTTTAGTGCTTTTTATTTTTGTCCGTTGGCAGCATTGTTAAGTCACCATCGCAGCAACAAGGATGATTATGTATATCAGAAGGTCTCTATTTTCTTACTGTACAAGTTTCTGTAGCAATTTCAATGCATATTCGTTATAAATTTATCTTAAACGAAGTTAAAAATACAACAGCAGAAATGGAGCAATGACAAACCCCGTTTCCGTAAAAGAAGCTCGATTACTCACTTAGACTGAAGAAACACAATCGTATTACACAGTCAACTGTCTCTTCGTCCCAACAAAACAAAACACTACCGTCACCTAGGTAACAGATTTGACAAACTTATCGAAACATCCGTGCTTACCTTACATGTTTTAGAAAAACCTGCACCGAAAATTACTTTTTATATTTATTTTACTGGTATTTATTTTATTTACTCAAGACTAACATGTTTATAAAAATGACATTTTAAGAACTTTTTATTACTAAAATATATATTTCGATTTTTTGGGAGCATGGTCATTAGTTTACAGTTTCACTACTTTTTTCGGTATTTAAAGTGCTATGGTCATTCGACTGTTTCTTGTGATGTGAGGAAAGAGTTTGACGTGTGCCGTAAACTATATCAGGAACGCATATCTCTATAAAAATTAATATTCTGTAAGAATTCTTTGTAGCAAGTAGAGAACCTTGTGAATTAACACATTTTATATAAGGAAATAGGCGTGGTGTGAAACTTAAGATTATGGAATTAATTCTTTAGCCGATATGAAGGGTACAGTTGAAACAGTTGGTATTCGACAGAACGTCACTAGTTTGTTTTCTAATGAATATGTCCATTTAAAAAATAGATTCATTTTTTGTAAAAACAATTGCGAAGCAGTTTCTTATTCAATGGATAATGGCAACTGCCTAAACCAGAACAGCCTTTATAAATAAGGAATACTTATGTCTGTAGGTTTGTACGCATGTAGACAGTAAATATAAAAACAAAATAACAATGCTGTATTGAAGTCAAACAATTTCTGTAGAAATACCCTCCTTAAGACACTCCAAACTTATAAAAATCTGTATTTTATTAAACAAAATTACATGGCTACATTTTAGTGTTCGTAATTCATTGGCTACTCCGATTATTTGCGAGATTATGACTAGGTTCCTAGTTGAGTGCTAGGGTGAGAGAAGTCACTTTAGGAGAAACAACACAAGGCGGGGTCCGTACAGCTTTCACCCCGATTCCTCTAGAAACCAAGGGACATTGTGAATCACGTCTAAACTTGAACTCGCGGTTGTTGCCCATTGTCAGAATTTGACAAATGGCTGTCATTCAGTTGGCGCGTGGGCAGCACGACTCAAAGAGCCTTGGTGGTCATCGTGTGCAAGAATTATTGCCCCAATTATTGGTTTAATCGAGCGTTGTGCGTGGGAGCCGACTAGGCACGGCCCTCTGTGAGGGAATAAGTCACCAATTAAAAAACACCAAACGAAGCAATTCCGGACCACCATAGACGGAGCCTATTCTGAGTAATTAATTAGTCTATTATGTAACTACCCCGGCAGCCGGCTTGTCCAGGGGTTGGTAAAACAACCTTTCACCAATACACATTTGACTACAAACTATTCTTACACTTATTACTAAATCTACTTGAAGATAAACATTTTATTGCAGGAATAAGGGAATACAACAGTAAGTAACAGTCAGATGTTTTGGTGATGTATGTCCAAGAGATAAAATAATTAATAACGATTTACCATTTGAGAGAAATGTATAACTATTGGAAAATTCATAATCAAGGAATATCTCTGAAATGATTCATTCTCGTATACAATACACATCTTAGAATAGATACATACATCTTGTATGTTTAAAAGGGTTTTATATTTTTGTTTAACGATGTACGTCCAGAAAGTAAGTTCTGATTAGTAATAAAATTAAATTGCGTACAGAAAAACTTATTTATTGCACAAAATTCTACAACTCTTAAACTGCTTTTCCGCATAACTGCCGAAATTTTGCGAGCTTATAGTGAGGCACAAGTTTTTGTATAACTTCTTCATAGAAGTTTGCCGTCTGTGTACCTGCAAAATACCTGTTGATGTTTTTCGTCGCATTTGGAGTTTGTGGTCGTGCGTTGTCGTGAAGAAACAACACATTTTGACAGCATTCCTCGGTGCTTATTCTGCAATGCGCGGTGCAATTTCCTAAGTGTCTCGCAATAAACATCTGCTTTCATTGTTTGGCCACGCCGTAAGAAATCAATGAGTAAGATGCCTTTCCTGTCCCTTAGCATTCGTGGTACCTCTCGCGCTACTGCAGGAACCTCAGGCCGAATTGCCGAGTACATTCCGTCGGTGAGTGGTTCGGACGGGGTTGGACTCGAGGGGGCAGTGTGTTTACGACACCCACAGGAAATTGGGTACCTTCGGTTAGGCTACGGCCGCCCGAAGGAGGTAGAGGGCTGCTCATAAGTCCCGGGTACTAGCCTACAGAGCTAGTAGGTGTGCTAGATCACTAGGCGGACCCACCGAGGTTTTCGGTAGACTTCTCTGCGGGATTGAGGAGGGTAAGTGGCGTATCCACTTCCATCCCGTCTTGACGTTGTTGTTAACGGGGGGTCTTTTAAAGAAATCAGGTATTGTCCTATGGAAAGACCCCCGGAGTTATCCAGTGCTCCGGGGTTGAAGGAGGCCAAGTTCTTCGGACTTTTGGGTAGAACCTTTACACATAACTGCCCCAGAACTCTACACATCATTTTTAGAGGTGTCACGATTTGTTTCTTCTTAACCTTTACTGGGGATGAGATGTGCTTGCTTTCCATTGTTTGACGCTTACTTTCAGGGGTGTCGTATGAATCCCAAGTTTCATCTCCTGTGACTATCTATGTCAGAAATTCTTCGCCACCTTCATCATAGCAGGTCAAAAACTGAAGTGCACTACCCATCCCTTTTGTTTGAGTTGCTTAGTAAGAATCTTTGATACCCAACGTGAGCAAAGGTTTTCGAAATTTCAGTTTTTCGGTAACAATTTCATGAACTGTGATAGTGAGATTTGGGGAAATTCCATAGAGAGCACTAATTGTAAAATTGCGGGTTTACTGGATCTTATCAATCGCGTGAACCAGTTCTTCTATAACCAAAGATGCACGCCCACTTCGTTCTTCATCGTGTGCTTCACTACGTCCGTCATTGAACTGTCGGACCCATCTTCTCATCATTGTATCACTCATCTCATTTTGTCCGTAAACATCTCAAATTTGCCGAGACATTTCAATGCATTCAGAATGCATCCCTAGCATTCAAAAAACGAATCACAGATCTGATTTCACAAGCGGCGGGATTTTCAATCAACACCGACATTGTAAACAAGAACAACAAAGAGTACGTGGCTGACAGCGATCTCACAATTGTGCACGTTTCTTCTCCTTGATACAGAGCGTCTACCGCGCATGTGTGGAGCTGCGATTGCAACGCTGCAGCGGAGATAAATTGAAACAGAGCTTACCTTCTGGACGCCCCTTTTATTTAGTAATAATTTGTATATGTCTTACTTTTTACCGTTCATGTGAAATTTTTCCTGGATGAAGACCATTTCTGAGGATAAAATTGAACACGTGCTTGAAAAGGACATTTTATTAAAAATCTCTTGAGTCATGATAAAATCAAAATGTTTCCTAGTCGAGAGATGTCTGCGATGGGGAATTTTCTTGAAAATTTGGTTATTTTGCCGACCTTTTCAAGTTTTCGTTCCACTCTTGGCAGATACACCGATTTGAGCCCAAGGAACCTACATTTAGATTTATTTTTCTACAAAGTTTCTGTGATTTAGGCATGTCAAAAGCCAAAGATATCGAAAACGGCCTTCTTAGCCGACTTGACACTTCATTTTATGACAGGAACAACCTACAAGAAGTATAAGACATGATGTTCTATGTAATAGCATAAAATCCTTTTGCAGAATGTCTTATTTCGAACGCAAAATTTTCAGTTAAAGAAAAACCGCAGATGATGGACAGTAAACAGTTTGTAACCGTGTCGTGTTACGATGTTTTCCGTGTTGAAAATAGAAGAAAAAGTATGACGATCGACATAATGTCATTTTTAGTTCAGACGGTCCAAATATAGCAGGTAATGTAAAACATGTAGGGATACATTATTTACGTCACGTATCTACTGGTGTCCGCATTATCTCATCATATATTTTCTTGTATGTGCAAGGTAAATCTGCGAGTGCAGTACACTAAGTGATAGTAAATGTTTTCAAACTGGTTGTCTAGGTGACGTCCAAGAAATAAAAACTTAAGGTACAAGGGAATATAGGATACAGTATATTTTAAGTGACAGTCAAATGTTTAAAAACTGGTTGCCTATGTGACCTATTTGTAATTCTATTTTCTTTGTATGTCCAAAAGATATAAAATGAAGGTACAGGAGAATATGAGAATACAGGAGACTAAGTTATAGTCAAATGTTTTAAAACAGGTTGTCTAGTTGACGTCTGTGTAATTCCGTTCTCTTTGTCACCTCCAAGAGATAAATATGAATGTAGAAAGGAATATGGGAATACACTAGACTAAGTGATAGTCAAATGTTAAAGCTGGCTGTCTAGGTGACGTCTTTGAAATCCTGTTATCTTTTCATTTCCAAGAGATAAAAAAATGAAGGTGCAAGGTAATATGGCAATACAGTAGACTGAGTGATATTCAAATATTAAAACCAGTTGTCCAGGTGATGTCTTTGAAATTCCGTTCTCTTTGTATTTCCAAGAGATAAAAAATGAAGATAGAAGGGAATATGGGAATACACTAGACTAAGTGATAGCCAAATGTTAAAACTGATTGTCTAGGTGACGTGTTTGTAATTGGATTCTTTTTGTATTTCCAAGAGATTAAAAAATGAAGTTACTTGGTGTGCAAGGGGTCTCGGGTTCGATACCCGGCTGTGGGTGGAGATTTTTCTCCATCCAAGATGATTCCCCATCTTATCCAGAGTCTGGATTTTAATCTAATAATTACAATATAAGGGACAAACAATCCAACGCAATTTTAATGGAAATTATTATTTGGAGACTTCCTCACTTTGAAAGTCACACCTCGCTACTGGATCTACGTGCTACTGTACAATAGAAATAGTACTAAAGAGTAGCCTTAGTTCTTTGAGTCATTATTCTCTCTTATTTTAATGAAAATTGGTTGGAGCTCCCCTGGCTTTGAAAGCCACCACTGGCTACTGACCCTACGTGTGACTGTACAATACAAAGAGTACTAAAGAGTAGCCTTAGTTCTTTGAGTCATTATTGTCTCATATTTTAATATAAATTAATATTTGGAGCTTCGCTTGTTTTGAAAGCCATGCCTTATCATTGACTCCATGAAAAATGTAATTTCCAAACTGTATGATCTAATGAAATCCAGAAGAATGAGAACTAAAGAGTTTTCTTAGAAAATTGAAATTATAAAATTTAAACCACTAGAGCATTTTTATTTTATAAAATACACTTTTTCGAAAACGTTTCATTTAAGCAGTAGTTCTGCTTGGGATTCGTACTGTTTAAGGCGCAAGTCATCTTTTTGTGATATATTTCCTGGTTGTTCTGTAGATGTTCAGTTTTCTTATTCGCGATGTTCCGATACTTCAAGACCGGCCTGTGAGGATTTTCGTACGAATAGATTTGTTTAATTATTCCTATGTCATCAATTTTTGCACAAGATGTGGGAATAAGTTTTATGCTTTAGGACTTACTAATTTTGAATCCTAGAGAAAGCAAAAATAGTTTTTGTCATGCATTAAAGTGCCAAAAAATTTGTTACAGTTAAGGTTCTCTGAATTGATTGCTAAGGAGATTTTCTGTATTTTGTTTTGACATTTCTGGATTAAAGTGGAAGGTTGTGTATGAAAGCATTCAGAAGATGGTTTATACGAGGATCGGATGACTAGCTTGTACGGTTATTTACTCTCGGGCCTTACAATATAAAAAATAACTTTTTTGTTTTCCTAATTTCTCTAATTTCCTCATTTCTCTAATATATTTCTCATATCGGTGTTCCAATTTAATTAAACTATCTCTTAATGCGATTCATCATAGTCCTCGATGACCACCGCGTTGCTGTGAAATATCCGTCCTCTGATACATTTTTTGAGGTTCAGGAACAGGTTGTAGTCACTAGGTGATAAATCTGGCGAATAGAGTGGATGTTCAAGCAATTCCAACCAAGTCACCCAGCCGGATACGCTCCAAACCACTCCCCTCACAGCTACACTCGACCTCTCAAATGTGTTCAAGTGGCTGCAGCAGCTGCTGCTGACGCATGGACATAAGATCTGCGAGCTCGTTGTGAAGTTCTTCACTTCCTCAGACTCGGCCGGCAAGATGCTGGTGCAATGATGGCAATGGCCTTCCTGACAGCATGTACACCGCAACTCCATGATGGGGAATCGAACTAGGTCCCGTACCTGGCTTCGATTCGCATTTTGGAATGCGTGCAGCCTAACTTGTCAGGGTAGCGAGCTGCTTCACTTTGCTCGAACACATGCCCTGGACGTCATCCTAGTCAGCGAAACGCATCTCCGCCCAGACTCCCGATTCCGACTTCCGGGCTACATCTGCCATCGCACGGATAGCCAGGGACGCCCAGGAGGCGGAACTGCGATCCTAGTGAGGCAGAATGTGGTCCACCTGCCCATTCAGCTCCCACCTCTACAAACCCTAGAGGCCACGGCCATTAGTATGGACCTTGGTGGATTAGAGGTCTTGGTAGTCTCCGTGTACCATCCACCACACCGACAATTTGTTCCAAATGACTACCTCTCCATCCTAGCCATACGTCCCAGTGCTATCATGGCCGGCAACTTCAATGCTAAACGTCAACTTTGGCATTGCGGTCGTCGGGCGGATACAAAAGGCATTGAAATCACTCGCCTGATAGACGCAGACCCTCAACTTCAAGTGCAGGGTCCCTGGAAATCCACTCATTACCCGCGAGGAGGACTGCCTTCAGTCATAGACTTCGCCATCACAAAGCATCTACCATTACATCTCACCCTAACATGCTTAAATGCATTTCACTCAGATCATAATCCGGTGTTGACAGAGATCAACACCAGGGTTGCCAGTCATGACGTTTCCCTTCAAACGCGAGAGGTCGATTGGGAAGGCGTTAGGAATTGTCTCCGCACTTCCATCCCGCCAAACCCCAGAATCACAAACATACCCACCCTGGAGAATGCAATCTCATTCTTTACTTCCATTGTGAAGCGGACTACCCACTACCTGACAGTCCATTCCTCGGCTCCCCTCCACCCTGATGTCCTCTCTTTGGACATCATCCTTCTAATCAGACGATCCTGGGCAGCACGAAGTCTATACCAGCGTCACCAAACGCCACATAATCGAGCGCTACTAAGACGCTTGCGTCGAGAGGTCAGTGCCCGACTGCGCGAACACAAGGTGCAAGCGTGGGAGGACACAATGACCAGGTTGCGTGTCGAAGATGGCGACGTGTGGAGGATAGCCAGAGCCCTCAGTAATGACAGAGGTCAATACACCTCCTCCATCCATGACACCGAAGGCCTGGCTTACTATCCCCAGGCCAAAGCAGACGCTTTCGCTGACTATCTTGAACGTACCTTATGTCCAAGAGATGATCCCCAGAACGGCAACGTTTCTGAACGTGTTCGTCGGGAGGTGCGTCGTTTTCTACGCATCTCTCCTGAGGAAGTGGTTTGACACCCAACCATTCGTCCCAGTGAAATCCAAGGCGCACTCCAACGTCTCAAACCGCGGGGCCGGAAGGGCTGGCCCCTCAAATGCTCCGACATCTTCCATTCAACACGGTTCTATTCCTAACTAGAATTTTTAATATGTGCCTCGCCCTTGGGTACTTTCCACGAGAGTGGAGAGAGGCCCGGGTGATCTGCATATTGAAACCTGGGAAAGATCCGGTTCACCCCTCCAGCTACCGATCCATTGGCCTCCTTTCCACCCTCTCGAAAGTTCTCGAGAGGTTGATCCTCACCCGCTGGTCCCCAATATTGGGAGACATTCAAGCCATTCCCACCCTTCAGTTTGGTCTTCTTCCTGGGCACTCGACAGTCCAACAGTTGCTGCGTGTGGTGGAGACTGCTGCCCTGGGTTTCCAGGGAGGCGCCATCACTGCTGCGGTTTCTTTGGATGTCGAGAAGGCCTTCTCTACGACATGGCACGCCGGACTCCTTTACAAACTGATCCACCTGGGTCTCCCAACACAAATGGTCAACATCCTAAGCAGCTTCTGCGACACCGCAAATTCCAAGTCACATTCGCGGGAAAAACATCTACACTCAGACCAGTGAGAGGCGGAGTCCCCGAACGCTCTGCACCATCCTCCACCTCATTCAACGTCTTTATGACACATTTCCCAACAGAGCCACGAGTCGAAATGGCACAATACGCTGACGACGTGCTTCTGTTCTGCTAACACAAACACATCCTCAGAGCCTTCAACTCCTTACAAAGACATCTCCGTCTCACACAAGGATATAGTGGACCAGCTCCGTCCAGTACCTAGGTGTCAACTTAGACAGGGGTCTAACGTTTCGGGAAGGTACAGGGAGCAATTGTTTCCCTGTATCCAATGCTGGGGTCAAACTCGATACCAGTTGGCATAAAGTTATACCCCTTCCGAGCGCTGGTAATCCCGATTATGCTTTACACCTGTGAGATCTGGGGCATGGCCGCAGAAAGCTAGCTAGCATGGCTCCAACGTGTACAGAATAGAGGACATAGGTCTATATATTCTGTGGGACGTTATTTTCCTACCAGGTTGCTTCACGAGGCCTCAAGTCTTCCATACGTGGAGGATGAAATTAGATGCCGGGCTTCAAAGTTATACGCAAGTTTACCCAACCACTGGTCCTTGTGAGATTATGACCCCACTAGACAAGTGTTTGCACAAATAATTTAACTCATTTGTTATTTTACTTAATCTCACATTTCTTTTCGTCTATTCTGAATTTTAAAAGTAGCTGCTACTGACACTGTAAGTAGGGAAATAGAGTAGACTTAAGAGTTTAGTCAATTATTTTAGAGCCACTTGCTATGTGATGACTGTCGCATTGCAGTGTCTTAGTTTAGGCATGACATAAAACAGTTACCATGTTGTATATGAGAAAACAATGATACCAATAATAGTGGTGATGACTATATCTATAAATAATTTATTATAAGAAGTGTGAGGATGGGTTGTGTAGATTTATGAAAGGTGTAAATGTGTAAAATTTAGATATTCATGTGATAAATCTCAGACAGGCAGCTTCCTGTTATGATACATGCAACTCGTTTCCCGAAAGCCCGTGTAGTGTCTCTTTTTACAGTAACAGATATGCGATTTCTTGCGAACCATGCTACTCGTCACACTCGAGTTGTCTGTCAGCTTAGGTGTCGCGTGCTAACAAAGGTTTCAATCGGCCGCTTGCTCGGTTGGTTTTTGTTTAAAATTTCAACCCCTGTGGTCTGTCATAAGCGAGAAGGGTCACGCCTGTGCAAAGTCGAACCTGCGACATTCATTTTTTGACCAGTCCTCGACAATGGATCTTGAGACACCAGGAACTTCCACAAATGTAGAGATGACTTTTATTGACAAATCTTTGATATTCTGATTACTATATATATATATATATATATATATATATATATATATATATATATATTACTAACTTAAATTATATACATTCTATACTGTTTATAACAGAGTTACATGTCACTTCTTAACGATAATGCTTCATCACTTCCACAGCCTTCCTTAGGAAGCTAACTCTCTGAGCTACCTACATAGGAAACACTAAGTGACGTCCAAAAGCATTAAATAGCACGGATCGTACATCTGCTGAAGCCACACTTTACATTAAACGTCACGTCTCTTGGTGCGGAATACCTCGAACGTTACAGCTGGAACAGACGCTTTGAGGGCTACACTAGTATGTCCTATGTATTGGATAAGATAATACAAAATTTTCGGAGAAGGACTGAAAATGTGAACAAAATCAGGCCAACCTGGAAGACGTTTACAGAACGAGTAAACCCATCTCTGCAGGTTATACACTTCACGGCGCTACAGGAATATCAAGGGAAATGTGTATCATAAAATTACAGTTGCAAGTCGGTTTTATTAAGGTTAACCCGGTAGTTTATAATTATAAGTTAGCACTAAGGCAGAATAATTAAACTGTTAATAATATCTGACAAAGGTTCTACACAGAAACTTCAAAATAGCACAGCTAAAGATTTTTAAATATTTTGTTGGAGCGCGCGAAACTTATATATTAAAAAGAAAAAATAATTGAAAGCGTTAGGAAACAAATAAGAGATAGCTATTTATATGACGACGTAAACTTGGGTTAAACAAGATGATATAGTCCTTGTACACAGTTATAAAGTCATTAGAGACAGCACAACAAAAGCGTGATCACGTATCTTCAATGCGTATGACGAAACCCTCAGTTTCAGCAATTAAAACATAACAGGAAATATTGATGTCACAGTTGATGTATAATGATAGTGCTTGGATTCCTAAATTTTAATATATTAAAATCTCCAAGTGCTGTGACAAATGATAAAACTTCTAGAGGATTTGGTCTGTACCTTCAGCTCTCTTGATTTGTACTTAAGTATATTTAACAAAAAGTTTAAGGAAACTACAAACGTTTAAATAGTTATCTTAAAAGCGGTGTAGAGATAAAAAGTATCTTCTGTAGTTGAGTTGTTTAAGAAAATAGTGTGACGTTTTAAAATAGTTGACCGACACAAGGACATATGATATGGCAAAGGTTCCGTAACTGTATTCCTGCGCGCTAGGAGATACAACCGCTCACCGGCTGTTTACTGCTCTCCATAGATAGCACTACCTGTAATATTTTATACAGCGGTAGAGGATTGTAATTTGCAGTGCTCTCTGTGTGGAGCATTTAAACTGCACTGTTGGAGTGCAGTTTAGGCTTCACTTTTTGTTTATATAATACCAATGAATAGTTGAAGTTGCGGGAATTAACATAGCACTGGACATACAAATGCTTCAGTTTGAGAAAGGTAGCACAATAAAATGAATATATATTTGCACTTGCAGATTTATTAATATATTCATTTCAACTCATTGGATATGGATTCTAATTTTGTGAAGAACTGTAGATTTACAATGTGTGCATAGTTGTGATGTGAAACCGATAAGACATTTATGAATCCACTCAGATCTCTCCAAATGGCATGTCGTCAAGATACTGATTTGTTACTGAAAGATTTAGATCTGTACTTGACAAAGTTTTGGGTAACTAATTTATGAATATGAGTACAGAGGTTCAAAATTTTAACATTGTGCAAACATGATGTGCTTAAAGAATGTCTTCCATACGTGGAGGATGAAATTAGGCGCCGGGCTTCAAAATTATACGCAAGTTTACCCAACCACAGAAGCGCCCTTGTCAGGTCCTTGGGAGATTATGGCCCCACTAGACGTCGTTCTAGACAGCACCGGTTACCCCGCATGGCTTGCGGGCATCCGAGATAACCCAGGAGCTAATCCGAACAGGAGCTAAAGCTGAGCTCCACATAATACTTCCAAGCTGCTCGGCATCAAAACTCTTCCCCAAAATAAAAAACAAAAATACACCATGGTGCAAGGCATTGCATCCTGTCCTTCAATCCCTAGGTACACACTTGTAACCTCATAGCCAACATCAACCTAAAAACCCACATTTCACCCTACAACATCTCATAATCTATACCTTACCTGCGGTAAAACCCTTAACGGTTGGGCACGCAGCAAAAACCTTCTGGCTATATACAGCCAGTCAGCACCACATGGCATGGCATGGATTATTTAACTGGAACGTTAACGATCTCCGATGTTGTGTGCTATGGATTATTGTGCGAACATCGAATATGCTCCGTGAAGTTTGTTCCTGAACATATAGCTGTGAATTTTATATCGAGCCCTGCTGTACCAGTGTGTTAAGGTGTTACGTCATAGCGTTTCAGTGTAGTGCCGAAGCACTGTGTGCACGAATATACTTATCTTAAAATACGTGTGCGTGTCTTTGTGATGTAGTGGAAAATGCGCAAATTGCATTGGTAATGCAAATAGATAGGTACTGGAAACAGTGCAATAACAGTGTGTGTGTGTGTGTGTGTGTGTGTGTGTGTGTGTGTGTGTGTGTGTGTGTGTGTGTGTGTGTGTATGTTTTTAATAACAGTGAGATATCAAAGTCCCATTGACCAGGACCAAGGCGCCTAAACCCCGCCAAAAGCAGCGTGGGACGCGCGGCTATGTGCCCTTGTTGCATGCAACAAGTAGCGTCCGCAAGCCAAGCCGCTCACAGCAGCACTTGCGCTGCTCCAAAATCGCGGCCGCAGCTGCGGCAGCAGCAGCCCTACCACGATGTGCCAGCCAAGCGGCTGGCTCACTATCCTTCGAGTCGTTCAGCCGGCCGTAGCAGCAGCTGCAGTCTTACAACCACCCGCCAACCATCGAGGCAGTCAGCCGGCCGCCTTTATAGATGCATAGCATACCACTAGCAGCCACGTTCCTCCTCTCAGAGCACCATTGTCTGCACCATCCACGAGCGGTGACATCTCCATGGACTAGAGCAGCGCGGAGGACGAGGAGATGGCGCGAAAATTCCAAAAACTATCTCAGGAAGTTAAAGAGCTCCAGAAGGAGATTTATCACTTCCAAAAAATCCTGGAAGCCATGGCCTCGGAGTCCCGGGATTTCCAAAAACTGCTACCGACCTGGTGCGCTGCTACCAAGAGCACGCTATTAAAACGCACCATCTAGTGCAGCTCGGCGAAGAGTGGCAAGATGCCCCACAAAGAAAGCGCCCCTTACACCGAAGCAGTGGCTGGGAATCGGATACCGACAGTGAGTGCCCGGAACCCCATACCGGGAAAAAGAAAAATAAGACACGTCAGCTCAATCTGCCGCTCAACACGGCGAATAGATACGTGGCGCTGTTTTCATCTGAGGAGGATGAGGACTTTGACCAACTGACGCCAGCAAAAAACCGACGCCAATATACCACCACATTCAAATCCCACAACCACGCTCCCAAAAACCACAAAGACCCACCTGACCATCCCCCATAATGCAACACTCTCAACCATCCACCTCCATGACTACCCCCACCCCGACTACCGCCGCTACAATCACTCCTTCAACTGACGCCCAAAAGCCGCCGGGTATCGTCATTCCCGACGGTCGCCAGACTACAAACGTTCTCCGCATTCTCCGGAGCTCTCTTCCTGCCAGTCAATACAACCTGCAGACCACACGCACGTGCCTGAAGCTCTTTCTTCAACGGAAGCAGGATTCAGTGCCGACCATGACGCTCCTGAGGAACGCCCGCATTGAAAATTTCAGCTTCACCCTCAGAAACGAACAGCTCCCCGCTACATCGTCAAGCGGCTCCCCGAGGACCTCGAGGAGGGCTTCATCAAAGAAGATCTGGAGGGGAAAGGTTACACCGGCTTCCAGGTACAACAGCTTAAATCCCATGGCAGGCCCCTGCCAATATTCCAAGTTACACTGGACAGAACCACAAAAAATCGGAACTTGTTGCAAGAGCGATAGGTGTACCATATCATGGTCACCGTAATATTACTCAATGCTTTAACTGCCAGCAGTTAGGGCACACATTTAAAATGTGCCAGATGACCTCCCGGTGTGTCCTCTGCGGTGGCCTCCACCGCTTAGCTGACTGGCCGAAGATGGCCAAGCAGGACGTTGAATCCCACTGTGCGAACTGTGGGGATACGCACCCTACCAGCTATAGAGGTTGCGAGACGTTCCGCAACGAACGCCATCGTCGCCAACTGGCAGCCATAGCCAGAGCAACCCAAAGTGCTCAACCAGGGCCAGGACCCATTGCCAACCCGGCCCTGGTCAGAGAAGGCGTCTCATTTGCAGGCGTCATGTGAGGGCAAACGGCACCCGTGCCTCCAGCGCCCGTGCCGCCACAAACTGGGCAACCTCTAACAGCTCACCACACCCAGGCGCCTTCTGGCGACCTAGGTGGCATTAAAGAGGTATTCAGTCTCCTTAAGGAACTGAATATCCAAGCAAGCTTACCAAAGCTACAGCCCTTCGTTACGAATTTTAAAAGCTGCAGCAGCACTTTGGAAAGATTAGAAGCTGTAATATGGTTCCCTCAGAAGCCTTCGAGTAAATGGCTCAACCAACGGGAGGTACAACTTCAACTCGCGCGCTCCTGTGGAATGCCGACGGCATCTACAGGCAGCAGCACGAACTTGAGAATTTCCTGCAGCGTAACAAAATTGATATCGCATTTATTTGCGAAACAAAATTTTAACAAGTTTATCCAGGGGTTACCAGACTTTTCGGAATGACAGAATTGGCAGACAAGGGGGTGGAACCGCCATTTTACTCAAAAACAAAGTTGCGCATGCCCCTGTCACACTGCCACCACTAACAGCGTTAGAGTACACTTCTCTTAAAACACCTATTAACAGGACAACGGTGATGCAGGTAGCCTTCTATCGCCCCCCCCCCCACTCTCCCGATTTCCGACAAGACCTCAAACAAATCCTCGCAATGAAGGAGCACGTTATAATTGCAGGCGATTTCAACGCCCGGCACCCCTGGTGGTTCTCCCGCCGAGCGAACGCGGCTGGAAATCTACTGGTAGAACTTGTAACAGAAAATAACGACCTAGAGGTTCATCTTCCTCCAGAACCCATATTTTGGCACAAAACAGGCACTTCGACCCTGAAATTTTGGACTTCGCACTCACAAAAAATGCGGCACTAGGAAGCAACTACATTGTGTAACAGAGCCTGGACTCCGACCATCGTCCAGTGTATTTCGACATCTGCGGCGCCATCACGACTGGTTTGACCGGCCCTCTGAGGCGCGCAAATATAGACTGGAATAAATTTACGCTCGAAATGCACAGGATGGCGCAGCCTGGGCTGTCATAATACTGCGAGGCAGACATTGAGGCCGCCGTTGAAAATTACACCACCTCGCTGCACATGGCCAAAAGAAATTCTACCAGCTATACCATAAGTCCACCCAGTTTCTACACGTACCCTGAGGTGGAGCAGCTCATTTCCAGAAGGCGGCGCCTGACGAGACTTTCGCGGCTTACCCGCCAGCCCGAGCATAAGGTACTAGCAAAATGTCTACGCAACATCATTCGGCAACAAATTAAACTCAACAAAATTGAACAGTGGGAGCAGAAAATGTTAAACACCACACATTTCTACCATTCTTTGTGAAAATTATTAAGGGCATTTAAAGTCTCCTCGAGCGCCAACTCAGAGAGTGAGGCGCTGCACACTCGCCTCGGCCTGCACCTGACTCCGAGGAGAAAACCGAGGGTTTTGCAGACTGTATGGCGGAAAAATTCACAGAGAATCCTGCGACGAACCCCGAGTTAGAACGGGAAGTCCAGACATGTGTACAAACCTGGGTGACAAAGAGGCATGAGCAATACTTGCCCTTCAAAACACTGCAGGAAGTCTACAAGCTCATAAGGAAGCTACCTAATGGGAACGTCGACGGCCCGGGCAGGGTGACTAATGAGGAATTCAAGCGTCTCCCGAGAAAAGCCCTGGTGTACCTCACAAAATTTTTCAACTCTTGTTTGCAGCACAACTACTTCCCTGACACTTGGAAATCAGCCAAGGTCATAATGCTCCCGAAGCATGGGAAAAGCACCAGGCAGCCTCAAAACTACCGCCCCATTAGTCTCCTGTCTACTATTGGTAAATTGCTTGAAACGGTGATACTGTTTCGACTCCAAAATCAACTTTCGTCACTGGATGACATTGCCAACTCCCAATTGGGCTTTCGAAAACAACATTCAACAGATCTACAACTCTTAAGATTAACTGTTGACGTGACATAACAATTTAACAATGGGGCTTCAACGTTGGCACTATTTCTGGACGTAGAAGCTGCATTTGATCGGTGCTGGCACAACGGCCTGATTTACAAACTGCACCAAAGCTTTCCCGGACTCCAAAATTCCTTAGAACTGCTGCACAACTTTTTAGAAAACAGACGCTTCTACGTTCTAGTGGGCGGCTCCTCCTCTAAGGAGAGACTCATGCATGCTGGCGTCCCGCAATGTCCCCGCTATTGTACATACTGTTTACCAACGACTTCTCCGTGGAAGCCAGATGCAAAGTGGCCATGTACGCTGACGACACTGCAATATACAACCACCATAAAAATCCTCGTTTCGGCCTATTAGAGATGCAACGGTATATTGACTGCTTCCTTTCATGTCTCCATGGCTGGAAAATTAAAATTAATGCAAATAAATGCCAGCTTATCCATTTTTCAAAGCGGCGCCCTTTGGCTATCGACTTAACCGTCGGTGGCCAAGTATTGCACTGTCGCGAGCAATTCAAATACCTCGGCGTGAATTTGACACGCACAATGAACTGGTCCACCCACACAAAAGATATTGCCAACAAAGGGCGGCAGCGATTAAAGATGTGCGCCCCCATATTTAGGAGTAAACAACTGAAACTCCGCTCGAAGGTTATCTTGTACAAGTCGTTTATTCTGTCAGTGGTTCTATACGCATGTGTGTCCTGAGCAAACGCATCCAAAACAACCATCAAATACCTTCAAACCCTACAAAACCTCTCCCTTAGGAAAGTCCTATCCGCTCCCATTCGCACCACAAACGACTCCCTCCATCAAGAAGTTCGCATCTCGCCAATCCCCGAGGCATTGGAAAAAAGAGCCTCCTACATTTGGGCGCGCATTCGTCGGCATATAAATCCTTTAATTCATAACATCGGAAAAGGTGAGCCAAAAAACCGCAAACATAAACGGGTGAAAATACTATAAATAAGGACGGCTCGCCACCCATTGCGCGCCCAAAATTCCCGGCCCAAGGCCTCACAAACCGCCGGCAGGGACCGCCACTCCCGGGCTGGCCAAGGAACTGAGCGACATGCTGCCGCACAGCAGGACAGCTGAGTCCAAATAGTGTACAAAGTGAAGTGAAGTGTGTGTGATGGAATGTGTGAGTGCGAGGGACGTACTACGTATGCCCATGAGTACGTGTGTCACTATGTGTGTGTGTGTGTGTGTGTGTGTGTGTGTGTGTGTGTGTTATATGTAAATAACATCACAAAAAAGACATAAAATTCAAGGAAAAACTGGAGCACCTAAAAGAAAATGAACTAACTAAACCTGTTTTCCGTACGCCCATAAAGGAACGCCGTATGCGCTTTATGTAAAGCCATGACGTCAAAACCAACAAAAACTGAAAACTGTAATATAATGCAAATGTAGAGCCTGTAAGTCGGGTCAATTGTCCCGGTACCAGGTATATCAAACAAAAATAAAAAGCCTAAGCCTAAATCATTTAACTGGAGATATCAGAGGTTGGTTTTAACAGTTACTATTCAATAATACGGTTACATTGATTGTCATTCAGGCAATTTCAGTAATATATTTTATCTTTCGTGTCAGAAGAATAAAACCGTTAGACGCATGCGCAGTGGTAGAGACAAACCGCAAAGACATCATGTCGTGGCACGTTTTGTTTTTGTTTCAAATCCCGATTGTACTCAAGACGCGATGAGCCAAAACACAACGAGACAAGTAAAATCTAATTTCCCAACCATCACTCTCGGCTATTTCACTCTAAGAGCGATAAAAACATATGACGAACTTTGTAACAAATGAATGTGAGTGGAAGGGAAGTATAGCAAATTACATACGAGGTCTGATGAAAGAGTATCGGGAATTTTTAATTAATGAGCATTAAATTTTGCTTGTAAAATGTTGACAGTCCACTTTTATAAGTTTTTCTTAAAAATACTAGCATTTTCACTGTTGAGGTCACGTCTACTTTTACTGCCACATAGGAGTACTGCTGTGCTAAATACTGTTTTAGAGAAAACTGTTACAGGTTGAATACACATTTGAATTTGTTTTCCAATAATCCAGTATACTAGAAAGAGGAGGTGACAAGTCGTCGTTGAGATATGTAGGGATTTCCTCTTGGGAGCTCTTAACTGACAGTTGACACACGATTATTTTCTTGTATAATGTAACTGTACAGATACCACATTCCTGACAATTTCTCGCGCGCATTGTTCTACTAGCGGCAATAATATTTTGCGATTTTAAAATAAAATAAAGAATACAGAGCCTGCCTCGGTAGCGTAGAAGGTAGCGTGTCCACCTGACGTTCAAGAGGTCCCGATTTCGAATCTCGGTTAGGGCGAGTTACCTGGGCAAGATTTTTTCAGTTTTTTTCCTTATCCTGTTAGAGAAATGTCGGGTAACTAAGCTCCATGGACCCCGGACTCATCTGAGCAATATTTCACCCATTTCATTCATTGTCCGATATAACTTCACGTTGGAGGACGTTAAATTGCAAAAAAAGCAGATTTACCACCAAAGTATCGAAAAAGATCCAGCGAATTTTCTGAAGATCATGTCGATACCACGGAAGTATCGAGATATCGCGATTATCGAGCACCCATCCCTTTTCTACGACTAAATTCTGCACATTTCTCGTGTACTTAATTACGACACTTGCGTTTATCGCAGTTAAATCCTTTTCTTTCTGCGTGTTACATCGACCTATTTATGTAGCGTCTCACTTGAATAAATCTTAACACTTGGTTGTATGTGTTTTGCTTTTGTGGTCGCCATGGACACTCGATGGCTTGTTAAGACTGAGCGTTCTTCTACTTTTTATGCCGTTCACGAAATAACCGCGCGAGATTTCCCATGTTTGTTCGCAGGAAATACACGGCAGGCCGCACTAAAAACAAGTGACTATTGTAGACAATTGTGTGACAAATGAGAGATACCAAATTCGCAAGAAACGAAGATGTGTTTCCAGTAATAACCGCAGCACAATGTCAAGCTTTAAATTGTTTTTCTCAAAATTTAGTTGACGTGAACAAGAGTTTTAGCACTTAGATCAATTCTATGTTGGTTAGAGAATATTGCATTCTACCGCAAACTTCTGTACTTCAATTTTATCGGAATTACTCGAAGAGACTTACTAAATCCCAATGAAATGCATTTGTTGTGTGTTTTTTCTTAAATCAATGTGCCAAAACTCAAATATTTTTCACTTGGCATTTAATATCAGTATTTTCAGAAACTTTAAAAAACATTCTCTACCTCAAATATGGAGAATTTTTCTAAATTAATCCATTTCCTCAAAATACGAGGACTGTCCAATAAAGAATGATCATAATTTTTTACGGTCATAATTTTTCGCAATAAAATTTAACCTTACTACATTCTGTTACCTTAATGTGAAAGAAACACGCCGTAGTAGTTTCATTGTGGATACTCCTGGTTCTAGCCTGTGAGAATCAGACAAGTTCAGACATGTTCAGTATCGCCTACCGCGGCAATTGAGGTAACACGCGAGAAACAATATGCGGCTTTGAAATTCTGCTTTCGACTGAACAAATCTTCAATTGAGGCCTATACAGTGTTACAGAAGACATATCGAGAGTCTGTTCCTCCCTACAGCACAGCTCGAAGGTGGTTTAAAATGTTTAAAGAGGGGAGACAATTTCAAAGGAAGCTGCACCCGGTGCTCCAGTTACTGCTCTTGCGGAAGAAAACAACACTGTTGCTGCCATTGTGAGAGAGGATCCACCAATTACCTTAAGATAGCTTTCTGAAATACTGAACATTTCATTGGTTGCCACCCACCCGTTGGTTACAGAAACATTACACAATAGACGTGTTTGTCCGCGATGGGTTCCAAGACTGTTGATTCCCGAACAAAATGACATTCGCATGTAGGTCTGCATGCAGTTAAAATTGATGTTAGAGGAAGATCCGAAGTTTCTTTCAAACGTAATCATTGCTTGAGGAAACTTGGCTATATCATTTTGATCCTGAAAGCAAACAGCGAAGCTCAATGTAGAAATCTCCTTCATTACCAACCCCCGACAAAGAAATAGTGGTTGCTTCTGCTGGGAAAGTTATGGTCATCTCATTCTTTGATATTCAAGGAATGGTTTATCAGCATGTTTTACCTGCACACACATCAGTAACTGGACAATACTACAAGGATGTCCTCAAAACATTGCAAGTCCATATCAGGTGCAAAAGACCACATTTCCGTGAAGCAGGCTGGATGCAGCATCACGATAATGCGCGGTCGCATATTGCCAATGTTGTTGCTGAATATCTTGCAAAAATCAACGTAAAGTGCATCCCTCATCCTCCCAATAGTCCTGATTTAGCCCCATGAGACTTTTTTCTATTCCCTAACTTGAAGAAACGTCTTCGTGGGAGGCATTACCTATCATCAGAAGCAGTGGTGAAGGCTGCGGAATCGATTTTGAAGGATCTTTCAAATAATGGTTTCCAGCATGTCTTTGAAGAATGGCAGAAACGTTGGAACTAGTGAATCACATTCAGAGAAGACCATTTTGAACAGGATCATCAAAATTATCAGGATGAGTAAAAGTACGTTGTCAAAAATAAATTGTGATCATTCTTTATTTAACAGCCCTCGTAGCTGTCAAGTTTTGACTAAAATATTATAAAACGAAAAGGCGGAATTTTCTGGGAAGGCAGAACCTCGATTTACCCGGTCACATACACCAAGCCACTACCATCACATACGGACCAAGCTGTGCCCTTACAAAATGCGTATATTGCTTAAAAGTTCACTGCGTTGCAGCATAGACTTTGTACCTATAACCTAATGTGAAATACACCTCGAATAGAATGAAGCAAATGCAAAAGTAATCTTTTTAAAAATAGTGTTTTGAAAACCTGGCGGAGAAAAACAAAGACATAACATAAAATTTTGGCTTTGCATTATTACTTAGGTATACCTGTGTACAAGAAATCTAGAATATTTCATATAAAAAACATTCACAAAACAATGTGTAATAATGTAATAATGTGTAACTGCAATAAGATGATATTTACCTTGAAGTAGGTAGAGACACAAGATTTTTTACAAGATTACACCGTAGATGTTCTTATATTGGAAGAATCAAATTCCAGAACTTGAAAATCTAGACGTTTGGACTTGGACGAATCCAAGTGAACAGTTTATGTTTGCTGCAAGACAGACTTGACTCAATTTGGAGGCAATCAAGCTGCTACTTTTAAGGGTTGTACCATGCTACAGTGCAGTCTACGCAGAGGTTGAGGTGATATTTGTGTGTCCAAAGTAGAATACAATTATTTGTGAAAAATTTGAAAGCAGCTCCAAGCCATGTTTTTGTTAAAATGGAAAATATGTTTAGTAACATTGTAAGAGTGGTGATGTACTCTCAAATGTGAAGTGTTTCTTCGATGAACAAGTCGTGCAATATTTGGTGCTTTAAGTATGCCCCAGAATGTTCTGTAGATGTACATAAAAGGAACTTTCTCTATTTGCAGATGACAATGGTCAATTTACAAAAGATGTCTGTAGGGTATTGTTTGTTCAGTGTGCAGTGATAACCTGCTAGGAGATAAACAAACGAAAGAAGGTTTCAAGACATTCCTTTTTTTAGGTCGGTTTTTAAGACTGTAAACTCATCATTCTGTCCCCATCTCTGCATACTTGCCAATTTGGAAGCGATATTAATTGATAAGTCCTCGATAGGACGACATCGACTTCGATTTATGGCTAGATCATATCGAACACGCTAATATTTCTGTTCCGGCAACTTCTTAGAAAAGCCGCTTTGTTAAACTTCAACTCATCATCATAAATCAAAATTAGAAATGTCTCTGTACATGGCGCGCGGTTATTTAGTATTCCAGAGACAATGTCATTTGCTTTAAGAGAAGCTCGCGGACATGCATGTCAGCTGCAGAAATTGTAGCATAAATATTCCCAGGCAACTAAATCACGAGCAAGGAAAGTGAAATCCTTACACAGCATCCGCGGGGGTTGGGCTTCCTCGGCGGGTGCTCCACCAATGGTGCGGCGCAATCAAGTCACGTGATATGCAAAGTCTGCGGGCGGGCATGACAGCATCTCATTGCGCATGCAAACGGCGAGAGAGAGCTGCGTTTAAAGTGATTTATACCTTGCAGTCGCAATGCTACCAACTCCACCCACTTTCAAATGCAAAAACCTGCATAACCACCATCCTGCGTAGCTCGATACCTCGAACCTTGATCGATTATTATCCTGTCCAACATTTGAAGGGCAGAGAATTATCAACAAAAACGGACAAAATTTTAATAAATAGAGTAGAACTTCGTTCACCAGGTTCATCTGGGACCAGAGCCGTTACGAGTTTACGAAAATCAGGGTTACTAGAGTAAACATATGTATAACGTAACCGAAATATGTTTGCTGGAGTTTAGAAATTACTATCGGTACAATTTCCCCTAGGAAAACATACACAGTATGTACTGTAATACAGACTAGTTGGTAGTAAAAAAGGCAGCAATCTTCTGCTGTCTCAGTTTAGTGTATCGCTGTTCTCACATACCTACGCTTTAACATTAGAAGTTCATTTGTCTTGACTCTCGAAATAAAGCATCAATTCATCTATGTTTGTTACTGCTTGTACGTGGGTCATAACAGCATTGGGCTTCTGCTGTCTCAGTTTGGTGTATCGCTGTTCTCACATACCTACGCTTTAACATTAGAAGTTCATTTGTCTTGACTCTCGAAATAAAGCATCAATTCCTCTATGTTTGTTACTGCTTGTACGTGGGTCATAACAGCAGCGAACTTCTGCTGTCTTAGTTTAGTGTATCGCTTATCTCACATCCGCTTTAACATTAGAAGTTCATTTGTCTTGATTCTCAAAATAAAGCATCAGTTTCTCTATGGTAATGGTTGTACGTGGGTCATAACAGCAGCAAGCTTCTGCTGCCTCAGTTTAGTGAATCACTTATCTCACATACGCTTTAACATTAGAAGTTCATTTGTCTTGACTCTCGAAATAAAACATCAAGTTCTCTACGTTTGTTACTGCTTGTACGTGGGTCATAACAGTAGTGAGCTTCTGCTGTCTCAGTTTGGTGTATCGCTTATATCACATACGCTTTAACATTAGAAGTTCATTTGCCTTGACTCGCGAAATAAAGGATCAATTTCTCTATGTTTGTTACTGCTTGTTCGTGGGTCATAACAGCAGCGAGCTTCTGCTGTCTTAGTTTAGTGTATCGCTTATCTCACATCCGCTTTAACATTAGAAGTTCATTTGTCTTGACTCTCGAAATAAAGCATCAATTGCTCTATGTTTGTTCCTGCTTGTGTGTGTCATAACCACAGCTGGTTCGTCAACACTGTCTGTATCTGAGTACGTTTCATTTTCATTTTCTGTAACACTGTATGATGCAATAATGCCTTCCTCTGTAAACGATTTATAATCTCCGTCATTGCCAAGGTCCTCAAAGGAACAACCATCGATATTTTTAAAATGGTCTATAAAATTTTCTTACAAACATATTTTTTCATCTTCAATCTTGTTTTCTGTGAAGTCACACACACCAGACCACAATTTTATCAAGTTTCTCTTTCAACCTGGTCCCAAACAGGTGAGGCGAATTCGAGTACTGTGCCTAATGAGAACAGCTACTAATTATCTGTAAAAAAGTTTTTATTTTCTACGTTAAACAGAAATCGTTGCTCAAAACTATTCTGGGTTATGCGGATGACCGAGTTAAATAGAACCGGGTTAACGAGCTTTTACTGTTTATGTCAAGCTTTTGGATAGTAGGTTGGAATATAAGGATTGCAGCCAACTACTTTGTTAAGTAAAAGTGATGATATAGAATACAAACACAAACATGTAGATTTAACGTTCATGTAATGTAACAAGTTGGTAAAATAAAGAGAAACAAAATAAAATCTGGCTATTCACTTCTATTTATACACCTCCTTGAGCCTCTGTAGTTTATCTCCATACTAGGACCTGCACGGTGATGTACTGCACTGCTGTGTTATGCTTATTCTTAGTTTGCTGACACAGAAGTCATCTGTTATTTATGACAAATAATATTTATGTTTTAAGAAATGATGCAGTCCAAAGTGCTACGAATATTTGCGAGGCAGTAATTTTAGCATAACACTAAAGAAAAATTGAACATCGGGCTAAGCTATGTACGTGGTAATCGATAGTTAAATGCCTGACACTATATTGGAGTAGGCGTTCGTGTTTTGTCTCGCAAATTTTAACTTTATTCTTCTACTTGACCTGTTATATTGACTATGATAGACATAATTCGACTCTTTGCAGAGATTATTTATGTCTAATAATAAAAGGCCTATTTTTCAGCAACGAAAGCAGCGCGCAATGATGTTCTTTTTTCTTATGGACAAATTTATTGTAACATACACCACATTTGTTACTTTTGAGGGGTAAACTGAACAACAATATCGAAAGCGACTGTCATTTTTCTCCTGCTATTTCTTTCCTGGGAGAAGCAGTAATAATTATTTTCCACCACGTTCACTAAATTGCATGTGTCTCGTATTTTACGAGAGTGGTACTTGTGGCGACTGGGCTCAAACCTGTGTTTTACTTTCACCTATATTACGAAGAATGTTGATTTTCGAAAAAGTCATTTCTATACTAATTCTATGAATTTTTACGCAAGACGAATTTATCCATCAAGTGCCTGACACGCCACCTATAATTTTGTTTTCTTTACGATGGCGTTCTGGAGGTCAGTCGCTTAATATTTGCGGGTAAAGTCGACATCGTCCCCCAGGAAGTGAACGGCCTGCCCCTGCTGCGAGCTGTCATACCAACCCTGCATTACCTTTGATGGATGTAGCCCCGCACTAATTTGCCAGGATTCCTAAGTGGCGCCACAGTACACTTCCTTTGTTCCGTTTCCTTTCGGCGATATATACGCTTTCCTGTATCAAGGGAAACCTCCAAAGTTAAGTCATATCGGACGGTGAATGAAATGCTGTTAAAATGTGCACAGGGTACATAGAGCTTAGATTTATCAGACATTCATCTTTCAGGGTAAAGGAAAACCTCCAACGTTAAGTCAGATCGGACGATGAATGAAATGATGTTCAAATGTTTGCAGGGTACATAGTAGATCTTACAGCATAAGGGAAAACCACGGAGAGATCTCTTAACACCCTGACCGAGATTAAAACTCTGGACCTCTTGAACGTGAGCAGACTCGCTACAGAGGAGGGCTGTAACGTATCTTCTTCCAGATTCCATGGTGTCTTTCAATTACTTTTCCATCATGGCCTACTCCTGATGAGAAAGTCAAGTCTTGAAGTAGTTCAGTTACTGAAGTGACAGGTATCCTGATTCGTTTGTGAAGCGCTGTAAATCGATGCCGTGCTCTACTGGACAATATCGAAGGCTGCTCCGTTGTTGATGCACACGAAGATATTAAACCTCACCTCTTGTTACCGGCGGGCGAAGATTTGCCGTCAGATAGCGGGGCCGCCGACAGCCCGCCGAGCATGCGATTTCTGTCTTTGTGTTGTGCGCGTAATGAGCTGCAAAAGATATGTCGGGGTGTGTACCCATTTCCCACACACCCAAGCTCTCTTAAAATATGCATCCCACGTGCATATCCAACACATCTGACACCTCAACTTCACATGCCTTTCGCACCAAGTTCTCGTTTACTTTTACAGTAAAACTTCAATAAATGGAGATAGGCAGATTTACTGACCTGTGAAGCAACTCCTACGGAACGAAAGTCCGGTGCATTGGCGGGGTTCTATCAAACCTAACAATATAGAGAGTTTTATACAAACAATTTAATAATAATAATAATAATAATAATAATAATAATAATAATAATAATAATAATAATAATAATAATAATAATAATAATAATAATAATAATAATAATAATAATAATAATAATAATAATAATAATAATAATAATAATAATAATAATAATAATAATAATAATAATAATAATAATAATAATAATAATAATAATAATAATAATAATAATAATAATAATAATAATAATAATAATAATAATAATAATAATAATAATAATAATAATAATAATAATAATAATAATAATAATAATAATAATAATAATAATAATAATAATAATAATAATAATAATAATAATAATAATAATAATAATAATAATAATAATAATAATAATAATAATAATAATAATAATAATAATAATAATAATAATATCAGAAGAAGTAGTAATGAAGGCTAAACCGAGTTTTTATTATTGGTTTTGATGTTTTGACGAGATAAAACAAAAGCAGTTCAAAGCCCCGACAAAATTACCGCTCTTGACCTGCCATGCTTGCACTATTTTTATAAAACGACGTTCTTGAATCCATCATAGTGTTTACTATATCTCATCGCATCTTAACTGCACGTAATGGCTTCATAAGTAGCAGATGCTGGTGTAATCTCCAGATATACTCCTTCACACGAAAACTTCCACTTATGGGCCAAGTACAGTCACCCGCAACAATTGTTTAACTTGGCGAAATACCTAAGTACAAGAAACAGAACTGAGAAGAACTGTAGAAATGTCATCAGATGGATAATTTAAATAATTACGTTAAAGTTACACCATCAAACGAAAAAGCACATCATTATGCGATGCTTTAGTTACTGAAAAGTTGGCCTTTTTCGGTTAGACACGAATAATCTCTGCAAAGAGTCGAATTATGACTACCATAGTCAGTATAGCAGGTCAAACAAAAGAATAAAATTAACATTTGCGAGACAAAGCAGGAACGGCTACTCTAATGTACTGTCAAAGACATTTGACTACCGATTACCTTATTCCGATGTTCAATTTTTTTAGTAATATGCTAAAATCACTTCCTAGCAAATATTCGTAAAACGTTTTTGAATTGCACCATTTCTTAAAACATAAATATCCTTGTCATAATTTGCAGATGTATTTTGTGACAGGAAACTAAGATTAGTAGTCCCAACTGCTTCTCGAATTTCTTCTTTCGCCGCCTGAATACTTCATTTTGACATACAATTTATCATTTATTTTTATAAATTATAAACAAAAATGACTTTCTTATGTAACGGATAAAATTACGTATTGGACTAGTGAGGTTTGATGTTTATCACGCTCGCGGCTGACGCCAGGTACGTTACATTTTTGCATTCGCTAATAAACTTCAACTTACCCCGCAAGCCCCATAACTAATTATTAAACTGACATCATATACTAAATCCCTTTGTTTTAGAATATATATATATATACACGTAATTTTAGCTCAATGACATTTTTGTCGCATGATTTAAAAATAAATGAAGAGTCTCTTAAATCGGCAGCCAAGGTGCACTGCCATGGAGAATATACTTGCAGATGGACATGACTTAATTTAACTTGGTATAGCCTAATTGCTCTGTATTTCAAAGTATTTAACAGTGCAAAGTATAAATTTGGTGTGATCATCCCGATCTGCTTATTCGCAAAGACGGTAGTTCCTTAGAATTATATAACAACTCACTGATGTACTTGATCTTCCAGTTAGTCATTTAAGAGGTACAGCTCCGTACAAAAAAAAAAGTACTGAACCAAAATAACTCGAGTGTTTGCTTACTGTCGCTCTTCACCTGTTGTGTATCCAGAGGCGTGACTTTCAAAGTGAGGGAAGCTCCAAATATTAATTTTCATTAAAATAAGAGAGAATAATGACCCAAAGAACTAAGACTACTTTTTAGTACTCTTTCTATTGTACAGTCATACGTAGGTCTAGTGTCGGGGTGTGACTTTCAAATGAGGGAAGCTCCAAATAATTTTCATTGAAATAAGAGAGAATAATGACCCAAAGGAATAAGGCTACTTTATAGCACTCTTTCTATTGTACAGTCCTACGTAGGTCTAGTGTCGGGGTGTGACTTTCAAAGCGAGGGAAGCTCCAAATAATGTTCATTAACATAAGAGGGAATGACTCAACGAACTAAAGCTACTCTTTAGTACTCTTTCTTTAGTACTCTTTCTATTGTACAGTCACACGTAAGTCCAGTGTCGGGTTGTGACTTTCAAAGTGAGGGAAGCTCCAAATAAAAATCTTCATTAAAGTAAGGGAATAATGACTGAAAGAACCAAGGCTACTCTTTAGTACTCTTTCTATTGTACAGTCACACCTAGGTTCTGTTCACACTAAAAGCTTCCCCTCTCCACTCAGACGTTCTAATTTGTCCTACAACTAGAACACACCGCGTGAAATGTTAGCCTAAAGTAGGCAATTCTCACACTTTTGCTAATAAATTAAAACTTCACAAGAATTTCCTATTTGTTCAACACTAAATACCAATCTACTTAGAATTCTACATTTATTGCTATTCAAATATACTTAGTGGTACGTAGAAGCGCCACATAAAACAAAAAATAAGCTTTTCTTCATACACTACAGAATTTTCGCGTGTCAGTGCTTCCTAACTATCGAAGAGTCGAGATTCATTCCGGAAACCTACGAAGTATGGTATTCAAGGTTATGAATGCGTAAATAGAGTATTGAATGGGCTCGCGGAACTGGTCACTCAAGTCTAAGCAACTGTCAAATTGTCCGAGGCACCGCGGATGTTCGCGAGTAAATTTTGAAAATGTATCTAGAGCAAATATATTGTTTGGCATGAATTATCTGGTTTTCCTCTTGAAATTTTTGGGAAAGCGACGCCTCCAGCGCTTCATTGCACTCTTCCCCATTGCATCTGCTCATACTATATTGGAGTGAAATGCGTTTATACAGCTTAGAGTTAACCAAATATTCCTCTTACAGGATAAGAGAAGCTTCGGAAAGAATATTTATTAACTCGACTTAGGTTCGAGTTCGGGACATACAATTTTTTGATGGAATTCAACGCTTCTAAAGTTGTGATATTCTTGTATGTGCAACAGATATTTGGTCGACACTGTACACACTTTCCCGCCATATAATACAATTGTAACGTCGCTCTTAGAGGCACCATATGTTACAAGAGATAAGCCACCGAGGCGCCTGTTCTTGCTCCAATTAGATTTGATTTACTGCAGTTTATATTCCTTATCCCGTTACTACATTCTACCTCACTTGTCCTTTGTTAAAACTTATGCAAAATGAAAACACAAAGTCTTCGTAAATTTTGACCAAAGTTATAAATAAGTTCGGCCTAGCACGCTTAGACTATCTTATGAGGCATAGGTTTCAAGTGGAAGAAAACAAGGAACAGCAAGGTCTTGTTATAGGAAAGCTATATGAGAATTTGGCACGCGTCATATTTACGTGTCATAAAAAGGCTTAGAGACGAAGGAAGGTCGGTTATCTATGAAGATGAAACATATCTTCATACGAGAATCGGCTAAATCACTTCCATGCGCTACAGCCCACAAAGGTATCGCCAGATTTTTATTTTCCTGTAAATTAAAATATTTGTGTAAAGAAAAGAAGCAAAACAGTAAAGAATATCCGTTGTTTCACAGTGGCTAAGATGAGCAAGTGCCCATATATCTTAAGGTGTAAGTTTTAATGAAGACGAGTCTGTGAAATATGGCCGTGCTGCATTGGCTTTCATCTTCTAGCGCTAGCAGAAGGTGCAAGTGACGCTTGGTCATAGACTCTCTCCAGTGCGCGAAGAAAGTAGGTCACCGGCACAGAACTATCGTCATTACTGTAATTTCATCCCCCGAATTTCCTATCGCTCCATTTTGTCTCTATGATCATTTCTAATCTGGTGGTCTCTTTCAGGGTAAGAACTGTCGGCGGTGTCTCAGCGCTGCACGGCAGGATGCTCTGAGTAAGGAGGTGCTCCTTCGGCAGGACGGCTGCTGGATCTCCAAACTATGCTCTCGCGGGGTGCTGTTTCTGAACCACAGAAGAGTGGGGTATTTCTCGTACTGGCCTGCCGGTAGTAAAATGTAGTGACCCTACCCTCTGCATTATTGTGACTCCTTGGAGAACTGCGGTAAATTTGTTTTAAATTTTAATGCACTGATCACAAAACTTGTAATTACTGAGTTATTTTCCCACAGTAAAGTTTAATAGTGAACATTTTCTTTAGTGTCCATCATAGAAGAGTGTAAATATTATGGTGCACTTGACAATAATTCTCAATACTTGCATTTTGTAAAAAATTTTCCTTCAATTATTGAAATAATCACTTTTACTGGTATTGTGCAAAACCTAGCTATTATCGCAAACATTTATTTGCGTTAGAATGATCACATGAGGTGTGTAATTGTCCAGCGTTTCAACTACAATGTTCTAAAAGAGCAAACTGTTCGCTAGCATGTGTGCAGTTTAGAAAAACACATATGTGTGTTAAATAACGTTCCTGGCCCATATGCTCATGTTTCAAAATCATTATGTCGGTGCTCGCAATGTGTGATTATTTCTGACGATATTTGTCAACATTGTCACTGTATCCACCAGAATTAATGCAGATGCTTCCACTGTCTGCATTGTAACGCTTTACAAAACTTTCCGGTTGCAGATTACTCCTAATTTTAAGTATTTTTGGCGGTTATTTTCAAATTTTCTCATTTGTAAATAAAAGACATGTCATCTTTTTCCTTGTAGTTTTATTGTTTTAGTTTCATGTTCATATTATCCAATAATTATAACATATTATATATATAACCAAAATGGGTTTTTCTTGTATTTCATTTAAGGATACATTTCCTTTTCCATGTATTTTCATATCTGTCACAAAAATTAGTAAAATGAGCAGACTAATAGCAACACAAATGAAGACAGTACAACCATGAAAAAAAATTACAGATAGACGTAGTGAGCAAGTGTTCTACAGGATGCTCCGCAAACAAATAACATTGCTTCATAAGGGTGTCAAATTATTATGCAAAGATCACATGATTCAAGTCATATAATCAACGAGCTTTAAGAGCAGAAAAACATTTTTAAGCTACAGAATGCAAATAATATCACAAAGGCTTAGAAAGCAACTAAATGACAAAAGGGCACTAAGAAAATGGCCACAAACTAACGGAAAGCAATGATGAAACATACAACAACAAATATGAATTTAAATACAGTATGTTCCACACTCACATGCCATTACCTTGCTCTAGTTACCATGTACTATTTTCAATTCATCATCTATTGCAGTGATTCTCTCTTTCATTACACGCATTGCATTTGTTATACCTTCTAACTTGCTATAAAGATTTACTATTGCAACAAGTATTTGATTCGTATCATCTAAAGGCTGTTCTTTTCTCTCTGTCATGGCATGTGTACTGTTTGATGAATAGGTGTGCTTGTCACTATCACTTCTTTGACTTTCAGTACATGCCATCTTTGCCAACTTCGTTAACTGTTGTTCCATATCTGGCACTTCATGTTGCTCAGGATTGATATGTTCATATCCTTCATAGCGTTCATCAGAGGTTGGCGACTCCACAGTTGTCACCTGAAAGTAATGTTATTACCTCAGTGATTAATAGTAATAGTAATAATGATGATACTGGTACTGATACTGATATTGATAATGATAATAATAATCATAATGATAATAATATACAAGAAGATAATAATATACAAGACACATAGCATAAAATATACTGAAATACTTAAAACTGTAACAGCAATATTAACCACTTTGTTGAAATCGTAGATAGATTCATAACAGAAGAGGAGGTAATAAAACAGATTACAAGAATTAAAAGAAATAGAGCATCGGAAATAGATGTTATACCCGGAGAATCTCTCCGAAAATGGCGCAAAGATGAGAACAGGGTTAAGGTCTAACACTGTTGTTTGATACAATGAAAACTTAAGAAAATATTCTGTTGAGTTGGAGAAAGGCAATGATGCAGCCGATTTATAAAGGTAAAGGTGATTTGGATAAATCCTGCAACAATTGAGGGATAGCATTGCTGTCTAGTGAAAGAAGAATCATAACAGGAATTTTGGCAGATAGGCTGCAAGACTTGGTTGAAGAATAAAATATTCTTTCAGATTGTCAAATGGGTTTCAGAAAGGGAAAGCAGACAGCTGACAATGTATTTATTATAAAGACTTTAGTGCATAACTATTTAAAAACAAAAAAGTTAAATTGTATACAGCCTATATTGACTTGGAAAAAACTTTCGACTTAACAGAGTTGGAAATGTTGTGGTGTAAGTAATGTTGAAAGGAGTAAGTAAACAGACGATAAACATACTTAAAGAATTATATAAAGAGAAAATGTGAAGAACACGCATTAACAAGGAAAATATACCGAGAGGTAAAAGGGCTAAAGCAAGGATGTAAACCAAGTCCAATTTTATTTAATCCGTTTATTGATGATATGCAAAATAAAAGTGAGAATAATTAGATTTTGCCTGAAATGAATGACATAGAATTCCCTGTTTTAATTTTTGCAGGTTATTTGGTAGTAGGTTCCATTACCATTAATAGGTTAAAATTGCCTTTACAAGAAGTTGACAAATTCTGTGTGGAATTGGGCTTAAAATGAAACAGAGAAAAAAGCCAGATTGAAGTATTCCAGAAGGAAACTAAATTGAGTAAAGATGACAAGTGGAACAGAGATGTAGATTATAAAGGTGTGCGTGATTGCACATAGGATTAAAAACTGATGCACGAGGTAGATGGGAAAAATAAAAGAAAGCAGGAATGATGGCTATGAGGGGATGCCCATCTAAGGTGCCAGAGATAGAGGTGAAGTGGTTGGAAAGAGCATATAGTTTGGTGGTGGAGGCTCGAATGCTTTATGGTATTGAGATGTGGGGGCTAGAGAATGGGTGGGAAGTTGTAGATCATGTGCACATGATGTTCCATAAAGAAGTTCTGGGATTACCAATAGCTACAGTAAACGAAGTAGCTTAATGGAAATTTAATTGTTGTTCCACACTAACCGTGTGTAGGCTAAGATTTGGACAGACAGAGTCAGACTGAAAAATTCAATGCTATGTCCGGGATTTGAACCACGGATCTCTCGGTCTGCCAGTTGGTTAGAGAATTAAATGTCATGATGGCACGTTGGCCATGGTAGCTTAATTGTTAAGAGCAACCAGATGGAGACCGGGAGATACATTCCCGGGTCAAATCTCGGCCATGGAATTTACTTTTTGAGTCTGACTCTATCTATCCAAAAAGTGGGTTAATTTGAAAACTTTGAGTTGACAATTTCTTGCTAATGCCTTCAAGTAAAGATGAAGTGCATTGAAAAGAAATTGTGGTATGTGAAATACAGAGTGTCCAAGTCATTTCATTGTATTATTTTAATTAAAGTAGCTTAAACTGAAATGGGAAGGGTACCCAGAAAATGGCTGGTGATGGAAAGAGCAATGAAATATTGGATTACAAACTTAGAGGATGACAACTTATTGAAACAATGTCTAAAATATCAGGAAACAAGCTTTGCCAGATTTAGGATGGGAAATACCTTGCGCCCACCTTGGTAGCGTGGTGTTAGCGTGTCTACCTCACGCTCAAGAGATCCCGAGTTCGAATCTATGTCAGGGTGAGTTACCTAGATAAAGCTTTTACCGCGGGTTTCCCTTATCCTGAAAGACGAATGTCGGGTAACTGTAAGCTCTATGGACCCTGGTCTCATTTGAGCATCATTTCACCCATTCCATCCATCGTTCGATATGGCTTAACGTTGGAGGACGTAAATCACATAAAAGTGCCTTATGCAATAATTTGGAAAGTAATGATATAAGTGAATTTTTGAGAAGAGAAGCAAATTTTAAATCTTTTTGGAAGTGGCTAACAAAATATTCGAAGATATAGAGATTCAAAATTTGTTTAGCCAATTATCAGAGAAAAGGTCACCTATATTCTAAGTTCCAATGAAACCAGCTGGGAGTGAGCGAAATATATAGATTATGCTAGTAGTGAAGAAAGGAAGGGGATAGCATGGCTGAGATGAGATGTGTGGAAGCTGAAAGGGCAGTGAAATGGGTATGTAGAGGATGAATGTCCATTTTGTGGAGGATATGAGGATGTAGAGCATATACGTTTTGACTGCAAGGAAACAAAATTCGTAAAACAATATATTTGGATAAATATTAAGATGAGAAATGATAAAAAACCAAATTACGAGGGTCGGCGTAAAAGTTGTGGAACCTATTTTTTATTTCTTGTAGATTTGTGAACGGATTAGAAACACACACACACACACACACACACACACACACACACACACACACACACACACACACACACACACACACACACACACACACACACACACACACACACATATATATATATATCGTGTGGAAGTTCTGCAGGCACAGGGCAGCTCTGCAGGGTGTATATGCAGAACAACAGATGGATCTGTGATAGCTGGTAGTAGGACCTTGAGGGCTGTGAAATCAGTCCGTTGGTGAGTGTCGAGTAAGTTGGAAGTAACCGGTGTTGAGCAGCGTGCTTACATCAAACTAGACATTCTCAAGGAGAGAAATGCAATGGAATGTCGCAGTGAATTCATGGATGCCCTTAGGAGTTATGCCCTACTATACTGTACAGTAGCACAGTGGGTAGGAGAGTTTCAGCTAGAACGTGAGTCAACCAGTGATGAGCAACATTGGGACGGCCTGTCAGTGTGCACACCGAAATGTTATGTGCCGTAATCGAGCAGCTCCTGGATGAAGACAGAAAATGGACACTACTCAAGTTACATATGTCAGGTTGCATCAAGAAACACACCATCCACAGGATATTGCGTAATGAGCTGCAACAACGCAAAATCACATCGCGGTGGGTACCACATGCACTGATGTAGGTTTATAGGTGGGTGCACTATGTAATATGATCTGACCACCTGGCACGCTGGCAAGAGGACAGCAATCAATTCTTGTCATGAATAATCGCGATCATGAAATTTTGTCTAGGGCATACAAACCAGAACTGAAACTTCAGCCCGCGGAGTGGCGACATGCTGGGTCAACAAGGAGGCAGAAGTTCCTTGAGAATCCTTCCCCATTCAAATTGACGGTGATTATCGCATATGACGTCATGGGTGCCATTGCTTGCCAGTTTTCTCTACAAGAAAGAGCAGTGACCGCACAGTACTATAGGGATTTCCCGGTGCAAAATATACAAGGTGGCGTTTGGGAAAAACAACTGGATCTTGTGGACAGTGCAATAATCCTGCACGACAATGCAAAACCACAGTAAACAGTGTGTGTAGAGCAGTTACTGCGACGTTGGAGATGGGAAGAACTGGAGCACCCACCGTACTCTCATGACATATTGCCCTTAACTTTGATCTCATTTGAAAGATTTCTGAACAACTACATGGTAGGTGGTTTGCAACACAAGAGGACATTGCTAAACCTGTGCGCGAACATGTGACCCAATTCAGACATAATGCAGCAAATGTTGAAGGAGATGGTATTCAGCTCCTCCAAAATCTCTGGCAGCGTGTGGTGACAGTAGCAGGGGACTACTTTGAGCGTATTTGGGCCAAGGTTTGTCGTGTCACTGTATGTGTACTGTTGTCATTTTTCACACAGGGAAGGCCATATTGCCCTGTAAACTACCGTAATAAATTAGTGTGCTACAATATATGAGTGCTATTCATTGTCCACACATGTAGTTAACACCTTCTCCTTTCGTCTGTGTATGTCACATTTTCCAAACAGACTGGTACCTTCAAGGAAAAAAGAAGTTGCATGAATTTTCACTGAAACCTCGTATAAATTTAAAAATTGTAAGAACGTAGAATAACTTGTAGAGAAACTAAAAATAAATGGAAATGTGCTGTTAAAAGAGGATGGGAGCAATAATTTGTGGATTAAGATAAAAGAATTTAATAGCAATAACAGCAGTTGTAGTAGTACAAGTACAAATAGCAACAATAATACTTGTAATATTGGTTATCTACAATGAACTGCTTGCTGCAAAAGTGGCCTGGGCCAAATGCAGGTGAGCAGCACCTTACTTGTAATATCTTAGAGCTTTAATAAATTATCTTCATTACCATAAAAGCAACTTTGCCTAAAATTTACAGATGCTGAAAAGCAATATTCTGTTCTTGAGCCTTTCAGAAAGTTGCAAAAATAATCAAATAATACAGCATAAATCCATCACTAATAAACGATCACTGTTTAGGAAAACACACACAGAACATAAAGTACAACTGAGGAAACTTCCAGCATTTATAAAACTGGATGCAACTGAAAAAGAAACACAGGAATGGCAAAGAGGATCATGAGCACAAGGTTTGAAAAAGAATATATAAAGTATAAATATGTGCTCACAGCATTGTTTATACGCATTAGCTTGCTTTCACTTGTATTTATGATACTTTCGTAAGTAATTGGGCTATTTCAGGACAGTAATTCCATACATTTCATAGCCATACTATGTATAATTGTAATCAGAAGAAATCTATGGTTTAATATATGACCAGGGAAAAATCTATCTTTCAATTTTTCATGAAGGGATTATGTAAACTTTTCTATAGATGATTTAACTGAAAACCTCTTTAAAATAATGCAGCCAATATACATATTAATGTTTTATTGAATATCAATGGCATAGAATTAAAGTGAATTTAAATCTAACTCCAAAAACAATGTGCCTTTAAGAGTATGACATAGGTTAATATTAGAGGAGAAGTAGCAAAATCTGCAAACAAAAAAGGCTAAGTATAGTCTAGACAATGAGCAGCAAGATCTTTTTGGGCACTGAAAGACAGCTCTTGTGTAACAAATGAAAGTGAAGTACCTCCCCACACTTGAAAATAAGACGTTTAAATGAAGTCCTTTATCATTATACCTCATCTCATATCTCAGATATTGGCTGTGATAATGTTCTGTTATTCCAATTTAAAGCTTGAAACGAAAAGTAGTGAAGCTACCTCAGCATAAATTAGACTCATATAGTGTTCTGTAAAATTATAAAATTTCCTACGTATTTGTAAACTAAATTTAGGTTCAGAAAAAGCCATGAAAAGTCTCTTTTAAAACTCCAATATTTTATATCTCATTGAAATTTGATCAAGTAATAAAGAATAGGAAGACAGCTTTGAGCCAACATTTTCGAAGGAAAAGAAACATTTTTCTATATGATTTCCAAATCGTTTGTAAATATAGAGAACTGCTGCTTATGTATAATAATGAAAATAATTCACTATAAAAAGGTTATAACCAGAACTGAAAAATTCTAAGCCATAGCCAGAATTTGAACTATGTATTTTATGCTCTATGTGTGACTCTCTACCCCTGAGGTACCATGGCAACATGCTGATATGTCACTGATTTATTCAACTGATTCATGTCTTGCCAGTACATAATTAGGAAATCTGAATTTGAGATCAGTTACTTCAGTGGTGACTCCTGGGCCTTTTAAGGTTTTTATTATAAATGGGTAAGTCCAATAAGATGCAAGATGAAGTCATGTGCCTTTCTGTACAGTAAATGTCTTTTATCAAAATATTTTGGATTAATGATAATAGTAAATTTACCCGAATTTCAGGCTCCTTCAAATCAGATACCATTGATCTGGCATGAACATCATCAAACCCAGCAGTATTCTGCTCATGGAGTCCCTCCTCTAGCAACTTCGTATGTGGATGAAATGTTGGTAGCAGGTTCTCCATGTCAAAGGACTTTTACAAACCAAAATCTTCAAAAATAAACAAAATAGTAAAGAGATATAGCAGTTAACTTCATGTAGATAGGCAATATCTTATCCTAGTGTTACCTAGTGTTACTCCGGGACAGGAGACTGTGATAGAAACATCAAGAAACTGGTCCCAGAAGATTTCAACAATTATAAACCAGATAAGTGAAGTTGGGTACCAAGTGTTGTAGTTTATTTATAATCTTCCCTCATTCTGTTGAAGGCACAAATTATATGTTTAAATTGTAATATTAAGGACTACAATTAAAAATCTGATATGCTGCACTCATATGGTTTTTCTACTCTTGTAGCTTATTCATTTTGCTAATTTTCTTGGGAATCTTTAAGCAATAATCAAATCTTTTAAACCTGATCCTATGCAATGGATTTGAATTCTGTACTCTTTGTATGGTGTAACCGCTGCTTTAATTTAGAACCCCTAAAATGTTCTCAATGTTTTAATTTTGTTATCTTAAATGTATTGCAAAAAAGAATTCATTGGAAATTATTAAAAATACTATTAGAAAGGGAACGAGATATTTCTTAAAAAAAGGTAAAATAGTGATTGAAGAGGTGGAAGCAAAGGAAAATAAATTTTATAATGGTAATATTGGTTTAAATTTTTAAAGAATGGTGTTCAAATGTTAAATTATTTAAAAATGATTTAAAGAAAAGATTATGAAGATTACCAAATATAGTAATGAAAAGTGGGCACCAAAAAATGAGGTAAATAGATGAGAAATTGTTGATTTGCCATAACAATAGCAAATTCAATAACTTCAAATAAGTTAGAGTTAAGTTCAGTCTACATTTAGACACTGTCGGGCAAAGAAGAAAATTATGATTTGGCATATAATTATATATTATAAATATTTTTCTGTCCATGGATGTCATCATGTATGGAAGCAAAACAACCTGTGTAGAATTGTCGAGGAGAAACACAGTATCATTGTAAAAGAAATAGCGATGGTTCTTAGTTTCATGTTATTAACCACTATGGTTTACCAGGGAAATATATGAGTCAATTGGAGAATTTAATGTCATGACGGCAAATTGGCCATGGGTGCTCAATGGATAAGAGCGACTGGACGCAAACAAGTAGAGCCATGGTTCAAATCTCGGCTGTGGCAGTGGATTTTTCATGTTGACTCTGTCAATCCAATATCTTATTCTCTATATGGCTAGTGTGAAGAAATGATTAATTTCCATCAATTAACTAAAATAATAAGAGTTAAATGATGAAACCTGGGACTCAAGTACCTACAATAGTAAGTCGCCACAGATGGTGTATCTCGGATGCAAAAGTCCCTAGTGGTTTAACGGGATATATATGAGTCAACTGAAGAATTTATCGTCATAATGGCAAATTGGCCATGGTAGCTCAATGGATAAGAGCGACTGGACGGAAACCAGTAGACCTGCGGTTCAAATCGCGGCCGTGACATTGAAATTTTCATGCCGACTCTATAGCCTTTATACGACTTGGGAACTGGGGCTTGCATTTATAGGTCTAAGACGAGGCTATGGTACTCACTGGGAGGTTATTCTACTGTATGCCAGGCCAAAATATATGCTATTTTGGCCTGCGTTTATCACATCTTAGGAATACCTTGGCTGCATGGTTGGATTAGTATTTGTTCTGAGAGCCAGCTGCCCTGAAGGCACTATATGCTAGCACAGCAAGGTCTAGGTTGGTACGAAAGTGCTAAGAGACCTTGAATATTCTCTGTTCTCGCCAACCAGTACAGCTCTGCTGGGTTCCCGGGCACGCTGGAATCAGAGGAAATGAACTAGCTATCAGCTAGCCAGGGAGGGCTCGGCTAATGCATTTACTGGTCCAGAACCTGTGCTTGGAATTACCACAAAAAGGGCCAGATGTGAGATCCTTGATTGGGTATTACTTCAACATGGCACTTCATGACGTAATCTTACGACAGCTAGGCAGCCTCGAACTTGAACGAGGGACCTAGCACGAAGAACAGCAGGATTGTGCTAACCTTTATTCGGGTATAACTTAGAAGTGTTGTAGGCCTGTTGACAGGGCACAACACCCTAAAGACACAACTGCATGTGCTGGAGCTTAGTGCAGACTCTACACTGCAGGAAATGTGGTGGAAAGGATGAGTCCTCTCTACATATTTTTTGTGAATGTGAAACACTTGCTACACTTAGACACTTCATTCTAGGCTCAGACAAACTGAGACCAGATGATATAAGGAGAGCACATCCAGGACTTCATCTGTCCTTTTGGAGGCCATTGGACTTAAATAAGCACTCCAGTAAGAGGGGTACAATGGGCCCAATATGTGGCCTACGTGCAATGTAACGAAAGAGCTCAAACCGTTTAAATTCATTTATTCATTTATTCATTCATTCAATTCCCAGAATCTGTGTTTACATATAATCTGGGGAGGGCTTGAATGGAACTCTTTGGGAAAGACGCTTGTATATGAATTTATAAAGTTTTTCTTTAAACTGCAATTATAACTATTTTGAAGAATTAGGTTCTCTTAATCTTACTCATCAGTGTATATCTACATTAGTGATAAAGAATGTCACAGCTTTTAACTGCAATTACAAATATGATCTGAGATTCCATGAACCCATTTTTGTTATATTTTGTTTAATGCAGCAATCATTATGCAATATTATTGTACACACTGCACCAAGTGATGTACCGAATAACCATGATTGAAGAGATCTGATTGGATTAGAATTGATTTGGAAAATCTTTACAATTTTATAAGTGTAATTGTGCATTGCAAAAATTTATTAAAATTTCATTGTGTATCATTATCACTCTATGCCAATGTTACTTTTATTTCTAGTATTCCAGTTATTCTTAAAACATGTACAATGTTAGCTGCAGCTAGGATCTAAAGACAGAGCGTGGCAATATCTCAAATTAGTAACACTTCATAATAAATAATAGGCTATTAATCATCTTTCCTTATTAACATATACATATAACAATGTCAATGCCTAACACTTAGGTCTTCTGCAATACAGAGTTACCTTGTTTTAAGAATGACCTTGAGAACACTTGACATTAAAGGCACATAGTGTTGAGCACCTTATATATCGCAACACAATTGGGAAAGATAGGTTTAGAAAAATGGCAGGTTAAAGTGACATTTGCACGGCATTGATATATTATTCTGTGGTACATATGTTCTCAACATGTACTTGCCACTGTTTATAAGTTATATTAGTACACGATTTTTGTAACGCTAACAATTTTAAGGGTGATATAACTTTACTAGCGTTGCCTACAGATTTGTTACTTGTGACATGAAACTTATACTGTTAAGCATCCTCACATTGTTCTAAGTTGGGATGAAACCCTCAATCATTGGCATAGTAAAAAGATGTTCATCCCAATATATGAGCTATCCGTTACATGCAGTGATGCAAAGCCATATATTAATTTTGAAATGTAGATAACACTGCACATTATTTTGTAATATGATGCATTTCTTGTTTCATTCTATTAAACAGAAAAGGGAATTATGGACTATCATAAGAAATAGTGGTTAGATGTGCAGCAATTATATTACAGTACCAAATTCTTGTTCTATTAACAACTCAAACACACAGTTCCAGCACCTTCACTGCTTAACTAAACATATAATGAAATGAAATGTGTAGTGTTTAATGCCCGCTTTTACTACATACGGCACCGCAGGCGGTGGCACTGATCATATATGAGATGAAGATGGAGCACCGGTGGAATGAGATGGCTGGAGAAACCGGAGGTCCCGGAGAAAACCCGCCCCAGCGCCGTGTTGTCCACAACAAATCTCACTTTGCGGTCGCCTGGGATCGAACCCGGGCCGCCTTGGTGAGAGCCAAGCGGTCTAACCACTGAGCCACGGCGCGGCCAGACTAAACATACAAATAGCAGTAATAGTTCAGAGTGGAATCTTTCATTGAGTTACCTATGTGACACACATTAAGTTGTATGTCATGGCCTGAGACGTTTACACTATGCAGAGGACTGCATTTGCCATCTTAGTCAGAAATGGTTCGAAACTACATTGCTTAAAGTCTTACCAAGTTAAAGTAAGACATGTACCCAAACAATTGCTGTGCATATTAAGCAAATTATAATTCATAACAGATAACTACATGAAATTTTATCTTATTTAATGATATACTTTGCATTAAATTTTATATTTGAAACTGCATACTGTCTTTTTTGAGCATTCCTTACTGTACTTATACATGTCATTGAAGCATTTACAAGTTAAGTGCTGTAATATTCTTGTGTTGAAAAGACAAAGTTAAGTTTAGGACAATTTTAAACGAAATGTAATTAATATTTTTCATAGTAATTTATTTTGCCCTTGTGAATGATAATTCTACCAAAGCGATTAAAATTTCCTAATTAAATTTATGTCTTCAGTTGCTAACACTACCTCATGTACTAATTGTAAAGTTTTACTACATTTTTAATGCTATGAATCAGTTACAAATTTCTGGTTTTTCTCTGAATACCGTTTTTTAACTTGTTATGAAAGTAATGTATGAGTTTTACAAATTTTTATTAGATATAAGCTAATAAGGTGTGCTTATTTAAAATTTATATATATACATACACACATATCTTTAGTGGTGTTTTTTTGCACTTTTCTTGCAGGGAGTTTTTCAACATTCTGTGCACAAAGCAATTGCATTACACATAAACTTATGGTATCCTTTCCTGTTTTCCTGTACCTACAGAATCAGTATTTGTGTTAAGCTACCTTTCTTGTAATTATTACGGTAAGAAGCTTTGGAATTCCAACTTGAGGAAAAGGGAATACAGGTGTGTTGTATAAGCTCAAGAGCATCTTTAGTGATCTCACTCTCTCGTTTATTAAATTGTAATTGTTTTTTAAAGAAAAAATTGTTAATTTTTAACAGGAATGTTAGAGTTATAATGCTTTATGGAAGACATAATTACTCATATTTAACAAGGAAGAGGTTCAAGTTGACAAATGGATTCTTGAGATATTTTTTCACAAATTAATTGGCCAACTTATTCCGAAGTCACATCTCGCACACTGATAAATAGTTTGTCGCACATTTCCTCATCTTATTTGACGATTATTATCCTAATGTGCCAAAGTTGAAATGTGCTGTAAACTATTCATGAGTCTGTGAGATGTCACTGTGAAAGAAGCTGGATTCTATCAGTCGCTGAACATGGGAAGAGAAGAGTGGGGGAAGCGCATGCACCTTAGCTTGGTCGCAATACAAGCTCACTACATAACCAATGGAATCCTTAGTTCCTAAAGCTACTAGGGGAAAGGTTCAGAAAGAGCGCCCTATGCGGTTTCAATCCCTACCACGGAATTGAGAATGTGGTATTAATCAATGACCAGAAGTAAGAAGTTTTCATGCAGCGACTGTAACTGCCGTGGGTAAGAAGAAGGAGAACACCATGACCTGGAATGTTAGCTCCAGCCCCAAGAACTGGACTTCGCAATATCACCACACCGAGGTCATGTAGCAAAGCGGTGCAGAACAACAGCATTCCCATTAGAAACCCGAGACAAAGGCCAAAAATAAAAAAATAAAAAAAAAATGAGAAATCCCTTCTCATTTGAGCAGAATAAGCTTTCCTCCGGGGTTTTCCTTTTCTTGAAACCCAATGTCTGGAAGCACAATGCTCTATGGACCCTGGGCTCATTAAGCATCATTTCACCTTTCCGTTCAACCTCCTATGTGGCTTAAATAATAATAATAATAATAATAATAATAATAATGATGATGATGATGATGATGATGATGATGATGATGATGATGATGATGATGATGATGATGATGATGATGATGATGATGATGATGATGATGATGATGATGATGATGATGATGATGATGATGATGATGATGGTGACGACGACGGCGACGGCGACGGCAACGGCAACGGTGACGACGACAATCATGACGGCGACGGCGACGACGACAATCATGACGACGACGGCGACGACGACAATCATGACGGCGACGGCAACGACGACAATCATGACGACGTCGCCAACGACGACAACTAGGGCAATGATCCACTGATCTTTACATCAGTTTCTTTGCGTATTACAGTATCGCTGGTTGGCTTACATAATGTTCATATGTCCGCGATAGCATGCTGTGGAAGTTGGCAGCGCTTGAGCTATGACGTCAGAGCCACCATATCCGTGCGCCTTCCTAATGCATCTTTACCATTATATCAATATCAACCAATTTTCCATCATTATCGTGAAGCTGTCGAGAGCAGAGTGGGCAGGCAGAGTTTGCTTATATAATACAGTTTGGTGATGTGATGTTGGTATTTTCCGCGATAGCATGCTGTAGTTTTTGGTAACGCTCAAGCTATGGCGTCAGGGCCATCATATTCGTGCGCCGTCCTAATGCATCTTTACCGAATTACCACTCCCGTTCTTGTGGCTGGCTACTTAACATTATAATTAATGAAATCCATACTAGGTTAGCACTTGAAAACATAGCATATAACAGAAACCAAGTAAAATTCCCAGTAAATCAGTGATACGATAACATGCTGTAGATTTTGGTAACGCTCGAGCTATGACGTCAGGGACATTATATTCATACGCCGTCCTAATGCATCTTTACCGAATTACCACTCCCGTTCCTGTGGTTGGCTACATAACATTATAATTAATGAAATCCATACTAGGTTAGCACTTGAAAACATAGCATATAACAGAAACCAAGTAAAATTCCCAGTAAATCAGTGCTACGATAATATGCTGCAGATTTTGGTAACGCTCGAGCTATGACGTCAGGGGCATCATATTCGTGCGCCGTCCTAATGCATCTTTACCGAATTACCACTCCCGTTCCTGTGGTTGGCTACTTAACATTATAATTAATGAAATCCATACTAGGTTAGCACTTGAAAATACAGAGTACACATGAAACCAAGTAAAATTCTCAGTGAATCAGTGCTACACGTAAGAATATTAGAAATCCAAGGGCTTAATATACTTCTGCGATTTTAAGATGTGTATTGGTATAAATTTTACTGCCCACTTCTACTAATCTAGAAGTTTATATAATTCTGTTTTAACAGCAATTTTCCACTCACCTGCTATTCAATTAACCAATTCTAACAAATCTGAAAAGCTTTCGCCTTTTGTTTGAACTCTCAGGAAAACAATTCCCTCGCAATAGTGGTATACAACTTAACAACCACTAAACTCCGACCATTCCAAAGCACCGTTCCAAAGTTTCCCTTTTTTAAAATTTTTTCTTATTTTTATCAAAAAATATATATCTATGTATATAGATATATATTCTTCTGTTCCCTATTTAACCGTTTTTTATTGTTTCTGTTTATTTTCCTATCTGTTTTCTGTATTTTCATACCTATACACAATACACATAAAAACCCATGCCCAAGGCGGGACTCGAACCCGCGACCCTCTACGTGGTGGAACGCTAGAGACATACGTTCTATTGACACCCTTAAATGCAGCGTAGCCAATCGTGGCGTGGCAAAATTCAACTCGGGAGAAATTGCTGAGAAAACAAAAAATTAAGGATCATATAATGACTTTTGTGAACTTTAAGAGATAACTCTATGAGTCTGAGTAATTAAACGTGTTTCAACAAATACTCTACAAAATTGATTTTGTCATTCAAAGTGTTTAAATCACTATTTACACCTTATAAGGCTGTAAATATAAAATCGTCCATATCATTAGCCCATTCATTCAAGATGGAGATAATGCATGTGAATCACTCTACTCGAACATAAGCGATACTTTCCCGACAGCATGTTACACAAATGTTTCTTCCACAGTACCATTTTCCAATGGAAATAGATACGGTAAGTTGGCAAAATATTGCAACAGCTTGAAACTCTATTTTCTCAAAAACATAATCGTATAATTAGAAATCATGGATACCATTTATAATGTCTAATTACAAACTTTTTACGAACAAAAATACTAAATATTTTTTAATTTTTATATCTTTAATGCCAATAGATTATAGAAAACGAAAAAGGACATAATGCCGTGAAAAATAAATATTAGAACACCTCATGAAAATACTCTACCTTGTGTTCTTAAACGGAAGTTTTAATACCTCGTTGGATGTTTCCTGCGTTTTAAGACCTTTTTCAAACAATTGGGCAATTGAAATTGGGCAACTAAACTTTTGGACCATTCATCACTGAGTCTCCCTTTCAAATGCTCATTCGAAGATATTGGCTGCATATTGTAACTGTGTGTTCCTAGAATAAAAAGCCCAAATTGCAGAAACTCAAAATGCTCTTTATTTCCGTAGACACACACCTTGGTCAACCCTTACAGCACCATAATTAAGTAACATACACAAATACAATCTTCGGCACTTCCGCACACGTAAACAAACAAGAGTTCACTTTCGAAACACAGCTGCGGGCACACTTTGTGTGCGCTGACCAACAGCCCCAACAATGGGTTCGTTGCACTACTCCCTCCTCAAGGCTGGTGGTCCCGAACAGCACCATCGTAGTGGGCCAAACGATCCAGGTGTACCACCAACAATTTCCCTCGGGCACCTTCTGGATGCAGTAGACCAAGTCGTTAATCTCCTTTACCACCCGGTACAGTCCTTGCCATGGCTGTTGAAGTTTAGGGCAGCGTCCCTTGGTCTGGGTAGGGAAGTACAACCAGACCAGGCCACTTTGCTCGAATCCTTGGCTGTTGGCTTGCCTGTCGTATAGAGTCTTCATGAGGTCGCTCACATTCTGGATGTTCTGACTAGCCATCTCATGCTTGTCGTGGAGCTGGTCCACCAGGTTCTCCACATACTCGGTTGCTGGCTCTTGCGCTTCCGGGGGACTCCCAAAAGCCAGGTCGAAAGCGAGGCGTAACCCTCGGCCGAACATTAAGCTGGCTGGCGTCATCCCAGTGTTGTCGTATGTTGACGAGGTAGGCCAGCAAGAACAGTGGCATCTTGACGTCACGGTCTCCTGATGGCTGGCCACGACCTTTCTCAGGTGTTCCTCTAAAGTCTTGATGTACCTTTCGACCATGGCATTTGACTGGGGATGTAGAGGTGTTGTGCGGGTCTTGTTAACTCCAAGTCTTTCCAGTGCTTCCTTCATTCGGCTAAACTTAAAATTGGTGCCCTGATCACTGTGGAGTTTCAACGGCACCCCAAAACCACAGAACATTTGCTCCACCAGGCAGTCTGTGATTGTCTTCGCCTCCTTGTTCGGCAATGCATATACCGTCGGCCATTTGGTGAAGTAGTCCAAAACCAACACCAGGTATTTGTTGCCTCGGTCGGATACTGGGAATGGTCCAGCTATGTCGACAGCAATGTGATCGAATGGCGCTACGACGTTGTACTGCTGTATGCGACCCTGGCTCTTAGTCAAGGGGCCGCGACTTGCCGCGCACACGTGACAGTGACGGCAACATCTCTCAGGGTTTCCTCGGGGCCTCAGCCAGTAATAACGCGATCGGATTTTGTCTATCTTTTGGTTTGCTCCTAGGTGTACTCCTGAAGCACCGGAGTGCACTTCCTCTAAGACCTCCGGGACTTTAGTCCGGGAAAGTAATAACTGTTCCATCTGCATGTATCCATCAGGTGATTCGTGTACCCGGAAGAGCACGCCCTCTCTTAACTTCAGCGAGTCCCATTGGGTGCAGTACGACTTGTATGTTGCGCTGCTCGGTGCGATTTCCTCCCAGGTTGGTTATGTCCCTGCTTCCACTTCCCAAACTTGCGTCCGCCAGCTGCTCCCTCCTCAGGTCTGCGCTATCCCAGCCATCCGCAGGCACTGCCATGACCAAACTGACAGCTGCGGCACGCTCCTTCTCTTCCACTCTTGCACATTAGCCCTACTCATCTGGGCAGGGTCTTCCGGACATGGCACCTGCGTTGCCATTGCTCTTCCCTCTACGATGTTCAGAGGTGAATTCGTACTCCTGCTGCCTCTGGACCCAACCGGCTGTCTGGCCTTCCAGGTCCCTAAAGGTAAGTAGCAAGGTTAGGGCGGAATGGTCAGTCCTGAGGTGGAATGACTGACCGTTCAGGTACTTGTGGAAGTGCTCCAAGATCTTCACTAACGGCAGTAACTCTCGCCGGGTGACGCAGTGCTTTTCTCTGCCTTGCACAGCGTCTTGCTGTAGTATGCTATCACCCGCACGTGGCCATCATGAACTTAGGATAGGAGGCCTTCAATGCATTGCTCACCTGCGTCGGTGTCCACAATGAAGGTGCCGCCTGGTTGTCGGAATTCCAAAATAGGACCTCTGCAAAGTGTCCTCTTCAGCTGCTGGAAAGCACCTTCGGCGTCCTCCGTCCACCCATAAGGCCGGTGTTCTTCTGTAAGGCAGGTGAGGACCTTAGCGATGTTGGAGAACTCTTTATGAAACGGCGGTACTAACTGCACAGACCCAGAAAACTGCGCAATTTTTGCTTATGCTTCGGGTGAGGCCAATCGCTCATCGCCTGTGTCTACTCCGGGTCTGTCACCACTGCAGTTAGTGAGAATATGTGGCCCAAATAGTAGACTTCCTTGCGGAAGGGCTGGCACTTCCTTGCATTCAGCTTCAGGTTGGTCGCCTGCAGTCTCTGTAGCACCCTGCTCAGGTTGTCGAGGTGGTCTTTGAATATCTTCCCGACGATGATAATGTCGTCCAGATATAGCAGGCAGTTGTTATAAATCAATCCTCTCATCACTGACTCCATTAGGCGTTGGAAGGTAGCTGGTGCGTTGCTGAGACCAAAGGACATAACTGTGAATATCAAAATCCGTTGCCTGTCGAGAATGCGGTCTTCTCGTTGTCTCTCGGGTTTAGAGCCACCTGCCAGTAATCCGACTTAAGGTCTAGGGTCGAGAACCACTGCGTACCAGCCAGTGTGTCCAGGGTGCCGTCAATCCGGGGTAAGGGGAAGCAATCCTTCCTGGTCACAGCGTTAATCTTCCTGTAGTCCACGCAGAAGCGTAGCTCGCCGTTCTTCTTCGTTACCAACACTACAGGGGAACAAGGGCTGTCACACTCTTCAATCACTCCCCTGGATCTCATGTCTTCCAGCATGCCCCTTACCGCCGCTTGTTTCGCCAGAGGAACGTGTCTAGGTGTTTTCCCAATAGGCCTGGCGTTTCCGGTGTCTATGAGGTGGAGCGGCCAGTCCTTGCGGCCGTAGTCGCTGTTGCCTTGGCTGAATACGCGCTGGTATCTCCGCAGCAGTTGTCGAACATTTTCTAGCTGCTCTGCGGTCAGTTGGTCGGCCGCCTTCTCCAGTAAACCTTCCAGCCAGGGCTCCAGGTGTTGCATTGGTACCGGCTCATGTGTCTTGTCGATTGCTGTCACGCTGACCATGACCTCGTACGTCCCCAACGCCGTCCCGGCCTGGATGCCGTCATCGGTGACCGTTGGGTTGAGCAGCCTCACCGGCACTTCATCTCGGTACGGCAATAATGTCCTGGCTACACAGAGCCCGAGGACAGGCGTCTTTTTTGTAATTTACGTCCTCCAACGTTAAGTCATATAGGACGGCGAATGAATTGGGTGAAATGATGCTCAAATTTGTCCAGGGTGCATGGAACTTAGAGTTACCCCACATTCGTCTTGAAGGATAAGGGAAAACCCTGGAAAAAACCTTATCCAGGTAACTCACCCTGACCGAGATTCGAACTCACAACCTCTTGAACGTGAGGCAGAGATGAAGCGTCTTCTGGTCCAGCATCATGTGCTCGGTTCGCTGGCCTTCCACTTGAGCCGACACCACCTCGCTTCTTGCGGGGACAACCACGTCTTCTCTCAGGACGACTCTGCAGATTCCAAGGCGCTCTTCAGGTTGCCAGAGTATCACCTCTTCTCTATTGAGCCGCAGGACTTTCCTGCCGACGCCGACCGTGGCCTCGTGGCCCCTAAGGGCATCCAATCCCAATATGGGTGTTTTAAAGATAATTCAAGAATATTTGCTTAAGGAGGGGAGAGAAAACTTCCAGAAGAATCTGGTTACCTCTCGATTGTGTTTCTGATACTACTGCTTCTCTTTTATCTCTTTAACATATCAGTCGATCGGTCGATCGATCGGCGGCGGCTTTTAGCGATACTTTGAGGCTTTCAGCTGCATCACAATGTTATTTGGAAGTTTTGGATATATTAAATTATACTATCAGATGATGCATTCTTCAGTTTATTTTCACTATCGTATTCCTATTTGAGAGGCAGGTAGAAAAACTTGCCCGTATAGTAGATCCAAAGAAATACAAACGAATCTGGTTGTACACTGCATCTTTCATAGATTGCTTTTAGTTGTAGCTTTTGCGTGATACTTACCTTCACCAAGTATCAAAAAATGCATGCCAAATTTCAATAAACCTAAAATAAATATCTGACATGTTACACCTCTGAATTTCGTTATCCTTAATTAGTTATTTTTATATACTTTCTATAAATGAATTTTATAAAAGCTGGGTATACAGTCTACCTAATTTTCATCAAGATAGGCCTACCTACTAATAATTTTGTTACACATTTCGTATCAAGCTCAAAGAAATTGGTTTTGAGTGATAGACCTTGTATATGGCAGCTTTGGATATGCATAACAATTCTATGACATCGCGAAAAATAACTGAACATTAAGAGCATTTAAAAGTGAACAAAAATATTGAAAACTTCCTACCAATAACAACAAATGCCTTGGGACGTTTTATGCCGAAGTAAAAAGGTTATTTCAATACACTGTGATTTTAAAAATACTAACTTTTTTGTCAAACCCGTACGTCTTCCTAGCTATGAAAAATTGCTTGCAAATGTACGGAGTTTCAGCTGCCTGTTCGCGGAAATACGTACTCAAGTGTTCTTTGTTTAATCACGATGCCTCCAAATATCGGCCATTTTATAATCATAAAATAACAAAGAGAATATGTGTTCGTTTGTTCTCTATTTTCAGTAACGTTCGGTTTTCTTAATTTGCAAATAAACCATTCTACGTCCATGTCATGCCCACCCCCATTTTCTCACTCCATTTTTCGCATTAAAAAGCAGGAACTCTCTCCAAGCAGAACAGTCCCCTTCAGCGATTATCTTAGTGCTCCCCAAGGATTTAGATTGTCTTATGAGTCACGTAATTATTCCAAAGTTTGTGCCATGCCTAGAGCGTGGAGCTCTGGCTCTTGGCGATAGATTGCCACCTAGAGTACGTTTAGGTTAAGTTGTCAGAAAGAGAGAGAGAGTAATATTGGAGGGATGACCTGAACTACCTCCCATTTACAACAATGGAGAAGGGATGTTTCTTCCCGTCTAAACCTTTCCTTGTTATCAGTTTGCTTCTGCCACTGCTTCTAGTATGCAGATTCCTGAAGTAAACCCCTTCCACCTTCGCTCTCAAAGATTCCTCAAAACACTGTGTACGAGCGAGAGGCTGAAAACTGCTTTCCCTTTCTAGAAATCCGCGACTTCTTATCCCACGTATAATCTAGTTCAATCACACCCATAAAGAAGAACATTGACTTGGATGCCTACTAAATGTCCTGAGGAGAGCAAGGAGCTCCGGTAGGCAGCAATTTTTGGCTCGTAAGGCAGTGTTTTCGCTGGGGATATTTGAGGCTTATATTGCTCAATGACAAATCAGATCTACTCTACCTAGGTCGGCAATGATGCTGGGAAAGCCTTGTTGTTCGCCACAGGGGTTCATTTAACTACCTTAAAAACATGATACGATACTTCAATAAAAATTGTTGGAAGCTTTTTTTAAAAAAGAATGGGTTAGGAAAGTTACACATGTATTTATTATAAACGTTTTTTGTATGTCTTCCATCCCTTCAAAAGTTTCGTTTGCCCAGCTGGGAGATAACAAACTTAGTATTGTCACGTTGCCGCAAACGGGTTTCTACCAAGAAGTTGAGTTGATGAAGGGGAATTACTCTGCCCCAATCATCTGTAGATTGGAGGCCGAGGATGGGCGTGGCTTTCAGAGGACGGCCAGTAGCTGACGTCACGAAGATATCACTAGGCCCGAAGAGGAGCTGTGTTGTTAATGAGCAAATACCAGACGATACTGATCCAGGTCTGGTTGAGAAGTTGTAACCACTGGAAGGATCTACTGCGCCCAGCAGAACTATACAAGAGCCAGTACGTGGCCTGATACAGTAGTAGTTTTGGAGTCTGTGTGCACTTCGGGCTTCTAGTTAGTCACTAAATATAGCTCCGTGGTGAGGAATTGGCGGGAAGTGGAACAGGGACGAAGCAGTTTACGAGCGAATATACAGCTATTTTGCGGTCAGATGGTCGGCCGCCCTCTACAGTAAGCCTTCCAGTCGAGGCTCCAGGTGTTGCGTCGGCAGCGGCTCCTGTGCCTTGTTGATTGCGGTTACGCTGACCAGGGGCTCGCAAGTACCCAGCTCCGTTCCCGCCTGGAAGTCGTGATCGGTGTCTGCCAGATTGTGCAGCCTCACGGCACCTCCTCTCAGCACGGCAATAATATCCTAGCTACACAGAGTCCGTGCCCAGGCGTCATCTGGTCAAGAATTATGTTCTTCGTGCGCTGGCCTTCCAGTCGCGCTGTCACCACCCCCTCGCTTCTCGCGGGGACAACCACGTCTTCGTTAAAGACGACCCTGCAGATTCCAAGGCACTCTTCGGGTTGCCGGAGGATCACCTCTTCTCCGTTAAGCCGCATGGACTTCCTGCCGAAGTCAACTGGCGCCTCGTGGCTCCTGAGGGCATCCAATCCCAGTATCACATCCTGAGCTACCTTCGCGATGAACACCCACAGACGCACGGCGCTCCGTCCCAACGTCAACTTCAGTAGGGCCTCCTTCTCTACAGGCAAGGTGTCGCCCGATGCCATCTCAAGCTGGTATGGTCGGCTCAGCTTCCTCGTCGGCAAACCCTTGGCCACGTTAGGTATGATGATGGTCACAACCGGCTCGGTGTCACCCAACCGTCCACGATGAAGCTGTCATCCAAACGCCGGCTAACGGCGCGCAGTATCACTCGAGGGGATGGTGGTGATGGCACCGAAGTGTCCCTCTCCACGACGGCCCTTACTCGTTTTCTGGCTGCTCTTTCTGGCGTGGGCAGTCTCTCTCCAGGTGACCCGGCTGGCCACACGCGCAGCACGTGCCACTAGGTCTCCGCCGGCGTCCCTCGATTGGTCTTCGTTCTCCATTATAGCGGAAACTCCTTGTTGCGGAAGTCGGGGTAGCTGTCACCTTGGCCGCCTCCATCCTCAATGCTGGCGTTAGCGCCTCGTGGATGGTTTTTTTAATCACCGAGCATTAGGCGCTGACGCATCTCCGTCTCTCGTACCCCGTCAACAAATGTGTAAGCAAATGATGTTGCTTGTCTTGAGAAAAGGGTAAATCAAAATCCTTATAGGATATAGCATGTGTTTTATCAATTTTTGAATAAAAATATTGGTGCAAATGACAGGCATATTACGCCGTGGCTCAGTGGTTAGACCGTTTGGTTCTCACCAAGGCGGTCCGGGTTCGATCCCAGGCGACCGCAAAGTGAGATTTGTGGTGGACAACACGGCGTTGGGGCGGGTTTTCTCCGGGATCTCCGGTTTCCCCCGCCATCTCATTCCACCGGTGCTCCATCTTCATCTCATGCATCATCAGTGTCATCGCCTGCGGTGCCGTATGTAGTATAAGCGGGCGTTAAACACTACACATTTCATTTCATGACAGGCATATTAAATGGGTAGCATATAAGCTGTTTGGTTGCAATTACAGTTATATAAACAGCACACCCAAAAATAAGCATTAAGGATTCTTTCATTTGACCAATATTTTCATCTATTAAAACAGAATTCTAAGGTTCCATCAAACATATTTTTTTTTCGCCTGAAGACTCTGTTACCAGATAATTGTTTTCCTTAATGTACAGTGGTACCTAAGCATGAAATAAAAGTGAATCCAGAGGATATTGACACATTTAACCAAAGAATGTGTACACAATCATGTGAGTTTTTGGAACCTGCGTATCTAATAGGCAGTGCGCATCATTAATAAATACAGATGAAATTGCTTCTAGCACATGTAGCTTAATTTATAACAATACCAGAATATTCATTCTTTTACCAGGTATTTACTTGACATTGCACTAGGGGGTGCTCCAGTCAAAACTCTAATTATCAGCAATATTGTGAATGCACAAATATGTACACGATCTGTACAGAACTGCCATGCAACTCAAGCTTGAAAGCAAACCTGAAGGCTGTTAAGGAAATCAGGCAAAGGAAATTGTGGTATGGAAGCAGGCACCCCGGCATTTGCTTAAATGAACAGGGGAAGGTACAAAAAACTGAAGTCAGAATGAACGGTCAGTGGGGATCGAAACAGCAACCTCCTGAGTACAATAGTAACATGATTAACGCATAGCCCTCCTTGCTCACTGTGTCTCTACTAAGTTTAGAGCTACTGCAATATTGAAGCCTACAAGCTGGGGCTTCACTGAGAAACCATCTTTGCTTCATGTGATACAGGACGTTGCTTGGCTAATGAGAGGTTTACATATAGCAAAGGACAGGAAATAGATAGTTTTCACAATCTGATTATTTAATAAAAATGTGACACTCAACTTACAAATAAGTCATAGCGCTTACATCGCTACTTTCTTGTTCCATCTTGCTTCATGTTTCTGTACTATTCCCATGTAACACACACTGAACCAGAGAGATGTATCCGTCGCCACTAAGAGTGAACGACTCAGCCAGAAGACCGCGTGGTCATACCGGTCCAAACCACCACCCCTCTAGGGAGCAATTGCCTTCGCTATTACGCTCCCCTCCTAGCTTGGGAGGGTGGACCTGTTGTGCAGACAGAAACTCTGGCTTAACCTAGTGGGTTACCACATCTTTCCTGGCCTACTAAGTCTCGACGACCTTGTTGAGGTACAAATAAGATTACAGTGTAATAGCAAACATGAGCATTCACAAATGTACAAAAATTATAGTAGATCTGTATGCAATGTTTATAAATGCCCATTAAGTGGAGCATTATACAAATGTTCACAGGGAGCTCGAGTAGTCACTCGACAGTACTTTTATATTTGAACCTTATGCACCAACACAAAACATAACTGCACAATACTATGTATCTTAGCACTGCACTGGCCTATAGATACTGCATCGGGTGAAACACTGTTCCAAGGGAGGACCGATAAGATACCAGTCCCCTCAAACACCAAGCATGAGTGCAAATGCTGATTCTGGGAGCATTAAGTTTTGCCGTCCATCACAGGATACATCCCTTGGCCAGTAAGGCGGCCAGTCACTGGTAGTAACCAACTGTGCAGTCCAGGAGAATGATTGTCATCCAAAGGTGCAGCACAAGAGAACTATGAGCAAATAAGGCTTGAGGTCCGCAGACTCCCACATACACAGCTCTGGGTTAACAAAATGCCATCACATCACAAGGTGCTACAAAAGTGTGTTCAGGAGTATAGGATACATTATATAACATTAAATAGATGATGCAAGCTCTCAAATACATAACAGATTGATAAGATAATGTAATTTACATATAAATAGTATACAGAACAATATATATTACAACCAATTGTATTGCTTAATACAGGTACCTGTGCAACAATGAACCACCTACATGCCTGACAAAAGAGTATAAACAAATCCATGTGAAAATTCAAAGTTTGCCAATAAGGCATAGCTCTACAAACTTTCAGTAAAACAAAAATCAACATCTTGAACTAAACTTTACCTAAATGTGGCCACAAACTATAATCTACGATGCTTAAAACATAAAATAACTAAATCTGGGAAGTCAAATTATGATATACACTAAGTATGACAATTACTTTCTGTGATAATCATTTGACCTGGTAGCTATCAAAATCAATGCCCAACAAAACCAACATGGGCAACATATAGAACACAATGAAAAACACCTGAACAGGGGTATCTTACACACAATGAAGAAGGAAAAAAATGCAGTAAGCACAAAACACAATGGATCCATCACACCAGTCTCATACCACTACCACCAATAAACTCCTAATGAGTACTATCATGCCCAAACTATCAATGCATATCACATTCCCATCATGCATTTTACATGGAGGCAAACAGGATAAAAAAAGTTAGGGAGTAGCTAATTATGACCCATGTACTGTGACAAACCTAAGATGATATGTTGAACTTGGACAGGCTTTTCTACATTAGGGTGTTCTGAAAGCACGCCCAACTATGGATTTAACTGGTCCAATACAAAAAGGTAACACATGAAATGCAACTATATTCTGGAAGAGAGCATAGCGTTAATTTGGACAAAGCATAAATCAGATCAGAAAGCTCATAACAATGTACTTACAAACACAGCAAAATATAAACTTACAATCAATGGGGACACAACAGCCAAACCACTGGATATACACATACAAGCCACCTGTTGTATAGACATAGGAAAAAGAACACTCTCCACATATGCCATTCAACAGGTACATTGCAGCAACACTTTCGAGAAGGCAACTAAGGAAAACCAAGAACAAATATATGTCTCAAGCAAGAGTACAGTTATGACAGCTGTAAGTTGAGCTTGGCCACTACTCACTAAGCAAATATTACAAATGTAAAATACATAAATCGTAAGTACACTGTTACAATGACACACTCAGGATGAAAAGAGTACATTGTGAATTAATAAAATCACAAGCAACATACTAGTAATATTTAGATAAATCAAAATGAGCAATATACGGTAGCAGTGTGCAAGTGAGCAAAGTCCAAATTTCAAAACATCAAGGTCTAAATCAAGTAAGTTGGAACACAGTCAAAATTCATCAGGATAGAAAGAATCACTCAGTTTGTGTACTGTTTACCAACTTCTTCAGAGTGAATTCTGCTGTGAGGAGAAAACACATTTATACAATTGTTGCAAAACACAGACCCGAGAAAACGTCTTAAAAAACACCTCTTAACAATGTCACAGGTTGAAATCTGCTACTCTGACACGCTTCAATTGTTCCATTCTATAGGCACATAACAGCGATCCTGTAAAACTTCACATAACCACTACTCAAAACTTTTATCTACTTCACGACTGCATTCAAGGTTACATTCCAGCAAATCCTTGTAACAAAATATCACACACAACACACACACACATATACACACACACATGCACACACACGCACACACAAAGGCACACACACACACACACACACACACTTACAACAATCTGGAAAGAAGGAGAGCGAGCAAACAGCAGCATCATGACTGAAAGAAAAGTCTAGTGATACAAACCACAAAGAATATCACAATTTTCACTAATTTTTGTTCGTAAATTTAAAACACCTTTATGATAATATGGTAATATGTATGTGATATGCCTGAAAATTAATTCAGTGTTATCAAATAGTGGCAGGGAAGAGAGAAAAAGAACTATAACTGCCTAAAAATAAAAACCGTAGCAAACGTAAATAACTATATTATACCCTCACTACAGATAAAATTATTAATTAATCAAAATAGTTTAAAATTTTACTACAGTCCAAGACTAATGCCTTAAATTTTCTTTTGTATTTTGTTTTCTGTAACGCCCAGTGTTCATTAAAATGCATAAGATTAAAACTTTTTCATATAGTAGCATGCCCAAAATTATAAACTTTCAAACTGATAAAGGAGGAAAGGGTAACATGACAAACCCCAAAGTTCATATATAGTACAGCACAAATAAGCCTATAGGAAGCCCCAATCCCTTGAAAAGTGAAACAGTAGCGGAAAGTGATAGTTACAACTCACCTTAAATTAGAATGCACATTCCATGAAGGTTTTATCAGATTTTCACAATTATGACACACATGTGGTAACAAACCCAAGCAAGGGTTGGGAAACCAACTGCACACGGCATAGTAAGAGACCACTAAAATTTCATATAAAAAAGAATTGAAATCTTGACTTAGGCTATATAATAGACAATTTGATGCAAAAAACGCTTAACAATTACTCACATTGTTCTATTAACCGCAAATATTTTGTTATGAAAACCAACAAACAGGCAACTGAAGCTGATGTCTAATAAATACAACTTTTCTATAACTTAATAACCAGATAACTGTATTATTTCACTTTAAACCATCACCAAAAATTTGAAATGTGACCATAGGAACACTTTACTAAACTCCATAGCAACTAAACTGATACAAATGTCACAACAGGAACTTACATCGACTGAGTAAATCTAAATTTATTAACATATTAATGTGTCTCCATGTGGCATATTTAGCTCCCTCTGCTGGGGTCAAACACGTGCACAATACACAAAACCAAAGTTATGTCTCCCTGTTTAACTGCTTCAAGCTTTAATATATATATATATATATATATGTATATACGTATGTGTGGTTCATATAAAATCTTTAAGACACAATGACTATCAACACTGTGAAAACTGAAACAAAGAAAGGAAAGAAACAAAGAAAAGCAGCTGGAAAAACAAGCCTTCACTATAACAAAGAAATGTTACTAGAATTTGAAAAAAAAAGCAACAAAAGCCATACAAACCAAAAAAAATGCTGCAAACCTGATAGGATTATAAGTCACACGGGACTACAACAGGAGCACTACACGAGGAAAAGTTCCACATGTGCAACACAATGGCACCAAAAGTAAAACTAACAGAAACAGCCAGACTATAAGAATAACATTTCTGTTTTGTTAAAACAGAGGAAAAACGAAAAGGGGACCAATGCCCCTCCACCACATGTCAGGTTACAAGCTAGGGCTTCACTGAGAACCCATCTTTGCCAGACCTGATACAGGACATTGCTTGGCTAATGAAAAATGTGTAGTGTTTAACGCCCACTTTTACTGCATACGGCACTGCCGGCAGTGAAACTGATGATACATGAGATGAAGATGGAGCACTGGTGGAATAAGATGGCGGGGAAAACCGGAGAACCCAGAGAAAACCTGCCCCAGCGCTGTGTTGTCCAAAACAAATATCACCTTGCGGTCGCCTGGGATCAAACCCGGGCCGCCTTGGTGAGAGCCAAGCAGTCTAACCACTGAGCCACGGCGCGGCCTGGCTAATGAGAGGTTTACACATAGCAAAGGGCAGGAAAGAGATAGTTTTCACAATCTGATTATCTAATAAGAATGCGACACTCTACTTAAAAATAAGTGAAGGCGCCTGCATTGACTCTGTCTTGTTCCCTCTTGCTTCAAGCTGCTGCACTATTCACACTTAACACACACTGAACCGGAGAGATGTATCCGTTGCCACTAAGAGTGAACGATTCAGCCAGAAGACCTTGTGGTCATGCCGGTCCAAACCGCCACCCCTCTAGGGAACAATTGCCTATGCTATTGCCCTCCCCTCCTGGTTTGGGAGGGTGGACCTGTTGCACAGACAAAAATGCTGGCTTAACCTAGTAGGTTAACACAATATCTCCTCATTAATAAATGTATCCAAATTGTTCAGAAACTGAAAATGGGAATCAACCAGTTTGTATGCCTAAGACTGTGCTGCAGTAAAAATCTTGTGATAGGGACAGCTCATCTTCTGATGGCTATACACAGTCAAAGAGCAATTAAATGCACTTTGTTTTTTGCTCACTTTATGTTTGTCTTGTATACTTATTGCAGTCAGTCAACTTAGCAGTTTTCACTCCCATTTTTCAAAGTTGTACCCCTTTGGATTCTGAAATGGCCCTGGCAGCTGCTTCTGACTCCTCTTATTATGTAGGACATGCTCTTGTCTGCTTAGATTTTTCTTCCATATTAAAAAGTATTTTGTAATAAGTTGTAATACATTCCAATTTCATTATTGGGCAACAATTAGGAGTTTAGATGAGCAGAATATTCTACATGGATGCTTGATAGTACAGTAAAGACTAAATCAGAAAAATTCATAGCTAAATAAGATAAAGGAAGTGATATTAAAAATAGAGTTTGGTGTTATGTGGGAAAACCAGCAATTATTGCAAAGTGGATTTTTAAAATGTGAAGAAACTAGGTTGCTTAGGGAGAAGATAGGTAAACAAGAATGGGCAAGGCTATCAAAAGAAATTCAAGCAATGAAGTTAATGAGTGTGAAAACTGGGAAAAATTTAATTGAAATAGGGAACTTTTTGAGCAAAGTAAGAGCCAAAGGGTTGAGGAAGATAAGTAAATTTGACGAAAATGAAGATGAAGTTATTTCAGATAAGATGCAAATAGGGACCCTTTAGGTCAACAGCCTCAGAGTTTGTGTCTATTAGGCCCAAGGAAAACCAGCAACTCAGTGTAATAATAAGTATGTAAATGAATAATAATTTGTAATTGATATGGAAATAAAGATGCTTACTTACTATTACCTTCATTACAAATTGAACAATAAAGGGCAAGTGGAAGCCAGTGTCAAAAGTGCTTCCTGCCTGTAGCTGCAATTGTGTTGCCAGTCATACGAGATTTCTGATAATCATCGTTGAATTTCAGGCTTTGGGGGAAATTGCAGCAAAAAATGAAGAAGTTGGCAATTTTAATTGTAAAAATTGATTCATAATTTACTTCTAAAATAAACATAAAAAGTTGTTAATGCTCTATAACATAAATTTAGTTATTTTAAGTTATGGAAGGGAAGCACGTCTTCTTAGTATTTCAATATTGGCTAAAACATTGTGCTGATAATGGAAATGCTGCTGTGGAAGGAGTGTTTTCTATGATGGCTGACATACAGCCGCCCCCTCCAAAGATAAATGGATAAAACTAAAACCTCAAAGACTTGAGGTTGTAAAAAATGCTTAAAAACACCTAACCCATAATTGTAGAAAATGCTGTATAACAAAGGCAGTTGATGTATTTTATATCCATACACAAATTTCAAGAACTGCAATGGCAACAAAACCTTCTGACAGTGATAACTTAAAAAACCATAATTAGTGTCTGCATTTACTCTTTCTGTGACTTGTAGTAATGGTTATTATATTTTTGAGTTATTTAATTTATTTAATTTGTTTTTAAGATTGGCAACATTGAAGTGTAATCTCAGTGCATTAAGTGCTGAATACCATGCCAAAGAGAATCCATGCTTTCATTGACCTGAGCAAACAGTTACTTGTGCACTCCCTCTCTACCACGTACACGGGTATTATAAAGAACTATACAGTTCCCCCAACTCGTTAAACAGTATTGACCTCCTCCAAAAGGAATCTTGAAAGCCACTGTAGAGCTTACAATTTTATGTATGTTTGGGTTTTAATGTTTCTCTTCTCTAGTAACATCTCCTTTAATTAGGTTCACTACCATGCTTTCTCTAACATTCGACGAATATTTTAGTTAATTGATGGAAATTAATCTTTTCTTCACACTAGCCGTAAATAGGCTAAGGTTTTTGATAGGTAGAGTCAACATGAAAAATTCAATGCCACTGTCAGGATTTCAATCACGGATCTCCTGGTTTTCGTCCAGTCGCTCTAAACCATGAGCTACCATGGCCATCTTGTTTAGGACTCAGTTACTTAGGATAGTAAGTCATCAAAAATGGTGTATCTCAAATGCAAGAGCCCCTAGTGGTTTACCGGGGAAATATACGAGACAAATGGAGAATTTAATGTCATGACGGCAAGTTGGCCATTGTAGTTTAATGGGTTAGAGTGACTGGATGGAAATCAGGAGATCCGTGATTCAAAGCCCAGCAGTGGCATTGAATTTTTCATGTGGACTCTATCTATTCTAAGAGTATACTTGTATGTTTTACTTCAGTCATGTTTATGTTGGCAGTGGAGATTTAGTTTTGTTTGCCATGTCTGCATCACATGCTGTTCACTTTTTAGAATCTCATACAGCCCAGTTGACCTGTAATAATTGTTACCTATATTTGCAGAAATATATTAATCAGTACATTAGCACTGCATTCATTTATTTACTGCCATGGAGGAACTATGTATGAGGTGCATAATCAATGTAAAGAGTGTGTAAAGAAACACGCTAATAGGATGACATTGCACATTTCTAAATGTCCTGAGTAATAGAAGCAAGTGCAAATGTATTATGTGTTTATAAACAGTGTAGTAAATTGTTTACACCAAGAAACCTATTTTTAGATTGTGCCAAACAGCAAAGTAACTCTTTTTTGATATTGTTTATATTCAAACATAGTTTCAGCTAATATTACTGGTAATGTAAGTCTGAACTAACTAACAATTAAAAAGAACTTAATCGTTACAGTAAAGATTAAGGGGAGGCATCGGTGAAATTTCGTCAAATATGACAAAAAAGGACATTTTCTGTTTTTTGCATTAAAATTATGTTTAAACATTGTAGTTTCAGAATCTCCCGTCAGTTAGGCCCTAGCGCCATTTAAAGAGCCGCTACGTCATTATTTAAACGCCCCGTGTGCGGGTGGGCGTTGCCATTCATATTGCTTTTTCCAGTGTGTCGCAAAGAAATTGATGGAATTCTCACGTTTAAACTACCCGGTTTGATTCTGTAACTGTGGTAATGTGCAGAGACATCTTCTGGATGTTTGTGGAAGCTATTGAGCCTTTCCGCTACCATTTTATATATTATTTCCCACTTACTACTTCTGAAAGTAAACAAACATTTCCACTGACATGTAGTGTTTGTGAAATATGGTTTGCATGCAAGTGAAAGCTGTGAATAGCAGCTTATATTAAATTATTATTGTTTAGAATAGGAATAAAGCCTGATTTAACATTGTATTGCTTTCTTGTTGCAACCGTAGGTATATGATTCATACCAGGTTAGGTTAGGAGTACAGTGGCTATTTCAAAGCAAAATATAATGAAACTTTAAGGTGTTCTAGCCATAATAGTACATAATGATACTAGAATGCTCTGCTTGAGGTAAATGTTAAGTGAAAACATATTATAGCCCAAGAGTTAACATTGATTCTAGTAGGTCACCTTTTGATGTAAATAGAAGAATGGTTGATGTATTTCTGGGCATTGGTAAGGGGCATATTTCTATGCAGAAGTTTTGTCTGACCATGGGTATGAATTGCATGAACTATTCTACTTACAATTACCATCTCATAGACAAAAATAAAGAGATTAGTTAGCACTATTCTATGGGAAAGTTGCTTTAAAGGAGAAGCACAGAATGTTAATGAAAGTTTCCATGGAATAAATGTCACAAAGAAGTTTTTGTATTAAGAAAGAAATTGCAAATTGCAGTGATTGCAGCTGTTAGTGAATTTAATATGGATTATAAAGATATACTTAAAGTTAAGGCAAAAGTTCAAGCAAGAAAAGTAAGTCTTGTTAGCAAGAAAATTAGCTGTATTAGGGATAAGTGAAAGCTAAAACAAAGTGATCAAAGTTCATTGAGCAAATATAAATCTGCCAAGCAGCAGTTAAAGGTGACTAAATTAAAAACAGAAGAGGATAGTAAACTAGCTGAGTGGTCTTCATATAGTGCAGGATGGTTTTGAAACATGGATAAAAATGTTGTTTATATTTAGAGCTTCTAACTAGATTTTTCTTCATCTCCAACTTTTAGCATTTTTAATACTCCTTATAGTCCACACACATAAGTTTTCAATGAATTTCTCTAAGTTTTGCATATATGTATATTCCTAGATAAGTTTTCAATAAAAATTGGTATCATTATGACTGTATATGAAAAAATTAATAATGATTGGTATTGAAAAAAGAAAATTGAAAAAAATTCAAGAAAATTCTATCATATTCCTTAAATTTTCTCCTCCAGAACCATTAGACTTGGGCAAAGGAGTATATACATATACAGTTTTGTAACTATTATCTAAAGGAACCCGAATCCAAAGTTCCAATCATTTATAACAAAAATTGTAGGGGATGTAATATGTTTCCCAATGTAAAGAAATTGCAGGAAAAAATTAAATTATTATTTTTTTGGTAAAAACTATTGTAGATAGAAAAATTATATAAAAAAGGGCCAAAGGTAACCAAATTAAAGAGAAAGAAGGTAATAAGATAGCTGTAGAGCCTGCATATGAGGCATGCAGTTTTCAAAGTAAAGAAAGTAGTGTAATTTCTATCTAAATCTTTAAATTCATTTTTCTCCACTTTCAATTTTTGAACATTTTTGTATCTTCAAAATGCTCCAACTTCTGCAATTCTCAACCAATTTGTATTAAACTTTGCATACGTATTCCTAAATAAATGTTTAATAACAGCTGGTATATTTGTTGATATAAATTAAATAGTTTATTTATTATTGATTTTTAAATCTCAAAATTGCAAAAAAATTAAGAAAAATTTAATATATTTACACATAAATTTTTTTTTGTCCAAAACTGCTTGATACACACTTTAAAAGTAAAGCAACTTTTATAACTGATGTACAGAGAAACCTGAATCTAAAATTTAAAGTTTCTAAAAGAAAAACTGTATGACCTGGGACTTTTTATATAACATACAAAAATCATACTATAAAAAGCACTAAATATTTTTTTTGAAAAACTATTTAAGATAGAAAGATGAATTTTAAAAGCTTAACTAGATTCCCTATACCCCACCTAATGATAAAATTTTAAGCAGTTCTGATGTAAACTCTGGATTTTAGAATTTTTCACAAATGCCTCCCCTTAACATACTATGAGATATAATTTTTGCCCAGAAATAACTCACTTCCCTAGTTTGAAATCGCCTGTGCATTTGTGTAGTATTATGAATTGGAGTAAGTTGATATATTGCAATGATTTTGCTATTTAATGATATATCGTAAAACGGACAGGGGGCTTAAAGCTTCTTAATTGTTCACATCTTCTTTAAAGCCAATATTATAGACATTTTCTGTCTCTTTGGAATCTTTTCCTTTAAAATTAACCAGAAAATCAGTACGGGGGTATTACATTAGTTTTACACAGGAGGGATTGTAACCTACGTCAGTTTATTTGTGGAATAGGATGCACTGGTAATATTTTGATCTAACAATTTGCTATCAGTCTCTTTTCTTGTGGCAAAACACACGCTTTATGCTATACATTAAACCCAATAAAGCACAGTCATCCTTCAGTACCAAATAATTTCTTAAGTTTCTTTCAGGGCCTCATTCCACTTACATATGTATGGAAATAACTACAATTCCTGTAAAAGAATATGATCCGAAGATTAATCATTAGCTGGTTACAAGGCTATGCCTGTTTTCTAGAGAGAATATGGGTAACTTGAGAATGCTAAAATCTTTTGTACAGGTATCTATTGTTTTATCTATTTCATTCCAAGGTTTCGAATGTAGCAAAAATGTGATCGTTTCATTTGTCCTATCCCAGTTAAAGGGAAATTAACCATCTCACACTGACAATGTTAAATTTGCCTCATTTAATGTCCAGCTTAGTGCTTTCACATGAACTGCCAAGATATCATTTTTACATTTTTGCAGGATAAAGACACAAATTTAAATAATACACTTATGAGGAATGGATATAATATAAGGTGCGAGGTTTTTCAAAATAAATTTTATATTTAAAATTATTTTATGCAAAATCCTCTTTTTAACCAGAGTGTTATACATATATGTTTCAAAGTTATTATTTTTTGTTACGTGTTTAAAATGTTTTGTTCTTAGTAGTTAGTGTTCCCAGGAAACTGGGTATTTATTATAATTATTTATTCATCATTTAAGGGGGAAAATGTAAAATAGCCCTTATTATATATTGCATAAGAATTAAAATCCTCTTTTGGAAATAACATCCTCCATCATATCCTTATGCTCCAGTCTAGCTCTCATTGGAGGATCTGGCTGCTCCAACATACTTTGCATTACATTTTCTGCCTTAATAATCCTTAGGCAACCCAAGTCACTTAATATGAATATGGTGTTCTATTCAATTCTCACTACCTACAGCTTCCATTACATTAACATTGTCATATTAAATGTAATAAGGGCATTGTGATTCCAAGTGCATGAACCTTAAATTAAGCTAAAAGAAGATAAATAGTCACTTTCTGGTGCCAACTGTTTCAAAATTATACATTATTTTCTGAATTGTGCATAACACTCACTCATTTTTACTTTTAAATGCCTAATGAAACAACAGTCTTTTACCGTGGGGTAATACTTGTCCAGTGGCACAGATTGCTCCCGGGATTGATCCCATTCCATACGTTTTGTTTTGTATCCAGTGGTTGTTACCAACATAAAACAGGAAAGGGAAAGGCAAAAGGGTAGCTCATTTGAATATATTTTCAGCTCAAAATGTATAACATGTATTTTTTGATCAAAATCATTATTGCTATTTAAAAAAAATCAATATTTGCAGAAATTGTTGCATATATAGAGTAGTTTGGGGTGCTAATATTTTGTCAAAAATTTGTATGATATCCTTGGAAGATCTTGAGCTTAATTACCAAGTTCCTTATTTAACTGACCTTTCATTTTGAGATATGCTGTATGCACGCAGACAGACAGACCTTATTCTAAAAATGTCAAGTAAGATTCATAGACCTCAAGACATGGCTTTGCAGTAAAATATTGATATTGCATTTTTGGGTGGAATACAATGCTTCCCCTACTTACTCTATGTGGCAGATAAAGTAATTAAAGCCCAAGAAAGAGCAGTAACTAATCACAAGTTAATTGCTAAGAAATTATGACCTATATAACGTGCAAGCAGTACTAATTAAAAAGGTATTATTCGTTTGTTAAGTGACATAAAATGGCAATAGTATAAGAGATTTTGCTTAGGCTTTTATCACTTAATCTAATGTATTTTTATACAAATAATTGCTTTTTTATTGCTAATATTTTAAAATTATTTTCCAATTCGTCTGTTAATTTCTTATATAGTGCTTTACACAGAAGTAAATGCTGACATTCTCTGTACATGTCAGGAAATCACCTTTGTTCTAATTTGTATATTACTGAAGTGTGCATATCAATGACAACAGCCTTTAATTTAATTAATAGTCATCTGGTGTACGTAAAGAATTATATAATATAGTACCAAACCAGCTTTCCTATTTTCCAACTGCATTATAAATAATTAAAATCATTATCAATTTAAGACAATTAAAAATAATAGGTAATCATAGTAGCAATTCTAGAATAAGATAAATTGAAAGTAGTAGATAATATAATGTCACCTGAATGTTTAAAGCCTTTGTCTCTAGTTAGAAAAAAGCATTCAAAGTGCTGGAAGTGTTATTTAAACCTTGCAAGCCTTTCAGTTTCTTACATTCCATTTTAAAAGTCCATTGCAGAGGAGGCAATTACAGGTAACACAGCAGTGTGTTTGGTTGATAGTACAATTTGCTGCATTACCGACTGAAGTAGTCCTATTAATTACCATTTAATTACCATTCCATTGAATAACTTGTGAAAATAACTATAAAAAAAAAACGTAGCCATGTGGAACTTTTTTTTTTTTTATATGCTGCAGTTTTATTTTTCTGCAAATATTTTTTCTAAATTCTGATGGGGTAAGTATGTTTTACCATGTGCAAAGTGGTTAGGAAAGTGATTTGATCATTGTATTATGTAGAATATAATAGGACAAACATGCACATAATCATCAATGTGATGAAAGAAGTGTCGCAAACTTCTTTAGTTGAACTGAGAAAACGTTATTAATATGTACGTTTGTTACCAAAAACAAAATATAAATTTTATAGCTTGTTTCACTTAATACTGCCAGATTAAACAACTCATTTGTATATAGACTTGTATACCTACATATGTATATACAAATTAATGTGCACTCATGTGTCTCTCTAGTCTTATACACATGTTTTATACAATTTTTTATCCTCTATGTATTATCAAGTGGGACTATTCAAACCATAGTGTATGTGGCCTGCATTCCAGAGGTCATTGGTTCGGTTTCCATGGCCAATGTTTTTGACCCAAAAGTTTTTCAAAGATTGACTAGCAAATGCTTGGATAGATAATTACATCACTTACTTTAATGTTCCTCCATTTCATCTCACCTACCATGTTACTTCATCTTTCATGGTGGTTGGCTATTTGAGGCTATTTGTGAAGTACAGAGTCTTTCAGTCGACTCATAGAATAATTTTAATCTATTAACCTTGTAATAGTTGCTCTAAGAAGTAAGATGTTACAGAAACTATAAATCACTACAAAACAAAGACAGATGAAGCATAAAATTGTTTTTTATATTGTTTCAGTACTCTGTATGGGATGTGCCTGAGAAAGCCAATTAAGAAATTTGGCTTCACAGAATGCCAAAATTGATGCAGGCCTACAGAATGGGGATATTCTTCCAGAAGCTAAATGAAATATATCCAAAGTTGGTTAAGGGATATGAAAAATTTAATGGTGATATAACTGCTAATATTTAGGTACAAAATCTTAGCTTTTAGCAATAGTAATCATGGACAATAAAGACTCTTCCTATGTAACATGTTGATTTCTTGTAAAGCACTACCAGACAGTTTCTTAAACTAAACCCCTTTAGTTAAGAAGTTTGCAATTATAATCTTCGCAAAAGTTAAAGGCATATGGAGGTGGGCAGTACTGCACACTCCAGCAAATCCTAAACTTGCCCGTCCTGCCAGCTTTGCCAAATGTGGTACAGAATTTTATTTTCTGCTTATAACCGTTAAAAATCCGGTCTCTACGATACTTAGAACACGAGCGGTGCACGTTTTATATTCCACATGGTTATGGTTAAATGCTACGGATAAATATTTGAATATTACAGATGCCAGTCTTATAATAAGAAAGAATTTTATTTTCTGATCATGACCCTTCAAAAATCCTGTCTCGACGATACCTAGAACACGAACAATGCACATGTTATCTTCACATGATTATGGTTAAATGTTACAGATAAATATATAAATATTACAGATATAAAACTTATAATAAGAAAGAATTTTATTTTTTGATCATGAACGTACAAAAATCCTGTCTGTACGATACTTAGACCACAAGTGATGCACGCTTCATCTTCACATTGCTATGGTTAAATGTTACAGATAAATATGTGAGTATTACAGATGTTTATCTTATAATAAGAAAGAATATTATTTTCTGATCATGACCGTACAAAAATCCTATCTTTATGATACTTATAATGCAAGCGATGCACTTTTTATCTTCACATGGTTAGCTTTCCCAGCATCCATCCATTCAACACAGATATGTCTGAAAAACACCACCATTCTGTCCTTACAATATCTCAAGCATAAATAAATAATGCACCTTCTATGAAAAAAGAAGTCACGCAGTTTGAAACAGAAAATATTGTTAATATTTCACCAAATTATTATTATACACACATCTTTTTTCCAGTGTTTGTGATTCGAGTGCATGAACATGTTCCTCGAAGCTGGGACAAGTAATTTTTCCATTAACAAATATGAAGAGATTCATTCTTGCGACAGAAAAATTATATTTAATTTGAACAGATTTTTACAAAAGCTCCCCAATCGAGGATATAGGGCAACTGTTGACTTTTCAAAATCCTAGCAATAAACTCTATGACCTTGTGGTGTATGTATTGTGCACATGGTGTCAAAATTTGTACTGAAGCAGCTTCTTCCTTAGAACAAAGGAGCTAGCCTGTGTTTCAATATCCGGGAAAGATCCATGAAGTTGGAAAGCAAGTTACTGGATTAGAAATCATGCCTGCTGTTCCACGGCTGTGACATGTGTTGAGGTATGTTTTTAATGTTTTAGGAATATTTAATGTGCTGTTTAAGTTCGGGAAGAATAGCCAAAACCTTTGCTGATTGGTAAAACTGCTTTTATGTACAGAAACTCTGCCAGTACACATACTCGCTTGGCAACAGCACACTGCTTGAACATTGGCCAGCATTCATATGCTTTTAACTTTTGCAAGCGGTGTAATGTATGAAAACGGAGTTGTTGAAATCTCTGAACCATACTATCAATAACTTCTGTGCCCACCTAGGTAGTGTACATGGTAGCATGTCTGCCTCATGTTCAAGAGAGTTCGAATCTCGGTCATGGTGAGTTACCTGGATAAGGTTATTTGCGGGGTTTTCCCTTATCCTGGTAGACGAATGTCAGGTAACTCTAAGTTCCATGGACCCTAGACACATTTGAGCATCAGTTCACCCATTTCATTGAGAACGTAAAATCAAAAGAAAAAAAGAAAACTTCTGTCCCAAGGTTGAATGAGTTGGAATCCAATGTAGGAATATGAATTTTTTCAGTGTCAGGACACTGGGACCCATGGCCGCCTAATTAAACAGTCTAAAGCGATGCCTCTTAAAGATTGAATAACAGATTCACCTTATTGTCATAATATACTTTAAAGTCATTTGATGATCTCTTTATTTCCAAATTATTTACTTACTCGATAGCACTACAACTCTATGTGAGCCTTGGCCTCCTTCATGATCTGACTCCAAATGCCTCTATGCTAGGTCATCTCCTTCCATCTCCTTACATTCATGGCTGCACCTTTGCCGAGTGGTTAGACTGCTTGAATCTCATGTGGGTTTGATCCCAGGCAATCACATGTGAACTTTTTGGTGGACAACACAGTGCTGAGGTGGGTTTTCTTTGGGATCTCCGGTTTCCCTGCCATCTCATTTCCGTGGTGCTCCATCTTCATTTCATGTATCATCAGTGTCACCATCTGCAGTGCTGCATGTAGTAAAAGAGGCATTAAAACACTACAAATTTATTCTCACTTTCATAATCTGTAAGTCTTCCACCACATCATCCATCTCCTTCTTGGTCTTCCTTTTCTCCTCAGTGAGTATAATTTAGCTTTGAACACTTGTAAAGGTATTCTATTTGCCTCCATGCACCCTAGGTGACCTATTCGTTGTAGCCTTAGGGTTTTTATGAATCGTACCGTCTCTTCTCTTTCTATGAATCGATTAATTTCCTCCTCCTATACCAGATTCTATACATTCCATGTTTCTCTACAGGTCCACATATACTGCTCACTAACTTACTTTCATATTTCCTCAGAGCTGCTTGATCTTTGTCAGAGTCCAGGACTGTGCGCCATATGTGTTCATAGATCCTAATAGTATTCAATGTATTTGCAGTTTATTTTTCCTGAGTAGTATTTTACTCTTTAGCAAGTTTAGATTTTCAAAATAGGCTTTTTTCCCTGCCTGGATTCTATCTTTTAGTGTAACACTCACTTTAAGCTCATTGTCTATAATATTTCCTAGATAGCAGAATTTCAGCACTACCTCAAATGTCGTGTGCCCTATTAGCTAATCCTGTGGTGCTCTTCTTCCTCCTGATGCCGATATAATCATGTATTTTCTTTTCCTCAGTTAACTTTTAAGTCCAATTTTTCAGCATTTTACTCTAGTTCTTTAAAACTTATATTTTATGTTTTGATTTGGCTACTATGGCAATGTCATTCACGTAAGCGCATATTTGGCTCATCTCATTGAACATCTTGTCTCTTTGATCTGCTTTCTTAATTACAGGGTGAAAAGCCAAAATAAATAATGTGGATAACCCATCATCTTGTTTCACACCTTTGTTATATATGAAATTATCACTTAATTTATTATCCACCTTAACTTTAGTTTTGGTGTCCACCATGGTCATCCTTACTAACTTGACAAATTTCTCTGGGATTCCCGTAACATATATGGTTTCATATAATTTGCTATCTGCATTGTCAATTACCTGTTGGAAGTTCTTTATATTCAAATTGGCAGGAAATCTATGAATCTTAAAATATAATCCAACAGGCTTGTTCTATATAATGTAAATATATTTTAAATAAAATTCTAATTTGTTTATAGTGTGAAAGAATGTATACATTTAGATGCTAAAGTTGAGTCATAAAAGGGAACACGTTTTCTGGGGAACATTTGCTTCATTATTAACCTTATGCTGGCTTCTGTGCCAATGTCGTTCTCTGGTGTTTCTTCAAGGAATTTCCTGCAATGTCACTTGGATGTACCAGAGGAAACATTAGTGCAACAGTCTCCAACATGAGGACACTATGCTCCAGGAGTTGGTATTAGGTTCATTTATTTATTCATTTTGTTTTATTAAATTGGTGTCAATTGCCAGTAAATCTGATATGGGGCTGTCACTTTTAAGCACATTTAAGAACTACCAGTCAGCATCAGTTTGATAATGAGAACATTTGAGCTCTGGAAACGTGGTGTTTTAGATAAATGTACGTGACGTAATGTCAATAAACCAACTTGCATAGTACATGTGAAAGTGAGAAAACTTATCAACAAAAATTCACAACACAGAGATGTTTACCTCAGCTTATCGCACATAGTCTGCTCAGGTGCAATCATGTCTTCTGGACAGCAATGTGTAGGAGGGTATTGATGTAGCTAAGGAAGAGCAGGTGACCAAGGACACTGCCTTGTGGTACCCCCCTGCGTTTATGGCATAAGGTTGAGAGTGGATGCTGTCCATAGTAACTAATTATGGAGTAATGGTGGAATATGTGTATACATCGGCAGGCGCGAGGTATCATATCAAACAGACACATGCAGTGTCTGTATGTGCAGTGGAGTACTTCCAATTGCTTTATTTGTGTTTCGTAACTTACTGTACATCAACCTACTAATATTTCACTCCTCTAATTGACCAGATAAGACCCAATAAGGGACGATGGCAGCACTGGTCACCTGAAGGTTGATACGGCTCAAAGCTCTGTCGAGTAATACCTATGTTATCTATAAATTGTTTATTCTCACTTTATATGAAACTTTTGACAAACAAGTGTAATTTTAAGTAATCCGTGTGATGAAATACAAAGCTTGCAGTTTGATAACAGTTTATTGAAAACTTGTTAACTTCACTCATTACAGTTTCTGTAATTTTGTAAGATGAATTGCTTTATTCCTGTATATGCTAGAATCTGTATAATTTGTTTTATTGACATTTGTAAAGGTTGACGTTTCCTGTTCTGATAAAATGGTTAACCTGATCAAATCTCAGAAACATAAGACTGAAGTGAAATTTCAAACATATCTTCAAATTTGGTGCATTGTTATAATCTTAAGGTAGTTCAAATTACATCACAACATTTTATTGTTGTGTAATAGTTAAATGTGATAGCATATAAGATTTTATATTGAATGTTAAAAATGTATTTGTAACAACATACAGCAAGTAACTTTGATGTCTTATAGCCGAGGTGGGCACTTAAAGATAGTTGTACTTGCAAGCAATGTAGAGTTAACCAGGTTTGTCATATGGAATTTTGATCATCCTAATGTGGTTATTTGTCCACTTTATACCTCAAATGGAACATTCAACTTTTGTATTTTGTATTAATATTCTGTGCACTGAATTACTGGAAATGAGTTCATATTAAGTACACGTATTACTACTTATGAAAATACTGGCAAGACATGCTTTGAAGATATGTCTAATTTTTAGTGCTAATTGACAAACCATTGATTTGCCAATCTTCTATGGGTACTAGTAGGATCATTTGATATAAAGTTGGTGAGCTTAGTTTGAACAATCATTTGCTGAAATTTCAAATTTGCTAAAATTTAATGCTTGACACTTTTGATAAACATTATGCAACACAAGCTTAGTGCTACAGGGTTATGAACTGATTTAAGATTGAATTCCATTGATAAAGAAGCTTGGAAATAATAAAAGAGACTGTTCAGATTGCAACAAGACATACATTAAAGAAACAAATATTTGCTTTACTGTGTGCAGGTTTCAGTGATTTTAAATATCTATATTTCTCATCAAAGTAAAATCAATAAAGCGAAAGGATCTTCTAATTGCTGTTAGCATTCAGAAAAGGTTTAAATACGATAGTTTGTTCTGTGGATCTGTGAAAGCAAAATTCTTTTTAGTTGCACTGACAAGGGAACTATCACTATGCTCATACATGTGGAGCCTGTGCACCAAAAATTAGGTGCAGAGTATTGCTGGAAGTACCCAAAAATGAGTCCGGAATACATAGGAACATACAGGCATAACAACACAGCATTGTATGGGAGGAACTGTTTAACCCTGTAGGAGCAGTCTACACACAGGTATACGTAAGGAGCACTGGCACAGAGCTGACAAGGGATGTGCAGCAGCTACTTGCAAGTGGTCACATGTTGCACTTTTCAGGCTTCAGTTTTGGGCATTGTAGTTCTACTCCGCAGCAGATTTTTGTTACATAGGCCCCACATAGAGCAGAGATGAGTTCATCAAACTCTTAAGTGAATACAGGTAAGAGCATAGTGATAGTTCCCTTGTGAGTATACACAAAAAATACGTCAACATTAGTATCAACACCAGCGTTAGGCCAAAAGTTTCTAGGAACTGATGAAAGAAAGCCAAAGTGAGGGTTATAGTGAAATAATGACACTGAGGTAGAGAGGATTAGAGAAGTTATAAGGAAAAATGAATAATAAAAGCTAAGCCGAAGAGATTAGCTTTGTAAGAGGGAAAATGAATTAAGAGGAGATATATTATAAAATAAAATGGAAATTAAAGGGGAAAGTGTAGGAAATAAATGTGACCAAATAGAAGTTGGAAATGGAATAGGATCACCATACACAATATAACCACAATGTTTGGACCAGTTTTGAAAAAATAAAAGTTATATTGTTTAGTGTAGTAAATGAAGACTTGTTTTACCTTACCGACAATAAATTTCTGTTCTATGTGGTACATTATTCAAATTCTCTTGCCAGCAGGCAAATTCATTGCACTGCTTGGGTCCAGGTTGGAAGAGAAACTGATAATCATGAAAAAAGTTGTGGCTCGGTGTGTGTGACTTACCAGAAAACAAGATTCAAGGAGAAGAAAAAATAAGTGAGGAAGATTTTAAAGACATTTTTAAAAATATCAATGGCTGTTTCGATGAGTGTGTTGACGATGATGGAGATTATAAACCAATTACAGAGGAAGGCATTATTGCATCATGCAGTGTTACTGAAAATAAAAATGAAGAGTATTCAGATTCAGACTGTTGATGAATGACTAGTTGTAGTCATGACCCATGCACAAGCAGTAGCAAACTTAGAGAAATTTATGCTTTATTTCGAGAGTGAAGCCAAAACATTGCCAAATGAACTTTTAATGTTAAAGCGGATGTGAGATTGCGCTGCTTGTAAGCAATGCACTAAACTGAGACAGCAGAAGCTCACTACCTTTTTTTTTTTTTTTACTACTGACTAGTTTGTAGCTATATTGTGTACAGTGCAAATAACTAGCCAATAGTAATTTCTAAACTCCATTAAAATTATTTCAGTGAGTAGATGTTTTATTTATCATTTTTCGTCATTCTCTGGAGAGCCTGGATTTTCATTAACTCCAATCAACCCTGGTCCATTTGATCCGGGTAAACAAGGTTCTACTGTAGTTAGTAAATGTTCATTCATTTACCACTTTTACGGTTTGCCTGTAAAATATACAGCAGTGGAAGTGTTTTTATAACTTTATGGAAAAGGAGGAATTTTTACAGTTTTTTATATTATTTTCACCATAGAATGATGAAGCATTGAATTCTATAACTAAAATTACAAACTAAATGTGCTGCACTAAACCATAGTTGATCTGTTCATGGTCCCCCTTCACTGTGCTGCAACAAATGACATAGTGTGCAGATTTAAAATTTGATTGCACCATTAATGACCTGTAATAACCAGCAGGAAATGCGTACGGACAACTTAAACCATGAAGTCAGCTCCCTAAAGTAAATTATTTCTCTTAATTGTGGTGTGTAGAATATATTTCCCTTTTATTGCAACGTTTTTTGTTTATAATATATGTTATGAAGTATAAAATATTTACTAGAGTTTGTTATCTAGGGAGTGGTGGTATTTGCTTTAATACACATGTTTATTGTAATACCAATAAAGATTTCAACATGTGTGAAGAAGGTAGTACTACCACATTTTCAAAGATTCTTATAAAATAAAATTCCTATTTATTTTCTATGTAATTTTTATAAATGTGCACACATTACAGTTTCTAAATTTTATGTCATTGCAAAATTATGCTGAAAGACAAAAGATTTTTCAGGTTTCAAAAATTTGGAAATATGCAAGTTATTTAGTTTACATTGGCTAATAAGCCTGCAAGCTGTGTTGGATGTTCACATGATGCACATTGACTTTTTGTGAACTGTACAGTCCTCTCAAAACCTGGTAACTCTACATGCAAGCTACATTACAAGATGTACAATGTGTTTGTTTGGGTTCAGTAGTGCTGCCCACCACTTCTTTGTAATGTGTACTAGAGCACACATATTTCTGTTTGATAAACTTTCTGTTAAATAGTAGTAGCTTATAAGTGCTCATACTTGGGCATTGCTATTGTGGCCTTATTTTACTGGTGCTCTTAAACTATAGTGCAAATAAAATTGATCTGCTAATTATAAAACAGTATATTACAGAGATAAACATAGAGGACTTATTATTTTGCACAGTATATTGGCTGTATAAAATGAGTTTTGTAAACCAGCAATTGTTAACATTTTTTATTAAAACATTTGAGGCAAACGTCCTTACCTGAAATTGTTGACAGTGTGGTATTAGTTAATTGAATAGATTGTATTGAATATGAAGAGCTATTTTGAAAAAATATTTATCTTATTGAAACGTATACCTGTTAATGTTATTACTCTTAAAAGATATTCAAATAAAAATAATTTATACTCAGGTACTGAAATTAAAGTGTAGTACTTTGTTGTACAGCCATTGACAGTGAAGAACCTATGTACAACTATGAAGGTTTTTTTTTGTGTGTGTAATTTTATGTCCTACAACGTTAAGTCAAATCGGACTGTGAATGAGATGACTGAAATGATGCTCAAATGTGTCCAGGGTCTATGGAGCTTAGAGCTACCCAACATTCGTCTTTAAGGATAAGGGAAAATCCTGGTAAAACCTTATCCAGGTAGCTCACCCTGACCGAGATTCGAACTCTGGACCTCTTGAACATGAGGCAGACACGCTATCATTTACGCTATCATTTACGCTGGCCAGCCCAAGAGAATTTTTTTTTTTGTAACTGGGAAGTGTGTTGTTTGCATAGCTTCTTAAATTCAAAAACACAAACTTTTCATGTAAATGACAAGCATCAACCTTCATCATAGATGACGGCCCGCCTCGGTAACGTAGATGGTAGCGCATCTGCCTCACATTCAAGAGGTTCTGAGTTCGAATCTTGGTTAGGGTGAGTTTCCTGGATAAGGTTTTTTTCGGGCATTTTCCCTTATCCTGAATGATGAATGTTGGGTAGTTGTAAGCTCCATGGACCCCGGACTCATTTGAGCATCATTTCACCCATTTCATTCATCGCCCGATATTACTTAACGTTGGAGGACATAAATTACAAAAACGAAATCATGAATGAGGTTAGAAATATCTTGTACCACCTCCATCTCTCACACCTTTCATTAAAATTTGTGTTATCAGACATTAATTCACCTTGACCAAGTAAATAAGAGTATGCTCCAAATGGGTCACTAAAATGTATTATGATCGTCAAACACTCAGATGCAGAAATTAATTCTGCTCACATTTTTGTGTGGTCACAATTCCTGAACCATTGCTAACTTACAGGCTTTTAATTTTAAATATTCAGTGGCATTTCAAGCTAGGTTTCCAAAATTACTTTTTCGCATGCAAGCTTTGTAAGAGATTGTTTGGGACTTCATTCTAACTTTTTTCTTAGCTGCTGTGGTGTGGGCGGTGCAGACCCCTAGCTTGACGCTACTAGAAGTTCATCGGGCTGAACATTCGAGCCCCTCCCGAAGAGAGTTGTTTGAATTGGGTTGGTTTCAGTGGTTCAGTTGGTTCCCAAAACCTACAGATCTTGGATATATCTGGCTGGTTGTGCCACCAGATGGAGATGTGAGACACCTCAAAGTCTCTTGCACTAGCCTCGAGAGCTAGAAGCTCTGTGTGTTAGGTCACTGGTTAACCAGTGTAACCGGTACCAAGGTTATTGGTAGTCTTCCCAGATGGGATGACGTAAATGGCATATCCACTACCACCTGCAAGGGGAGGGGTACAGTTTTGTAACCTAGGTACCGTCATAAAAGAAAACTGTCAGCTCCCTGGTTTTAAGAGGGGACTTTGGTGCCCAGGCAGACCCTGACCCTCTATTCATTAAGTTTTACCTCTGAAATTTACAGTAATTTACTTTAAATTTCTTATCAAAAAATAGATTCTATTTCCTTAAATCTGTTGAGATTATGAAATGTTTCTCTCTGAGGCACATGAATAGCAGAGAATCTGTCTATAAATTTCCTTCTTATTCTTTACAAGAGTTTATTACAAGAATTAACATAATGATTCTGACAGAAATCTTTTCCTATATAGAGAAATCTTAAGAGTTTTAGTAATCCTTCGTTAATTTCATGATTGGCAATCTAGAAGTTTGCTGCAACTGCAGACTTATTTTTTGTCTTTTAAGCTGCACATGCAACTCATAGCTTGCCTGCCTTTGTAGTACAGGTGCGTGTCTGCATCACATTGAAGAAATCCTGCGTTTGAATCTTGATCAGGGTGAGTTACCAGGATAAGGTCTTTTTTTGGGAGTTTTTCCTTATCCTGAAATATAATTGTTAGTTAACTCTAAGCTGTATTGACCCTGGGCTTCTTTGAACATAATTTCATTCATCGTCCTATATGACTTAAAGTTGGAGGACATTGGCCTGTCTCTGTAGCATGGTTATGGTGTGTCACGTTCAAGAGGTCTCTAGTTCAAATCTCGGTCAGGGTGATAAGGTTTTCCCTTGTCCTGAAAGATGAACTTCAGGTAACTAAGTTAAATTGACCCTGAATCATTTCATCCATTTCATTCATCATCCAATATGACTTAATGTTGGAGGACATAAATAAATTTAAAAAAACTCATTGCTCCAGTTTGTTCCCTGCATTACTCTCTCAGGCCACTCTCTAAAGCTGTTAAATTATATTTAAAGCTGATTGTAATATTGGTAGAGCAAGTTGAAATTCATGTTTTAACTCCTATTATAACTTCAAATCAGGTTCATTTTTTCCAACTGAAAAAAGTATTTGTAGTCATTTTTTAATATTCTGTCACATAGATTTTTATTTTTTGAGGAACTAGTTTCAGAAGCTGTTGCTTCCATTCTCAACCTCAGGTCCAACTTCATCTTCTCCAACCTAACTGCGTGGATTAATTGTTAGGCAATGGCTTACTGATCCCAAAGTTGCAGGTTCAAATTTGAATCAGGCTGATGTTTTTTAAGTGTGCTTAAATGTGACACCCTCATGTGAGTAAGTTTACTAGCATATAAAAGAATTTCTGCGGGATGAAATTCTGGCACCCAATGCTGACATGATCCTGACAATTGATAGTGTCATTAACAAACAAAATATTTTTAAAATCCTTTGTAACCTTTAACCAGAAAGATGGTAGAAGAGATTTTAAAGAGTTTTTGGAAACTGCTTGCATTTGTATTATTTCTTCTCTTTGTTAATATAGCTCAAGAGAAAAATCAATAAAAAATTCATAATAAAATATAAACAAGAATTAAAATTAGAATATGTATTGCTCATCTTTCCTTATACATACATTCATTAATGCAATACCATTTACACATTCCTAGCACATAATGACAGACATCTTGTTCACATCCAATATACCCTTCCTACCCGCTTGCCCTAAATTTTGGTCTCAATACACACACCACTTGATTTTTTGTGTATTGAGACCCTCTATTCTTTTACATCTCTAGTTCTCATTTCTCTAACCTTAATTGTTAGTTAATCCTAATCAATCTTAACCATTTCTCTCTGACTTTGCCCAAATAATCACCTATATTTCTTACATTATTTTCTCGTTTTGCAGCAATATTTTCCTGATTAATAGTACATCTTCCCCTCCTTAAAATTGTTCCAATTTTGTTGCCAAATTTTTTCTCTCCATATCTTTGTTTGCTTGCAATATATTATACTGTGTCAGTCTGTATCATCATCTCCACACATTGGACATTTCCCTTTTTCCTTATCATATCTAATACCTTTCAAATTTCTAACTCCTGTCATCACCCAAGCAAATCCTTCTCCCCCTAGCTCATTACACATCTATGTACTTTTTGCTCCCCCCACTTTTTAATTCACTGTATATTCTCAAAGAGACTTCCTCTCTTGTACTAGGAAAAATAACTTCACTATCAATATCTTCTAATCTTGATTCTACTTGTTTCCAAAAGCCTCTATAACAACACTTCCCATTCCTCCAAATATGCCCCAAACCTATCTTTCCAACATTTCCCTTACCTACTGTGTCCAAGATCCTTTCCATTTGCTTCTCATTTGCATAAGAAAGCATTCTTTTGTAATATCGTTTTCCTCCAAGTTAGCAACTCTATACAAATATTTCATTACCCTTGTGACAATTTTGACTTTATTTGAATGTCTTCCTAACTCAAGTTGTGCTGTCCCATTAGGTGATGCTAATGCTACCAGCAAGCCTAGAGTATATTTGCTAAAGGATATGTTAATAACGTCCACCTCTGTCCATGCTTCATCTACTCCCCATATCTCTATTCCATGTAGCATTTTATTTTCTACCATTGTAGTATAGATCTTTTCCAGCCACTTGACATTGTCAGGCAATTTTCTTAAACATGCTCTTAAAACACTCATGACCATTTTACCTTTTGCTAATGCCAGCTTTTTCTGTTCAGTCCACCTACCATCACAACTCAGCCTTACCCCCAAGTAATCAAATCTTGTAATGACCTCTATTTCTCTTCCATTTATTTCCCATTTCTCATCTTTTTGCAGTCTGTATCTTTTTTTAAAAAACCATGGTCTTTGCTTTTTCATTTACTTTTAACCCCTATTTTATGCAGTAACTGCTTACTGCCTCAATTGCTCTTCTCAACCCTCCACATGATATGGAATCAACTATTCAGTAATATGCAAATAATAACCCTGGGATTTCTTTATTATGAATAAACTGGTGAGAGGGCCCTATTTTTCGAAATCTGTAGAATGTCATCTTATATAAATTGAATAACACAGAACTCAAGTTTACATCCCTGCCTTACCCTCATCTAACTCTGTATGCAATCAGTTACTTTCCTTCCCTGCAGTAGATACAAAACTCATTTTCCTGATTGCAGTATTTCAATAAATTGGCCACTTACTCCTTTACTAACAATATAAACAAACAATGTTGGTTAATTGTTCTTCCACATCCATAGTTAGGCCAAAGTATGGAAAGATAGATTCAGGCTGAAAAATTTGAACCTTGGATCTTCAGTCACTGTCTGGTTGCTCTTAACCATAAAGCTACCATGACCAACATACCAGCATGACATTAAATTCTCCAACTGACTTATGTTTCTCCCAGTAAACCACTAGAAGTTCTCATAAACATATTAGACAACTACCTTAATGGCAACTTACTGTGCTGTTTAAGGCTCAGGCTTTATTTTGAGACTTTGAGCAATATGAGTTTATGTGATAGATAGTCAACATGAAAAATTCAATGCCACGGCCAGGATTTGAACCACGGATCTCCTGCTTTCCATCCAGTCGCTCTAACCCATTGAGCTACCATGGCAAACGTGTTGTCCTGACATAAAATTCTATATTTGACTCATATATGTATTTCCCCAGTAGACCACTAGGGGCTCTCGCATCCGAGATACACCATTTGTGGTGACTTACTATCGTAAGTACTTGAGTCCCAGGCTTCATTATTTAACTGTTATTATTTTAGTTAACTGATGGAAATTAATCATTTCTTCATACTAGCCGTATATAGGCTAAGGGTTTTGATAGATAGTCAACATGAAAAATTCAATGCCACGGCCAGGATTTGAACCACGGATCTCCTGGTATTCTCCATTTGACTCATATATTTCCCCAGTAGACCACTAGGGGCCCTCGCATCCGAGATACACTGTTTGTGGCGACTTAGTATCGTAAGTACAGAAACCAGGAGATCCATGGTTCAAATCCTGGCCGTGGCATTGACTATCATGTTGACTATCTAACAAAAACCTTAGCCTATATATGGCTAGTATGAATAAATTATTAATTTCCATCAATTAACTAAAATAACAGTTAAATGATGAAGCCTGGGACTCAAGTACTTACGATAATAAGTTGCCATAAATGGTGTATCTCGGATGTGAGTGCCCCTAGTGGTCTACCAAAGAAATATATGAGTTAAATGAAGAATTTAATGTCATGACGGCACGTTGGCCATGGTAGCTCAATGGGTTAGAGCGACTGGACAGAAACCAGGAGATCTATGGTTCAAATCCCGGCCGTGGCATTGAATTTTTCATGTTGACTCTATCAAAAACCTTAGTCTATATACGGCTAGTATGAAGAAATGATTAATTTCCATCAATTAACTAACATAATAATGATTTTATTTATTGGTTTTGCTACATATATTTATTTTCAATATCAATTTATTTTTTATAGTTTCTCAACCAGTACTCTGAACTTATTTTTTTCTTTGATGTGGACAGTTTTAGAGCATTCAGGACTTAGAGTTCAATTTCTTCTACTTCTTAAGGCTGCCATGGTGCAAAACATTGTTCTCCAATAGTTGAAAGAACCAATGACCTCACAGTTAGAAGCAATGGACTTACCATCAACAGCAGGTGTAGTTCATCGGGGACTGTGTGTATCAAAGTAGTCATATAAGGTTGGATTGAGGAACCAAAACTCTGGATTGGATAGAGAACTTACGATGGGTGATCAACCCGATGCCTGGTGTAAGACAGTGGATGACAGAATGAGGGCAAAATGTATGATAGGAAAGATGATAATAGAACAGTTGGTGGAATGGTGGCAGGGGAAATCAGAGATCCCAGAGAAAACCCACCCCTGTGCCGTGTTGTCCACCACAAATCTCACATGCGGTCACCTGGGATCCGACCTGGCCATCTTGGTTAGAGTCAAGCAGTCTAACTGCTCGGCTGCAATACAGCCAGGCTGAAAGTTCTTATTGACTTTAAATATTTATCTATCAGCTTGGATTTTTGTTAAAATTACGTATTATGTGGCAAACTTATGAGAGGAGAGATGAATTATTATCATTGCTTATTCTCAACTGTCGCTGATTGTTCACATTGCAGTAATCATTTGACCGCACCATGGCTGAATGGTTAGACCACTCAACTCTCTGTAAGGTGGCCTGAGTTCGATCCCAGGCGACCGCAAAATTAGATTTGTGGTGGAGAGCACGGCACTGGGGCAGGTTTTCTCCAGGTTCTCCTGCCACGTCATTCCACCAGTGCTCCATCTTCATCTCATGTATCATCAGTGTCACTGCCTGCGGTGCTGCATTTAGTAAAAGCTGGCCTTAGACACTATACATTTAATTTCATTTGCAGTAATAAGCATGTCACTTCAAGCAATAGAGGCAAAGAAACTGTTTCACTCCATGTAGAGTTCATAGAAGCAAAGGCAAACTTCATGTTAACTTTTAAAGTAGCACAGTATTGTTTAAAATAAATTTTCCGTTCTAGCTGAGCTGTAAGATCAGTCATTCTCGTCAGTTATATGTGTGGCTATTTAGAAATAATGGGTAAATTTGTTGTGAGAAAGAAATGTGAATGTAGCCCTAGCCATAGTGAGATTATAAACAGCAACATGAAAGAAACAAAATGTGATTCTAAAATAATCATACCAAGTAAAGTATTAGAAATGTGGAGTGTTCTGGGTTGACACACTATCTGTGTGTAATTTGTGAGGGAGCACATAAAAGACTTATTTGGGTCATCACTCATCAGGTAAGATGTAACATTAACACATTTAACATTAAAATATTTTAATATAGGCAACAATAACTTTAAAATAATGTTTTAAAATAAGCAACAAAAAGTAGTGACATTTAAATAACAGATTACTGTTTATCTTAATTTAATATACAGAGTTCATATCTGGAAGCCTCATTAATGTCATAGCCTCAGGAATATTATTTGTGATGTTTATATTTTCTACTTTAAACTCTGATGAAAATATTAAGACTGTAAAAAGAAAAACAAACAGCTTTGGAAATGAATAACAATCATAATAATATATCCAGAGCAACAGCAATATTAATCTAAACAAATTTGGTAATAGGCATGATTACATATGGTTTGGTCACAGACATACATATTTAGTAACACATCGTTTGTAAAATTGAAATTATATAACCAAATTACTATTTAAAAACTTCATACATTAATGTTTTTCATTATCAAACACTTAAATTGGAACCTTTTTTTTTGAAAATAAGATAAATTTAAGTTGCTTTTGAAAGTAGTTAAAGCATTTCTAAACCTTTATACCTTGAATTACATGGCACATTAATGTGGTAGAAATTAATTTGCTAACATATTGAGGATAAATTCCATAACAGAAACTGAGCATAAAACCATACCATTTATTACTTGTATCTAACATAATGTTAACCTTACTTAGAGGTTATTTAATGTAGTTGAAGCTCACATTTTTGCTTTGTTTCAAAATATAACAAGCGGCTAACAACTAAATAATGAACCACCTTCTGCAAATTTCTTAAATTAGAAATAAAATTATTGGATGAATTTTTCCTACCTAATTAAAAGTGTGACAAACAAAGTTAAAACATTAAAGTTACTATTCATTTGGAAAACAACTCATAATGCATGAATATAAACAAGTGTAAGATTGTTGTGAAAACTTCACTAAATGTAATCTTAATTATAACTTTGTTAAAATTAACTTTGAAACATATTTATCTTGTGTTACATAAATGGTAACAATAAAACATTTGATACTGGAAGCTAAAATTAAAGGCATTTAAAGCTTTCATTCATCATCTATTTTGAAATACTCCTTAACCTTAGCAACAAGATCAGCTTTCCTGTCCTTCACTTTGCAGGGGATATTCTTCTGCCGAAGCCAGTTAATCAGGGTTGCTGTATTTACCCGTGCCAAATCATTACCACGAGCTAAAGCCTCCACATCAACTCCAGCTTGTACCTGTGGTCTCGAACGGGGCTTCTTGAGTTTAAAGTTGACATCTAGTATGGAGCATGTTCCAGATAGAGGCACCTCGCAGAAGAAATGCTGTTTTGGTACTGCACCACATTCCAGTTTAACTTTGACAGAAGAAACTTCAGAAGAAGTAGAAGCTTCAGAAGAAGTGCTAGAAGCTTGTGGAGTGACCGAGTGGTCATACAGGCCAAAATTGATAGGCCTGTCTACTTGTGTAAATGATGCAAATGATGAATTATTTGGTGGAAACATTGGCATCAGTTTTGACCTTTGTATCATATTTCGTTCAAAATTACTGTTACTTGTTAAGGTAACCGGAAAGTAGACAGATTGACTGTTTAAGGAAATGGTTTCCCTCTTAGTGTGAAGAGGTGTTGGTGTTGGATAACTTCTTTCAGTCACTGAAGATGTTTCTGATACTTCAGCTTTCTCAGGGACAGCTTGTGTATGTTCAAGTGGCTGAGATGTAACATCTTTCTGATCTTTGGATAGAATCTCAGCTGTTTCCCTCTTAATGTGAAGAGTTGTTAGTGTTGGATAACTTCTTACAGTCTCTGAAGACGTTTCTGATACTTCAGCTTTCTCAGGGACAGCTTGTGCAAGTTCAAGTGGCTCAGATGTAATATTTTGCTGATCTTTGGACAGAATCTCAGCATCAAATAAAACAACGTTAGGATTTTCCAGGAGTTCATTTGAAAAATGAAGCCTAGGCACAGCTACTCCAACCTTTGGGTTAACACCAAATTGACTTCCACATATGCTTGGCACTTTTACCATTAAGGCAGACAAAAAAGACCGAAGTATTGCTTTCTGGTCAGTGGTGCGGAAAAATATCAAACCATTTGGTTTTAAGCAAACACTTGGATATGTGAATTCATTAGATTTAGGTGACTGGAATTTGACACCGTAAAATAAAAGATTAGTTGGATCTTCTGGAAGTCTGTATCCATACATGTTTTTCCAATGCCTCCTCATATCCTTATATGATTTGTACAGCCAGTGGTTGGACATATTATTTGATACACGTACAATGCCACCTTTCCTCAAACTAGGTAGTACCTGTGCAAAATTTATTCCCCAAGGCAAATCAACAGATTTATCATTTCCTTTAAATTCAATAGAAGTCGAGACCTCAAGATGTTCCAAATGAAATGCAGGTAATTTTACATGAACAGACCAGAACAAAAGATACATTTCTCCTTCCTTGATTACAATTTCTATCTTGACTGCATTCATTTTGCCCGAGTTTGTTAGAAAATCACGTCCTTCAATTAGATATTCGCCAACTTGATTCCAAAATGGACTTACTCGTGCAATCAATGTATAGCGTAAGCATGCTTCATAAACAGAAACTGACACAGTATCAGAGTATTTGAAGCTAAGTCTTAACTTTTCAAGAAGCTTTAAGATATGCCCATTATGATAAAATTCCTTTTTCATAATCATGTCTACTGCACACTCTTCTGTATCTGATGGGGCCGCAATTACTCCAAGTTCCGTAAAAATAATCTGTCTGCATCTTAGAATCTTGAGATAATACTTTGATTTTTGTGGTGGTGCTTTGGAAATTTCAGATATACTTACATAACCAATTACATGACATAATTCTGCTGGCTTAGGTACACTGGAAAACATGAAGTTTATCATTTTATCATTTAAAAGTTCCATTGTTCATAAATGCAGCTACTTAGCAGTAGATTTCACTAAACAAACTTAAGCAATAATTGTATTATTGTAATTAAGTTCAAATATGATCCAACGTTTTTCTCTACCAAAGCTTTGCAAAACTGTTCACGAACTATTGTGTTTAAGTTTCTGGACAACTGATGCTGTATTACCAATGTTCTATTGAATTATCTTGTAATAAAACATCTAAAATGAACTTCTATACTGTGATATGCTTTTGTTTTCCATGTACGCACGTAAATTAATAGCTCGTTAACAATGGACAATCAGAAGTCGTAGCTTTATAACAACCAATGCCTAAACGTACGTGGGGTTCGAAAAGTGAATCACACGGGTAAAGCCGAGATAGAAATGGCAACAAGAGATAAAAAATAACTAATATAATAAAACAAATAACTAAAGATAGCCACCCGAAAATAGAGGCGCTGGCATACTTGATAACGAAGGCGATTGTCTGATTCAGGTTCTGACACAACTTTTAAATTTGTACTGGTATTAACTCTGTGGATTGGATATTCTGTGGTTTGGCCATCTTGAAAATTTCAGCGTGGAAGAAGGATTGTTGTATGTTCCTGTAGACGAAAGAGCATATGATAAACCATCCGTGATCTTGGCTACTTACTCCAGGTACAGAGAAATTGGAATAATAAGATATTTGTGTTTAAAATTGTCATTATTTTTGGAGGTCTACTGTGAATAGCAGTTGTACTTTAAGATGCTATAACACGTTATTCAATGGATTGCTGCGAAAACCATTCACGGTAAATTGAAAGCTTATTCGCATTACATTACTTTCATTTTATTTTCAGATACAAAAATCAATATTGAAGCTGAACTTCACTGAACTTTGTTGGAGATTTCAGTCATGTTCCGTCACCTGCTAACTTAACCTACAAGTTAACATACGCCAGTGAGAATATGATGTTACTTTTACAAAACCTCCAGGTAAGTGTTCGGCTAGTGGGTGAAAGAGCTGACTGTCGATGTGCGTGGAGCCTTGCGGATAAGGGAGGGTGCGGGGACGGGCGGGATGTATGCGTTGCACAAATTTTTATTTATGGATAATTTTGGCCATACTAGTTCTCTGGAAAAACGTTTTATCTCAAATTTCAAAGTGCCAGATAGCGTAAGACTATGTGCAAAACTTACAACGCACATAAATATTATAATTAAGACATGTGTTCCATTTCTAATTTATAAACACATTAAAGATAAGAAATATAGCATTTGTGAAAAAATGACGGCTACCATAAGCCATGAAAAAAAACCATTAAAATATTCAGATCTGTATAATTTCAGTCCTTTTTGTATTTGTTATTGTTGACCAATTAAGTGGTGGTTGTTTTTATATTGTGTTCCAGCTTTTTAAATACATTATGATTTGGGATTTATTTAGGCAGTTATAGAAGCAATAAATTGCCTAATTAAAGTCATTTCTTCCAATGCTGCAATTAACACTCACTTTTGTTTTTAATGTACCTATCTAATGCTTACAGTTTCTGGATAACTACATAGTAAATATTATTAAACTATGTTTTGCCTAATAGAAGTCATTCCTCTCAAACTGCTTAATGATATGGTATAGTGTAATACTGTGATTACATTGATTTAATTGTCTTTTGTACTTTTATTTATGTATGTCGTTACATGTTTGGGATTCTTTCTCAAAGGTTTCTCCTTAACGTTAGGTAAATGCCAGGTAATACCTGGGGCAACTAATCTCAGTAGGATTGAAACATGTATTAAGCCTAATACATAGCTAAAGTGTTATAATGTTATGCTAAACTTTCCATGTAATACAATGAATTACTCATGTTATTTAAGTAAATGTCAAATTAATTTGTTTTGCTAATGAGCCAGAATAATAAAAGGAAGCAGTAAATCAAAGCAATGTTATTATTCAAATTTTCCTGTCAAATACCACATCCAATTGTTAATTCCTTGAAAGTTCCTTGAACATTTTGAGGTAATTGAAGTATAACATAATCCACAGGTGCCATGCAGAAAATTCACTGCAAGACTCAGCTGATTGTATGTTCTAATACTGTATTGCTACAGATTATATCGTATAAGATAATTATGTGAGCTTTTAGAAAGTACAACTTTGAAACTGCAGTCACAATTCTCAAAGCTTATGTGTTTATATATATATATATATATATATATATATATATATATATATATATATATATATATATATATATGTGTGTGTGTGTGTGTGTGTGTGTGTGTGTGTGTGTGTGTGTGTGTGTGTGTGTGTGTGTGTGTAGTTTTTGGAAATTTTTATATCTGGCTTTTGCCATGACTTGTTTTTGTAAGGGTGCTGATGACCGCCGTAGTTGAGCGCCCTTATACACATCATCAAAGCTCACGTAATTATCTTTGTGCGTCATCTGTAGCAATGCGGTATTGGAACATCACCAGCTGACAGCTAAGTAAGTATGAAAAATACAGCTGTAGTATTCCGGCAACGTAAAACTTTTGGACGCGCGATTTTTCATAATTTAGTTGGCCACCCGAAAATAGGGGCGCTGTGATCACCTCGTGTTGCCAACGATTAACATGGGAGGTTCACTTCTAATAAGTATATGCTCTGTGAAGTGAATAGGGTTTAAGGGCCCGTCGACGGCTGGGTCATTTGGGCCCGCATATAAAGCTGCAAAACTACGTTGAATAACTAGACTAGAGGAATCTCTAGTAAATATAGTACGTAAAAATTAAAGCGTGTAAAGAAAGTATGCGCAGATCATGTTTACCTCAGCTTATCGCACATACACGGCGAGTCCAGTGTATGTATAGTCTGTTCAGATGTAATCATGTTTTCTGGACAGCAATATCCACAGGCGCGAGAAAATATGTCTTATAGACACACGCAGCTTCCAATCGCTCTATTTGTGTTTCGTAACTTACTGTACATCAACTTACTATTTTCACTGTTCTAATCGACCAGATAAGAGACGATCACAGCACTGGTCACCTGAAGGTCGATACGCCTCAAAGCTCTGTCGAGTATACGTAACTAGAGAACTACAATACGAATCCGTTTTACCCGAATCAGATCACATCATATCATCTCTTCGGTTGCCTGCGAAATTTTATCGTAAGCGACATTTTCAATTACATGTTTTTGCTGCATTACTTAGTGCAATATAGAAAACAAACATTTTAATAAGAATTGACGACAGTACGAAAAGATGCTTCGGTTTTATTTTTAATGTTTCTTTGCACAGCGAGAAGTTGTCGCAAATACAACTGTGATGGTGGTGGTCATGAAATTCTATAGATACAGAATGAAAATACTTGTAAATCACTGGACTTAGGGACTCGACACATGAAATCAACTTTTTTGTGGTACTCTCTATCCTATTGGTTTTAAACATGCATTTTATGAGACTGTATATATTTAAGAACATTAAAATAGGAATAGAACCCAGAAGCAGCATTTGTTTATTTTAGTAATAAAATGACAACGTTCATTAATTCTTTACATCATTAATTTTGTTACATTATCGTGGGTCATATTATTTGGGAGCAGTATTATTAGGATTGTCGTATGTCCCGATTTGGTGTGCTAAGAAAAATGTTTCGCCAGAATTATGTAAAAAAAGGATAATCTGATTTTATAATTTCTGATGAATTATGAATAATCAAGATAAACACGATATTACATTTGATAATTTATTAGTTATTATACACTACGAAAACATTATGTCGGATAGTAGGATGCTTTTTCTTATTTTTCAACAAGTTATGGAAATGTTCGTTTCCTTTCATACACTTGTATAAATAAGTAAATTAATGTTTTCAATAAGAACTTTTAATAGAAAATTCATTGAAAAGGTTGTTGAATTTAATATCAAATTAACGATTCTTTGTATTTTGACTAGTCAAATGAAATGAGTAGTGTTTAACGCCCGCTTTTACTACATACGGCACCACAGGCAATAGCACTGGTGTTACATGAGATGAAGATGGAGCGGTCGCCTGGGTGAGAGCCAAGGGGTCTACCCACTGAGCCACGGTGCGGCCTTTTGACCAGTCAGCATGCTTGAGATAGCGAAAGATGCTTGAGATGCAGAAAGAATTACAGGAGGAGGAAGTAAATAATTCCAAAAGTAAAACTAATGTAAAGTGGTCCTCAAGGTCCTACCAATGTCTTTACCCTTTGAAACAATTGCTAATCCGCAAAGATGTTCATTGGTTTGCTATTCTGTCAATCTTTGGCTTTGTTTACGTTGGGTTTTCTTTGTAAAATTTAAATTCACACGCACATTTACATTCTCAATTATACTTTTAGACTCTAGAGAAGATGGACATTTTAGACTAAAGAAATATTTCCACACGGGAAGTCAAGTTCAGGATTTCCAGGACTTGGAAGTACCAAGAGAACCTAAAACGTTCTAGCCCGCCTCGGTAGCGTAGATAGTAGCGTGTCTGCCTCACGTTCAAGAGGTCCCGAGTTCGAATCTCGGTTAGGGTGAGTTACCTGGATAAGGTTTTTCCGGGATTTTCCCTTATTCTGAACGACGAATGTCGGATAACTCTAAGCTCCATGGACCCCGGACGCATTGAGCATCATTTCACCCATTTCATTCATCGTCCGATATGCTAACCCGCTGCGCCGTGTTTTGCCTGTCTGCACCCTTGACGCTCGGCGCTCGTTGTCGTCTGCCCCTATTATAGGCGCGGATTAAACCATGCAACATTTTAAAATTACTTTTAAAGGTTCTACTTACCTATGTTATTAAAGAAGATGTAAAAACTGACCACGCCGTTGTCCATACAAGTTTGGTATCTCCGTCACTCGCTGCCGATAATAGCGGCAGACGGCAACGAGTGCTGAGGGCGTGGGCAAGAAAACACCGCGCAGCCGGTAAGGATGTTATTGGGTCACTGTAGTAGCTAACCGGACCACTGAGGCATTCCCAATTGGGTGGGATTTTTCAAACGTGCGAGTTTCCAGGGCAGGTTTCAAAATAAATGAAAACAACTGAGTTTTATTTTAGTATTCCTAGCTGTACAAATGTTAAGATTATATTTTTCCTGATAAACATTCAGTGGTGTAACGAGCATAGCAGTCGTCGATTAAAAATAAATATTTTGTGTACACCAGCTGTCATTTGGCAGGATCATATTAGGCCATCGGTGTGCCTAAATTTTGTCCCGAAAGAGTTCTTTTACAAGTCAGTACATATTTATTTCTGTCCGCCAGTCTCCAGAAATTGAAGAGATGACTTTCTAAGTGCGCAGGTCCAATCAACTAAGTTTCGAGAAAATCAAGAAAAACTTCATAACTTCTGAAAATGATGTGTCAATATTATGATTTTTGTAACACATGAACTTTGGCTCATTATATTTGTTTTACTATTCAGTAATTTCGTTACCATTGGTACTGTGTTATGATATTTATAATGAATTTGTTGGAATTGTGCAGCTATGAAACTCAACTGGATGTACAAATGCATTGAAAGTTCTGTATTATCAAATGCATGCAGGAATTACCTCTAAAGATGCAAGGAGTGGTGAAAATATGTTATAGTACTCATATATGTGTTGAACCGCTTTTTATTTGTCGCATAATAACAAAAATAGACATTACATTCTTCAGTTATCCTAATCTGAATCTCACTTCCCGATTCTTCCCCATATCTGTTCTTTGCTATATTTATCACACAGAGTTTGAAAATACGATTGTTTTAAAGGAAGAAATTAAGCACGATATTTTGGAATGTCCTTGGCTTTCGCTGCTCCGGCCCATCATTCAGTCATTGCAGTGGGAAAAATGTGCGAATTGAAGTTCGAATTGCTTGAAAATCCATCCTGTTCACCAGATCTAGCACCCAGTGACTACCACCTGTTTCCGAACCTCAAAAAATGTCTTGGAGGACGAAGATTTCACAGCAACGAGGAGTCATTGATGCGGTAAATAGCTGTTTTGTGGACTATGATAAATCGCACTACAGAGATGGTTTAATTAAATTACAACACCGATATGACAAATGTATTTGCCTTTCTGGAGATTATCTTGGGAAATAGAGGGAAAACAATTTTTTTTTTTTTTACTGTGGGGCAAGGGACTTACCCATCGACCCTCGTACTACTCCCATCTATCAGTAGTCTTTAAAGCGCTGCGTTTGAAAGTATTAAATGAATAGCTACAATACAGGGGTAAGATGTAGGTAAACAGCTGCATGATTACATTTGATGGAATAATGCTCGATATCACCAACAGATGTTAAAATCGACGTTAACAAATGTAACGTAACAATTGTCAGAGCGCTAACACTAATGTTAAATTTCTTGCATTTCACCAACCTGTTTTCTGAAAATGTTAACAAACCTGTGTTAACGCCAAGAAACTTGCAAATATCACAGCTATAGAAGGCTATGGATGAGTCGTATTATTTTCTGAACGTACTGCGATGCGCTTTTGTTTTCATTTTCGTCTGCACAAGCAGTAAAAGTGGCGGATGAACAAAATCATAAATGAAGTCGTGAGACAAATTTCTCATCGATGGAGAAAGAATTGTTAATTGAATTGGTGACGAATGTAAGGATATCGTGGAAAATAAGGGGACGGATGCGGTGAATGTAAAAGAGAAAGATGTCACGGGGAAAATATTGAAAACGAATTTAATTCAAATGCGTGTGTCACTACTACAAGCACCAAACAACTTGTCAGTATTACGTAAATTTAAAACAAGGTACGAAGAAGGACAAGTGACTTGAACGTTTCAAGACGGGAGGTGGACAGTGTATTATCCACATAATTCAGTGAATTATAAAATCGCAAAGTTATTAATACCTGAAGCAAAGGCGAGATCAGCATATTCCTTTCGGTGCATATTCTAACTCATTATTACGTAAATTTAAAACGAGGTGCAGAGAAGGACAAGTGACTTGAACGTTTCAAGACGGAAGGTGGACAGTGTATATCCACATAATTCAGTGAATTATAAAATCGCAAAGTTATTAATATCTGAAGCAAAGGCGAGATCAGCATTTTCCTTTCGATGAATTTTCTAACCCAGTATTATGTAAATTTAAAACGAGGTGTGAAAAAGGAAAAGTGACTTGAACATTTCAAGACGGCAGGTGGACAGTGTATTATCTACATAATTCAGTGAATTATAAAATCGCAAAGTTATTAATACTTGAAGCAAAGGCGAGATCGCCATATTCCTTTCGATGCATGTTCTAACCTCTCTTGTACCTCCTCAGTAACCTTGATAACAAATTGTATCGACAGTCTATACCTCCGTAAAAAGTTTTCTTCGGATAGCTCCTCAAAATCATTTCTCCTCATACGCCGCACTCTATTACGAATGCATTTAGACGGTCTTAAATATAGCAAATCAACATCAACAGCTGCGTTCACACCTGCCATCTTGACTATTTAAAATTGTTAAGGACTTAACATCAGAAACTTGGCTTGTTAGTTTAAGAAGAGATTTAACACGAGTCCTACTCTAACACTTGGTGAAATGCAATTTTTGTTTTAACTATTGCTAAACTCGTGTTAAGTCTTAACATCTGTTGGTGAAATCGGGCATAAGATGAGTAATTTTGATCTCTATGGCTATTTATTTCATTATTAAGTTCACATCCTTGTTGAGTTTATCTTTTGTATTTTTATTTGTTGACTTCAGTCTCGTATCTTGAGTGCGACATGTAGACCACAAGAATGTGTAAATGATGAAGGTAAACAATTCGAACATTTTTGCTATGTTTAAACTGCAGAGATTTTCTTTGGTTATATTTAATATATAATACATATATAATGAACATACAATGTGTCAATACTGTATACCTATTCCCCCAGGGGTCTACATCGGTAGATACGGGTTTGGCGATCCCGGGGTCTCGAGCCAAATCTCTCGATTGGGTGCCTCTGAGTGGTGAGAGAGCTAATGCCAAACGCCCAAACAAGGTCCACATCTGTGTTTGACCCTAACCTCCCTGAACACAAGTCTGATGGATACCTAGCACGGCCAGCGCAGGGGTGACTGGGTAACGCGTAACCCCCAGCTCCTGGTTATCATGTAGGACTGTGTTCGTATCCGCTGATATAGGTCAGTCCCGGGGAGGGGCCATTGCATGAGCTGTTACACTCCTGAAGGCGATTGGGTCCCTCTGTCATACATTGGGAGGTGAGACCTGAGGTGAGCAAGGTCCAGGCCAGGACTCTCACCTAAGCCGCGGTGGTGCCCAGGATGTGAGCACGCCATAGGAGACGTTTGCAGTGGTGGAGGATGTTGTGACTTTGTGGGTTTGTGGAATTAAAAGTTCAATTTGTAGAAATTCAAAATGTTCTTTATTTCCGTAGAAATACACTTTGGTCAACCCTTACAGCAGCAGAATTACGTAGCATACACAAATACAATCGTCAAGGCCGTTGACCACAAAGAGTTCACTTTCAAACCACAGCTGTACGCCGACGATTCTCAGTTCTAATTCGACTCTGTCTCTAACTGGCGATCGCGGCTCATTCTTATAGCTCACTTGTATTACTAGACGTTTGTGGAATGTTCTCTATTCACTGTTCCAGAAATTACCAGACGAAACACGAACCTTCTAGTCATCTAACTTTATCTGTTTCGGCAAGCATTTTATCTCCGCGCTGCACTATCTGTCCCTTATCTCCGCGCCGTACTATCTGTCCCTTTATGTGCTCGGCCGCAATAATGCTCGCGACAATATTGTCGCAATGGGAACTGATAAATTGAACAAAAATTTTAAGAAATGTGGAAAGGAAATAGCTGAGTCTCGTAGTCCTCGCTATTTAGTTATCTTTAGAGCTGAGGAAGGTCGAAAATTTACTACCGTGAACCCGTTTATCATTCAGAAGGGTTTAGATAATATTTCTGGTCCTGTAAAGTCATGTACTCGATCTCGCAATGGCACGCTCCTGTTCGAAGCAGTTTCTCCAACGCAGGCTGCAAAAATCTTGAAAGCCAATATGCTTGCGAGCTATCCGGTGCGCGTTGAATTGCATGGGACTCTGAACTCCTCGCGTGGTGTTATAAACACCAGCGCATTTTACGGTATGTCCAATGAGGAGATTCAGGAAAACTTGGCGGAACAAGGTGTGACAAATGTATATCGAGTTCGCTGCAAAGAACGAGGTGAACTAGTGCCCACCCGTACCCTGTTTCTTACCTTCGATTGGGTAGATCTCCCGCAAAGGATTAAGGCAGGGTATGGAGCTATTGAAGTGAGGCAGTATATACCCAATCCACTGAGGTGTTATAAATACCAGCGCTTTGGCCACACGAGTGATACTTGTAATGGAGTTGCCACTTGCGTTGACTGTGGGGAAGTCAAACATGATGCGTGTACTTTACCTACAAAATTTGTTAATTGCAGTGGTAATCATTCATCTAACTCCAGAGAATGTCCGCGCTTTATGGAGGAAAAGGCGATTCAAGAGATCCGGGTAAGAGAGGTGTCCTTTTTGGAAACCCGGAAACTCTTGCGTATTCGTCAGCCTTCAGTTCCTAGTACCGGTACTTATAGTGCAGTTTCAGCTAAGCCGGTACCTAGACGTGAAATCGCAACACAAACTAGCGACATAAACGGGCAGTAATATCCGAAAGAACAATTACACCCAGATCACTGCCAAAGCAACATACACCAGCACGAACAAGTCAGCATACCCACCAAGTCCAGTTATGAAGAACGTTCCAGCCAAGTCACCGCAGAAAGCATCTACCTCAAGAATACGTGGACCAGTAATATATAATACATCGCCCAGAAAGTTCAAGACCTCATATAAAAGAACTGACTTCCTCAGGGAGAATAAGAAGGCTAGTACCAAGAAAAACAAGCGTAGAAGTCCAAGATCATCTCCTCCGAGAACATCTTCTGAGGAATCATTCGGAGAGACGTCAGATCGGCGGCTTTCATCTTCGCCGATCGCTGTTTCCGAATGTTTCGAGAGTCGATTCGAAGTTACCAGTAGGAAATCGGTCCTCCTCCATTCAGGATGTGGAGCCGGAAGATCCTGTCCTCACTGCCAAAACGACAGTGAGAAAAAGGCAGGATAAACCCGCGGAAAACGCTAGCCCTCTCCTAAGAAAAGGAAGAGATTCGACCACCACTAAGCAGGTAGTTTGTTTTGTAAATGAGAGTTAATATTGAAAATTGTTTTTTGTCTTTTTGGTATTTTATTGCTAATTATAGTTTTTTTTGGGTTTATCCTCATTTGGGCTAACTTATTTTGTAATTTTCTTTTGATTTTTTCGTTTTATTTTTAGTAATTTATCTGTGGCTATTGCCATCATTTGGTTTTTGTAAGGGTGCTGCTGACCAAGCAGTTGAGCGCCCTTATATGCACATCATCATCTGAACAGACTATACACACACTGGACTCGCCGTGTATGTGCGATAAGTTGGGGTAAACATGTCTGTGTTGCGAGTTTTTCCCGATACGCCTTCTCACTTTGCCTTGTAGTAAATGGGCTCCTTTTGCGGTGGCGGCCAGGTATGTGAAACGCGAGCGCTATCGTTAGACTCGATGCACTCCCGATAACTGATCACAGCAAAACACTTCTCTAAGATACCAAAGACCGAATTTTGAAATGTGCACTGTTTTATCAATGCAAGTTCGTCTACTTCATAGCTACCCTATTAATGCTCATAAATAGGGCCCGGAAGTTTTTGACCTAAAAATCCTCTAAAAATGAACTATAAAATGTCCTTGAAACATAAAAAAATGACAACAAAAATTAACAATAACTTTCATAATAATAAACTAATAACTGTCACAGACAAATAATGGATAATAACCACATTTTAAAAATAACTTTCTTAGTAAACAATGTAATTATTGCTACTATATAATACATAAATTCAAAATTCATCAGGTCATTTTCAATTTTATAAAATATGAAAAAATAAGTTACTGTACCCATTAGTCTTCAAGCTATCAAAAGTAAAGGAACGGCGGTTGTCAACTAAAACTGCTTTATACTTTGAGAAACTTCTCTCTACTTCCACAGATGTTATAGGTTAAAAAAAAAAAAAAAAAAAAAAAAAAAAAAAACTATGTCACTGCCTGTTAAATTCTGTTCAAAAATATCAGTTCTGAGGTTTTCTCCTATGATATTGGCAATCTGACAAACTGGTATCCTTTATTACATTTTGTATCCTATCTTCCGCAATCCTCAACTAATTCAATCGAGCTATCCAATGTCATGCCACTTTCCTCAAGGCAGGTTATGGTATCCGTAAAAAATGTAAAATTTGATTTAGTGAAGGCTAATTTATCTTGGATTTGAGTATTAGAAAACAGATTCTGTGCGCTCTCAATTGCCTTAGATTCTAACCTATCAAAGCTATTCATCACTTCTCTCACTATTTCAAAATTGTCAAAGTGGTATATACATGCAGTTGAATGTTATATATACATGGAAATGCCCAATAAATTCGTGAAATAGAAAGAAAATGACCTGAAAATGCATATAAATGTTAAAAACTGACTTTATTATAAAAATGTGGAAAAATGCATTTGATGACCTATAAAACCATACAAATGTTATGTATTTGTTGCCGAATGCACTTAATTTCCAATAAGCATCGTCTGTGACTTCTCAGAAAAAAGATGACTTTTCATCAAAATCCAGCCGTACTCATAAATCATTGCGAAATATGAATTTATTATTCGTTTCTGAAGCACAGTTTTTACTCCCTGACTTGCTCAATTCTAAGAATGTTTTCTTTTCTCTAATTTTTTAAACTTGGTATGCCAGCATTTTGCAGGCACACTGACTTCTGAACATAACGGAGTTCCAAGTACCAAGTAATTGGACTAATGGCTTTCTTGTTGGCCCATACTGTATTGATCTTAATACCCGAAAAATTATTGGAATTGTTTTCTCTATTTTTAAGCTTACCGGTTAATAATCCAATTATCAACTATTAGTTATGTGCTAGAGGAAGTAAAAGCTGTATCTGATTTACTCTATAAATTGCAATTCATTTTAGGTCAGTTGTACTCTCATTGCGTCGTAGTTGTGCTCAAGTTTGTATCTGATGGCTTGCTGCATGTCACAAGAGACTGCACTGTCTTAAATCTTGACTACAAAACAGTTGCTCCGAGGGTAGTAAAATTTTTATGCCTATGTTGCAGCTACTGACGAGGGATTTTACTACGCAAATACACGTGGCAGGAAACACGTGGGGGACGCCTTTAGAGGTTCGGAAGAATGGGAATAAACAAACAACAGAGACAGAAAATGAGACAGAGATAAGACAGTGCACGTGGCGGCTATATTACAGGGCTGCTCAAAAAAGAATGGTCATAATTTTTTCACAGTCATAATTCTTCGCACTAAAATTCAATCTTATTATATTCTGTTAGCTTAATGTGAAAAAAACACGCCGTAGTAGTTTCATTGTTGGTACTCCTGGCTTACGCCTGTGAGAACCAAGCAAATTCAGACATGTTCAGTATCGCCTACCACTGCAATGGAGGTAACATGCGAGGAACAATATGCGGCTTTAAAAATCTGCTTCCGTCTCAACAAATCTTCAATTGAGGCCTAAACAATGTTACAGGAGGCCTACGGAGAGTCTGTTCTTCCCTACAGCACAGCTCGAAGGTGGTTGAAAATGTTGAAAGAGGGGAGACAATCAATTTCAAAGGAAGGTGGACCCGGTGCTCCAGTTACTGCTCTTACAGAAGAAAATAGCAACATTGCAGCAGCCATTGTGAGAGAGGATCGACGAATTACCTTAAGCACACTTTCTGAAATACTGAACATTTCTTTGAGCGCCACCCACACGTTGGTGACAGAAACATTACACATGTGACGTGTTTGTGCGCGATGGGTTCCCAGACTGTTCATTCCCGGACAAAAGGACATTCTTATGCAGGTCTGAATGCAGTTAAAGATGATGCTAGAGGAAGATCCGGAGTTTCTTTCAAACGTAATTACTGCTGATGAAACTTGTCTACATCATTTTGATCCTGAAAGCAAACAGCAAAGCTCAAAGTGGAAATCTCCTTCATCACCAACCCCCTAAAAATCAAAATTGGTTGCTTCTGCTGGGAAAGTGATGGTCATCTCATTCTTTGATATTCATGGAATGGTTTATCAGCATGTTGTACCTACACACACATCAGTAAATGCACAATATTACAGGGACGTCCTGAAAACATTTCAAGTCCATATCAGGCACAAAAAACCACATTTCAGTGAAGCAGGCTGGATGCTGCACCACGATAATGCGCGGCTGCATATTGCCAATGTTGTTGCTGGACATCTTGCAAAAATCAACGTGAAGTGCATCCCTCACCCTCCCTATAGTCCGGATTTAGCCCCATGTGACTTTTTTTTATTCCCTAACTTGAATAAACGCCTTCGTGGAAGGCATTATCCAGCATCAGAAGCAGTGGTGAAGGCTGCGGAGGCGATTTTGAAGGATCTCTCAAAACTGGTTTCCAGCATGTCTTTGAAGACTGGCAGATACGCTGGGACAAGTGCATCGCATTCAGGGGAGACTATTTTGAGAAGGACCATCAAAATTATGAGGATGAGTAAAGGTACGTTGTCAAAAAAATTGTGATCATTCTTTATTGAAGAGCCCTCATACTTGCAAGCCGACAAAGCAAACGTTGAAATTCATCCAATCATCACGGTTTAACCCCAAAAATTTCCTTTATTTTGTTTTATAGTCCCAGAAGATGAAAGATTCCAAAGTGTAAAGTCGTTTTTGCGTTGGGATTTGAGTTGTTTCTGACCAATGATGTGTAACCAGAATTCCATAGACGACGATGATATGCAATACATTGACTACCTCGAAGCCCCGAGTTGCGGCGATCATTTGTAGCGGGATTCCATTTGGTGCTGATGAGATGATGCAGATGTTATGATGCACCACGTTGTGAAATTATTTGTAACTCCGGTTTGCATGAGATCTTATCTCGGTCATAGTATCGGATACTTGGATTTTGGAACTTAATGTTAGGGAAGTAAAGACGTTGAAAAAATTCTCTTTAATTTATATCTGAATTTAACTTGATTTGTATTTTTCCCTTACATAAATGATTAATACAACTTCTCTGATTATAAACCAGACCTTTGCAGACATGCAGCACTTCTACACACACGTCCGTTCACTTTGAAATCACGATGCAAAAGACGCTATCTTGTCCTCTGCACTTATTGACTTTTACCTTATCACCATGGTAACTAAATATTCTAGTCTACATCACTTTTCCCTGTGGCCAATACATTAATTTTGAATTACGAGGGCTGTTCAATAAAATATGATCATAATTTTTTACGGTCATAATTTTTAGCACTAAAATTCAATCTTATTACATTCTGTTAGCTTAATGTGAAACAAACACGCCATAATAGTTTCATTGTTGGTACTCCTGGTTCCCGCCCGTGAGAACCAGGCATATTCAGACATGTTCATATCGCCTACCGCTGCAATGGAGGTAACATGCAGTTAAAGTTGGTGTTAGAGGAAGATCCGGAGCTTCTTTCAAACGTAATCACTGCTGATGAAACTTGGCTACATCATTTTGATCCTGAGAGTAAACAGCAAAGCTCAGTGTGGCAATCTCCTTCATCACCAACTCCCAGATAAGCAAAAGTGGTTGTTTCTGCTGGGAAAGTGATGGTCATCTCATTCTTTGATATTCATGAAATGGTTTATCAGCATATTGTACCTGCACACACATCAGCAACTGGACAATACTACAGGGATGTCCTGAAAACATTGCAAGTCCATATCAGGCGCAAAAGACCAGATTTCTATGCAGCAGGCTGGATGCTGCACCACGATAATGCGCGGCTGCATATTGTCCATGTTGTTACTGAATATCTTGCAAAAATAAATGTGAAGTGCATCCCTCTGGATTTAGCCCCAGGTGACTTTTTTCTATTCCCTAACTTGAAGAAGCGCCTTCGTGTGAGGCATTATCAATCATCAGAAGCAGTGGTGAAGGCTGCGGAGGCGATTTTGAAGGATCTCTCAGAAATGGTTTCCAGCATGCCTTTGAAGACTGGAAGAAATGCTGGGACAAGTGCATCGAATTCAGGGGAGACTATTTTGAGAAGGACCATTAAAATTATGAGCATGAGTAAATATACGTTGTCAAAAAAAATTGTTATCATTCTTTATTGAACAGACGTCGAACGTAATTTTCTGATATTCCAAATATAAAGTCCTACAAGCAATTTTATTTTATAATTGCATCTTTCTATTTAATTTATCACATTTACCATTTATCTCGATTGTATGTTAACTTTCATATTCACCTGTTTGTGACCTACTTTATTCGGTCATGATCACCTATAACTTATACTAATTCAAAACAAAACTCTCATCATTTTAAACATATCAATATGAATCCTAAATGAATAAACTTAACGTCGTTTTGGCACTTGACATATTAACATCTGTATCAGATGTACTTCTAATTCAGGGAACATAATGCAGGTTAGCCAACATCAAAATTCTATGGAACAAATATTATGTAAATGCATATAGATTACTGTTTCTGATGTTGTACCAAGCGTTCATTAAATGTTGTTGTTGCTCTTTGTTAAAGTTTAGCACTGTAGTTCTTGCTGTTGTCTTTGAGGATCAATGATCTGAGGTTAGGATGCACATACGCTAGAAAATCTTCCAGTTTCCTGAAACTAGTGTTCTCTAGCGGATATTTTTAGTAACAGTCTCCTTGAATTCATAATAACATTGAAAGTGGAGAGTTAATGTGCATAATATGGATCTAATAAGCTGCGCTAGGAATCAAGAACGATAAAGTCAAATTTTGACCTACACTTCTTTACAGTTCCCGGGATCTGAAAAGGCTTAGTTGTGAACGCTTACAGTAGACCATTTGTATTTTAGCTTTGTCGTTCTAGTTCTGGTTACCGTTGTTATGATTTAGGTTTTGCCCGCCTCTATAGCGTGTTGTTAGTGTGTCTCTTGCGATCAAGAGGTTCCGAGTTCGAATCTCCGCTAGGGTGAGTTATCTGAATAAGGTTTTTCCAGCGTTTTCCCTGTCCTGAAAGACGAAAGTCAGGTAAGTTTAACCTCTATGGACCTGACTCTTTGAGCATCATTTCACCCATTTCATTCATCTTTCGATATGAGTTGGACGACGTAAACTCAATAATCTGTTAAGTGATATTTTAAAATGCTACTTGCCTAATTTTAACTGTATACGATGGGCACTATTTACATATATTTTCAACCTTGGCAACCCTGAATGTTTTAGGTACCATCTGAAGTTTCCAATGGAAAGCTTGACATTGTTGACCGTAATCTACTTCAGAGATTTTGTCAATAGAGTGTAATTTGTTTTGTTTACATTAACTTAAAGATTGTTTTTTTTTTTTTCAATGTATTATTTGGCTGATGAGCAGTATTGCTATACAAGCCATTGATAAATTACATAAGTATTGCATACAAATTAACAACTGAGGAATTACTGTCCTCTAACATATACAAAAGGTGATAAATGTATAATATAAACAGAAAACAATTAAGAACACATTTAAATAAGAGATAATAAAAGACAAAGTATATAACAGAATAACTAACACATACAATAACATTAAATAAGATGGATAACAATTGAAAAGAGAGGTTAGGTATGTGAGGCTAGATTATGATCAGTGGTGTTATGAGAAAAATAGAGGATATACTTTGAGTTAGTGAGTAGGATGTCTTGAGGTAGTTTTCTTTTCAATCTGGTCCTTTCGAAGTTTCGTCGTCCAATGTCATAGGAGCACCTGGTACTTCGGATAATCTAACGAAGAATGTATTTTATAACAATTTGAAGTACAGATGTATGGGAAGAATACCAAGTTCCTGATGGAGTTGATCATTTCTAATGAACCATTGAGCCTTTGTAATACTGCGGAGAAACTTAAAGATTGTGCCTCAGCAAAAACATAGAATTAACTCATGAAAATGTTCGTGCAATGATTTATTACGACTTTCGACGAGGATTATCAAGACAAGAGAGCATCGTCAACTAACTTCCACATTTGGCGACGAAGCTCCATCCTTTGTCACTGTAAAACGTTGGTATAACGAGTTTAATCATAGCTGCCGTTCGCTCAATGATGAAGTTCGTGAAGATCATTCAAAATCAGTTGTTGTGGCTGAAAACATTGATGCTATGCAAAAACTAATAATGTAAGATCGTCATGCCACATAATGTGAGACTGAGGCAACCCTAGGTATTAGTTCAATAAACATATATAAAATATTGCATGATTGTTTAGCAGTGAAAATGGTTTGCTCTCGTTGGATGCCACATAATTTGACACAATCTGAAAAAGATGCTCGTGTCGATTGGTGTACAAAAATTCTCAAGAAATACAATGGCAGTGCTTCAAAAGACGTATATAAGATAGTAACAGGAGACGAATCGTGAATCTATGCGTTTGAGCTGGAACGTAAACAGCAGTCGACATCTGACGTTACTAGAGGAACCTCGGGCCGAACTGCCGAGCCTCTCCCGTCGGAGAGTTGTACCGATTGGGTTGGACTCGAGGGGGGCAGTGTGTTCCCGACACCCACGTGGAATTGGGTACCTCCGGACAGGCTAACCGGAGAGGTTAGAGGGTTGCCTCATAAGTCCCGGGTACTAGCCTGCAGAGCTAGTAGAAAGTGTGCTAGATCAGCAGGCGGCCCCACCGAGGTATTCGGTAATCTTCCCTGCGGGGTTGACGCGCGTAAGTGGCGTATCCACTTCTATCCCGTCTTGGCGTTGTGCTCAGCGGGGGGCTTTTAGACTCAAGGTATTGCCCTATGGACAAACCCCCGGAGTATCCATCGCTCCCGGGTAGAAGGAGGCCCGGGTCCTTGATCCTATGGGTCCAGGACTAATGGGAGTAGAACCTCTGCACTTAACTAACTGTATGGGTGCTTCAAGATGAAGCAAATCCAACAAAAGTTGTTCGCACTCGAAATACTTAGAAGCAAATGGTCGAGTGCTTTTTCAGTGAACAGTGCCTTTACAGGAACGTAAAACGGTCAATGCCTAATGGTACACAACCATTTGTTTGCCGGAAGTCTTCGGTGAAGTAAGGAATACCAATAGGAACCATAGGATCGTTCTTCATCAAGACTATGCGAGCGTACACACATCTCGTCTAACAACAGAGTATTTGAAGTCTCAAAAAAAGTCGGATTGATGGGTCATGCTTCATACAGTCCTGATTTGGCACCCAATGACTTCTTTTGGTTCCCGAACATCGAGAATAAACTGCGTGGACAGCGATTTTCGTCGGCAGAAGAAGTCGTTGATGCCTTCAAAAACCATGTTTTGGAGGTGTTTTCTGGAATAAATGCTTTGACAAATGGTTCAAACGGATGCAAAAGTGTATTGATCATAAAGAAGAATATTTTGGGAAACTATAAAGCAGTTTTCAAACGGAAATTACTTTGTTGTAATTATTACGCTCAAAATATAAATAGTGCCCCTCGTAAATGAGTATATCATCCATTTTAAATTACACGACTGCTAAAATGGTCCATTTAAATAGAATTAGTTAAATAAGAAGCCTACCTGGACTGCCTTGTAAGCTGGTATTAGTACTCATTGTAAGGTTGACTTAGTGTAACGTCGGCCATGTTCAATTCTTGGGAACTTCAATTATTATCGGAAGATGCTCCGGGAACGAAATGCGACTGCCTTGTCCTTGAGAAGCATTAAGTAATAGCTTTGCTCCTGAGACAGGAACACAACGAAACAATCGAGAGAAAATCACGCAGTGAACACAGAAAAATATGACATCAGGGTAAGGCGCTAGAAAGTAGCCAATCATGTATATCTTGTGTAAATACGTCATAGAGATAGCTATAAGCATAAACAAGTGAAGGAAAGTGCGAAGTTGGACTTCAGTATACGGAAAATGAGACAATTGCTCGCGAAGTTCAGAGAAAGTGGATTTACTGTTAACTATTGAAGTATTATATTTGATAACGTCTGAGGTATCAATAATTTTACAGCATAAAATAATTGTTTCCCGGTGGACCACTAGGGGTTCTACCTTTTGTGACCACTTACTATGCTGTAAGTACTTAAGTCCCAGGCTTCATAGCTAAACCATTGTGTTTCATTTTAGGTAACTTGATGGAAATAATCATTTTTTCTATACTAGCTGTGTGTAAGCTAAGGTTTGGATGAGTAGAGCCAGGCTGAAAAAGTCAATGTCATAGCCGGGATTTGAACCAAGCGCGGTCTTTAGGTCAATAATCGATCTTAATGCTGACTGCGTCGCTATTTATATGTTGCCAGTGTTAAACCTCCTTTTCGCATCTGGAAGTTGCTGTTGCTTTCTGACTTGCTAAATTATGAGAACTGCATTCCCTTTCTAACTTTCAGAACTTTTCCTATTTACATTTACAACTAATAATTTCTAAATCATTCGAAATTTGATCTTGGTGACTTGATTTCTCGGAATTCCTAATTACCGTAGCTGCATTGACCTGTAACGGTTGTTTTGGTTCAGGCCACGAGAATTAAAAAATGTTCAAAATGTGTTTTAAGAAATAATATGGACATGTTAAAATGAATATAAAAGGAAATTGTTAAACTTCAGTAGGTCATGAGATGACCCAACATGTAAATGGAGCGATGTGAATGTTTTATAATTACTAGTTTTAAAAATGAGGTTATGTAATATGTAACGTGGACCAGTGAAAATTAAGTTAAATTTGATTGGTAGTGAGACGAAAAATCAATAACTCTGGTAAAACAGCTAGGAAAGAAAGCATCTTTCGACTGCGTAACGTCGAAGAGAACAGATGTGTTTTGGATTGTGGAAAATCGGAGTGAACGGACTAAAATATTAAACATAATTAAAACTGATTTTAAGAAAATTGTATAGAAGAAATATTATTCTTATGTAAAGTGTTGTATAAAATGCCATAAAGTATCACAATTAAATTACAAGTTTGGATTTTTATCAATTAAACAAAATTAACTTATTTCTGTGTTCATTTAAATGATTCTTTCGCTTGCGATCACGTTTGAGAAAAGGGTTCTCATGTAACGACTGAAGCAGATCCGGAAGTTTTATATACATCGATACATCTGAGTGCTAGATCCGAACCAAAATTTCAGATCGAGAGGAATCTGGAACTTGTGGCTTCATTATCACCACCCAGGAGGGCAGCACCACGACCCCAGTCAGAATGCGGGACGAGATCAGGTGAGAATAATCCCGCTCCACATGATCGCCGCAGACTTCGAGAACACCATCATCCCATCAGTTCTATAATCCTGCTACACATTCCGTCCCAATCTGGGGCTTCGAAAATGTCGTCTTCAAACATAGCATTTTGTAGCAAATAATCCTGCTACAGACCTAATTGATTTTTCTTTAATACATAACTGGCTTATCCGGCAAGATTTTAAATTGTGCTTCCTACATTATATATTGAATTTAATATATGGTACTATTTATTTATTGCAATTGATAATATATATTAACATTTTTTATAAAATTAATCTTAGAAGTCAATAACTCTAGTATCAACGATTAACATTGAGTTCCGGCGAACGTCATTAGTTTCGTTTATGCAGGAAGATAAAGAAGCCTATATTTAACCAGATTACTGGTAGAAATTCATAGAAAAATGTTGGGGAAGTACTTTCCATTCACAAACTGCGATCTTCGTCCGACCTTACTAAGACAGACATACAATCATCAGAATCGACCCAGGAACAAGCGCTAGCAACAGTCAACAATGACCATGAGACCGGAGTCGTAACTACAGGTAAACAATAGTCGGTCACGTTATGAGTGCACTTGGAGAATGGTGACACTGTTTTGTTGACAATCCCTATCGCCATCACGGCTAACGATCCGAGAAGTGCGACAGGCAAACTGAATGTATAGTTGCACGATGAAAACAGTCTCAGTAAATGCAACTCGGAGATAGTATGTGCATGTTTGTACTTCGATAAATATTTAAACTATTTGTTTGTTAATTCCGCTGTAAGTTGCCAAGATTATATCAATACTACCGATGTGCCGGAATTTTGTCCCGCAGAAGTCAATAAATCAATTGGTATGGGCTTGTACATTTAAGTAGGCCCCAGATCCCAAGTTCTGGACGGATTTGAACCTGCCACCTTGAATCAGTAGGTCTAACCAACTGTCACCCAAACCGACAGACGTCCGATGCTTATTTCCTCTTCCCACCACTTGCTCTCAATTCGTGGCCGAATGGTCCCATGTGCGAAACCAACAGCCACAAATTGCCCAACAATGTTGGTCCCAAAGACACAACATACAGCCTCACTACCAGTTGTTCTGAGATGCACTGATTATTATTGGTCTGCAGTAGATAGATCTAGAGGCACATATCATGTCATGTAGGGGCGAGGAATCTACGTGGACATAAAACGTCTCGCTCTTTTACCTGGGAGTTGAGAAAGCAGTCCCCAAAAGGGGCGCCCGACTCACTCTGGGGCTTTTTCCAGTATGGAAAGACTAATAAGCCAGGTCCCCTCCCCATTGGGCCACCAGTGATCTAGCATACCGTGCTACCAGCTAGTACCCAGGAACCTTGAGGCATCCCTCAACTCCGTCCGATGACTGAACCAGCTAGACGTTCCCGATACCCATTGGTTTCGGGAACCACTGCCACACGGAAGCCTACCCAAACGAAAAATTTGCCTACAGAAGGAGCAGGAATGTTCGACCCATGCACTTCTAACAACGTCAGAAGTACCACGAGTACTAGGTTTCCGCACCACGACAGCTGAGGGGAACGGATGCCCTCCCCTATGGCAAGCTAGAGATACATAGAAAAGGAGGGTATTCCACTGTAAATCTATAGTAGGCTAGAACCAGAGAGGGGCGGAGGAGATGGGAGTGTCCAGCGGGTGTTCGGACCGGACATTCGAGCCCCTCCCTGTTCGGATTGGGTTGGACTCGAGAGGCAGTGGTTCCGATACCGGGATAGGGTACGTCTCCGGACGGGTTGAGGGAAGCCATATATTCCCGCGTACTAGCCTGCATAGCTAGTAGAAGCTGTGCTAGATCACCAGGCGGCCCTACCGAGGTCTAATCGGTAGCCTTCCCCTTTGGGGTTGGCGCGCGTAGGTGGCGTATCCACTTCCATCCCGTCTTCAGTCCATAGGACCAGATGGGGAGGGGGGGGGCTTGTTAGTCTCTAGGTCTTGCCCTAAGGAAAGCCCCACGGAGGCACCGGGCGCCCTTTCGGGACAGCTCGGTAACTCCCTGGTCATTAGAGGGGGCGTCAGTCTTCACTTTGTGTGGATTGTCCTGGCAGATACCCTCGAGATTATATATGTCCAGGGGGTGTGCCGGTACTACTATGGGGTCCCTAACGTATGTTTAGCGTCAGATTTCTTCGTATAGCTCTCAGCCTCAAGGGTTTCAACATTGGTCCCTTCCCGAATACTTCCGACCAGGAAAGATTGGATTGAAATTATAGTAAAGGAAATTACTATTTGCCTAACAGCAAAGAAAATCGTGAAAAAAGTAAATAATTTAATTAGATTGGTCTTGCGAGCAACCGAGTACAAGTTCCAAGCGGTTTGCTCTCCATTGCTGTAGAGGAACCTACGGATCACAATGAAATTCTTATTCGCATTTATGGTCATTTAATGTTCCCACGTGGGTTCAATCCCAGGCGATCACATGTGAAGTTTGTAGTGGACAACACAGTGCTGGGGTGCAGTGCAGTAAGCACAAAACACAATGGATCCATCACACCAGTCTCATACCACTACCACCAATAAACTCCTAATGAGTACTATCATGCCCAAACTGTCAAAGCATATCACATTCCCATCATGCATTTTACATGGAGGCAAACAGGATAAAAAAAATTAGGGAGTAGCTAATTATTACCCATGAACTGTGACAAACCTAAGATGATATGTTGAACTTGGACAGGCTTCTACATTAGGGTGTTCTGAAAGCACGCCCAACTATGGATTTAACTGGTACAATACAAAAAGGTAACACATGAAATGCAACTATATTCTGGAAGAGAGCAAAGCGTTAATTTGGACAAAGCATACATCAGATTAGAAAGCTCATAACAATGTACTTACAAACACAGCAAAATATAAACTTACAATCAATGGGGACACAACAGCCAAACCACTGGATATACACATACTAGCCACCTGTTGTATAGACATTGGAAAAAGAACACTCTCCAAACTATGCCATTCAACAGGTACATTGCAGCAACACTTTTGAGAAGGCAACTAAGGAAAACCAAGAATAAATATATGTCTCAAGCAAGAGTACAGTTATGACAGCTGTAAGTTGAGCTTGGCCACTACTCATTCAGCAAACATTACAAATGTAAAATACATAAAACGTAAGTACACTGTTACAATGAAAAACTCAGGATAAAAAGAGTACATTGTGAATTAATAAAATCACAAGCAACATACTAGTAATATTTAGATAAATCAAAATGAGCAAGATACGGTAGCAGTGTGCAAGTGAGGTATAATAAGCAAAGTCCAAATTTCAAAACATCAAGGTCTAAATCAAGTAAGTTGGAACACAGTCAAAATTCATCAGGATAGAAAGAATCACTCAGTTTGTGTACTGTTTACCAACTTCTTCAGAGTGAATTCTGCTGTGAGGAAAAAACACATTTATACAATTGTTGCAAAACACAGACCCGAGAAAACGTCTTAAAAAACACCTCTTAACAATGTCACAGGTTGAAATCTGCTACTCTGACATGCTGCAATTGTTACATTCTATAGGCACATAACAGCTATCCTGTAAAACTTCACATAACCAATACTCAAAACTTTGATCTACTTCACGACTGCATTCAAGGTTACATTCCAGCACATCCTTGTAGCAAAATATCACACACAACACACACACACATATACACACACATGCACACACATGCACACACAAACGCACACACACACACACACACACACACACACACACACACACTTGCAACAATCTGGAAAGAAGTAGAGCGAGCAAACAGCAGCATCATGACTGAAAGAAAAGTCTAGTGATGCAAACCACAAAGAATATCACAATTTTCACTAATTTTTGTTCGTAAATTTAAAACACCTTTATGATAATATGGTAATATGTATGTGATATGCCTGAAAATTAATTCAATGTTATCAAATAGTGGTAGGGAAGAGAAAAAAAGAACTAGAACTGCCTAAAAATAAAAACCATAGCAAACGTAAATAACTATATTATACCCTCACTACAGATAAAATTATTAATTAATCAAAATAGTTTAAAATTTTACTACAGTCCAAGACTAATGCCTTAAATTTTCTTTTGTATTTTGTTTTCTGTAATGCCCAGTGTTCATTAAAATGCATAAGATTAAAACCTTTTCATATAGTAACATGCCCAAAATTATAAACTTTCAAACTGATAAAGGAGGAAAGGGTAACATCACAAACCCCAAAGTTCATATATAGTATAGCACAAATAAGCCTATAGGAAGCCCTAATCCCTTGCAAAGTGAAACAGTAGCGGAAAGTGATAGTTACAACTCACCTTAAATTAGAACGCACATTCCATGAAGGTTTTATCAGATTTTCACAATTATGACACACATGTGGTAACAAACCCAAGCAAGAGTTGGGAAACCAACTGCACACGGCATAGTAAGAGACCACTAAAATTTCATATACAAAAGAATTGAAATCTTGACTTAGGCTATATAATAGACAATTTGATGCAAAAAACGCTTAACAATTACTCACATTGTTCTATTAACCGCAAATATTTTGTTATGAAAACCAACAAACAGGCAACTGAAGCTGATGTGTAATAAATTCAACTTTTCTATAATTTAATAACCAGATAACTGTATTATTTCACTTTAAACCATCACCAAAAATTTGAAATGTGACCATAGGAACACTTTACTAAACTCCATAGCAACTAAACTGATACAAATGTCACAACAGGAACTTACATCGACTGAGTAAATCTAAATTTATTAACATATTAATGTGTCTCCATGTGGCATATTTAGCTCCCTCTGCTGGGGTCAAACACGTGCACAATACACAAAACCAAAGTTATGTCTCCCTGTTTAACTGCTTCAAGCTTTAATATATATATATATATATATATGTATATACGTATGTGTGGTTCATATAAAATCTTTAAGACACAATGACTATCAACACTGTGAAAACTGAAACAAAGAAAGGAAAGAAACAAAGAAAAGCAGCTGGAAAAACAAGCCTTCACTATAACAAAGAAATGTTACTAGAATTTGAAAAAAAAGCAACAAAAGCCATACAAACCAAAAAAAATGCTGCAAACCTGATAGGATTATAAGCCACACGGGACTATAACAGGAGCACTACACGAGGAAACGTTCCACATGTGCAACACAATGGCACCAAAAGTAAAACTAACAGAAACAGCCAGACTATAAAAATAACATTTCTGTTTTGTTAAAACAGAGGAAATACGAAAAGGGGACCAATGCACCTCCACCACATGTCAGGTTACAAGCTAGGGCTTCACTGAGAACCCATCTTTGCCAACTGATACAGCACATTGCTTGGCTAATGAAAAATGTGTAGTGTTTAACGCCCACTTTTACTGCATACGGCACTGCAGGCGGTGAAACTGATGATACATGAGATGAAGATGGAGCACCGGTGGAATAAGATGGCGGGGAAAACCGGAGAACCCAGAGAAAACCCGCCCCAGCGCTGTGTTGTCCAAAACAAATATCACTTTGCGGTCGCCTGGGATCAAACCTGGGCCGCCTTGGTGAGAGCCAAGCAGTCTAACCACTGAGCCACGGCGCGGCCTGGCTAATGAGAGGTTTACACATAGCAAAGGACAGGAAAGAGATAGTTTTCACAATCTGATTATTTAATAAGAATGCGACACTCTACTTAAAAATAAGTGAAGGCGCCTGCATTGACTCTGTCTTGTTCCCTCTTGCTTCACGTTGCTGCACTATTCACACTTAACACACACTGAACCGGAGAGATGTATCCGTCGCCACTAAGAGTGAACGACTCAGCCAGAAGACCTTGTGGTCATGCCGGTCCAAACCGCCACCTCTCTAGGGAGCAATTGCCTATGCTATTGCCCTCCCCTCCTGGTTTGGGAGGGTGGACCTGTTGCACAGACAAAAATGCTGGCTTAACCTAGTAGGTTAACACAATATCTCCTCATTAATAAATGTATCCAAATTGTTCAGAAACTGAAAATGGGAATCAACCAGTTTGTATGCCTAAGACTTTGCTGCAATGAAAATCTTGTGATAGGGTCAGCTCATCTTCTGATGGCTATACACAGTGAAAGAGCAATTAAATGCACTTTGTTTTTTGCTCACTTTATGTTTGTGTTGTATACTTATTGAAGTCAGTCAACTTAGCAGTTTGCACCCCTATTTTTCAAAGTTGTACCCCTTTGGATTCTGAAATGGCCCTGGCAGCTGCTTCTGACTCCTCTTATTATGTAGGACATGTTCTTGTCTGCTTAGATTTTTCTTCCATATTAAAAAGTATTTTGTAATAAGTTGTAATACATTTCAATTTCATTATTGGGCAACAATTTGGAGTTTAGATGAGCAGAATATTCTACATGGATGCTTGATAGTACAGGAAAGACTAAATCAGAAAAATTCATAGCTAAATAAGATAAAGGAAGTGATATTAAAAATAGGGTTTGGTGTTATGTGGGAAAACCAGCAATTATTGCAAAGTGGATTTTTAAAATGTGAAGAAACTAGGTTTCTTAGGGAGAAGATAGGTAAACAAGAATGGGCAAGGCTATCAAAAGAAATTCAAGCAATGCTGTGAAAACTGGGAAAAATTTAATTGAAATAGGGAACTTTTTGAGCAAAGTAAGAGCCAAATGGTTGAGGAAGATAAGTAAATTTGACGAAAATGAAGATGAAGTTATTTCAGATAAGATGCAAATAGGGACCCTTTAGGTCAACAGCCTCAGAGTTTGTGTCTATTAGGCCCAAGGAAAACCAGCAACTCAGTGTAATAATAAGTATGTAAATGAATAATAATTTGTAATTGATATGGAAATAAAGATGCTTACTTACTATTACCTTCATTACAAATTGAACAATAAAGGGCAAGTGAGGCCAGTGTCAAAACTGCTTCCTGCCTGTAGCTGCAATTGTGTTGCCAGTCATACGAGAATTCTGATAATCATCATTGAATTTCAGGTTTTGGGGGAAATTGCAGCAAAAAATGAAGAAGTTGGCAATTTTAATTGTAAAAATTGATTCATAATTTACTTCTAAAATTAACATAAAAAGTTGTTAATGCTCTATAACATAAATTTAGTTATTTTAAGTTATGGAAGGGAAGCACGTATTCTCAGATATTTCAATATTGGCTAAAACATTGTGCTGATAATGGAAATGCTGCTGTGGAAGGAGTGTTTTCTATGAAGGCTGACATACAGCCGCCCCCTTCCAAGATAAATGGATAAAACTAAAACCTCAAAGACTTGAGGTTGTAAAAAATGCTTGAAAACACTTAACCCATAATTGTAGAAAATGCTGTATAACAAAGGCAGTTGATGTATTTTATATCCATACACAAATTTCAAGAACTGCAATGGCAACAATACCTTCTGTCATGGATAACTTAAAAAACCATAATTAGTGTCTGCATTTACTCTTTCTGTGACTTGTAGTAATGGTTATTATATTTTTGAGTTATTTAATTTATTTAATTTGTTTTTAAGATTGGCAACATTGAAGTGTCATCTCAATGCATTAAGTGCTGAATACCGTGCTAAAGGGAATCCATGCTTTCATTGACCTGAGCAAACAGTTACTTGTGCACTCCCTCTCTACCACGTACACGGGTATTATAAAGAACTATACAGTTCCCCCAACTCGTTAAACAGTATTGACCTCCTCCAAAAGGAATCTTGAAAGCCACTGTAGAGCTAACAATTTTATGTATGTTTGGGTTTTAATGTTTCTCTTCTCTAGTAATATCTCCTTTAATTAGGTCCACTACCATGCTTTCTCTAACATTCGATGAATATTTTAGTTAATTGATGGAAATTAATCTTTTCTTCACACTAGCCGTAAATAGGCTAAGGTTTTTGATAGGTAGAGTCAACATGAAAAATTCAATGCCACTGTCAGGATTTGAATCACGGATCTCCTGGTTTTCGTCCAGTCGCTCTAAACCATGAGCTACCATGGCCATCTTGTTTAGGACTCAATTACTTAGGATAGTAAGTCATCAAAAACGGTGTATCTCAAATGCAAGAGCCCCTAGTGGTTTACCGGGAAAATATACGAGACAAATGGAGAATTTAATGTCATGACGGCAAGTTGGCCATTGTAGTTTAATGGGTTAGAGTGACTGGATGGAAATCAGAAGATCCGTGATTCAAAGCCCAGCAGTGGCATTGAATTTTTCATGTGGACTCTATCTATTCTAAGAGTATACTTGTATGTTTTACTTCGGTCATGTTTATGTTGGCAGTGGTGATTTAGTTTTGTTTGCCATGTCTGCATCACATGCTGTTCACTTTTTAGAATCTCATACAGCCCAGTTGACCTGTACTAATTGTTACCCTTATTTGCAGAAATATATTAATCAGTGCATTAGCATTGCATTCATTTATTTACTGCCATGGAGGAACTATGTATGAGGTGCATAATCAATGTACAGAGTGTGTAAAGAAACACGCTAATAGGATGAAATTGCACATTTCTAAATGTCCTGAGTAATAGAAGCAAGTGCACATGTATTATGTGTTTATAAACAGTGTAGTAAATTGTTTACACTAAGAAACCTATTTTTAGATTGTGCCAAACAGCAAAGTAACTCTTTTTTGATATTGTTTATATTCAAACATAGTTTCAGCTAATTATTACTGGTAATGTAAGTCTGAACTAACTAACAATTAAAAAGAACTTAATCGTTACAGTAAAGATTAAAGGGAGGCATCGGTGAAATTTCGTCAAAAATGACAAAAAAGGACATTTTCCATTTTTTGCATTAAAATTATGTTTAAACATTGTAGTTTCAGAATCTCCCGTCAGTTAGGCCCTAGCGCCATTTAAAGAGCCGCTACGTCATTATTTAAACGCCCATGTGCGGGTGGGCGTTGCCATTCATATTGCTTTTTCTAGTGTGTCGCAAAGAAATTGATGGAATTCTCACGTTTAAACTACCCGGTTTGATTCTGTAACTGTGGTAATGTGCAGAGACATCTTCTGGATGTTTGTGGAAGCTATTGAACCTTTCCGCTACCATTTTATATATTATTTCCCACTTACTACTTCTGAAAGTAAACAAACATTTCCACTGACATGTAGTGTTTGTGAAATATGGTTTACATACAAGTGAAAGCTGTGGATAGCAGCTTATATTAAATTATTATTGTTTAGAATAGGAATAAAGCCTGATTTAACATTGTATTGCTTTCTTGTTGCAATCGTAGGTATATGATTCATACCAGGTTAGGTTAGGAGTACAGTGGCTATTTCAAAGCAAAATATAATGAAACTTTAAGGTGTTCTAGCCATAATAGTACATAATGATACTAGAATGCTCTGCTTGAGGTAAATGTTAAGTGAAAACATATTATAGCCCAAGAGTTAACATTGATTCTAGTAGGTCACCTTTTGATGTAAATAGAAGAATGGTTTATGTATTTCTGGGCATTGGTAAGGGGCATATTTCTATGCAGAAGTTTTGTCTGACCATGGGTATGAATTGCATAAACTGTTCTACTTACAATTTCCATCTCATAGACAAAAATAAAGAGATTAGTTAGCACTATTCTATGGGACAGTTGCATTAAAGTAGAAGCACAGAATGCTAATGAAAGTTTCCATGGAGTAAATGTCACAAAGAAGTTTTTGTATTAAGAAAGAAATTGCAAACTGCAGTGATTGCAGCTGTTAGTGAATTTAATATGGGTTATAAAGATAGACTTAAAGTTAAGGCAAAAGTTCCAGCAAGCAAAGTAAGTCTTGTTAGCAAGAAAATTAGCTGTATTAGGGATAAGTGAAATCTAAAACAAAGTGATCAAAGTTCGTTGAGCAAATATAAATCTGCCAAGCAGCAGTTAAAGGTGACTAAATTAAAAACCGAAGAGGATAGTGAACTAGCTGAGTGGTCTTCATATAGTGCAGGATGGTTTTGAAACATGGAAAAAAATGTTGTTTATATTTAGAGCTTCTAACTAGATTTTTCTTCATCTCCAACTTTTAGCATTTTTAATACTCCTTATAGTCCACACACATAAGTTTTCAATAAATTTGTCTAAGTTTTGCATATATGTATATTCCTAGATAAGTTTTCAATAAAAATTGGTATCATTATGGCTGTATATGAAAAAATTAATAATGATTTGTATTGAAAAAAGAAAATTGAAAAAAAAATTCAAGAAAATTCTATCATATTCCTTAAATTTTCTCCTCCAGAACCATTAGACTTGGGCAAATGAGTATATACATATATAGTTTTATAACTATTATCTAAAGGAACCTGAATCTAAAGTTCCAATCATTTATAACAAAAATTGTAGTGAATGTAATAGGTTTCCCAAAGTAAAGAAATTGCAGGAAAAAATTAAATTATTATTTTTTTGGTAAAAACTATTGTAGATAGAAAAATTATATAAAAAAGGGCCAAAGATAACCAAATTAAAGAGAAAGAAGGTAACAAGATAGCTTTAGAGCCTGCATATGAGGCATGCAGTTTATAAGGTAAAGAAAGTAGTGTAATTTCTATATAAATCTTTAAATTCATTTTTCTCCACTTTCAATTTTTGAACATTTTTGTATCTTCAAAATGCTCCAACTTCTGCAATTCTCAACCAATTTGTATTAAACTTTGCATACGTATTCCTAAATAAATGTTTAATAACAGCTGGTATATTTGTTGATATAAATTAAATAGTTTATTTATTATTGATTTTTAAACCTCAAAATTGCAAAAAAATTAAGAAAAATTTAATATATTTACACATAAAATTTTTTTTGTCCAAAACTACTTGATACACACTTTAAAAGTAAAGCAACTTTTATAACTGATGTACAGAGAAACCTGAATCTAAAATTTAAAGTTTCTAAAAGAAAAACTGTATGACCTGGGACTTTTTATATAACATACAAAAATCATACTATAAAAAGCACTAAATATTTTTTTTTGAAAAACTATTTAAGATAGAAAGATGAATTTTAAAAGCTTAACTAGATTCCCTATACCCCACCTAATGATAAAATTTTAAGCAGTTCTGATGTAAACTCTGGATTTTAGAATTTTTCATAAATGCCTCCCCTTAACATACTATGAGATATAATTTTTGCCCAGAAATAACTCACTTCCCTAGTTTGAAATCGCCTGTGCATTTGTGTAGTATTATGAATTGGAGTAAGTTGATATATTGCAATGATTTTGCTATTTAATGATGTATCGTAAAACGGACAGGGGGCTTAAGGCATTCTTAATTGTTCACATCTTCTTTAAAGCCAATATTATAGACATTTTCTGTCTCTTTGGAATCTTTTCCTTTAAAATTAACCAGAAAATCAGTACGGGGGTATTACATTAGTTTTACACAGGAGGGATTGTAACCTATGTCAGTTTATTTGTGGAATAGGATGCACAGGTAATATTTTGATCTAACAATTTGCTATCAGTCTCTTTTCTTGTGGCAAAACACACGCTTTATGCTATACATTAAACCCAATAAAGCACCGTCATCCTTCAGTAACAAATATTTTCTTAACTTTCTTTCAGGGCCTCATTCCACTTACATATGTATGGAAATAACTACAATTCCTGTAAAAGAATATGAACCGAAGATTAATCATTAGCTGGTTGCAAGGCTATGCCTGTTTTCTAGAGAATATGGGTGACTTGAGAATGCTAAAATCTTTTGTACAGGTATCTATTGTTTTATCTATTTCATTCCAAGGTTTCGAATGTAGCAAAAATGTGATCGTTTCATTTGTCCTATCCCAGTTAAAGGGAAATTAACCATCTTACACTGACAATGTTAAATTTACCTTATTTAATGTCCAGCTTAGTGCTTTCACATGAACTGCCAAGATATCATTTTTACATTTTTGCAGGATAAAGACACAAATTTAAATAATACACTTATGAGGAATGGATATAATATAAGGTGTGAGGTTTTTCAAAATAAATTTTATATTTAAAATTATTTTATGCAAAATCCTCTTTTTAACCAGAGTATTATACATATATGTTTCAAAGTTATTATTTTTTGTTATGTGTTTAAAATGTTTTGTTCTTATTAGTTAGTGTTCCTAAGAAACTGGGTATTTATTATAATTATTTATTCATCATTTAAGGGGGAAAATGTAAAATAACCCTTATTACATATTACATAAGAATTAAAATCCTCTTTTGCAAATAACAACCTCCATCATATCCTTATGCTCCAGTCTAGCTCTCATTGGGGGATCTGGCTGCTCCATCATACTTTGCATTACATTTTCTGCCTTAATAACACACAAGTGCAGAAAAGGTTATGCTGATGTTCTTCTTTGACCAACATGGCCCCCTTCTGATATGCTTCTTGCAGCATGGAACAATGAATGCCCAGCATTGCTCTCAATCCATGACCAACCTTCACCAAGTGATCAAATCAAAATTACTAGTCAATCTCACCCGTGGGGTGATTCTGCTCCACAACAATGCAAAGCTTCATATGGCCAACACAGTCGTGGCACTCCTGCAGAAATTCCAATGGGAGGTTCTTGTTTACCCTCCATACAGTCCAGGCCCCTCTCCCTGTGAATATGCCATTTTTGGTCCCCTTAAAAAGGCTCTGAGGGGCAAACGATTCGCCTCAGACGATGTCCAGCTCTACATGCAGAACTGGCTCACATCGCAGCTCCAGGACTTTCATGAGACAGACATTCACACCTTGTGTCACAATAGGACAAGTGTCTCATCAGCCAGGACCAATACTTCTAACATACAGGTACTGGTTTCTGTAATTATGTCTTCGGCTCGTTTCTTTTTGAACGCTCCTTATATAAATGCATGACTAAACTGCTTCTTTTCCTTTTTACATCTCTAAATGATAGCTATTTCTATAAGAATATAACAGCACCTCAAACTAAACTTTGGACAAACAGAGATTTACCTGGTTCACTCCAAGTGAGAAGCTGTAAACAGTCGCTGTATCTGCTTATGAAGTGAGCAAAGGAAAATCTTATTTGATATAAAACCAATTAAATCACCACATTTGTTTTACAAAAACATTTTATTGGGATGAAATATTCACAGCCACTTCATAATAATGTACATAATAAATTTGTTTGAGCAGCTACAGATACATAACAACCGCAAATCAAAATGCTAATCTATGAACAAGTTTCACTGCATCATAACTAAGATATAGCAACTGTCATCTTGGTGACTTGTTGCTCTATTGATTCAAATTTGAGCTTTCAAGTTACATTTAATTTGAGACTGATCTCACTACACAGGGTTTGAGAATAAGTAATGTTGGCAAACCTGTGAAACACATGTTGCTGTGCTGTATCTTTAAAGAGGTTAGTGAGAATCGTACATTGCGAGATTAGGGAAGCAATAAAAATGCCTGTTTTTGTACACCAGTTCTGCCAACAAAACAAATGTAGTGTGCTACAAGTACAATTATTTACAAGCAACAATATTTGCTTGGAATAGTGATCCTACTTTGTAAGAGGATTGAATTCAAGATTCATAACAATTTCAATGTGTATTCAAATAACCAGATAATTGCATTGATAGTGGAGGTCTCTGGTGGTGATAATATAAACTTACTGAACTGGGATTTTAAAGTTCACAATAAAGATCAGCTGTAGCAGCAACCATCAACTGAACTTTTAGTATGGGTTTGAATTATGAACTTTGGAACAGCTCAGTCAGTGCAGCAAACCTTTCCTCCCTGATATTGTTAGTAACTAGGTGAGTGACTCCCCAGAACCAAAAGTTCTGATGTACAGGGTGTATATAAATGAATATCGGGGTTTTAACTCTTTATAATATTTATTACATTAAACTTAGTTATAAATGATATGTCAAATGAAAAAGCAACTCAAACAGTTCTGTTTGTTGGCACAAGTGCGCATGTGCGTGCAATGTTTCTGCTGCAACACGCTAGACAGCAGTAGTAGCAAAGATGGCGACTAGTAAACAGAAAGAATTTTGTGTTTTGCAGTTTGCAAAGACCGAATCTGTAGTTACTGTGCAAGGTGGAATCCGCATTAAGTTCGGTTGTGATCCTGCTAGTGATAATAACATTCGTAGATGATATCATCAGTTTGAAGACACCGGCTGCCTTTGTAAAGGAACGACCCAGAGTAAGTGAAGAGACTGTTGAGTGAGTGAGAGTTGTTCACTCATAGCTCAAAGAAATAAGTCCGGAAGGTTAGTCGTGAATTACAAGTTCCTGTGTCGACTGTTTGGAAAGTTGTAAGAAATTCTTACGGCTACGTCCTTACCGTTTACAGTTATTACAGACTCTAAAGCCAACAGACCATGGATAATGTGCCAACTTCGCAAACGATATGTTGTTTCGTGATAACAAAGATTTTATGGATTGTGTTGTCTTCAGTGATGAATCGACCTTTCATTTTAGTGGTCATGTTAACACTCATGATGTGCGCCTCTGGGGCTCAGAACACTCTCACAAGGATACAAATGCAGCGAAATTCCCCTAAAGTGGTTGTTTTTGTGCCGTATCCTGGCGAAAAGTTTATGGGCATTTCTGTTTTGGTGAGCCTATTGTAACTGCCACTTCTTACCTTGATACACTACAGCAATGGCTCTTCCCTCAGTTGGAAGAAAATGTGCCAGAGAACTTCATTTTCCAGTAAGATGGTGCACCACCTTAATGGTATAATGAAGTATGTGATTGGTTGAACTCACTGTACCCAAGCGCTGGATAGGCCACAAGAGCCCCAACGACAGAGCTTGCTATGCATGGTCTCCACCTTCTCCTAACGGCATGGATCTTCATCAAGGATCATGTGTACATGCCTCCGCTACCAGCTGACCTCCCTGAATTAAGAAACCAGAGTGAAGCAGCTGTTGCTACAATTACTGAATACACACTTATCAATGTTGGGAAGAACTCAGCTATAGACTTGATGTGTGCCATGTGACAACGGGTAGTCACATTGAACATTTATAAGGTTCTTGGTAAAACTGTTTGAGTTGCTTTTTCATTTGACATATCATTTATAACTGTAAATTGTATGTAATAAATATTACAGAGAGTTAAAACCTTGATATTCACTTATATACACCCTGTATTATTGAGGGACTGGTTTCGGAAACCGTTGCATCCATCCTAAACCTCTCTCCAACTAATGTCTGTTGTCATCTACTCTCTTCTCTCTGGCGGTGGAACTGTGAACCGCCAAAGAGAAGAGAGCAGGCGACAACAGATGCTAGTTGGAGAGAGTTTTTGGATGGACACAATGGCTTTTGAAGATAGTCCGTCGATAATATAAAAATGTAAGAGATGAAGTGTCAATAAACCGACTACAAATATTTTTTCGATTAATTTTGATGTCACTCAGAAACTATTTGTAGTTGGTTTATTGTCACTTATTGTCTGATGTCACTGTTACTAAATGTCTCCAATCACACATGAACCATAAAACCTTGAAATGGAGAAGTCACTTATGCAGCTAATATATAGATATTGTTTGTATGCACACAAAATAAAATTACTGAAAAATTAGATGCATTCGAGACAAAGAATGTCTTTCGCTACAGTGAAAAAAGAAATAATGAAATTTCAATGATTTATGAATATAGTCACTGTATACTGTCTTTAATGAGCTTTAAACCAGTTTTTATTTTGTTAAAGTAACTTAATAAATACGGAAGATACAAATGTGTATTTATGAAGCATTTTTATAGCATTTAACAACTTAAATGTCTTGTGCTGTTTATTGGTTATCCATTGCCAGACAGTGCAGGGTTTCAATTGAAAACGTATCAAATGTTTAATATGTCTTCATGACAAATGATGTATATATCTTAAATTTTCTCTTGAAGTCTTCTTTATTCTGAATGAGTTTTGTATAACTGGTAAACTATAAGAGACAAAATATTACTACACAACAAATGTTGTTGTTGTTTTCAAATGCTAGGCTTTGGCAATGAAGCCGTTAGCTCTCTTGCTCTCCGATATTTCTGTGTAGTGGGTCCGGCAGGTAGGACTTCACAGGTTAAAAGATGTTCTTCAGTCATTTCCTCTTCTTTGTTGCACAGAGGACAATTTGGATTTGTATAAATTCCTATTCTGTGTAAGTGTTTGGCCAAATAATCATGTTCCGTAAGTAATCTAAAATTTGCTACTGCAGCTTTACGTGGGATACACAACAAATGTACATCTTGTTAAAATTTACAATTTATGACAAACACATTTTGTTTTATATACAATAAAAAGAAGTATTTCAGAAAGTGGAGTGCCATTGTTACTAAAATTAGGCAAGTGAGTCAACCTTGTATATACTTTTCTCCACTTACAAGTTTTTTATGAAGACTAGTTTCTGGGGACTTCTCCCCTATCGTCAGTTCTGTGGTTGACTGATGATGCATCCGGTGTCTGCATCTGGCTTGGTGTCGTGCTGCCATCTAATGTCCTGGTAAGTTTGATAACGTCATCTACCGCGGGAATTTCAAAATTCATCAAGAGGTCCTGGAACTACAGATTTGGGAAAACATATTTATTATGAAAAAACAGGAAGGACCTCTTGATGAATTTTGAAATTCCCGCGGTAGATGACGCCATCAAACTTACCAGGACATTAGATGGCAGCACGACACCAAGCCAGATGCAGACACCGGATGCATCATCAGTCAACCACAGAACTGACGATAGGGGAGAAGTCCCCAGAAACTAGTCTTCATAAAAAACTTGTAAGTGGAGAAAAGTATATACAAGGTTGACTAGCTTGCCTAATTTTAGTAACATTTTGTTTTGTTACCAGTTTGAATTTTCAAATAATGTTTTGAAGTGCTAAGTCTGATGATGCTCTTTTGTTTTGAGATCCCTTGAGAACAGCTTCTTCTCTGATGAAACTCTACTTGTATTTTGGCATTATTAAATTAATGAGTAAATTAAGTACCAGGGTCATCACAAGTAATCAATAGCTTTAAAGGAGTTCTGAAAATGACAAAGGAACTGAAATTATTATGATTTATTAAGGCACATTGTTTTAGAACTTTATTTGGTAAGCATAAATATGTATATAGTTAATAAAGTGATTACTTGATTTAGTGCTTCCTGTCTGCAACTAAGTAAACAGTTATTTGGTGAAATGTGGCGATGTCGGAAGTTAGCAGTAGTGATAAGGCTCAGAAACAGTCAACAACTCACTTCAAATAGATCATTATTAGTCTCCATCACTCAACTGATGTTTTCAGAATTGAAAAATTCAATGCCATAACCAAGACTGTCGCTCACAAAAGTTAAAGGCATGTGAGCACTGGCCAATGCTCAAGCAGAGTGTAGTGCATGTACCGGCAGAGGTTCTCTACATAATAGCACATTTTACACGCCAGCAAAGGTTCTGCCTATTTTTCTCGTATCTAAGCAACACATTAAAATTTTACCTTGACACACGTCACAGCAGTAGAACAGCAAGCATGGTTGAAAAAACTACAGTTGTCCTAATTTCTGGATTAGAGAGCTTTTGTATAAACTTGTTCACATTAAATATAATTTTTCTGGCCTGAGAATGAATCACTTCATGTTTGTTGATCGAAAAATTAGTTGTCTCAGCTTCAAGGGACATGTTCACACACTCTGAAAAAAGACATGTGTATAATAATAATAATTATTTAATGCAATATTAACGATATTTCAGCTCAAGTTCGACACACGACTTAACGAAGCATTCACTTTAACAAAATAACACTGCACTACTCTGAAAACGAACTGAACATTAAATCAGTCTGTTTCAAACTGCGTGACTTCTATTTTAATAGTAAAATGTTTATTTCTGCTTGAGAAGTGTTTTGAGGAAGGAATGGTTCTGTTTTTCAGGGTTGTCTGTGTTGAATGGATGGATGTTGGGTAACCATAACCATGTGAAGATAAAACATGCATCGCTCATGTTCTAAGTATCATAGCAATAGGATTTTTGTATGATAACGATCAACCAGAAAATAAAATTATTTCTTATTACGAGATCGGCATCTGTCATTTTCAAATATTTATCTGAGTGTAATTAATGAGGTAATGTTCTTAGTTCAGGCACATGAGATGCGTGTACCACATTCAGCAGCAGTGGTATGAGGGGCAAGCTTAGGAACAAACCTGTAGTCTGCAGTACGATCTGCCTCCATATGCCTTTAACTTTTGCAAAGATTATAGAATCATGGACACTACTGTTGAAAACTGTGTGTATTAGAACAACCAATTATTATTATAAATGTTAAATCTCATAGAAGTAGCTGGCAGCAAATTCATCAAACAAGATTAACGACAACATCAGACCTTATTTTGTTATAAATTACACCTAAGAGTCAATTTAGCTTCAAATACTTGCAGAGCAAACATCAATGCCAGCAAAATGTTATACGTTGACAAAAGCTCCATATAACTGCTCTTGCTTCTGAAGCTTCAGGCAATTTTGAACAGAACTGTCAACATAAGTAAGAGACTAACTTATTGATTGTCTATTGACTTTGCTGCTTCCATGCTTTCTATGGATCACTTAATACCTGCTTTTGGTTCAAGTTGTTTAGACAAACTATGACGTGAAACACTGGCTACTTCTAGATCCTGAACTATTTTATTTGTATACCTGATGTTCATATACTTGCATAGCTTCTTGATAAAGTTTGGTTACTCCTAGACCATAGCCTACATGCCAAAAACTTTATTTGGGTGGTGTTTGTTTAGTTGCAGCGGTCTTAGTGTCACATTTTGGATGTGACCTTCTCCATCAGTTCCCTGGCACCTGTTGCCAATTTCTGCACTTGTTCTGAAGCTGCAATGTGTTAGCTCTCCAGGTACATGCGACTGTTACTCTCCGTGTCTTCCAGGAAGTACCTATCAATAATACAACTGAACATATCAAACTTTTCCAATTCTTATTCCTGAGAATGGCATTTAGAACTAAGATGGCTGTGACTAGCCTCACGGCTGGAAAAATGAAACTGGAAGAAATTTCAACAAAATATGTATCATTAAACATTCAAATTTATTGAGCATTTTGTTACCTATCTGTAGTTTGTGTATAACTTTTATACACAATTACAAAAAAAAAATATGAAAGTTAAGTTATAACTATAAAGGTTGTATACACTTTTATGCAACTTATTTTTAGGTCCATTTGTTTATGTATAACTGAAAACAAAAAAAGTTTTAATACGTTGTCAAATAAATTTCCAGATAAAATTCTATATTGTAAGATAATATCAGTTCCATACCTGTAATTGACCATGATGCCACAAGAGTTTCCCACACCTCGTGGACTGAGATCTGCCTGCCAGTTGAGTCGCCACATCATTGCCCCATTACGCAGATGGAAATTTGCTGAAACATAAAATGTATATTTCAAACAAGTTGATGAGAATTTAAATTTATGGAAAATAGAGTCTCAGAAGTTATAACACTATACAGAGAAGTCTTTTAAAATCAATGGCAACTGAAGTAAAAAAATGCAGTGGTATGGATGAAATATTAGATGAAATAGTGAAACTTATAAAGAAACTATGGATGTATTAACACATCATGAACAGTTCTTTGTCTCAAGGAATTTTACCAGACAATTAAAAATGAGACTGTAAGACAAATATATAAACAAAAGGGTGATAAGCTAGAGAAAGAATATTATAAACCTGTTAACACTTACTTTTATGTCATTAATCGATTCCTTTTAAATTTAATTTATTATAACAACACTGTTTTCAACACTTCCAAGAAAGGAATTATAATATATGTGTTTGGAGGAATTTAGTAACAGTGACGTCAAAATTAATCTCAGAAAGTATTTGTAGTTGGTTTATTAATACTCGTCACTTACTTGTAGGTGTAGTTTCTGAGATTAAGGGAATTATAAACTTGGTTTTGTCTGAGGCCCACATTTGGGAGGTCTAGGTTCAATTCCCGTGGCTGACCTATCTGACCCATAGGATTTTTGGAGCTTCTCTCAGGTCACCAGGCGAATCATGGGTAGGTTAATTACATCCCTCCACATCATCTCTCATCTGATAGTCTATTTCAGTGTAGAAGTGTCGTCAGGTGTCTCGCTGCTGCATGGCTGGGTGATATACTCCTGGTAAGCACTTCCTCATTTGGTAGGATGGTCTCTGGGCTGACCTGGTGGGTTGCCTCTGGATCATGGAGGGTGGGATGTCTTCATTCCTTGAGTGTTGCCAGTTTATGATGATAGGCTCCAAAATCTCATCACGTGATATTTCTTTTCAAAAGAAGTGTTCTTGTAGTCTCATGCAGTTCTCCCAGTCTTGTGCAACCTTGTCAATTTCTTGGTGAATAAGTTGTTCAGCATCAGTCAGTTTAAAAGTATTATTTCTGTTTGCAACATAATTTTAGCCCACATTAACTCAAATTGATTGTTCTGGCAGTGGTAAGGGGAAATGTGGTTTATAATACCTCGTGTCTCATTTAAAAAGCAATCTGATGCAGCTGATACTCTTTCTCCGGTTTTTAAATGGAAGAACAGCTGAATAATACTGCTCTGAACTCTCTGGAGTAAATAGAGATTACGTACAATTGTAAACAAACATATAGTGTGACAAGTTATGTTCTGCCGATGCACCATTCTTCAAGCTAGCAGGAAGTTTATTCAAAGTATAAACTTGAAAGAAGCGTAGAGACAGTGAAGCACAACTTAGCACAAAAGTGAATAGAGAAGATATTGACACACTGCTTCACTCACACTGCTTCACTCACACTGTTTATTCACAGGACATGTTTCAAGAGCTTTTGCTCTTATCATCAGTCATCACTCGACTAGTGCAAATTGTAGTGGTTTCCTCTTTCTCCGTATCGTCGATAGATGGCTTGATGTACTTGCCACCACCGGACATCTTTGACAAGTACATCACGCCATCTATCGACAATACGGAGAAAGAGGAAACCAATACAAATTGCACTAGTTGAGTACCAGCTGATGATAAGAGCAAAAGCTCTTGAAACATGTCCTGTGAATAAACAGTGTGAGTGAAGCAGTGTGTCAATATCTTCTTGATTCACTTTTGTGCTAGGAAGTTTATTGTTTGTTCTCGCTTGATTTTAACAAACACCTTGGCTTATTCAAAGTAATTCTTTTATCACGTCATGCCAAACGTGTACGTTTCAGTTCTGAGTAATTACAAATATGCTGCTGCTGCTGCTGCTGCTGCTGCTGCTGCTGCTGCTGCTGCTGCTGCTGCTGCTGCTGCTGCTGCTAGTACATGCTAAACAATAATGCTATCCATTACAATGCTTACATCGTGATGCATTGTTATAATATAGTGGTATCTAATAGAGTCAACATGAAAAATTCAATGCCATGGCCGGGATTTGAACCACGGATCTCCTGGTTTCCATCCAGTCGCTCTAACCCATTGAGCTACCATGGCCAACGTGCTGTCCTGACACTAAATTCTCCATTTGACTCGTATATTTCCCGGTAAAGCACTAGGGGCTCTCACATCCGAGATACACCGTTTGTGGCGACTTACTCTCGTAAGTACTTGAGTCCCAGGCTTCATCATTTAACTTTTATTATTTTAGTTAATTGATGGAAATTAATCATTTCTTCACACTAGCCATACATAGCTAGTATATAATGGTTGTACCACCCGACCCGAACTAAGGGACGCTGCCCGAAGGTTCAGCAACCATGGCAAGGACCGTACCGGGTGGTAAAGAGGATTAACGACGTGGTCTACCGCATCTAGAAGGTGCCCCAAGGAAAAATGTTGGTTGCACACCTAGATCGTCTGGTGCACTAAGGTGGTGCTGTTCGGGTTGACCAGCCTGAAGGAGGAAGCAGTGTCGCAAACGCAATGTTGAGGCAAGGTAGCACGATGGACGGGTTAAAAGAGACGGGCAGTTCAGTGCGGATAAAAGCTCAGCGAAACTGAGGGGGAAAACAGGCGGATTTCTGGAGAGTTCGTCTTTCTTCTAGCGCCGTCTTAATTATTTGAGAAATTCCGGATAGTGAGTAAACTATAAAAAAGTCGCCGCCTCCCGCCACTGGGAGAAAGTCAGTTGGTAAATTGATGCATGTGCGTGAACAGCTGTAAAAGTGAACTCTTTTTTGGGCGATGACCTTGCAAGTTGTATGTGTTGGTGACGTAATTCTGCTGCTGTAAAGGTTGACCAAAGCTAGTTTCTACGGAAATAAAAAGCAATTTTTAGTGTTTCTAGCCTGGACTTTCAATTTCACGAACCCACAAAGTCACAATATATATTGGTAGTGATGGTAGCGGAAGTAAAACTCAATAAACTTGCTGAAGAAGTTTGGAGAGAAGTCATGTTTGGATCAAGGTCCTCAGGAGCGAGCAGACCTTTTTTTAACCCATCAATATAATCATTTAAAAATTTAAGTTATATTTGAGATTAGTAGTTGTTAAAGGATTCATATTACATTGTTAAATGTAATTTTATTAAAATGCTGGAAAATTAATTTAGATTACATATGGAAACATCTACGAAATTTAACATACTCAAATTCTATTTCTTTCACTCGTAAGCACCCTTGAAAAGAAGAGATCTTATGATTCATATTTAAGCAGAAACAATAGAAGAATTAACAATTAGTTGTGGAACAGTCGACGATATCCTGGTTGGCTGATAGAAAGACGACGCTCGAACAGCAAAGGAGGTGAGAGACCATTTCGTAATGCTACATATGGCTTCTCAACTTGGGAAACACCTGTACAACAAAGAAATTCTGTTCCAACGTTCATAATGAAACAAAGATTATTAAACTCATGAAATTTATTTCCCAAAATTCACCGTAAAGTTCCATTATTGTTTATATATGGTCCCCTTTGAAATTGCGAAACTACATTTATGGGCACATTAAAACTGACTTGCCTTGTAAAGGTATCTACGTATGTATTTGAGCGGTTTAACTGTATTGTAGACCTCTACGATGATATTTTCATTGAATGACTCGGAAGTATAAGAAAATAGCGCACAATCCGTTGTTTATCAATTTCAATGTCAACATTGTCGATTTTGATGTTTGTGTAACCTGTATCAACTGGGTTCCTTTCTCTGTATAGCGGATAAACTCCTTTCCTACAAAAGCTGGTACAGTTTCCGTTGCATATCGAATGTGGGTTATAAAGTCGACATGATGCGTGAATTAAATTATGTATTTTTGGCAATTTCAGATAATTCTGGTTCTTCTTCTGGGTCAGGTAGTCAGCTCTAGTGCTATCGTTTTTTGAGTGTGAACGCTTTTTGCAACCAACTAAATTAGGATATGAGCACGTGATAAAACGCCTTTCTGCCATTCAAAGGAATAAATCCGGTGGCAGCAAGTTTCTGCAGATAAGTAGTTCTTAGTCATGAGGACCAAGCGTGATGGTACAGCCGGTTTCGCCTGCGGCCATCATTCGGGAGGTCCGGGTTCGACTCCAGTGGCTGACCTACCTGATGCGTGGTTTTTTTCGAGGTTTTCTCGTATCACCAGCCGAATGCTCGGTATGCTAATTTTATTCCCCGAATTTCTTACCCCTCCATTTCATCTCCATTGTCGTTTCATGTCATCTCTCATCCGGTGGTCTCTTTAAATGTAGAAGTGTCGGCGGGTGTCTCGGCACTTAGGTCGACCGTCTTCTATCTCGTCGTACCTTATTCTTCCTTCCGGGGATGACCCATCCGGAGTTTAGGTACGATAAACTACAGATTTTGTTTGCCAATTCCCTCCGTAGTAATTCTAATCCTAGTGATGAGGCCTATGAATAGTTGACCATGTCATCCTGGTTTATAACTGTGTCAGCTGATTTGTTCGAAAACAACTCTCCCGGAAGAAACACACTGTAGAACAAAATTCTTACGTACCAACACAAATATTATAATTACCTGTGTATCGCTGCTCATTACTCGACATATCTCGTCGCAGAATTGACTGACTTCTACGACCTATGTTAGGTCATCTTCTCCTTTGCATAGTAGAAAGCTTCCCCAAACTTCACAAAGTCACAAAGGAATTTTATTAATTCTGTGTCAATTTAATTCACCTTCACGAATTTACGTACACAAATTATAAAGAAGGTATCCAACTATTCGCCAATATTTGACAACATTTATCTGTAGTCAAATATTTATACTGTCATACTCCGTTCAGAACTTAATTTTGTGTCTAATCATCCAAATCTATATCACCATTCTGCACAAAATATTTCAGTTTAGATAAGAAATGAGAAGCGTTATTTAAAAAAATGCTAAGTGAAATAGCTCTGAACTCTTTGGCAAGGAGTGGAACATCCTTCTACTTTGTAATGCTTTCGTTTGTCGAAAACAAAGAATATGTTTGTGTTTCGTAAAAGTTTGCGTGTGTAATTTTATATTTTGTTAATAGCCAAATTCATTTTCACTTCACGTTTTTTCTCACCGTTTAAACCTTCCTTGGACTTACACAAATATTTGAAAACAAAAATTATGCAAATCGGCTCAGCCGTTCCCGAGACTTTGTGAGACTAATGAATGTCAATTCATTTTATACATATAGGTAATTATATAGCATATTTGCATATTATATTTATATGTAGCACTGTAAATATCAGTCATGTCAAAGACTTCTGTGTTCATTGTAGTACCTACTTATTTGAAATAATCCGTCATTGTATCAGAATAAACGAAGATCCACGAGGATTCTTCCTATTCCCCCGCTAGGAGAGGCTACTGATGATCAGGGCTAGGAAGTTCCTACCGATTTCCTTGAGCATCAAAATTTTTTTTTTCAAAGTTATTTGAATTCGTAATGCAGTAAGGTTTTACTCTAAATTTCAGATATTGGTGAAATATGGTTCCGTTTGTTTGACCATCGCCCGTTTTTTTAAAGGGAAATAAATTGTTTTGTGTGAGAACTTGAGAATACAGCAATCCTAGCTAAGCGTGAGATCAGGAAGGCAGAATGGGAAAATTTCTTTGAAGATATGATCCAGAAATGTGCTAAATTCGACGCTACTTTTGAACAGAAAGAAGGAGAACTGCGAGAATTTTATACTGGCCTTGAAAAGAAACTTCATGTTGGAAGTAAACTCTGAGATTCTCAAAACATATCTTTTTATCATTATTGCTATTAGGCTGAAAAAGAAGTATAAGATGAAATGTTACCTGAAGTTTAAACCATCATATAAACTGAGATATTTTATATATGCAGACATAGTGGTATGTGACGATGCACCAGAATGTATGAAGAGGTATAAGGCGAATTTAAGCAGTGACCAAGGTGAAATATATCTTGACCTGCTCGACATTAAATGGCTACAAGAACAGTTTACATGACATTATCAAGCTAATGGATATAAGTCCACTTCTTTCCATTAGCTTACGATAGGTTGTGATATCGATTTGCCAACCCCTAAAGTTGAACCCAGAAACCCAGAGTTGGAGGCCAGAATCCAGCGACTGAAGCTAGAGCAAGCCTTGGGAGAGTACCAGGCAATAACAAAAAATATTGACAACATGAGAGCTAATAACCCTGAGGACACAATTGCATACGAAATCAACAGACAAATGATTACAGTGGCTCAATTTATTTTCTGTGTGCTAGCCGGATTTGCCTTTGGATTTATCGGCGTAGAATTTATTTTTGGCAACTTGGACTTGGATTCAGACTACTGCTTGGTATGATGTTCGCTTTCATTATTGAATTAGTACAAATACACTTATATATGAGTAGCTGGCATGCTTTATTTGTAAGATTACTCCCTCAGACTGATCGGTGTTCACCATTTCCTCCAAAAGCGCTTTTCGGTCTTTGCTTCAGACCATCTTTAGTGGATTTTGCTCCAACTCACAGGTTATATGGGACGTAAAGGAAAGGAGACAACGGTGGCAGAGAGGAACATCGTGATAAATATGTACAAACAAAACAAATTTATCTCTGAAATTGCCAAAAACATTAATAGAAGCAAATGTACACTATTATTCATAATTCAACGCTTCAAAAAGACAAATACTGTTGTAAATAAATCTAGAAATGACGCTCATTCTAAACTCACAACCAGAGAGAGGAGGGAAATAATAAAAATGAAGCAGAATCTGAGAATCCTTGCATCTGAGATTAGACGATGCCTTGAGCAATATTCTGGTGCTGTGGTTCACAGCAGAACAGTTGAACTGGTTTTAAATAGTACTGGATACTATGTCCGCGTTCTTAGGAAGAAACCATATGTTAATAAGGTGAACAAGAAAAAGCGTATAGAATTTTCTAAGGAGTATGTGGTGAAACTAACAGAATTCTGGGATAAGATTTAGTGGTCGGACGAGAGCAAATTCTGCTTATACAAGAGTGATGGACGTCATAAAGTATGGAGACTGCCAAATACAGAATGGGAACCTAAGAACATGGTAGCTACGGTGAAACATAGTGGCAGTAGTGTGATGGTACGGGGCTGTATAGCTTCATCTGGCTTTGGGGAACTCGTGTTCATAGATGGGATCATGTACACATTTGAATAAAAGAGGATTGTTGAAAGCAATCTTAAAAAGAGTCCAAAGAAGCTGGGATTAAGGCATGATTATTACTTCCAGTAGCACAATGATCCAAAGCATACTGCTGAAATTGTAAGGCTTTGTATCGTGTACAACACTCCTCACACTTTGAAGACACGACCCCAATCTCCAGATTTAAATCCTATATAGAAGATCTGGAAGGAACTCGAGGAGCGTGTGAGGGAGCACCACATCAGGAGCAAGGACCATCTGAAAGAACTTATTCAAACAGAGTGGAGAAATATGGACTCTGGCAGTCACTAAACAACACATACAGACAATGACCAAAAGATTAACAGCAGTAATTCAAAGAAAGGAGATGATAACTAAATACTAGCTGTTCTCTGTTCTAATACTTATGTCCAGATGTAAAGTAACCGTTTTATTTCTGCTTGTAGTACAAATTAGTTTCGGTTGTTATTTATGAGTATATATGTTTAATGGAAGACTCAAGTTTATTTTGTACGTAAATACATATGTTTACTCTGCGTAGCTTTAAGATAATATAAGTAATAAATATGTTTACGTTCGAATACTTATGTTGGCTGCTGTAGGTTGCCATTGTTTTTAATTTCCCAATAGTTCAATGTTTAAGTGTTAAATCACTATTAATATAAATTTTATGGTCATGCAAAGAGGTTTACGTCAAGCGAACCGAGAAGCACGTATCCATGTATATTTTGTATTTAAAAGGAGTCGTGTCATACGTCCATTTCTGTAAATGTGTACCCGAATTAACGTTAAGTCGAAATAAGGAAAAACTTTTTTCAGAAAAAGGTTTTTAAGAAAATCCTTCAGCGTGGCTACGCTTTACTAGAACACCTTCTGTATTCAGTTTCTCACAAATGATTTAGCTCTTCTTATTAGAACACTAACTTCGTGGGTTGGCGGAATCAAAAGCCTTGTTTGCAGAAATTTAGAACACTTTATTTAATGCAGTAAACAAAAGCCTTGTACAACCCTAGCAGCAGAAAAAAAGACATGACATTGACTATCAATTGTCTTCAAGGTCGCCTGGTTGCTCAGTTGCACGTAAAGAATGACAACTGCAACTGACTGCTTCCTAAACTTTGCCGCTATTGATCTCTCCCAGTCATGGTTCTAAAACGTAGGAGACCGTTCGATAACAATCGCGACGCCATCAGAAAAGACGAAACTTCCAGATATCTCTGTCTCTTTCTCTCTAGGCAGGCGTCCAGCTCTTCCGCACCACTGTCTCGTTCTTTCCTGCCCACGCGTACACCTCTGGCATTGCGGCGGCTCCAAACCAACAATACGATAGGCGACAATAGATGTGTTCATCACAAATGTAATGTACATCTTGAGTTTTCTGAGAAAGCGTTCATTAAAACCCTTGCATTCTGGTTGAAGTCTCCATAACAAAAGCCCATAAGATATAGAAAACATCTTACTACACAAAAATGTTTGTTACATCACAACTTATACTGTATGGTTGATTTCTTAGACATAATTATTTCGGCGGTAATCCTTGTTCTTTGTCTGCATTTTCTACTTCTTGCACCTGTCTCAGATGGGAAGTCGTTATTTATTCTTTTACTACTTTAGTATGTAACTAGAATAAAATTTTAAAATCATCACATGGGGATCAGCTCTTAAAATATATGACTCTGGCTTAAAGCCTAGTGTATGACGGTATTGGGATTCGGGATTGGGATTTTATTACGAGGGGAGTCGGTACGTAGGCCACCATGCTGAGCCCATTGTTCCTATGAACCCAAGTGGGGGCACCTCCCTGAAGAAGGGTGAGGCGAAGGAGACCGTGGGCGCCCGACCCAAGAAGCCACTAGGGTTCAGAGGGCAGGGTCCCTAAAGTTTACTTGGATAGAGACTTCCCCCGACAGGCCAGGTCAACGAACCCGCCCCAAATGTCCAAGACTGGCGCGCCGAAATGGTCCCAGCAGAGGAGCTGAGGCCGGTAACCGTCCTACCGGAGAAGGAAGTAGTTTTACTCAGAGCATATCATCCTGCCATGCACCACCGAGACACTCGCCGACACTTATAACCTGAAACAGACCATCAGATGAGATATGATATGAAATGGTAATGGAGATGAAATGGAGGGACAGGAAATTCGGGGGATGTAATTAACCTATGCAGCATTCGCCTAGCGACCCCCGAAAATACCCGTGGGTCAGGTAGGTCGGCCACGGGAATCGAACCCGGGCCTTCCGAATGCGGGCCACAGACGAAACCGCCTGAGCCATCCCGCTCGGTGTATTACTATATTTCTTCTTTGGCTACAAGAAATTTAGTAATAAGAGAATTCTTGGTTAATATGAAGTAGATAGAGGAATAAGTTTTTGTGAGAGGAGCGGCCTAATTGAGACTAGAGGATCATTATTTTGAGTACAGCAAAAAGGTTTCCCATAAAGTTAAATATACCGATATATGCTATTTCTCATAAATGTATCATAAGCTTATGATGTATTAATCAAAATCCTTAGGAGTCACTTTTGAAAAAATCAAAACTTTCGAAACCTTTTCCATTTAAAGACACATGGTAGTGGTTTTAGATGAAAATATATATTTTTTTGCATAATATGAATTTCTATAGTTTGGAGAACATGCCTACTATAAGGTTTTGTGTGTTTATGGCAATTAAGTGTATTTAACTGGGTTTTTAAATAAGGCGGCCAGGCTATCACGCCCCCTTTTTACTCTGGATGTCATCTTCTGCTTATAACAAGCAGAATTATTCAGAGGATGGGGACTCCAAAAGTTTCCTAAGGGTGCAAGGAGCCAATGCATATGGACAAGGGGTGCAAGTGAAAAAGCTAGATTGTGTTGAACACGTACAAAAAATAATGGGCAGAAGACTTAGAGAAAAGAAAAATAATATGAAGGGGTACATGGTCGTACGCAAAACCGAAACGAGAGCTTCAGTCACCTAATCTGGGAGAGAGTTCCAAAATCTGTGTATGTTGTCAGTAAAACTATTAAATTTGGTTTGATGGATGCTGTGATATGTTCTGATGATGCTGCTACTAAAAGAGGAGATGTATTTAGGAAAACTAGACGAGAACCAGGTTTTAATTTTGACTGTGCCTTTGAAAGCATTGATGCACCAATATTAAAAGAAGCAGAAAAACAAGCGCAGGAAGTGTCTAAGGAAGCAAGAATTAGGATGAGAGGTGAAAAGAGGAGGAGAGAGGATTCTGAGACAACTGGGGTGAGGTATATAGACCAGGAATATTTTGAATTTTGGGTATGTTACATAAAAGCGCAACATTATCTTCCTTTGCCATTTACTGTAACTTGCTTTTTCTTTAACGTTATGCACAGTTTGGTAGAAAACTATAATAGATAGAGCTTTGAATTTCTTTGTGTATATAAACAATATACTGCTCTAAACAGCTGGTGAAAGTTTCATATATTAGACTTTCATGAAATTCCTCAAAAAATATTTTCATTAATGAAAATTAAAAAATAAAAAGTACATTATTATTTATTTTTCAATGTGCTATTATTGAGTAAAATGTCTAAACGGTTCACCAGCTATGTTTAATAGCATGTTTGTAAAGTGATTACAAAGTTTTAAATGTGTTACTTTAACTGTTTAGGAGAAAAGGGTACATAAAGAAATGCGTCAAAATTTTTGAAAATTTTGTGTTTTTTTGGAATATCAATAGAGCAAAAGTTATTAACTTTATGTATGATTTGAGAATGGTGTATGAATTATAAGAGACCGACATATAAGTAGTAAAAGTTTCAGTATGATAGATTGTATAGCTTTCAAGAAACAGCAAAATAAATTGCATTGAAATTCTACATGGAAATTACTACTCCTCCTGTTCTAATTTACGCCCTCCAACATTAAATCCAATCGGACAATGAATGGAAGGGTGCAATGATGCTCAAATAAGCTCAGGGTCCATGGAGCTGAGAGTTAACCAAAATCTAGCTCTCAGGATAAGGGAATACCCGGGAAAAACCTTATCCAGTTAACTCACCCTGACCGAGAATCGAACTCGGGACCTCTTGAACGTGAGGCAGAAACGTTACCATCCACGCTACCGAGGCGGGAAAATTGCTACTCTGACACTACCAAGTGCTCTTATATCTTTTCCATTTCTTGAAAATATTCGTGTCACATTCTTGGAAATTTCGTATTGGACTTGCGTGAAATGGGTGAAATGATTATCAAATGAGCCCAGGGTCCATAGAGCTTAGAGTTACCCGACGTGCGTTTTGGGGATAAGGGAAAATCCAGGAAAAAACCTTATCCAGGTAACTCACCCTGACCGAGATTCGAACTCGGGACCTCTTGAACGTGAGGCAGACATGCTACCCTCTACGCTACTGAGGCGGGCGTTTTGTTGTTATGCCTGTTAGTCACCAACACACATATTTTATTCAGAGGACCTCAAAATGTACATTTTCAGTACAATTCTTTTTCTTTATACTTTACTTCCTCTAACATTTTAAGTCATATCGGACGATAAATGGAATGAGTGAAATGATGCTCAAATGGGCCCAGGGTCCTTGGAGCTTAGAGCTACCCGACATTTGTCTTTTTAGGATAAGGCACAACCCCGGAAAAGCGTTATCCAGGTAACTCACCCTGACCGAGATTCGAACTCGGTACCTCTTGAACGTGAGGCAGACATGCTACCATCTACGCTACCGGGGCGGGCCAGTGCAACTCTTTTTTACTATAACGATACGGAGAATATGAAAGTTCGTTTTCTTAAGCACACTTAGTTGCAACTACGTACAAACCGACAAGTAATGGGGATATAAGATAGTTTGGTTCAAGCTAGCTAGATAATAGAAGATGCTGTATTATTTATATTCCAGTAATACCAGAAGAGTAATACACTTTCCCATATCACCGAAGACTCAAGTCTGATAAAATCTGGTTGTTATTAGTAGCGAGCTGCATTACCAGCTGATCCGCCGCAATCTTCCCCTTCCAGGATCGCTTTATCTCAGTCCCGTGAGACTTCCTCTCACCAACTCACAAGACCGCCTGATGATATAAGTTATATGACGGATCGCTTCTCGAGCGGCGCGGGTGGGCCAGCATTTACCCTAAAATATAATACAGGCCAGCACGGACTACTCAACTTTAGAAAATGGTTAATGTGGCGGAAATTCTTCCCTATAAACAGCTCAGTTATGTAATACTCCATACAAGCATTCAAGTCTTAACATTTTTCATTCAAAACTCCTTTTAAAAGGAAGTAATCAAGAAATATGCGCCTTAGATGTAATGGTTTAACAAAACTATGACTATGGCCAGGGAAGTGAGGGGTAACTGGAACCTGAACAAAACGTGGATCTGTTGGTTCGAGGTGTGAGGTGTATGTGAAGGTACCAGAGGCTAGGTAGATGTACGGGAATTCCTAACATCTCCAAGATTGATGACTTAGTCACTGCTCAGAGAAGGCCTCCCTCTGGTGGAATCGCGGAGTACTCGACTTACCTGAGGCCACCAAGGGTATTCTCTCATTTGACCTGGCCGAGAACTTCCCAAAGAGCAGGTATCCGTCACTACCGCACGGGATGGCTCAGGCGGTTTTGTCTGTCGCCCGCATTTGGGAGGCCCGGGTTCGATTCCCGCGACCAACCTACCTGACCCATGAGTCTATTCGGGGGTTGCCCGGGTCGCTAGGCGAATGCTGGGTAGGTCAGTTACGTCCTCCGAATTTCCCGTCCTCCATTTCATCTCCATTATCATTTCATATCATCTCTCTTCTGGTAGTCTCTTTCAGGGTAGAAGTGTCGGCGGGTGTCTCGGCGGTGCATGGCAAGATGATATGTTCTGAGGAAAACTACTTCCTCTTCCGGTAGGTTGGTTGCCGGTCTCCGCTCCTCTGATGGGACCATTTGTGGGGTCCGCCAGCCAGGGGACCTTTGGGGCTCGGCTGCTGGGCTCGTTGCCGTCCCGCTGTAGGGGAGCGAGTTCGTTGTTCTGGCCTGTCGGGGAAAGTCTCTATCCAAGTAAATTGTAGGAAGCCTGCCTTCTTTACTGTCATGGCTCCTTCGGTCGGCCGCCCTCTCTCTCCTTCACCTCATCCTTCCTCCCGGAGGTGCCCCCACTTGGGGGCATAGGAATATATATGGGCTCTGCATGGTGGCCTACGTACCGAATCCTCTCCGTAATGCAATCCTAATCCGTCACTGTACGACACACATACTTTGAACATGAAAGGGGAACCGAAATAATAGCAAACCTTGGGGGGTGGGGGGAAGGATTGCATAGCAAAAAACCAGGCCAGCATTTATCTTGTCAGCCAGCAAAAGAACATAAGTTGCCGATCGTAGGATTCGACTCCAACTGGATGTTGATTTTACAATGAAGCTGTTAATTTCTATGCTATGCATTAGGCGGAGGAAGTATTATGGTATATCAAAAATAACACGTCGGAGAGGGGATCCGTCCCCTTCAGCTGCCGTGGTGCGGGCGCTGCGGACTCCTAGTACCTCTGACGTTACTAGAGCAACCTCGGGTCGAACATTCGAGCCCCTCCCTGATTGGGAGTTGTTCGGATTGGGTTGGACTCGAGGGGGCAGTGGTTCCCGATACCCGTGGGTTGCGAACTTCTTTTTCGCAACACTCTAGACATTTTCGAAATTGTTGCGACTTTTTTGGTTGTGGGTGCAATGCTTTTAGGAAAGTGTGAATTTCTTACCCCTTACCTCTGAGTATTATAATACTCAATTAGGTTACGAGCTATTTATCCGCGCAAGTACAGGTAGATGAATGCTCTGAAAATTGCTAAACATTGTACATGGTTCCATCCAGTGGTATAAAAATACTCTTTTTTCCCATTTAACTGTTTTTCGTAAAGAGGGATAGCTAGTAATATTTGATCCACATCACCCATATTTGACCCGCCACTTCCCCCAAACAATGGAGTAGCTAGCATGCCATCTGTAGACCAGTACACGTCACTGCTACCTATATCCTAAACATCACCTTCATAATCTCACAACAAATATTCCAGATTTTCTACAGTAATATCAGAAGCCTGTATACATCATACGCAAGGTAATTTATTTGCTACATTACAGGGATAAGCCATGGTTAACATTGAAATTTAACAATTTCAAATGCGCCATTCATTTAGCTCTTGATAGCTATAAGAGATCACTCTGAACACAGAGTATAAATAACTAAAGTAGTGAGCGAAAACAGCTGCGTAAGGCTACCAGAAACCTTGGTTGAGAAACACTGTAATAACAGATGCTGACAGAGAGTTTTCTTTTCAGTATAACACAACATATACTCGTATGACTATCGCTTGGTATAGCATAAACTAAACTTGAACCGGAGAAGTCACTTGCGTAGCTATACATACATACATACATACATACATACATACATACATACATACATACATACATACATACATACATACATACATACATACATACATACATACATACATACATACATACATACATACATACATACATACATACATACATACATACATACATACATACATACATACATACATACATACATACATACATACATACATACATACATACATACATACATACATACATACATACATACATACATACATACATACATACATACATACATACATACATACATACATACATACATACATACATACATACATACATACATACATACATACATACATACATACATACATACATACATACATACATACATACATACATACATACATACATACATACATACATACATACATACATACATACATACATACATACATACATACATACATACATACATACATACATACATACATACATACATACATACATACATACATACATACATACATACATACATACATACATACATACATACATACATACATACATACATACATACATACATACATACATACATACATACATACATACATACATACATACATACATACATACATACATACATACATACATACATACATACATACATACATACATACATACATACATACATACATACATACATACATACTTACATACATACATTTTTAAAATAATCCTTTGTAAGTTGATACAAATTTCTTGGGCACTGCATCTCTCTTAAGTTATTTAAAACACTAGGCCACCAACATGCATCAAAAGCTCCTTTCACGTCCAAACTCACCAAAGCAACATAACCAAAAGATTTTAGCTCATCTTCAATGAATACCTTCAGTGCCATTGCTGCATCTGTCGTGCTTTTCTGAGATTTAAATCCAAATTGTCTTGTATTGTAAAGGTTTCTCGTGTTAATATGATATTCAATCCTATTTATCATTAACTTTTCTAAAACTTTACCGCATATGTTCAACAAGCTGATGGGTCGATATTTTGTTATCTTTACACTATCTTCTTTGCCTGGCTTTACTATAGGAACTATAGATGAACGCTTCCATCTTTCTGGAAAAATTCCTTCCATAAGACATTGATTATATATTGCTGTAAAGAAATATGGGAACATTTTAAAAGCATTTAACAGAATATCACTAGATATTCCATCTTCTCTCGGTGACTTTTTTGGATTGAAATTTTTTAATACAACCCAAATTTCATTAGGTGTAAATTCCTTGTCATCTGGGGTACTAATTACTTCCTCTGCAAGCCTCCTTAGGTAATTTTGTCGTTCAGTATCATCTTGTACCCTATCCTCCGGAATGAAGTTCTCCAGCATGTACTTTAATGTGCTTGGTATATCTTCAGTGTAGGTTCCATCTTCTCTTTGCAATGTAGTAAGTGAATTCTGATATCTTATTTTACTGGCTGCGATCTTATAGACTACAGTCCAAGGATTAGTCCCATCAGTTACATTACAAAATTCCCTCCAGGATTTAAACTTTTCGTCATTTATTTTCCTTTGGTATTGCCGATTACCTTCCAAGTATGATTCCTTCTTTCTTCTCTTAACTGCTCATTATTGATAGTTCGTTGATATCGTCGTCTTAAAGCATTTACCTTTTTCCTCAATATGGTTAGTTCAATGGTCCACCAGGGAACTGATTTGCCTCTAATTGCCTGCTTCTTACCCCTGCTTACTCTAAATGCTTCCCTGCATGCAGCTTCCATACTATTGTAGAACATTTCAATTGTATATTCAACGTTATTTTCTTTTACTTTATGGGCGAGCTGTTCATCCACACTCTGTCCATTGCCCAGATAATTAAAATTTTTGGTCAGCTTTCGTGGCAACGTTTCCTCAAATGTCTTATAATTTTCTTGGCTAGTTATATATTTAATTCCCTTTAATGTACAAGTTTGGGTTTTGATTGCATTTCCTATTATGAACGATATTATCTTATGATCAGAGCAGCTTTCTTGCTCTCCAACGGTCCATTCCCTTACATCTCTAAGGAGTTTGTCATTAACGATAGTCAAATCGACCCAACTCCTTCCAGTTTGGGATTCAAAAGTTGGCAAGCCGTTGTTTTCATTCATGATATGTAAATTTGTTGCTGTAATGAATTCTTCAAATATTCTACCACGCTGATTAGTTATTATATCATGCCAAAGTTTGTTTCTGGCGTTACTATCTGCTAGTATTACCAGACCCTTTGCTTTAATATGCTGGAGAATATTTTCAATCTTGTTAATGTCATCTTCTATATTCAAGTGCCCATCAAAGTACATACAAGCTGCAGAAAATGTTTTCTTATTATATACAACCTGTATAACGACACAATCACTGTCGGAAAGCTGACCAATGGTAGTTACGTCAATATTTTTGTTGTTTATAAATATTGCTGCTCGTTTACCCGTATTACCAACTGTGTATATTCTAAAATGTAATGGTACACCTGCTGGTTTATTGTTAATCAAGTAGGGCTCCTGAATAAATACTATATCTATAGCTTTTTCATTCACAAGCTGTACCAAAGTAGCAGTCGCAATCCTGCAATCCTTGAATGTTTCAAGTTAACCTGAAAACGTGTTAATCTGTATCTATCCATTTTAATAGTCGGTATTGTCTTTTAGCCTCCTAAGTGCTGCTTGATAACAGGAGCAATTCATACATACATACATACATACATACATACATACATACATACATACATACATACATACATACATACATACATACATACATACATACATACATACATACATACATACATACATACATACATACATACATACATACATACATACATACATACATACATACATACATACATACATACATACATACATACATACATACATACATACATACATACATACATACATACATACATACATACATACATACATACATACATACATACATACATACATACATACATACATACATACATACATACATACATACATACATACATACATACATACATACATACATACATACATACATACATACATACATACATACATACATACATACATACATACATACATACATACATACATACATACATACATACATACATACATACATACATACATACATACATACATACATACATACATACATACATACATACATACATACATACATACATACATACATACATACATACATACATACATACATACATACATACATACATACATACATACATACATACATACATACATACATACATACATACATACATACATACATACATACATACATACATACATACATACATACATACATACATACATACATACATACATACATACATACATACATACATACATACATACATACGTTCGTTCGTATACACACAAAACAAAATGATTCAATATTAGGTGCGTTCGGCACAAAGAATGGCTTTTGCTACAATGAAACAAAAAAGTGAAATTTGAACACTTTATTACCGTAGTCTCCACTTTTTTGTTACTGTAGATGTATACTGCCTTTAATGGGTTTTAAACCAGTTTTTGTTTCGTTTAAATAACTTAATAAATACGGAAGATATGGAATTGTATTTATGATGCATTTTTACAGCATTTAACAATTTAAAAGTCTTGTTCTGTTTATTGGGTATCCGTTTCCGGCCCCTGAAGGGTTTAAATGGCCATCGGTGAAGCTATGAGGCGTGGTGTGCCAAGCATTCGGTGTAATGCAATATGTGGAAAAGTAAAGACGTGACAAGTTTGCTCAGAAGTCCTTTATAAGGCTTGAGGATATTTTACGTGCTGTAAGTATACCACAGGGACCACCAACTTTACTTACCTTTCGAAGGGAACCACAGTATTTTGTCGGTCGGGAAAATTCATCAATTATCACCCTCCACGGGAGTTGAATCATCGCCACCCCGCGGTCCGGAGGCTAACAAACACTATGTAGGACGACATTGTCTTAAGAGGACTAGTAATTTTGCATTTTAGAAACTTTTAATTTATCTCCAAATCAAACACTGTCTTTCTCGACGTTCCAATGTATACACTGGACAACAAACCACAGGTGCCTTATGCATTCAGCAAGGTTTAAGCATACCAGATTGCACTACTTTTGTTTTCCCAAAGGGCAGCAAAATATGTGTAGTCTGGTATAGAGCATAGGCAATATTTAGGGCTTAACCCACTGTTCTGGATCTAATTATTATTACACTTCTTTTCTAATAGCTATATAAAAGCTGAATAAACAGAAAAGCAGGTATATTTAGTATACCCCTCTCGTTCACATCAAGAGTAGGCACCACTACCCTAGTGCACCTACATCTAGCCGACAGCGCGGAGAAGGATGTTGCTTTGAGGACGGGACGCTGTCTCAGAATCGAGGCAAGCAAATTAGAGCGGCACATCCCCAGTCGTTGCTGCTGCAACTTTGGCCACTGCGCCTCCACCTGCACCCCTCCACCTAGATAGCACTACTGCGGGAACCAGTGCCTCACCGCCGAATGCAGAAGGCATGACCTTCGGCACCGACGAAGATAATGCGCCACCTGTAATGGCCTAGGCCATTTTACAGGCCAGGCGCAGTGCCCACGCTACCCCAGAAAGAGCCTACTAAGCGAGCGTGGCACACCAACAACCAGGGAGGAAGGCTATCCATGCCCAGCAAGCACGGCGGCCTCCACCGCAACCGCACCTGCTTCCTATACCGGAGAAGGCCTGAGAGAAGCCCTCCAGGATCTCCGGAAAGAGCTACAGAACTTTGGGGCTCGTCTTGCCTCACTTGAGGCAACCCTCACAGCTACACAACCCTCCAGGTAGGATGTCCACGACCTCCATTCTGAGGTCCTCAACATCTTCCCACGCCTGGGACTATTGGAAGAAACCATCACCACTAGCAATGCAGAACACCACACAGAGCAATGCGCCCAACTCGCAAGAATTACAGCAATTGCCCAACGCTCCACCGACAACACAACAGATCTTCAGAACCCACCAGACCTTCTACAACAACAGCTTCAACAGCTCTGCAATAGTGACGTTACACAGCAGTTCACAGTACTTCAGGAACAACTCGCCTAGATCATCAAGAACACATCACAACACCAGAAACTTCTGAACAAGATTGAGTCCAACATCAGAAATACCTCAAACACACATAAGGGCGTAATAAAATTACTGGACCTAATACATCGAAAACAATTGGAACTACAGTTTGCAACTGCAAATTCCTCCGAAACATTCCACCAGGACTTCACCCAACTATACAACAGCATGGAACTCCTACGATCCAGACTGACAAGCACCCTATTGGACACATCAGACCAACGACCCCGACGCCGCTAGGCGTCAAAACCTCCCCCCTCCCCAAAGCACCACAGGTGCGCAGAGATTACAATTTAATAAAGATTCTTCAACCTTCTTCTATCCTTCCGCTTAAACCTTTACACACCCACGTCACTTCGCAGGCTATGGTCAGGGGCTTGTGATATGATCCATAGCCTGGTAAGCCAACCAGACCTGCGTTTTTTATCCAAGCGCAGTAGCATCAACTGTAACTAACGGGGGTACTTTTGCGGGACTCCTCTACCCTTCCTGAAGTTCTCCCCTATAATGTTCCTGAACTTCCCTTGTTACACTTTTCTTTCTCTTCTTCTGTCCCTTTCCTTCTTTGTTAAAAAAGGTCGATTTATTCTGTAAATATTAGTTAAAAGGAATACCGCAGTTTTAACTGAAACCTTTTTCGGCTATACTCACCAGACTTACCTTTAGAGGCACTATTTTTTCGCATTAACGAAAAAGGCGACAGTCACTATATTAAAGCTATTGCATTGTATTGCAAGCCATTGCAAGCTATGACAATGTATTTTCGAATTATATGATACTGGTGAATAAATCAATATTATTATTTTAGCGATTTTTCGTTGCATCGGCCCAAACGCATTTCCTATCACTACTGTATTTTGTTTCCACATTAGGTCGTTGAATATCTGGCTCCATCAAGTGACGATAGAGGTTCTTGGTACTCAGAAACTTCTCCAGTCGCTCTCCGGAATTTTCAAGAGCACGAAGCTTGGCGACCAAACGATCAAATTCCCGTGTCGGTCTCTCCACGGTATGTAACTGGTCATGCCAAAACTTCTTGTCAATCGGAGACTCACTGCCAAGTAACGAAGATAATCCTGTATTTCCCAACAGCGCCGTACACTTGTTGTCAACATCCACTAGACCACAACCACCTTTCTTTAGAGGAAGACGCAATTGAGGGCGAGCAACTCGATATGCTTTCCCCGTCCACGGGAAGTATCCAAGCTGAGTTTCAAAACGTTGGGCGAACTGCTTAGGGACTGGCAAAATCTACGCCACTTAATACATAGGTTCAAAATACTAAAGGATATAGTGTTTTATGAAAGGTTGTTCCAATTCTAAAACCGACTCCCAATAAAATGACTAACTTGTGCCTTATCTCCCTCTTGGACCTTGTGTTGAAACGAAATATTCCTTGACTAATATCCACCTTAACTATAGTTCTGAATGCGTCAAAGGGTCTACTTCGTTAATTTGTGTTTTCGTTATCGTAAATACACACATTTTCTAAACTGTGGTGCCATTCATTTTAGCAGTAAGTAATCAAAGCTACTTTGTGCGAATGCTTTCCATTAATACACACAGATGAATCGTGGGTGACGAAACTCTCAAATCCCTTGGTCATGTTACAGGACTACAATATTTAAATCATAGCTAAATGCGTCAAATTAGGACGCAGTAGCAGTCAACAGCCTTCAGAATGCACAACGAAATTTACTTTTATATAGCCAGTTGGCAGAATAATTGGATATCCCAGGAAATATAAAATGTGATCTGCCAATAGAGCAAATAGTGCTGTCGTACTTGATTTTTTAAAATATAATGTAAAACAGTACGATAATCAGCACAGATTAATAAATAATCTTATCTCAAATTTGTGAAGTTCAGATTCGTGTGGCTATACTTCACTTTATTCGATTTTTAAGATTTGCAAGGTGCTTAAGGTGCAAATATACCACGAATTTTCAGCTGACAATCACGATATAGACGTTTTTAGGTGAAGTATATTAATTTTCTTTCATGAGTTATCGACCAAAATATTTAAAAGGAAGTACGTACGTAAATATAAACTGCTGTGCAAGTCATAAGCATAGGAATCTTGTTCTGCAGCTTCTGAAAAATGATACAATATTTCTTAAGTATTGGCGTTTGGATCCTCCACAAGTTATTAAATACTTTATCACTCTTTATGTTCTGTAAGATTTTATGGGCTTTGCATGCTAAGAATAATTTTGGAATGAATCAGCGTTAACTTAATACATCATGCTTCATGTTTTCCTTTATGTTGTGCATAGCAATCTTACTTCGGCGCATTAAAGCGGTCGTGGTGATTCAGGCGGTTTCGTCTGTGGCCAGCATTCGATAGGTCTGTGTTTGATTCCCGTGGCCGATCTGACTGACCAATGAATTTTTTGGGGGTTCTCCCGGGTTGCCAGAAGAATCCTGGTTAGGTTATTTACATCCCCCGAATTTCCTGTCCCTACATTTCATGTTCATTATTATTTCACATCACCTCTCATCTGGTGGTCTCTTTAAGATTGGAAGTGTCCTCCGGGTTCAGGGTGCTCCATCGTTGCATGGTATGATGATACGCTCCTGATAAACGCTTCCTCTTCCGGTGGAAAGGTCTCGGGGCCGGCCTGAAGGTACAGTTTTAGGACCACTGTAGCTGGTATGACGGGGATTTTCCAACAGGTCAGTTGCACGGACACTGCCCTCTGCATTATCATGGTTGCTTAGGATGGCCGCCCTCTGTCTTCTTTCGCCTCATCCTTCCTCCCGGGGTTGTTCCAGTAGATGTCTGAGATACAATAGACCAAGTTTGGACCTCCGTGCATATAGCGTCAGTAGCATATTCCAGTCCGGTGCATTAATATTTTGTCAAATTCTTCTTTGAGGAAATATTCGATTCGTAAGAGAGCACTCATTAACGTAAAGAATCAGCTATAAATATTTCCAAGCACTTACAAATTGGAAAGGTGTTTAATAAAAATTATAATGCTTATGTTGCCCTGTTTTAACCCAATTTCGTTGAAATTATTTATGATAGGATTTGTATAGCAGTTGATTGCGGGCACAGATTTTAAATTATGCCAAACCTAAAAGGGTAAATTAGGAAACAGAGAACCCTAACTTGATTTGTTGTATATATAACAAGAATTAAGGTCATCTTTGAATTCGTTAAATATGTTATCAAGGAGTACTTCTAACACTACACTCAACGCATATACAACTTATTTCACATGTTTCTCATTATATTGTATTTTTGAGATATGTCTCTTATTTTTCAGTTTGACACCAGAAAATCGAGATTTAACTCAAGCTGCAAAGCTTAAGTAAGGAGAAAATGCTACCTCTTATACGAATTATTCTAATTTTACCATTTTTGATCCCAGAAAATGCGAAAACCACATTAATTATGTAAATTGTAAAATAGAATTAATATTTCTCATTTCTCAAATGATTGTGATCTTTAACTAGAATATTTATATTATTTACCAACTTTATTAATGGTACTCCTAGCTGCTCTATTTTTCATTTTAAATTTACCATTCCTATATGTAAAATCAAACATATAGCTCTAAACATAAATTATGCATGATAATAATAAGGAAGTAATAATTTTATCTAACGATTCTATCAATATAAATATACATTATTTGGATTAACCAATTTCTGGTGTAAATGTATTTGTGTACTGGTGGTGTACAGCAGTTGCGATTTCTGAATGATAGCAAAATCAGTAGTGGTTCCCTAGATTCACGTGTTTCTTCATAGTTATGTTGCTTTCGGAACATCTACCGGCCAGACCATGAAGAAAGTCGGGTATTTGAAATAGCAAAACAGCTATAGGGGAATAAGTGAATAAAATAACCATAGTTAGTGATTGCATATGCTTAGCTTCAAATGTGTACATATCCATTTGTGAAATTAATTTTTAGTGTCCTCAATTAGAGTCGGATTCACTTAACCTGTTGATATATATTGGTAAGCCTATTTATCTTTGAGTGCACTAGGGAAAGCTTATCCTATGGACTGGATCATAATGATATCAAAATTGAACTCTGGCATAGGCTTTTGCTTGAGTAAATTGGTTAACGCATTTTAGTGTGTTTCTTCGCACAATAAAATATTAAAACATGCATGGATATTGATTGGCTTATAGAATTGTAACATTTTTGTTTCTGTTATTTCCAAAAACATAAAACACAATGCTATTCTTGTATGAATTTGTTTTTAAGTTTAAGGTTATGGCTAGCATATTTGTGTTGTTTCTGTTTACATTGTCATCTGAAACGTGTTATATGCTCCTTGAAGCACATGCTAATAAATACATTGTTAAACATATCGAAGTTTTCCCTCAACTTGCTTTCTGCCACCCGATAAATATGCTCAAATATTACATATAAATTTGAGCAACTGTTTCATTTATATACACCGCATTTCGTTAGGAAATTGGATATTGCAGTCTTCATGCTGTTTAAATGAAGTATTAATAATTAAATACATTTACTCTTGTCAGCTTAATTTGCCAAAGCATTAACACATTTTTCTGGAGTTAAGGTTTTGCATAACCATCCTGCAACATATAGTCCTGAGTGTTGCTTAATTTCACCAATTGTTGTTTCTTATTGTTAGTCCCGCGCCGCTGCCGTGGAGGAAGGTTGGATATCGTACAGGGCTAGTGTTGTCTGTTCGGCGATACTACAGCTGTCTACAGTTTACTCTTCTGCAAAATGCCCAAGTTAAAGTTTTAATGTTTGTGTTCTTTTTATTACTACAGTAATTAATACGACATAATTAACATGGCACACCGTCCAACAGCATTGTTGGTAAGTTTTGTAGAAAGAGATACGAGTCGATCGACTGCTTACGGGATACATGAATGGTGTTTTAGCACGCTGAAGTAAGAAGATGAGGTCATAGCACTAGAAATCAATGGAATTTCTAAAAAGACTTTAATTACATGCAATTAACAAGATTGGTAGAACGGGTATTAAAACAGACAAATGGGGAAGCTCTTTTCAGTCTGTCAAATGGGCAACCAATTGATGTTGCCGGGTTCGGAAGACGTATGGTTAAAGTGTTCAATTTGATACTGCATATCACAAACAGAAAACTAGCCGTAGCTTTGGAACCATATGGCACTGTGCTACAGGTAATTGATGATGCATGGATGGAGTCGTCGTACGGTTCATCTGTTATTGAAGAAACATATCCCGTCATTCATAAATATTGAGGGACATTCGGCTTTGATGAGTTATCCCGATCCGCCTAATACTTTTGCAATTTGTCATTCAGCGGGCTACTTGCGTAATCAATATCCATGTACATTCGTACCACGTACACCTAACAGTGCACAGGATACGTTTACATAGGCAAAGCTGGCATCTGGAGCCTTACCGAAACCACGGGTAGTGAATCCAGAGGTGGGCACAGAAATGAATGCGCACCTAATTTTGCTGTCACCCGACAAGGAGATAGTGGACGACCCGCAGGCAAGCATAGCCAGTGAGACTGATCAAGCGAACCTACCTATGACACCATGCAGAATGACGAGGAAATTCAAAGCAATTCGGTCACCGATGACAACGGTATGATGTCTCAGTCTTCGACAGATTCAGTGCCGGTTGATATGCCACGAAGTGAGTATATAGCAGATGGTGCGACGACAGTATTGGAATAATTCATTCATTATTTATCAACAGCAGCTACATCACAAACTGTGGACCCTAGCGGAGGAAACTGCAGTAGATGAAACTTCGGAAGACAGATATATAAAAATAAAGCCCTATGTGCGTGCAGTGCAAGTTAGTTATCGTGGCCCCCGAATAGAGAAACGTAAGAAAAAAGATCCATGTAACATAGCGGAATCACCCACAAGGAAATCTAAAAATAGGAACAAGCCTGAGTAACAATAGTGAATCTGTTTCAGCACCGCGCAACGGCCACTTCTTTCTGCGGTCTTGTTGGTGGTAATCCTCCTCCAAACCTTGGCATCTGTGAATGTGAATTGTTTGCGGAGAGAGACCAAGCAAACATTGGTTCGATATTTTGTGTTTGATTATGGCATTAATTTTCTGTTTGACTAAGAAAATAACGAAAATTCTCTGAATCTTTTTGGACCGCATTCTACTTATATACCACACGTTAGAGAGGAACAGCGGGCTACAGCAATTGTTTATCGTATAGCATGTGGAGTGTGCCTCACGGTAAAGCATGCGAGTGGTAGAATTACATCATTATTGACTGAAAATAGCTCCCTATTAATTAATGTGTACTTCACGTCTGGGTCCCACAGACGGAAGGAACGTGAAGAATTCGTTACCAAGGAACTGAATTTCTTTTTGCGTCATCAATACGACCGATTGATGCTCGGAGGATATTTCAATTGTGTGATTAATGCCAAAGACCATAAGGGCCAATATTATCCCTCGCCAGTGTTAGATAGCATGTGTAGGTCTTTGAAATTGCAGGATGCATGGGTACATAAACATGCCAACTACGACGAGTTCACCTTCCATCGGAACTCTGCTGCTTGCCGAATAGATTCCACGTAAGTGAGAAGCTGACACCACAGGTTCAGGACAGCCAAATGAGGGCAGCGCCATTTAGCGAGCATCATGTATTAATCATTCAAATAATGCATACCGAAAGGCGTCCTCCAACTAGAAGAGCTTGCTGAAAATTAAACAATGGCCTATTACAAGATAGGATGATTAAATCCAAGTTTCAAAAAAAAGGTGGATAAGACCGATTCGACCTGCAAAGAGCAGAACTGACAGCAAGTTACGTCATTGGCTGTTCACTCTGAAGCCTGCGATCCACAATTTTTACAAGAATGAAGGAATAGAGAAGGCAAAGGATAGAAGAAAGTATTGTCACCCAGTTATCGGGGAGCACCACAAACAACAGCTGAGAAGGGGCCGGAGGCTACGCCACGCCCACTCATCTGTCTCCTGTCACTAACTGAGGGGTGATTTGCGGTAGTGTCACCGGTCCCTCGTTGTTTCTCTCCCCTTCTCCGGTGGTCTGGAACGTTCGGTGATTAGAGACTTCTAGAAAAACACTGACATTCCTATAAAAAGGGTTTCAGAGAGACAGTTAGTTAGTGTTGGACGTGCTAGTGAAGTAGCGCCGTGTACGTGCATCGGAGCGATAACGGACGAACTGGTGAATCGTAATTGTGTGCATTACGTAATTTTGTGTAATTGGCGGGTGCTTAACTGTAAGTCGGTGGAAATAAAGAACATTTTTGAGTGGTGAAATTGGACTTTTCATTTCACGAACCCACAAAGTCACACTGGTGTCAGGAAGCGGGAAGATAACATCACCGAACACTACAGCCATGGAATCCGCATTGGAAATGCTTTTGGCGAAGATGAACGAGTTAACAGAGAAAACAGAAGCGGCAAACAACAACCTCACCGCCGAGTTGAAACAAATGAAGACGGCCAACGACAACATCACCGCGGAACTGAAACAAATGAAGACGGCCAACGACAACATCACCGCGGAACTGAAACAAATGAAGACGGCCAACGACAACATCACCGAGAAGATGGAAGAAATGAAGGCCGAGTTAACCACAGAAATGAGAGCAGCGAACGGCAATCTGGCCACGGAAATGAAGGCGGCGAACGAGGCTCTCGCCGCAAAGTTCGAAGAACAGTTGGCCGGCGTAAAAGAGGACGTCACAGAGTTAGGCGAGCGCGTCGAAGACCTGGCGAGCCGCGTTAATGAGCTGGAAGGAAAAGCCGACAGCAGCGTGAAGTCCCTGAACGCCATGGTGAAGGACGTCGTCGGCAGGAAGCTGAAGGATTTAAAGACCGACGCGCCGGGACGCGACACAACATCTGCGCGCGTCAAACCTCCCAAGTATGACGGCGCGTCAACGTTTGAGGTCTTCCGCCGCCAGTTCGACACAGTGGCCAGGCACAACGGATGGTCACTGGAGGAGGAGGCCACACAGTTAATAGCCAGCCTCCAGGGAAGAGCCGCGGAAGTCCTAAACGCGGTGCAGACGACGGCGGCGCCCAAGGACATCTGGGAAGCCCTGGAGAATGGCTTCGGGAACCACCGCTTAGCCGCAGCATACCGCAGCCAGCTAAAGGCAAGGTCACAGCAGCCGGGGGAGACGCTGCAGGAGTTCGCCATTGCGATCGAACAGCTGGCTAGCAAGGCCTTGGTTGACCTGCCACTGGAGTTCGTATCCCGGGAAGCCGCCTACAATTTTGTCGACGGTGTACGGGACACGGAGATTCGTCAGCGCCTAATGCTCGGGGAATATAAAACCATCCACGAGGCGCTGACAGCGGCATTAAGGATGGAGGCAGCCAAAATAACATCCATCCCGACGTCGAGAACGAGGAGTGTCCGCTACGCCGGAGACAGAAGACCAGCTGAGGGACGCCGGCGAACACCTAGTGGCCTGTGTTGGGGGTGTGGCTAGCCCGGACACCTGCAGAGAGACTGCCCACACCAGGAAGAGCAGCCGGAAAACGAGTAAGGGCCGTCGTGGAGAGGGGCACGTCGGCGCCATCACCACCATCCCCTCGAGTGACACTGCGCGCCGTCAGCCGGCGTATGGATGACAGCCTCATCGCGGACGGTTGGATAAGAGGAAAGCCGTGCCGCGTGCTGGTGGACACCGGGGCGGCCGTGACCATCATCAGACCTGACGTGGCGAAGGGTTTGCCGACAAGGAAGCCAAGCCGGCCATACCAGCTTGTCACGGCATCGGGCGACACCTTGCCTGTGGAGAGGGAGGCCCTGCTGGAGCTGAATTTGGGACGGAGTGCCGTGCGTCTGTGGGTGTTCGTCGCGAAGGTGGCTGAGGAGGTGATTCTGGGACTGGATGCCCTCAGGAGCCACGAGGCGACGGTCGACGTCGGCAAGAAGGTCCTGCGGCTTAACGGAGAAGAGGTTATACTCCGTCAACCTGAAGAGCGCCTTGGAATTTGCAGGGTCGTCTTGGACGAAGACGTGGTTGTCCCCGCGAGGAGCGAGGTGGTGGTGACGGCGCGACTGGAGGGCCAGAGAACCAGGAACATGATGCTGTACCAGAAGACGCCTGTAAACGGACTGTGTGTAGCCAGGGCATTGCTGCCGTGCCGAGAGGAGGTGCCCGTGAGACTGCTAAATCCTACGGACGCCGATCACGACGTCCAGGCCGGGACGGAGTTGGGAATGTGCGAGCCCGTGGTGAGCGTAACAGCTATCGACGAGACACAGGAGCCGGCGCCAAAGCAACACCTGGGGCCCCGGCTAGAAGGCTTGGTGGAGAGGGCGGCCGACCACCTGACCACAGAACAGCTGGAGAAGGTTCGGCAACTGCTAAGGCGGTATCAGCGCGTCTTCAGCCAAGGTGATAGTGACTACGGCCGCACGGACCAAGTGCTTCACCGCATCGACACCGGGGACGCCCGGCCTATTCGGCAACCACATAGACGCGTTCCGCTGGCGAAGCAAGGGGCGGTACGAGACATGCTGGAGGACATGAGATCCAGGGGAGTGATTGAAGAGTCTGACAGCCCTTGGTGTTCCCCTGTAGTCTTGGTGACAAAGAAGAACGGCGAGCTGCGCTTCTGCGTAGACTACAGAAAGTTGAACGCCGTCACCCGGAAGGACTGTTTTCCCTTACCCCGGATTGACGACACCCTGGACACGCTAGCTGGTGCACAGTGGTTCTCGACCCTGGACCTGAAGTCGGGCTACTGGCAGGTAGCTCTAGACCCGAGAGACAAGGAGAAGACTGCATTCTCGACGGGCCAAGGGCTCTGGCAGTTCACGGTTATGCCCTTTGGCCTCTGCAACGCACCAGCTACCTTCCAGCGCCTTATGGAGTCAGTGATGAGAGGGCTGACTTACGATGCCTGCCTGCTATACCTGGACGACATCATCATCGTCGGGAAGACTTTTGAAGATCACCTCGAGAACCTGAGTAAGGTGCTACAGAGACTGCAAGCGACCAACTTGAAGCTGAACGCGAAGAAGTGCCAGCTCTTCCGCAAGGAAGTTAACTACTTGGGCCACATAGTCTCGGCAACCGGAGTGGCCACAGACCCGGAGAAGACACAGGCTGTGAGAGATTGGCCTCGCCCAAAGGATAGGAAAGAGTTGCGCAGTCTCCTGGGGCTGTGCAGTTATTACCGCCGCTTCATAAAGGGGTTCTCCAACATCGCAAAACCCCTCACCCGCCTGACGGAGGAACACCGGCCTTATGTGTGGACAGAGGACGCCGAAAACGCTTTCCAGCACCTAAAGGAGACCCTGTGCAGTGCTCCAATTTTGGGTTTCCCACAACCGGGTGGCGCCTTCATTGTGGACACCGACGCCAGCGACCATTGCATTGGAGGCGTCCTGTCGCAGATCCAGGACGGCCATGAGCGGGTGATAGCCTATTACAGCAAGACGCTATCCAAGGCAGAGAAGAACTACTGCGTCACCCGACGGGAGTTACTGGCGGTGGTAAAGACTTTGGAGCACTTCTACAAGTACCTGTACGGTCAGCCATTCCACCTGAGGACTGACCATTCCGCCCTAACCTGGCTATTGAGCTTTAAGAACCTGGAAGGCCAGACAGCACGTTGGGTCCAGAGGCTGCAGGAGTACGACTTCACCTCGGAACATCCTAGAGGGAAGAGCCACGGTAACGCTGACGCCATGTCCCGAAGACCCTGTCCGGAAGAGTGCGGCCAGTGTACAAGAGTGGAGGAGAAGGAGCGTGCCGCAGCAGTCCGAGTAGTCACGGCAGTGCCTGCGGATGGCTGGGATAGCGCAGGCCTGAGGAGGGAGCAGCTGGCGGACGCAGACTTGGGGCCACTCTTGAGGGAAGTGGAGGCAGGGACGAGACCAACCTGGGAGGACAACGCACCGAGGAGCGCCACCTATAAGTCGTATTGGGCCCAATGGGACTCGTTGAAGACCAAAGAGGGCGTGCTGTTCCGGGTATGGGAGTCACCCGATGGGAAGACGCAGAGAGAACAGTTAGTACTTCCCCGGAGTAAGGTCCCGGAAGTCTTGGAGGAAGTGCACGCTGGTACTTCGGGAGGACACCTGGGAGCGAACCGAACGATCGACAAACTTCGGCAGCGATACTACTGGCTGAGACTCCGAGCAGATGCCGAGAGATGGTGCCGTCAGTGTCACGTGTGCGCGGCGAGTCGTGGCCCCCAGACTAGGAGCCGGGGTCGCATGCAGCAGTACAACGTCGGAGCCCCATTCGAACGGATCGCCGTTGACATTGCTGGACCGTTCCCAGTTTCCGACCGAGGCAACAAGTACCTAATGGTGGTCGTGGACTACTTCACCAAGTGGCCGGAGGTGTATGCCATCCCAAACCAAGAGGCAAAGACAATCACAGACTGCCTCGTGGAGCAAGTGTTCTGCCGATTTGGGATGCCGTTAGAGCTACACAGTGACCAGGGTACCAACTTTGAGTCCAACCTAATGAAGGAGGCACTACAAAGGCTTGGGGTGAACAAGACCCGCACGACACCTCTACATCCCCAGTCGGATGGCATGGTCGAAAGGTATATCAAGACCTTAGAGGAACACCTGAGGAAGGTCGTGGCCAGCCATCAGCGAGACTGGGACGTCAAGGTGCCACTGTTCTTGCTGGCCTACCGCTCATCTACACACGACACAACTGGGATGACGCCAGCCAGCTTAATGTTCGGCCGAGAGTTACGCCTCCCTTGTGACCTGGCTTTTGGAAGCCCTCCGGAAGCGAAACAGCCAGCGATCGAGTATGTGGAGAACTTGGTGGACCATCTCCACGACATGCACGAGATGGCTCGCCAGAACATCCAGAAGGCGAGCGACCGCATGAAGACCAGGTATGACAGGCAAGCCAACAGCCAAGGGTTCCAGCAAGGTGACCTAGTCTGGTTGTACCGTCCTACCCGGACCAAGGGACGGTGCCCGAAGCTCCAGCAGCCATGGCAAGGACCGTACCGGGTGGTGAAGAGGATTAACGACGTGGTCTACCGCATCCAGAAGGTTCCCCGAGGGAAGATGTTGGTGGTACATCTGGATCGTCTAGCCCGCTATGATGGTGCTGTTCGGGACGACCAGCTTTGAGGAGGGAGCAGTGTCACCCAGTTATCGGGAAGCACCACAAACAACAGCTGAGAAGGGGCCGGAGGCCACGCCACGCCCACTCATCTGTCTCCTGTCACTAACTGAGGGGTGATTTGCGGTAGTGTCACCGGTCCCTCGTTGTTTCTCTCCCCTTCTCCGGTGGTCTGGAACGTTCGGTGATTAGAGACTTCTAGAAAAACACTGACATTCCTATAAAAAGGGTTTCAGAGAGACAGTTAGTTAGTGTTGGACGTGCTAGTGAAGTAGCGCCGTGTACGTGCATCGGAGCGATAACGGACGAACTGGTGAATCGTAATTGTGTGCATTACGTAATTTTGTGTAATTGGCGGGTGCTTAACTGTAAGTCGGTGGAAATAAAGAACATTTTTGAGTAGTGAAATTGGACTTTTCATTTCACGAACCCACAAAGTCACAGTATTTGTATTAGCTCAACTAGCTGCGTAATGATAGATATCACCAAAAAAGGAGATAACAAGGAGGAGAGATTGTGAAACATCACATCGAAGCAATAAAGAAGAAAATCTGTTGCCTTCAGGAAGTACTGTGTAGGGGAACACTACAACGAGCGGGAGAGAACTATAAATCCTTAGCAGTCAACAATTTTCGGAATGCATCACGAAGTTCATTTTCATATATCCAATTGGCAGAAGAGCGTAGCATTGGCTATCCTAGGAACTATGAAATGTGAGCTGTCAATGAGGGAAAATGTGACGTGGTACCTTGATCTTTTTATAAATGTAATACTATAAAAATTGTAGGACAATGAGCATGAATTAGTCAAAGTAAACTAAACAAAAATCTGTTAATTTTAGAGTCGTATGTCCATATTTCGTTTCACTCCATTTGTAAAGTTTACTAGGTGCTTAAAAGTAAAAATGGTACGATTTTTCATTTGACAGTCACGATATAGACATTTTTAGGTGAAGCATGTTAATCTTTGTTCATGAGTTATCAATATAAAATATTTAAAAGGATGTAAGTAGGTAGGTAGGTAGGTAGGTAGGTGTAGGTGGGTGGGTGGGTGGGCGGGTAGGCAGGCATAAACTGCTGGGCAGGTCATAGGCATAGGAACCTTTTACTGCAGCGTCTGAAGAATAATAGAATATTTCGTAAGTAATTCCAGTAATTCCCTTCACGAGTAATTAAATACTTCAGCACTCTTTAGGTTCTGTAAGCTTTTATGCGGTTTACATGTTAACAACAAGTTAAGGCTGTGGATAACAATCTAACTGCAACGCCTTCATATTTTGTCAATTTCTTTGTGGAGAAAAGATTAGATTCGTAGGAGAGCTCTCATTAAAATAAATAATGAACTACAGGTATTTCCAAACTTTTGCAAACTGCTAGGTGGTTCAAGAACAGTTCTAATTTTCATGTCACGCTGTTTTTGACCAACATTCACTGAAAACCTTTATGATAGGATCTGTTTGAGATTTTAAATTATGCCATTGAATATGTATATTCATTGAATATTTTATCAGGTAATATTTCCGACATGACACTGTACAAAATTCACAATATATTTCCCATATTATTGACTGTGTTGCATTTTTAAGCAATCTCTTTTATTTTTCAATTGCGTTAGAGAAAATGTGCATTTTACTCAAACTGTAAAATGTTAAGTAAGGGGAGAGTGCTGTAATGTGTAATGTTTAACGCCCGCTTTTACTACGTGCGGCACCGCAGGCGGTGACACTGATGGTGAAAGAGATGAATATGGAATACTGGTGCAACGAAATGGTGGGGTAAACCTGAGATCCCGGAGAAAATCAGCCCCAGCGCCGTGTTTTCCACCACAAATCTCAGTATGTGGTAGCCTGGGATCGAACCTGGCCGCTCTGGTGACAGTCGGACGGTGTAATCACTCAGGCACGACGCGGCTCAAGAGGGGAGTACTATCCCGTGTAGCCATTAGGTTAATTCTGCCATTTTCATGCGAACTTTAAGCAGGAACAGCGAAATTATAGATTTTAACTGAAAAAAATTTATAGATTTAAGTTTGACATATTATTCAGGTTTACATTTTAAAAAGTAACTTTGGCATATGCTACCACTAGGCCTTTCCCTAAGCTATGAACTAATAAACATGTTTGCTGTCTTTGACTTTGGTTAAATAACTGGTCATGTATTATTTGTGATCTTGATGCTGTTAGCAAGCTACTATGGCTCAAATTGGAGGCGGCGTAGGAGGAAATGGCGAAATAGGGGGCGTAGGGCGAAAATAGCCCTAACAAGTTACACTTTCCTGCAGATGTTGCATTGGCATCAGACAGAACCAGAAAATATTTTGCCTCACTTTCTCAAGATAAAATAAAATAGTAAAATAAATTAAAAAATGTAAAATAATATAAGGCGTATTTAACTCCAGCTTAAATGTTGATACTTCATATAGATATTGGTTACAGAAAATGGCTAAGAAATTAATAAACAAATAAATGAATAAAATAATCCTCTTTTCTTCTTTATTCTCAACCATGTCGAGCTTTAGTAATTATACGGCTGGTCTCAGTACTTTAATGTGCCTCTTTAAAGTACACCTATTCAATAAAATATTGGTATTCGACCAATCAGAAGTGGCCACGTAACACTGTGAAAGTGTAAGTATCCATTATTCTTATTTCGATCGACAATGGCATTAGCGCCAGTTTAGAAACAAGTCAAATTGTCTGACACTAGTAGCAGTGACATGGAACTTACATATCCAGAAATTACGGCAAAATCACTCATTATTCCCACTAATTCGTTTGCCACAAAGGTCAAGAAAGATGTACGAGATATAATATTCACAATTAATGGATTCGAGAATATCAAAAGGTATAAATTCTTTCTCAGAAAATGTATTCCTAGTATATTTCAAAGAACTCTCTCAAAATATGAAATCCACAACTATCGCATAATGATGTATTGAAGAATTAGTAGAAAATAGAATTGAAATTTCAAATAAAATACTAAAATCAGTAGGAAAAGAAAGCACACAAATTAATATCCATTCACCTTCAACCTCAACTATTCAACAAACCTCATTCCCGTAAGTTATTTCACTAATTGTACAATAAATAACCTATATTTGAAACAAAATTAGCTCTGCTCATACAAACATTAGCATTAGGGATACCTATGACTGAAAATTTGAAATCCTGTTATGATAAAGCTAGCGTTTTGAGATTTATACCATAGATTTAACTTAGTACAAATATGATACAGCCCAAATGTTGTTAATTTCACTTTGATAGTTTGGAAAATATGCTCAAATATATTTATTTTTGGTTACGTCACCTAAAAATCCCTTGCGAAAAAAACTTAACTTTTTGTCTAATATTTTCAAAAGATGTTCCCGAAATATCCATTTTTTTAATTTTCCCTAGGTTTCTCTGTCTCAGTAACTCTAGGCTCCAGAAATTTTTAAAACCATGAATAGGGTTTTCTTGCCCAAATTTTGAAATTTTTGTGCTTTGAAGTTAAGAATGTGTATTTAAAATGCATCTGAGAATAAAATCCATGAGAATTTCTATTCACTGTGTCTCTATGAACGTGTGTAGCAAGTTTTATTAGTCTAACACCAAAACTGCGACAAAAGGAGCATCTTAAATAATGAAAAATGCTGAAATTTTCAATAGCGATACAACAAGGACAACGAATTAGAAATCACATCTAACACTAGAATTCACGTAACTTTCAAACTAGATTAGACTATTAGAAATGGCTTGCAGCTGTTATATAAGCATTCTTTGGATTCAGGAAGGCTTACACCATTTTTAGACTAAAAAGTCGAAAATGTGATTTTTTTTAAAAATATTCATGAAGTTTCAGTCACACATATCCTTAATTGCAAATAATATTTCAGTAAATTCAATTTGTTCCAGTTTGTCTATGCTTTCTTTAAGGTTAAACTGTGTCATACGTTAACAGCTGTTTGTAGGAAGGGAATCAATATTTATTCCAAGCCTGCATACTAGGTACTACATCTTACTTTAGCTAAAGTGATAATGATTGCAACGTATCACTTAAACCAGGAATGAATACTCTTGAAGTAGGTAAATACTTTAATTTAGATATATGATCAAGCATAAGTGTTGTATGAAACTTGACTCGCTTCGCTTAGCTCGCTTGGTTAATAATAATACTCCTGTTTTAATTACTTCCAGTGTAGTTTCGATGCATGATATACTACTAAAATGTTTTTGCTTGATGATATTTCTGCTGCTTTTGTATACCGGGTGGACTAAATGCTCCGTCTTTCAGGTAACCAGATATCCCTTCGTGCATTATACCAGTTGCAAAACGAAATGCGTAAATCCAGTTTAACAGACGGCAGTGGCTTGAGGAAATTTTGTTCTGTTGCAAGCAAACAGAGGTAGTTCCCAAGATTGAACTATCTTATGTATTACCTGATAATGGCAAGAGAGGTGTAAACAACGAAAATATCTTAGAATATTTTCAGTTTATATTACAGAGTCGTTATTTTCGAGGCATAAACTCACTCTTTAAATTGGCAATTTACTGAGAAAGTACTACTTTCCATAACTGCCCATAGCTATGTTTGCATTCTCCATTACGCACTTAGAGTATATTGGAAAATAATTGCATTCCAGACAAAAAATCCATTCTGAGGTTTCAGTAGATGTACATTAGAACAATATCTGTGTACTCGTCGTATGATATCATTTAATCATTTAATCACTAGGATCATATAGGCAACGAATGAGTAATTTGTTTGCGTCGTTTGGTTTTTTTTATCTTCCGAGTTTATTAAGTATTTTAATTAAACAAACATTGGCTTAAAGTCCTTTACATGCAGTATAAAAATATGGCATCATTAAAATACAAACTATATTCATAAATAGTTGAAATGTCACTACTTTGTTTCACTGTAGCAAACACCTTATTTATTTTTTTTAATTATTTTTAAGAGAATGGCAGTTCAAAGCCACCACGTAGATTGAGCTATCGCTTAAGCCTTCTATATTTTTTATTGTATTAACTTTTTTATAAGGACAAGGAGAAAGGAAATAAGTCTATTTATGTGCTAAGTTAGATAAGGAAGAAGGATAGGCTCTGATTTTTTTTCTTTGCAGGTCTTATAAATTAAAGTCCAATTGCTTATTCAGGAGGTTCAATATGTTAGGGTATCGTCTCATCCTGTATCTTTCAGCCTTTAGCCATGATTTAAACTCTAATAAAGTCGGTTGCTAGAAACTAAGGCAGTAATGGTACAAACCAAAAGTCAACCATATCTGTGGGTGATCTGTTGCGCCCTTCTGGAAGTTCCAAGCTAACACAACTGAGGTTACAGAATTCTCAGACGTTATCCTAATCATGTGTCCCGTCTGCTTCTTGGTCAATTTCCAGATGTCACGTACTACTACGCAGCTGGTTATTCTATGGAGTTGCGTATCTACGTGTCCACAATGTTTACACCACGGCGTCTGCACTATATTGTGTTTATGTTTTTTAGCTTCCGTGGGAATGATTTCGTTTACAAACTGATACAAGTTTACTTTCCAGTGCAATAATTCAAACCTTTTATGGCGTCTTGGGATGACGCGTGAGAGAGACACGGTTCATTATGGCCACACGTATTCCTTTCAGCATTAGGCTACTAAATTGCCAAATACCTCTAACGAATATAAGATATTTTGTACAAAATGAAAACTCATCACTTATGAAATAAATACGGGTATAAATGCAACTTGTAATAGTAGCTTTCAAATAACATTGACTAAACAAATCTGCATATATCGTGAAAAACGAATGTCGGTTAACTCTAAGCTCTAAGGACCCTGGGCTTATTTGAGCATCATTTCACCCATTTCATTCATCGTCCGATATGACTTAATGCCGAAGGACGAAAATTACAACTACAACAAAAAACGACAGCAGAGTTAAGCAAACTTTCTATAATGTTTCTGCAAAGAGCTCTGCATAATTACGTCAGAATAATTGAAACAGGGTGTTATTTATGGTCTTTCTTTACTTGCATTGCTTATTAGTGTTCCTTTTGCATACAAAAGCTGTGAACTACAGACGCCCTAGATTGTCGTATATTATGTTTATCTTGAGCTAAGCGCTCGTATCTATTGCATTAATATTCATATTTGTTACTGAAAGCAATGCACATATTGACTTGATAATGATTATAATAAAGACTAATATTTACAATATTAAATAGTAATATAAATACAAATAACAGCAATGACAGAAAGTGGGCAAATTCCACCAAAACACAGCGTGCCCTTGTTTTTGCATGATTTTCTTCAAGGAATTGTGCAGTACGTATACATAGTTCGTAACGTAAGATATTAGATAGTAAATAGAGAGTAAAAGTTCTGATGTGCTACACTCACATAACTTTCGCTATTCTTGTAAAACTTTTGTTGTAATGAATTGCTCTATATATTTCATGTTAATCGCAGTGGCGGCTGGTGGATTAAATTATTGGTGGTGCACAATTGAAAAATAAAATACAGAGTAGTAGTGACTCACCTATTTATACAGGAACTCTGCTCTCCACTCCTTAGAACTGGCGAATCTATCGATAACTTTTACGATGAAATCGCTGATCTTCATTACAAACTCCCTCTCAATTGAAAGCATTGCTAATGCTGACAATTGGTCCTGTGACGTGTTCCTAAGGAAACTTTTTACTCTTTTTAGAGTTGAGAAACGGAGTTATGCTTCAGCAGTAGACATGGGCATAATTAACAACACTCGCAGGAGTTTGACACATTCGCTGAATGTAGCACATAAATTGTTTTCCTTAATGAAGTCCATCATGCACAAAGCGCCGGGCATTCCACGAAATTCCTCTCGACTGTAAATTACAGTCAGTTCTGTACGAATTTTTGTTCCAATGATAAAAGGATAGAACTTTATTGTTTCTCTAAGGGAATTCTCTGTAAATGTTTTATCATAGTAGGAGAAATTTTCTTGATGAAATAAAGTCGAGGCTACCAGATGCCCCGTGAAGCTAAATCTCTCCCTTGCTTCTCTAAGAATAATGTCACAGACTTCAAGAGCTTCTCTTCTTTTCACATCATGATCTTCTATTCTTCTCCTCTTAATTGCAGTTTATTCGTGTTCCTCAATATCCGCGCTATGTCTTACTTTTAGCACTTCTCTTTCAAATGCGTTTAGCTGGGCGAGGGCAAATGTTGCATTGCAGTCTCATTTCTGCAGCTGATTGTACAGAATGTCCACATGGGGCTTGATCTTGTGAAAGAAAGATAGCCAGAATACAAAATTATCATCTTTCAAAGTGGCCATAAACCCAGAGGCCTGAACAAGTGTGGCGTTGTTGTTTAACAGAGCTCTCTTCTGAATGACTTCCATACATATAATTAAATTCTCCCTGTGTTCGAAAATGGTATTGACGATCCGTGAATGAAAATTCCATCGTGTCGGAACAGAGCGTGGCAATCGTTTCTGCACAACTTCATCAAGCACAGCTGTTCTTTGAGGAGAATTTGAAAAAATGTGCATATTCCTTGTAAATTGGCAAAAAATATCCTCACACTGGTGTTTATTGAGGCTGCATTCAGCATTATTAAATTAAGTTGATGTGCATGGCAGTGTATATAAGAGGCACAAGGATACTGCTCTTTCACAATTGCCTGAAGACGATGTTTCCTACCTCCTATGACGGATGCACCATCATAGGTCTGTGCTATAAGTTTATTCGGGCACCCTGACAGTTGCAGATCAATTTCAGATTTAATGACTGTGGCAAGAGGGTCTGCATCATGACCAGCAGCTCGAATAAAACTCCAAAATCGTTCTACGGATTTGTCATTCACAAGAAATCTGTAGATAATAACCATTTGATACACTGAGGAAACATCAGTGGTTTCATCTGCTATGACAGCAAGGAATTCTGCATCTTTAATCTCTTTCATTATTTCCTCTTGGCATACCTCTAACATACACTGAAGAATTTCGTTTTGTATAGTTTTTGAAGTGCCCTTAAAAGCAGTTAATTTTTCCATATGGCCCTTCAGGACACCATCGAGATCAGCGCTGAAATCTATTAGGCCTCGAAAGATACCAGGGTTTTGTGATGTATCAGATTCATCATGACCTCTCAAAGCCAGCTCAAATGAGCCACAAAACCATATACAGTTTACTATGATATTTAGGACCTATCTATTCTGCGTAACTTTATCGTTATGCAGCTCTATGTCCCATCTGTATGCACTGTCCATTTGTGCAGCAATATTAATATTGCCATACATTGCTAAACTTAATGCATTTTTATATGAACAAAGAGGACTCATGCTTTTTAACACGGTCGTGCATGCGTTGTATGTCTTTCATTCCTTGCTTCACCCAGGAATCATCTCCTCCAAAGAGCAGGCATGGGAAACAGTATAAAGAGTTATTAACTTCACATCCACATAATCAGTCATGCTTCTTGTACATGTCAGGGTTGAACTTCCTATTGAATGTTCTAGCTTTTGACTTAATCGTTTGAGTTATAGAAAAGTTTGGCGTGGGCCTACCCATTCGTTTCACTTCATACTTTTCTTCAGCACTCCGTTGCGAAAAGGGCTTTTCCAGTAAATATTGCACGGTATTCATTTTATCAGAGTTTTAAAAACGTTCAAAAACAACACCTCACAATAAGCACTATAAATAAAATGCTAGAATACTCAGTTTAACCTTAAACAAAGCTTTCTCAAAGCTCCGCGAGCACGAAAGCACACCACAGAACTAGCAGACACACAGATACACGCTAAGCGAAGTCTGAAGGTCACGATATAGCCGTTGCTAAGAGTAGGAGGAGCTAGGTTGATAAACCTCCATTTAAGCAATGCATAAGAAGTCACTCCCACCTCTTCACCTTCCCGCAAACCCCTCAGAGAACCAACATTTGGGCGAAATCTTAGGTTGACACTTCGCTGCAAACCTGGCGGCTCCTACAGCTAACCTCTGTTTATTTCGACTTTTGTGGTCATGGACAGCTAAAGACGATAAGCGTAATTGAAACATGTTTGTATATAAAACAATGGAAACAAGTACAGCTTTAATGTGCAAAATGCACCTGTTGTACATTCAAAATCAGTGGGTGTAGGCAAACCTGCAACCTTATGGAGGAACCGCCCCTGTAATGCACAATTATCTAACACGGAAATAAAAGAAATCCCCAGTAAGCTGGATGTTGGCCGGTTTTTACAGGACTGCCAAATAGTAATCTGCTCCAGAAGCAATCGTTTTCATTATTATTACTAACTTTTACTTACTTCTCTACCAAGTAGCAAAGCTTGTCAGAAAATACGTACAGTAAGCAATATCTCAAAAGGTTTGAATTACACAAAAATATAACTAAGGCGTGTGCTTTAATGAGATGTACATTGTTGTAAAGAAAAAGGTAGGCCCTCTTTTAGCGTTAGGTATAAATTATGCAAAATCATTCACAATGAATTCGGGTGGAAAATTTTCTGACAAATCTTTGTGTTGCAACCTTGGAAAATATTGTGACTTTGTGGGTTCGTGAAATGAAAAGTCCCATTGCACCACTCAAAAATGTTCTTTATTTCCACCGAATTACAATCGGAACACTTGCTGATTACACAATTACGTAATGCACACAATTATAATTCACCAGTTCGTCCGTTACAGTTCCACTACACGCTCACAGTTACGTACACCCTTCCGATGCACGTACACAATCTTCTCGTCCGTTCACTAGCACGGCGCTCCTACGCGGCTCGTCAAGCAGTGACTCAATTCACTCACTGCAGCCTTTTTATAGGAATATTGCCGTTTTCTCGAAACCTCTAGTTTCAGTGAATCACCGCGAAGGTTCCAGACGGCAGGGGAGGGGGCAAGAGGCGGCCAGCGACAAGTGACACTTCCCTAATCATCCCCTCAGTTAGTGACTGAGATTAATGGGTGGGTGTGGCTCGGATGCCTCTGGTCCCTTCTCAGCTGTCGTTGGTCGGGCTTTCCGATAGTTGGGTGACAATATTGAAACTCAAAACCAAAATTGAGGTGTATAAATATACTAACTTATTCATACTTTTACTTACTGTGTATGTGGTAGAAAAACCAATAAGCTCTGTAGCAATAGTTTGCATATCCACTAATTAATTCTTAAGGGTAGCGAAGGTTATAACAAATTAATCACACAGCTCTTTGTCTTTATTTGTACATGACCATCAATGTATTTGTATTTATTGAAAAAGAATATTGCAAAAGTAAGTTTAATTTAATGATTATGTATTCATGCTTAAACTAAATGCAGATTTATAAATATGCCCCTATCTTGAGCAGAACTTTTAACAGTTATGCAAATAAATCAACCATCTGAACTGTTATTTTTTCCAAATATTTTGACAATCCTATTCCAAAGAATTTTGTGACACATTAATGGAGATGACAGCTGTTCCGGTACTTCAAAACATTTATGGAGCGTTGAGCCCAAGATGGTGACTGTCAGAAGGTAATTACCGACAAGATAGCTGGATAAACCACCACTCCGCCACTCACAGGTCAAAAGGTACAGTTTGCCTCATGAAGAAGAGCCACAATATCCACTTTGTAGCTAGTTACTAAGTTGTTATGATTGGTGTCTTTCAGAAACAATAGTTGTCCAGCTTCTAGATGAAATATTCCCCCCCGAGCACACGTTTAATTGCCTTCTTGTTGCTGCGATATTCGGTACTCTCGTGCCAATCGTCATATTAGGTTTGAGGGTGATTCATAAAACCTCGACGTATCTTAGAGAATGCAATGAACACAAAGTTGGGGGACTCGAACCTTAACCTCCCAGGAATGACGAGGCTGGTAAACATTCCTAACGTATCCTACGGAAGATCTCAGCCACAGAGAAATTGTTGAGATTTTGAAGGCCGATGTCACTTTGCTGCTGCTCCCTTTTGGCCAAAGATTTCCGTAGATAGCGACGAAGAAAATACTTAATGGAGCGTCGGGTGAGGCATTTGAATTTGATTGACAATAATCGCAGGATGAACCCATGTTTTGTTTCAGGATACTTCTGAGGACATTACCACCGGTATCAAGTCACACCAGACCTCCAGACGATTCTGCAACCTTTGCAGTGGATTCAACTCTTGCTGGACGTCACTTATGCGACCACAATGCACATCCATCATAAGTTAAGAGATGATAGACCATTCTCACCGCAGAATATTCTGGAATAATCCCTCCTGAACTATAACTTATTTATCGTTATGTTCTAAAGGAATCTCTAAGAAACGCCAGCAATTATGCGATAAAAGAACTGACAATCTCTAATATACTGTATGACTAATTGAATTTTCTGAAACACTCATCAAACTGCTTTAACAACTAAATAAAATTGTAAATTACAGGAAAAGAACACATATAAAGAACATGTTTATAAACAAAAGACTATCAGTTCTTACATTGTTATATTCTTCTATCTCTTAAAAAAAGAATATAGATGTCAAGGCCAACGCACAGGGGCATTCTTTAAAGATGTGAACCTTTTCTATTTCTCCTACACCTACATTTTGTTTAGAAAATCAAAATTTACAAATATTGTTCATGTTAACGTTAAATAGAAGTATGGATATTTGCTGTTGAAAATTAGGTATCATTTTAACAAACTGTAGTTATAAGAATATCTTTTTAATAGGATCTCTTAACAACTTAAATAACATGTTTGGAATCCAGTGGACTTTTGCTTTGGAAGGCAATAAGTAGATGTTCTGTGATCACAGATATGTGTCAGACACACACACACACACACACACACACACACACACACACACACACACACACACACACACACACACACACACACACACACATACACACACACACTATAATTCATTAGGGTCCTCCAAAAAACCTTTTGTGTTCTGGAATATATAAAGTTGTTTTTACATAGAAACCTCTGAAGCAAATATTAAAAGGTGGAATGAAATACCTAAACTGTATGCATGTGGTAGACAAAGTAAACTGGGAGAGGTGTAAGATGTAAAACGGCATTAATATATCCAGTAATAATTGAAAGCGCCACTGCAGTTTACCTATTAATGTGAATTATGCAAAATAAACTTGTCATTAAATCATGAGGTAATCAACTTTATGTTCCGTTAAGAACTTCTGTTTAATATCATATAATCTTCTTTTTAAAAACCTACGGCTGCAATTTCTTAATAAGTTATTTCTTTGCTACCACATACTTGTAGGGGAGAGGAAGTAATAATATACATTCCACTCAAAATTCGATATGAACATCAACTGTAAATTAATAGAGCTTCTAAATAAACTTAGATCACCTTATGTCTGTACTAAAAATGAAACAAACACGACATCTTCCAGAGATAGGACCTGAATGTCAATAATAATAATAATAATAATAATAATAATAATAATAATAATAATAATAATAATAATAATAATAATAATAATAATAATAATAATAATAATAATAATAATAATAATAATAATAATAATAATAATAATAATAATAATAATAATAATAATAATAATAATAATAATAATAATAATAATAATAATAATAATAATAATAATAATAATAATAATAATAATAATAATAATAATAATAATAATAATAATAATAATAATAATAATAATAATAATAATAATAATAATAATAATAATAATAATAATAATAATAATAATAATAATAATAATAATAATAATAATAATAATAATAATAATAATAATAATAATAATAATAATAATAATAATAATAATAATAATAATAATAATAATAATAATAATAATAATAATAATAATAATAATAATAATAATAATAATAATAATAATAATAATAATAATAATAATAATAATAATAATAATAATAATAATAATAATAATAATAATAATAATAATAATAATAATAATAATAATAATAATAATAATAATAATAATAATAATAATAATAATAATAATAATAATAATAATAATAATAATAATAATAATAATAATAATAATAATAATAATAATAATAATAATAATAATAATAATAATAATAATAATAATAATAATAATAATAATAATAATAATAATAATAATAATAATAATAATAATAATAATAATAATAATAATAATAATAGTAATAATAATAATAATAGTAATAATAATAATAATAGTAATAATAATAATAATAGTAATAATAATAATAATAGTAATAATAATAATAATAGTAATAATAATAATAATAATAATAATAATAATAATAATAATAATAATAATAATAATAATAATAATAATAATAATAATAATAATAATAATAATAATAATAATAATAATAATAATAATAATAATAATAATAATAATAATAATAATAATAAATGAACTAACAACACACACTCTCTTCATATATCTTTATTAGAGTGTAAAAGAAGAACAGAAAAAAAAAATTTATAAGGAGTAGCAAGAAATTTATTATTCTTACATAAACAATTAGAACTCACTTAATATTTTTTAAGGTATGGGTTCCAAACATTGAGCTAAAACTCCTCACAACGCATTCTTTTTGTACTTTAGAATAGCTAATTGGAAATGATATCAATCAGAATTAGAAAAAATTAATGCCCTGTATGATCAAAACTAATACACTTCTTTTAACAAAATTAATAATAATCTCTGTCAGCTTCTACTACATACTGCAAAATAAATACATCCGTAATGGAAAAGTTTAAACCTATAAACCCTTTGGTCTAAAGATTTGGAGAACTTAAACAGGTATGTTAACATGCTAAAAGATTAGTTAAAAGTAACAAAGATCCCAAAACTAGCTTCAAATGGAAAATCAAAACAGAAAATTTAAAATAGGCACTTTCTGTGGAGAAAGAAACCCTTATAATAAATTTATGGAAACTATTTACTGTAGAAAAGACAATAATGTTAGATATAGGCTCATTTCAACATATTATAAAAATAGCACTATCCTAAACATTTTATTGCATATCGAGACAAAGAATTATAAAAGAACCCAAAAGTTCCAATTGCATTTAATTCAAATTTTTCATCATCTAAAATTGCAAGAATATATAAAAACTAAAGAACATAAAGAAGGAAACAAAGAATAAAAAAGGAAGCCTTATCACTTAACTTATATAGTTTATTTTGAATGTACAGCTTCTGAACTTCGTATAGCTATTTTTAAAACAGTTAATAGCAAAGCTTCAGGACAAGACAAAATTCATCCAGAACTCCTAGAAAGTTTAGGGAAAAACTAAAATCACATTACTTAACTTTTACAATCATGTCTAGGAATCATCTGTTCCATCCAATCAGAAAGCTATTGTTATCCTAATATTCAAACCAGGTAAATCAGCAGATGATATTGGGGACCTATATAATTAACTAGGAAAATCTAGGGAAATGATTTCCATCAGATTAATCTATGAGGGCTGTTCAATAAAGAATGATCACAATATCTTTTTGACAACGTAACTTTACTCATCCTCATAATTTTGATGGTCCTTCTCAAAATAGTCTCCACTGAATGCGATGCACTTGTCCCAGCATTTCTGCCAATCTTCAAAGACATGCTGGAAACCATTTCTTGAGAGATCCTTCAGAAATTGCCTCCGTGGCCTTCACCACTGTTTCTGATGGTGGACAATGCCTCCCACGAAGGCGTTTCTTCAAGTTAGAGAATAGAAAAAGTCACATGTGTCTAAATCCAGACTATAAGAAGGGTGAGGGATGCAAGATATTCAGCAACAACATTGGCAATATGCAGCCGCGCATTATCGTGGTGCAGCTTCCAGCCTGCTTCACGGAAATGTAGTCTTTTGTGCCTGAAATGGAACTCAATGTTTTCAGGAAATCCCTGTAGTATTGTCCTGTTACTGATGTGTGTGCAGGTACAACATGCTGATAAACCATTCCATGAATATCATAGAATGAGATGACCATAACTTTCCCAGCACAAGCAACCACTTTTGCTTTTTGGGGTTTGGTGATGAAGGAGATTACCACACTGAGCTTTGCTGTTTGCTCTCAGGATCAAAATGATGTAGCCAAGTTTCACCAGCAGTGATTACGCTTGAAAGAAGCTCCGAATCTTCCTCTAACATCAACTTTAAGTGCATGTTATCTCCATTGCAACGGTAGGCGATACTGAACATGTCTGAACTTGCCTGTTTTTCACAGGCGGGAAACAGGAGTACCAACAATGAAACTACTACAGCGTGTTTGTTTCACATTAAGCTAACTGAATATAATAAGATTGAATTTTAGTGCAAAAAATTATGTCCGTAAACAAATTATGATCATTCTTTATTGAACAGCCCTTGTAGTATCTTTAACAAAAGAATCTTCTATCACCCTGCCAAGATATTACCCTTCTAGAATAATCATACAGCCCAGTAAGCAAATAATTAAAGCATGTCTAAACATTAAAAGGGGACTTAATAGAAAAGAAAATATCTTTAGTCATATTCATTGATCTGAAATCTATATATGAGAGCATATGGAGATGTAATCTTAACAACTAAATGGAAACTAAAGATAATATGCTTCTTTGGATATCTGAATTTGTCTCAGAAAGATATTCTGCAACTTCTTATGGTTCAAAATTATCAAAATTAAAAAATCCAACTAGGGTAACTTCAGCATGCAGTACATAATATCATTCTATGCAACACTGTATTCTATTAGTTAATTTATTGGTACTCAAAAATATAATACTTCCTACAATTCTGATTACAATTTTTCAATTCTATTCCAAGTACAAGCTAGTCAGCTGCTGATATTTAGAGGCAAGTAGTAGTATTTGCTCCCTGGACATTTACCACTATTCTAACCCCTTTGAGTCCTTGACCTGTTATTCCATTTTATCTTCCATTTCTGTATCTCTTAACTTTCTTACCCTTCTCATCCATTTCTCATGAAGCTCTTATCCCATATTGATTTCTTTCAATTTTCTATTTCTTTGCATTCTGCTACATAGGGTTCTATGTTGATTTTCGTTCCACATAAAATGCACTCCTTTGGTGAACCCTCTCAAATAAAGCTCCTGTCCTTAACCAAGTTAAACTCTCCCTCTCATATCTCTCGCATAGGTCAATATATGAGAGACTTTTTTTTCAAAACTTCATACAGGACAAAAGGATTTTTTTACAGAAATTATATAACCCATGGCACGATAGCCCTTAGAGAGCCAAGGCCTACCAACCCGACTGCCGGCCTCATGCCCACTTACGCATGGCAGAGGTGGACGATCATCCAACTGATACGGGGAGGAGATGTGGTCAGCATCTCGGCATCCCCCAGCCGGAATGTTGGTTTCCGTGACCAGGGCCGCTTACCTAGCGTAAGCTCCTCACTTTGGTCACGATGCTGAGTGGGCACCAGTCCTATACCCGGGACCTAAATTCCCCACCACATGGGTGGAATCAAACCTGGGCCGCTTTCCATGGCCTAGAACCAAGGCATGCTGACTTAGCCCGCTATGCCACAGCGCAGGACTTTTATAGAAATTACATGTTTTTATTCTAGTGCATAACCTTTTGTTATACAAATTTATTTTTGGATATACTAAACATTATCATAGGGCAATTTCAGACAACAGTGAAACTCCTAGAGGATACATAACTCCATTTTATTTTTCATTGTATTGGCCAGTTAAAAAATTATTGATTTTTCAAAACTTGATAGAGGACATGAACTATGAAACAAATGATTTGCTGCTAGTTTTATTGTTTTTATTACTGTATTGATTTTATTTTTATTTCTTCAAAATGTATTTTTAAGTACGGTTTACAAATTTAATAAATGGCTAAATCAACATTGTTACATTAATGAAATAATAGACATTTATAAAAAGTTACAAAATTATTAAATTAATAAATACAGAAATTTAAGAATACAAAGTGATTAAACTAGTAAATAATAATGTGTACACTTACTTTTATAACTTAACAATTGCTGAGAACATCTTCATAAAATCCTTTTGCTTCTTCTGAAATTTCAAAAAATTGCACGAATTTTTTTACATCTTTCTTCTTCTCCCTGGACACTGTGTTCTTCTTCTGTAGACATGAGGACCTCAGCATTTCTTTGCGGGATGTTTTGATTTTGTGGTGTCTTGAATGACGGATCAAACTACTTATAAAAAAATGAATTTGTTTTTGGATAATGAGTATAGTTTTTCCTTTTCTCTTTTTTCGCAAAACATTTTGACATTCCTTTAATATTTAATTCTGCTGGAGGTGGTTCCTTGAAGATTTTAATCTACTGTAGTGGTTTTCTCTGCACCTGTAGTACTTAATATCATTTTTCACAGCAGTGATAAGCTCTTTGTCCTTTGCAACAGTTCTATCACCTCCTCGTTTTTCTTTAGGTGAATTTCCAGTAGAATAAAATTTTCTTGCCAGAAGGGACAGGGTATCCATAGACATGCCTGCCATTCCCAGAAAACATGTAGAACAGGTTAGTAAAACCTCTCCATACTTCTTTCTGATGCTATATTTAATACTCACAGATTGTTTTCTTTTAGAAATTTCCTCCTTCACTTTCCTTCATTTTGGATAATTAATTGTCATGTATTTAAGCAGGAATTTGTGTTGGTCCGCTTTATTTAGATGTTTCACTTATTATGGAAAACATTAATGACTTCATATGTCAGCTATTCTACTCTGCATTCCTTACTTTTCCTGTTTATTGACTTCAATGGATAATGTTAAGTTCCATGATGACATTTTATGCACGGTTCTTTATTATTAGATTTTCTAACATGAACAAGACGTTTTCTTCTATTTTTCATGCCACCATCAGATTCAGTCACTGGAGAATCAAACCCTGTACTTTTGTCTATGACTTAGCTTGTGCTTATGAGAGACTGGTTCGATCTTTGTACATAACACGTGACAGAAGTGATTCAGAAAATATAACATTCTAAACAATGACTTATGTTGCAGTAATACTGCACTATGCCGTGCTCTCTTGAGTGTGCAACATGTTTGATTATTAGGAACTTGTAAGGCCACTTTGAGAGCAATGTTGATGAAAGGTTCTGAAAGAGTATATGACAACAGAGTTTGTTGTTAATATAAACCACATGCCAAGTAGTATTGTCATACTCTTCCCTTCGAATAAGAAAAGTGCCTTGATAATACCAAATGAATCATTCTCTACATTATTTAGACGCAGGAAGGCTTTGAAATAATATTTTTGTATGCATTTAATTCCAGGAAAGCTAGGTCAGACAAGCAGAATCTTGCAAATTATTATCAAGTTAGTGACAGGTCTTCACAGGTGTCAAATTTCTTCATTTAGACTGTGCTGTATTGAGTTTTGTAAAAATGCTCTGCATGCACTCTATCAACTTACGAAAACACGCTTATGGTTTACCATGCTATACATATGGCAAATATCGAGTTATACAAAATATGATTTCACAGACCAATTGGTGGTATCGAAAACATACAAATCCCATATATAACTTATTTTCTGAAAATTTGTGCTCTATCTCCTCATATGTTTCTCGACCCCATTCTCTCTTCATTTTCAAGTATACATGCATTTAGTGATTTTCTATTTATCAAGTTTCTCCATGTCACTTGTCTGTCAGTGTCCTTTACCCTGTTCTTAATCACTGTCCAGAAACCCTTTCCATTTCTTTCTCCTTTCTGCCAGATCCCCCATCCCTGTTCTATCCATTGTTCACTCTAGCTCCGACCACCAACTATTCTTACATGTAGAGTTGTTCTAAACAGATCTTTAATATATCATCATCCTTTTTATACAGCTGTACCAGTATATTAAGCATCTTTCTATAACTACCCCACTTTTGCAGGGACTTCCCAATTTCACCTTAGCTACCCCATTTGCTGTAGCCAAATAATTCAGCATATTCCCATAATTCTGCACCATGTTATTTTTGATTCTACTGTTACTTCATATATTCTTTCAAGTTACTTTACTGGCATATCTGGTGCTTTATATTTACAGTTCTTAACCCTATACATTGCTATCTTCCCTTTCACTCTTATCTTTCTCTCATATGCTCCCCAACTTCCATTACAGCACAGTCTCATTCCTAAATAATCAAACTCGTTTATCACCTCCACATTTTGGTCATTTAAACAACACTTATCATCTTTTATTATCACCCTTCTTAAACACTACCATTTTTGACTTACATTGATTCTTATTCCCCATTCCGTACAGTAGCTGCTAATTTCATTTATTGCTCTCTGTAATCCTATCACTGTTATAGATGCTGTTACCAAGTCATCTGCAAATAATAATCCTATTATTAACTTGTTCCTACTGTATTATATTAAGACAACTTAACAATTTGGAAGTCACTGAAACTAAGCAAAATTGAAATTCTAAAGACAAATTTTCAAAACTCACTGGCTACACACACACATAAAAAGTGATTTTCTAAAAACCTTATGAAATATGCTGTTTGTTTGTTTTTAATGTTCTTCTAATTGGATTTTCTCCACTTTTCTACGGACTTTGTAATAATATTTGCAAAGTTGAACAGGAACACTGGTATAAATTTCTGAGTTGTGACACTGGAGTACGTGGTCTCTATTTATTATGTCTGTGGGTTGTTGCATAGTATACATCTTGGAGAATCGAAGATATTGATCATGAACAAGCTGGCAGCCAGACAATCATGTCCAGTCATATCACTCCTGAGGTTCTTGGAAATTCTGGTGTGGCATTAGTATTTTTCAAAAGCATTTTCCATGATTTATTTGTACATTTTTCATAATAATTATTTTGCCAATGTGTACAGATTTCTCAATGTATATTTAATTATGATATAGTATAAGAAAGTTTAGTTGAATTCGTTTTTATATTTGTTCCTTTCTTGCTTTACAGCTTTTTATTTCTTGTAATGCCACAAAGGACCAGGATCCAGTTGAAACAATTTTTTTTTCTTTGTAAATTTTAAATGAGTGTAGAATCTATAATATATTGCTGTTTGATGGAAATGGGGAGCCTATTGCCTGAATGACTGATCTTGAGCCACTTAAAATTACAGCTTCTTGGAAGGTATTTAAATGGCAGAACAATTGCATCAGGGAAGTTCCTATGCCTTCTAGTTCTCCATCATAAATAGATGTGAGAGGTCCTAGGGAAGTGAAAAAGGTAAAAACCCTGCAGTATATGCCAGCGCCTTTTGTCCTTTCTTATCAACTGGGAATCCATTAGTATATATAAATATGTAGTCACTCATTTTCTGGATAACAGGAATGGATTGTTCTTAAAACCGCCATTTTTAGAATTTTATTATTTTACATGTTTTTGCGTATATGTATTCCAAAAAGATGTTCTTATTAATCAGTGATTAGTTGATTTAGTGGGTATATGTGGGGAAGTAGTTTTTCTATTATTGCTCCACATAACGTGTGGTTAGGTTGTATTTTTCTTGCAGTTCCTTAATTTGGTTAATATAACTTTTATATGCCAGTGGAAGGTTGTGAACATTCCAGTAGGGTAGTCCAGATAGTTTTTCTTGTATTTGTACACTTTGTTTTTCTCTTTCATGTTGTAGGGTATAGCCTCAGTAGCTACTTAAGAGCCATTAAAGGTGTTGATTTTACTCCCATGTATTAAGCCTCAGAGCCTGATTTTCTAAAGATGCCTCATATAGTCTCTCCTAACCAATTCCCCTACTCTTCCTACCCTTGGTACACTCTGCTTTTAACAGATGAGACTCTGAGGAAGGAGTCACAGTGGATAACTGTTACACCTATAATGGAGGAAATGCCTTTACACATATATGTGCTCGCCCGTCAGATAATATATTTTAGTGGTCTTAGTGTGGCACTCTAGTATCTCAATGTGGCCATTGAGGGGAAAGGTGTATGATCTTTGATCTCTCAGCTAAGTCCAGTGGATCTGTTTACCAACAGCAGGTGAGCCCTCCATTCATTTTGGGGGTTGTGTATGGTGATTTAACTGCCAAAATTTAAAAACTGATGCCATTTCACAACCGTTACTTTTTTGTTTGATATAATGGGCTCCAGAGTTAGATGTTCCAGTGGTAAAATACTCACTGTCAGATCCTAAGTGTGAGTATGTTTCGTTGAAAAATTTAAGATTTTGAATTGGAATGCAAGAGGATTTAACCAAGCAAAATTACCGAAATTATAAAAATACAAAAAAGACCTCATGAAAGTGAATTCTGTGGAAAGTAACTTCCAGGATCTCTTCCCTAAAAAAGGAGCAACCCAATATTACCTTCAGCTATGATAACACCCAATTAACCAAAACTGAAAATTTTCAATATCTTGAAATATTGTTGGCCAAAAAGATAACCTGGAAAAAACATGTTGAAAAAGTCAAAGATAAAGCAACCAAGTATTTTAGGATATCAAAAGCACTTTGAGGAACTAAATGGGTTGTTCAAGGTCTACATTAAATACATATATAAGCCAAGTTCTTAAAAACTGTAGAGTCCTACTGAAAGCAACATTACCTTCAACTTCCATGATGTTTGAGTGCACACAAAATCAAGCTCTTAGGTTAATTACAGGGACTATTAAACCCATTCCTACAATGAACTTACAACCATTTACATGTAAAAAATCTATAATGCCAGATTTAGAAAAGCAAGCCACTTTAACACATGAAAATTCTTGAAAGTTCCAGAGAACAAAAATGAGTAAAACTCGACTAAATCTACCTTCAGTTTTAAAACTCATTTATGCTTATAAAGAAAGCTGTGTAATGAATTAGAACACTCATCCAAAGTAGAACCACCCAAGCCTCTTAAAACCACACTAAGCATCTTTGAACTATAATACAAAGAAGGCCATAGTGCTTAGAATGACGCTCCAGAAAGCTTGACCCTAGTTTCTTTGACATAGCTGATCACCTGTGAAGCTTTAATCAATACACTGATTTAATTGCAGACTTTAAAAAGAAGAGAAACTAAATCACATACCCTTGAAACCATTAAATTAACATATCCAGAAAATGAATGGACTCAATGTATACAGTTGGCTCACTTTACAACCAGGAAGATCCAGCAGGAGCTACCTGTAAATTCTTTTCTTTCTATAACCATATTAGAAATTATTTCATAGGCTTTGAAGGAGAAATTAATGTAACTTTTACTTTGTCACAAAATCTATTCGCCTGGACAAATCAGTTTTCCAACATACTTTTCTTATCAGATACTAAAGCAGTTGCTCATGATACTATTTCAATTGACTGCCCTAAAGTAGAAAAAAGAAATAAAAATCACAGTATGATTAATTATTTTCAAAATTATAATCAATGTATAGCTTTCCAATGGATTCCATCCATCAGTGGACTTCTTAGGAATGTGCAAGTGGATATGCTGGCCAAGAAGTTTCCAAAATTACTCAAACAAAAAATCAATCCAGTATAACACAGTAAAAAGATTATTTTAGAACATTTTTGGTATCAATCATGACAAATTTGTTGCTTTCTCCGAAAGTCTTAATTGTTAAGATCTCCAAAATAGCTTAAAATAATTCCAGATCTACCTAGAAAATCATCTGTTGTAGTATTCAGCTCAATTATAAGCCATGATTGTCTTAGTGGACATTTGTTCAAAATTAAATTAATAATAATAATGAAGGAAAAACACACATTTATGTAAGTTACAGTACGTCTCCCAGGGACCTAGTTCTCCTCAGGCAGCTCAATAAGTGGTACCTGTCACATTTCTTATTATAGGTACACTAAATTTCTTTCTATGCAGTAAAGATGATTTAATGAACATTGATCACTAAACTATATGAAATTCTCAAAAATCTAGAAGATCTAAACTCTAAATACTGTGAAGCAGGAAGACAATGATTTCATTGTCAAATCCTGAGCATTAATCACACACGCACACACACACACACACATACACTCACACACACACACACACACACACACACACACACACACACACACACACACACACACACACACACACACACACACACACACACACACACAGATCTACACAATTTATCCTTTAAAGAATTATTTCTCTTCTCTCAATAGAAAAGAAGCACTACCTTTACTTTTTCAACAAACTAATTGATTTTACTTCCTGTCTTCAGTTGGAATTCATACTTCAGCACCTATAATATCCTTAGTGTGGCATGCCATGATTTTGCTATAAAAGAAATGCTCATAAATAAATAGCTTCCAGAAATTGGTACCTTGTACAGCACTACAAAGTGGTAACATCTATTCCATAGACAATTATTATCATCCATATTATCCACTAGCTTCTAATACTTATCTAATTCTCTGTGGAGTAGCAAAGCTTGTCCTGAAATTCAAATATCTTTATATAAAAACGTGAAATTCTACTAAAAATAAGAATAAGTAAATAAAAGGTGTATGTCAATGAAATGCACATAATTGTGGAGTAAGAATTACTTCCTCTTTTACAGTTACAAGTTATGAAAAAGTCATTCACTATGAATTTGGTTCGGCAATTTACTGACGAAATCTTGTGCCGCATTCCAGGCAATGAACCTCAATACAAAATTTGCTATTTTACAGACTTAATGTCCTCTATGTGGATTATGCATACATACAACATATATACACACAACCTTATTTACCTTCTCTACCGACTACGATGTGATGGGCAAAGCAATAAGCTATATAAAAATCTTTGCACATCTTCTAATTTACTCTATAGGGTAGGAAAGTTCATAACAAATAAAACACTCAAGGACCTTCTGGCGTTCGTAATGAGTAACATTTTATTTGTATTTGTTGTACATGAGTATTTTTAAGGCAAGATTAATTTAATGTTAATGATGTGTTAATACTTCTTCTGAATGTAGATTTTTATGTCCCTATCTTGAATAAAATTGATGTATAATTCTTATGCAATTAAATCATGAAAGACTTTCTGAACTGTTACTTCTTCCAAACATTTCGGTAACCTCAGTCCTAAGAAATTTGTGGCACCTTACAACGGTGAACACCCTCAAAATATTTATAGAACGTTATGTCCAGGATGGTGACTATGAGAGGTAAATGGTCATCAAGATGGCTGGATATGCCATCATTCTATTACTCAAAAGGTACAGTTTGTCTCATGGTGAACAAACAAAATATCCTCTATGTAGTTACTAAGATGTGATAGACTGGCGTGTTTTAGAAGCAATAGTTGCCCAGCTTCTAGATGAAATAGTCTCCTCCGAGCTCTAGTTTAATTGCCTTCTTGTTGCTGCGATATTCGGTACTCTCGTGCCAATCGTCATATTAGGTTTGAAGGGTGATTCACAAAACCTCGACGTTTCTTGCAGAATCTAATGAACGCAAAGTTGGAGGCCTCGTACTTTAACCTCCCAGAAATGACGAGGCTGGTAAACATTCCTAACGTATCTTACGGAAGATCTTAGCCACAGAGAAATGGTTGAGATGTTGAAGGCCGATGTCACTTTGCTGCTGCTCACATATGGCCAAAGATCTCCGTAGATAACGATGAAGATGAATACTTGATGGAGCGTCCAGTGAAGTATTTACACTTGATTGACAATAATCGCAGGATGAATCCATGTTGTGTCTTAGGATACTTCTGAGGATACTACCTCCGGTATCAGTCACACCAGACCTACAGACAAATCTGCAACCTTGGCAGAGGATACAACTCTTGTTGTAAGTCACTCATGTCAACACAATGTACATCCATACTAATTTGAAAGAGGTGGAGTAATCCCATGTCCCATTTGGAACCACTCCGTCTGAACTATAACATATTTGCTGTTGTCCAGAAAAGGAATCTGTGAGAAACGCCTGCAATTATCTTATACGACAAGAGCGCTGGAAATAGCCACAATACTGTATGACTTATTGCATCTTCTGTAACACTCATCAAACTGCTTTTTCAATTAAAGAAAATTGTAAATTACAGAGAAAACGATCATATCAAGAACATGTTTACAAACAAATGACTACAGCTTATGCAATTGTTGCCCATAGTAACTACCAACTTAAAACAAAGGAACAAAGATTTCAAAGCCCTCACGATCTTTAAAGATGGCATGCCTCACCGTTTTGTTCCTATTCGTTTTAAACCTACATTTAAAAAAATATATGAAACTATCGGTGTAAACCGTAGTTTTAGTGCGCAGGAATTTCGTGTCATACCATTAAATCATAATGATCCTAAATATCAAGGTTGGTATTCAACCGACATTTGCTTTTACACCCTCACACACATACCTCTTTCTAAAAAAGCCATTTTGGATTCCAGGAAATCTATAGATATACTTAGACTAAAATCTCGGTATTTAATGTTTGTACAGAATGTAATGCCTTCTTTACCTATGATGTATGCGTGGTAAGGGAAACACTTATAGTTGTAAGATGACAAACATCTTTATTGCCAATACCACATCGTGCATAATTAAATGCGCCATACAACTTTAATGATTGTTCATCAAATTCGTGAGGTCATTGTCCCGTAAGAGCTCTCGTTTAGTAACAAATAATCACGTGGCACTGAAATGAATCACCGCTGTGTAAGACATTCTGAAAAAGGTGTTTTTATTTATTTTACCACATACCTACATGTAAAGGTAGAGGAAGCAATGTGTCCCAACCCAAAATCAGGTACTAAAATTTCATTGTAAATTTATGTATATCTTGGGAGCTTAAAAAATATGAAACCATGAACTATTTTCGTCTGGACTCAAACACTAAAAGCTAGATCAGATAACCTTCCAAACACAAACAAGTAACCGGCAGATTACTTAATATATAACGTAAAATCTAAGTTGCTGTTGTTTTTTCTTTTTTTACTCTCTTTAAAATGCATCCAAGCATTCCGAAAAAATATTTAAAGTTTAATAAATAAAATAACTTGCAATTTATGCAAATAAAGGCTAAGTTCTTTTCATTCGGAGTGAATGTTTTATAATTTCAAACACCCTGATGGAACAGGAATAAACGAAAGCTTAATACAGAAAAGTAAAGCACACTATTTCATTTAAATAATGAAGATCTTTTGGCAGACACCATTGTAATACAGCTTCCTGCCTGCATCCTCCAAGTCCTATTAATTCTGGATTTCTCTTGCACCGTATGTGAACCGTAAGAGTAAGACAAAATTCAATGCAAAACTGAATATCTGGTGGAAACACACTTGCTATGTCAAAAGAAACCGGCTGGTGGGTTAAATTATTGGTGGTGCACAAATGAAAAATAAAATGCAGAGTAGTAATGATTCACCTATTTATACAGATTCTCTGCTCTACTCTCCTTAGACCTGGCGAGTCTATCGATAACTTTTGCTTTGAAGTCGCTGATCTTCATAACAAACTCTCTCTCAATTGAAAGCATTGCTAATGCTGACAATCGGTCTTGTGACATTGTGTTCCTAAGGAAAGTTTCATTCTTTTTAAAGTTGAAGAACAGCATTCTGCTTCAGCGCTATACATTGGCATAGTTAACAGTACTCGGAGCAGTTTGACATATTCGCTGAATGTAGCACATGAATTGTTTTCCATAATGAAGTCCATCAAGCACAAAGCGCCGGACATTCCACGAAATTCCTCTCGAATGTAAATTACAGTCAGTTATCTACGAATTTTTGTTCCAATGATGAAAGTATAGAACCTTATTGCTTCTCTAAGGGAATCCTCTGGAAATGTCTTAGAAATTTTCTTGATGAAACAAAGTCGAGGCTACCAGATGTTCCGTGAAGCTAAATCTGTCCTTTGCTTCTCTAAGAATAATGTCACATACTTCAAGAGCTTCTCTTCTTTTCACATCGTGATCTTCTATTCTTCTCTTAATTGCAGTTTCTTTGTGTTCCTCGATATCCACGCTATTTCTTACCTTTTGCACTTCCCTTTCAAATGCATTTAGCTGGACGATGGCAAATGTTGCATTGCAGTCTCGTTTCTGCAGCTGATTGTACAAAATGTCCACATGGGGCATGATCTTGTAGAAGAAAGAGCCAGAATACAAAATTATAATCTTTCAAAGTGGCCATAAACCTAGAAGCCTGAACAGGTGTGGCGTTGTTGTTTAACAGAGCTCTGTTCTGAATAACCTCCATGCATTTAATTAAATTCTCCCTGTGTTCGAAAAGCAGAGCACACAGAAGCTAAGCCTGAAGGTCACGCTATAGCCGTTGCTAGGAGTAGGAGGAGCTAGGTTTATAAACCTTCATTTAAGCAATGTATAAGAAGTCACTCCCATCTCTTCACCTTCCCGCAACCCTCTCAGAGAACCCACATTGGGGTGAAATCTTAGGTTAACACTTCGCTGAAAACCTGGCGGCTGCTACAGCTGATCTCTGTTTATTTCGGCTTCTGCGGCCAAGGGCAGCTACAGACAATAAGCGTAATTGAAACATGTTTGTATATAAAACAATGGAAAGAAGTACAGCTTTAATGTGTAAAATGCACATGTGGTATATTCAGAATCAATGGATGTAGCGCAAACCTGCAACCTTATGGAGCAACCGTCCCTGGTCAATCGCGATAAAGGTTACCTTTTCGCTAACTGTCCTGTTGATGCCAGGTTAATATGGGAATACTGCAGACCTTAGGGGATAGTCAACTCTTGAAAGAGCTGATTATTTGTGACGTCTTTTTCATTCCATCCTCTTTGCAAGGAAAAGTATTAGAAAATGGAAAATGGAAAATTGAGTAAAAATGTATATATTGGAAAATTCTGAGAATTGCTCTTAACATGGAATATCTTCGCAACTGTTCACTGCATAAAAATAGATATAAGTTGTTTGTTTTCCAACGAGTAAGATTTTTTCTATGTACTGAGCTTCCAGAATTTTGTAGAAGTCATCAACAATATAGAGGATTTCTGAAGACATTCCCAGAAAATTCAAGGTGTAGATTACATTTATCACGAAAATATTTTAAATATATTGCATTTTAAATAATATCGTTAGTCATTTTTAGAAAGTCACTATTTTCAAAAATATGTCCGTGTAAAGAGTAGTTGGAGTGGGGGTAGTTTCCTTTCTTTGATCAGGGAAACACAAAACTTGTATCTTCAGTGAAATCTCGGAGTGGAAAGTTTCGTTGGTACCCATTACTGTTCTTACTTACTTAATTACATGGTAGAGAAAGTAAAACTAATTATTGGTATCCACTAATTATGGGTAATTATGGGTATGGGTATACTGCCCATGTCAATTACCACAAACTGAACATGGTAGCTCGTTGCTTGGAGTAGCACTAATCTGGGCCATCCCCTGCTGTCCGTTTAACTGAATGTATCCCGTGGCGTTCTGCAAATCTTTTGACGCACGAAGGAATATCTGCTTACTGAAAGTCGGGGAAGTTGGGCCACCTGGTATGTTAAAACTTTTCATTTACTTTCGCACAGTGCAATTTCTTTTCTTTTCTCAAAATCCTATTCTAGGAAATACGAATCATTGCAATATCTAAACAATGCTTGAAATTTTACTATAACTTTTAGAACACTACCCATGCGAGCAATATTAAGGCAAAACTAAAGCATTCAACAGATTCGAAGATTTATAAAAATGAAAGTACACGATAATGTGGGAACCAGAATAAGGATAATGATAAGGAAAACGCTTAAACATAAAATTGTAAAGTATAGATTCAGAAGCTAAAACTTTGGTTTAAAAACGAATTTGTATTAAGTTTTCTCCCTTCTAAAGGGTTTCTGCAAAGAATTCTGCATAATTACGTTAGAATAATTGAAACAGGGTTCTATTTAAGGTCTTTCTTTACCTGCATTGCTTATTAGCGTTTCTTTAAATTGAAAGAGCGCTTAATTTTACGCCCGCCTCTGTGGTCTGTAGGTGGAGCGTCTGTCTCACATTCAAATGGTCTAGAGTTCGAATCTTGGTAAGGCTGGGTTTTTTGGAAAAAGGTTTCTCCGAGGTTTTGTCTTATAGTGAAAGATCACGTAACTAACTTCTATATTTAGATGGGGAAAACACTCTACAAAACACTTATAAGACCCATCCTAACATACGCTGGCCCCGTATGCGGACATGTAGCCAAGAGGCACAAACAATGCAAAATAGAGTAATTCGTATTATCACGAGGCTACTGGCACTGGCACCGGCATATCAACTCCATGAGCTGTTAAAAAATGCACTCCATAGAGCAAATCATTAAAAGACTTAGCTTCAATTTACTCGAGAAGAACAACAACATCCAACTAATACGGGCACTAGGGGAATACGACACAAAACAGGACAAACACACAAATAGGTACACTGACTCTTTTTGAAAGAACAATTAATCTCGGGGAGCCAGAGTTAGACATACAGCAACACCTAGACAGCCTATTTAACTATCCAGATGTTTTACATCGCTGATCAGGGTTAAACACACACACACACACACGCACACACACAGACACACACACACATACATACACACACACACACACACAAACACACACACACACACACACACACACACACACACACACACACACACACACACACACACACACACACACACACACACACACACACACACAGTCCTCAAGTCCTTGCGCCAACCTAAGGTCAAGTCGGCTCCTTGGAATGAGACCCCCGTGAGAGGCACAGCCACGCAACCGCAGTTTTACAGTAGGCAGGCCGTCCGCCGAGTGCGCTCTCTCGAAATTCGACCAAGCTGATACACGGACTACGAGAAGGCTCACATACTTTAACGATGGCGAAAGGCAGATAATGTGAACTGACCATTATAGGCAATGCCATTAATGCAAATTATGTATACATTCCGGTGTAGATTACATAGCCTTAAGGTATATTAGGTTAAAGGTAAGATCACCGTCATGCGTGCAAATAATATTTGTAGTGACAAACAAGCATATAATCTTAAAACTCTGCGCTTCGACGCCTGTATACCTGCACCAAAAACTCACTCCTTTGAATCACACTGCGAGACAGCCGTGATTACTTCCTGGAATGCGCGGGTACTTTACCGCAGCACACTTCTCCTTCCCAATTACCCTTGAGGTGAAGCCCACATACCCCACTGTGCTGTCCAACACAGTAGAAATCCGTAAGTGGGTTTTTTCCACTCGAAAAAGAAATCTATAAGGCCTGGGCTCATTCGATCATCATTTTATCCTTTACATTCATCGTCTCATATTACCTATGTTGAAGCATGTTAAAACAAAGAGGCTTAATTTTGCTCAGAAGCCCTTTATAAGGCTTGAGGTTATTTTACGTGCCGTAAGTATACCATACGGGACCACCACTTTACTTACCTTCCGATGGGAACCACAGTGAGTA
>CM060950.1:291067782-291095282 GCA_030765055.1 Mantis religiosa | reverse complement strand
TTATTATTATTATTATTATTATTATTATTATTATTATTATTATTATTAGTGTTCTTTTTATTCGTATGTGCTTTAACATTACACAAGTGAGTTCACCGTCAGAAGACCTTCATTGTGTATAAACCTTTATCGAATCTTTTAATAAAGAGATTTTGGAGAATGTGATTGATATTATTAACTTAACGTACTCTAACCAGAGCTAATATTAACATTCAATTCTCTAATACTTTATTCCACTCAAACATAACTTAATCTGACTGCTAAATAGCTATCTTATCCTCCGTTCAGCTAGGAGCTTTTAAGACAATAGGATATGTGTTTCCGATCATTCAGAGGCACAAGGAAATACTCGGCCATTTTAGACACGACAATCTAAAATTCTTTCCCAAGAATACTAAACTACACATTCAATATGACAGTTAAAATGAATATTGAATAATAGAAGGTAAAGTTATGTATAGATAATACACAAAAGCATATCTTAAAGATATAACGGAATGATAAAGTACTAGATTAATTAATCATTTCAACTGGTTTTAAATTAACGAATCATTCCAATAACTGGAAATACATTCAATGAAATACAGTTTTATCATTCAGCATTCTATTACCCCTTTACCTGGAAGTCGAAAATCCAGTTAATTTAAAATATACTCAAATACATCTAAAATACGAAAGACAAGTTTGCAATGTAGAAATATTTTGCAAATAATCATAAAATTCCTACAATTTTGTGGTAATTATTTTATTTGCTTCGCTATCATATCTGAAACTCTTAGATCCTATACCTACGCTTGTTGATGCATGGCCACGTGGTTATTTCTCACCTCATCTCTGAATCACTAAGTATTCCGATACCTCATTGTAGATACATTCCCACTAACTCCTTCATCAGCACATTAAATGAGCAATTTGGGATCTGGAGCCGCTAACTTAGATATATCTATCTTATCATGTTATACCTAGCTTCTGGACAATTGATTTAGTAACTCAAGTAGACATTTTACTGTATTTTGTCACACATTTTCTGATAATTTTCTTATATAAGGTCACATCTCTTTTGAGCCTTTTGGTATATAAATGAGTTTCGACATTGAAGTTTAGATGGTCTAAGTACAGAACAGTTTTATACTTCTATATACTACTATACCTCTGTGCCTTTGGAGCCTATATATAGGGATTATTAAAAATGGCTGCGAAATAAAGTGATTTGCGAAATTTTATTTCCTTAGCGTTAAAAATTAAGAATGTCATAAGTAGAATGACATTAATAAGTAGAATGTCCTAAGATCTACCGACCAAGTATTCACAACTAAAAACTGAAAAAATCTTTATATAAGATGCAATGTATTGCTCAAAAGTTTGTGGTTTTATATCACTTAATTTCTTAGCACGTCTCAGTTTCTGAAAGAGACAAAAGTGTCAATTAAGTAAGGATAACTCAGGAGGTTGATTTTTGCAAGCATTAGTCAACGTAACTTGAGCATTATATAAGTTAGGAAATGCCTTTTAGGATGAGATGGATGCCGTGTGACTGTTTAGATTAGGATAGGGTTACGTACCATGGGATAGTATGGGTTAGGTTAATTAGATTTGGATGAAATAGGTTTGTACAATAAATGTTTGTCAAAGTTAGGATAATGTATATATGAACTTCTTTATTAATCAGCGTCTGTGTGTGTGTGTGTGTGTGTGTGTGTGTGTGTGTGTGTGTGTGTGTGTGTGTGTGTGTGTGTGTGTGTGTGTGTGTGTGTGTGTTTCGGTACGTCCGCGTGCACGTGGATGATGTTTGTGAAGATGATGAATATGATTATAATGGTGATCATGAAAGTTTATTGTTTGTTGTAATTGACGTCCTTCAACGGTAAGTCATATCGGACGATGAATGGAATGGGTGAAATGAGGCTCAAATGAGCACATGGTCCATCGAGTTTAGAGTTAACCAACATTCGTCTTTTCAGGAAAAGGGACACCCCGGAAGAAATCTTATCCAGGTCACTCACCCTGACCGAGATTCGAACTCCGGACCTCTTTAACGTGAGGCAGACACGGTGCCGTCTACGATACCGAGGCGGAGATCGACAAGGTGGCGGTCATAATGACGATACTGATGATAGCAGTAGTAATTATACCGACGATGCTGGTGATTCGATCATTGTGAGCGTAATTGGAGTGTTTCATGGATGCTTTGATTCTAATTTTTTTACTTATTCCATTTATACCCCGCCTTTAACTGCTATGGTCATATCGGCGGCCGTTCTCCTTTGGAACATACCGAAGGTGTTAACTCGTTAACTTTGGTTTACAGTCACGGTTTTAGTCACGATTCTAAATTATAAACGTCCTCTGTAAACATTTGTGTTAATACATTAAAAACACATTGAAAGCGTAGAGCCAGACTGAAAAATTCAATGTCATAGCCGGGATTTGAACCACGGATCTTCTGGTCTCCATCCAGCCGCTCTAAACATTTGAGCTACTATGGCCAACCTGCCAACATAACATTAAATTCTCCAACTGACTCGTGTTTCTCCCGGTAAACCACTAGGAGTTCTGATAAACATATGAGACAACTACCTTAATGGCGACTTACTATGCTGTAAGTATTTTAAGACCCGGGCTTTATAGTTCGGACCACTATTAGGTACAATTAATGGAAATTAATTGTTCTTTCACACTAGCCGTGTGTAGGACGCACTATGAAAGGGTAGAGTCAGACTGAAAAATTCAATGTCATAGCCGGGATTTGAACCACGGATCTTCTGGTCTCCGTCCAGCCGCTCTAAACCGTTGAGCTACTATGGCCAACGTGCCAACATAACATTAAATTCTCCAAGTGACTCGTGTTTTTTTCCCGGTGAACCACTAGGAGTTCTGTATAAATCCCGTACTTTAAAGTACTTACAGCATAGCCGGTCGCCATTAAGGTAGTTGTCTCATGTGTTTATGAGAACTCCTAGTGGTTTACCGGGAGAAACACGAGTCAGTTGGAGAATGTAATGTCATGTTAGCACGTTGGCCATAGTAGCTCAATGGTTTAGAGCGGCTGGACGGAAACCAGAAGATCCGTGGTTCAAATCCCGGCTATGACATTGAATTTTTCAGTCTGGCTCCACCCCTTCATAGTGCGTCCTACACACGGCTAGTGTAAAAGAACAATTAATTTCCATTAAACGTACACTTCCCAATCACTTTCAAAATTCATTGTTTCGCTTTATTTGACATACATTTTGCGCGTTAATGAGCTCTACATATTTGAACATTAAGATTCCGTCTTTCTGTTACGGTTCAACACTTATATGAGTTGCATCCAGATGAAGAAGACCTTTGAGGGCATTCCTAAACAATTAAATGTATACATTATATTTGACAGGAAAATATCTTAAGCATACGCTGTTTTAATTTCTAGGGCTATCTTCCAGAAAAACAAAACTTTGGAATGATATTCCGTATAAAGGATCATCTGTGGTGGAAGATTATCTTTGCAAACTTCGGTTCATATCTTTATAAGATACTGAACCTGCCTGCCCAGTTTGGAGTTTAACTGACTGATCGCATTTGAGTTGTGCTGTTCCACAAGAACACAACAGAAATATCTCTCTCTCTCTCTCTCTCTCTCTCTCTCTCTCTCTCTCTCTCTCTCTCTCTCTCTCTCTCTCTCTCTCTCTCTCTCTCTCTCTCTCTCTCTCTCTCTCTCACACACACACATACAAAGGCATACCCACATTCTTAATTGTGTATTATGCAACGAGACTATAATGGTAGTAATTAAAAAGGGGTACTATTATTAACCGAACGAGCGAAGTGGAGTGAGGTCAATAATTATGATACGAGGGTTTAAATTAGCATTATAGTCAAGTTTCATACGATTGTTTATGATCGATGATGTATCTAAATTAAAGGTTTCATTTCAAAGTATTCATTTCTGCTTTCAGTGATATGTTACAATGGTTATTCCTTTATCTAAAGTGGGACGTAGTACGCAGGCGCAGAAATATTGATTACCTTTCTATAAACAGCTGTTAACGTGTGACAGTTTAACCTAAAAGAAAGTATAGACAAAGAGGAACAAACTGAATTTATTTAAATATCATTTGCAGTTAATGCTAATGATAACATGAACAGAACTAACTTTATTTCAAATATAGTTTATTTATTGTACAATTAGTGAAATGAATTTGTTGGAGTGAGCTTTGTTGAATAGTTGAAGCTGAAGGTGATTTGATTTTAGTTTGTCCTCTTTCTTTTTCTACTGATTTTAGTATTGTGTTTGAAATTTCAATTTTATTTTGGGGTGTAAGCTCAAGGCCACTGTTACTAGTTTCAGACATTTTGACTTTTTCTAAACTGGCGCTAGTACCATTGTTGATCGAAACGGGAATAATCGATAATAGCGCTTTCACAATGTTTCGGGGCCACTTCTGTTTGGTCGAATACCAATACTTTAATGAACAGGTGTACTTTAATGAGGCCCATTAAAATAGTGCTACTAGTCGTATAAATACTAACGGTTGGCATGGTCAAATATAAATATTGAAACATGCATTTTCAAGTTTAATTTTGCTATTGAAGTTTGTCTTAGAGTGGAATTTCTTCTTTAGCTGCTATTTGCAAGCTAGAGAGAGTAAAAGTGCCTAAAAAGCTTTTAATCTGCAATTGGTTAAATGTCTATAAGACCTATGTTTTTGAAAGAAAACGTTTATTATAAAAGTTATGTGCAACCTAGGAATATTTTGATGAAAACCAGAAGCATTTTTTCCGTAATACATAGGTTCAAAAGACTAAAGGATATAGTGTTTTATGAAAGGTCCTTCTAAATCTAAAACCGACTCCCAGTAAAATGACTAACCTGTGCCTTATCTCCGTCTTGGACCTTATGTGGAAACGAAATATTCTTTGACTAATATCCACCTTAACTATGGTTCTGAATGCGTCAAAGGGTCTACTTCGTATAGTGGTATTTTCTTTATCGTAAATACACACATTTTCTAAACTGTGGTGCCGTTAATCTTAGCATTAAGTAATTCCAACTAATTTGTGCGAATGCTTTCCATTAATACATACTGATGAATCGTGGGTGACAAAACACTCAAATCCCTCGGTCATGTTACAGGACTACAACATATAAATCATAGCTAAATGCGTAAAATTATGATGCGGTAGCAGTCAACAGTCTTCAGAATGCATCACGAAATTTATTTTTATACAGACAGTTCCCAGAGTAGCGTAGCATTTGCTATACCAGGAACTATAAAATGTGATCTGCCAATAGGGGAAATTGTGATGTCGTACCTGATTTTTTAAAATATAATATAAAACAGTACGATAATCAGCACAGATTAATAAACAATCTAATCTCAAATTTCTGAAGCTCAGATTCGTATGGCTATATTTCGCTTTATTCCATATTTAGGATTTGCTAGGTACTTAAGGTACAAAAATAACACGAATTTTTGGCTTACAGTCACGATATAGACATTTTTAGGTGAAGTATGTTAGTTTTCGTGCATGCGTTATCGTTCAAATACTTAAAAAGAAGTACGTATGTATATATAAACTACCGTGCAAGTTCTAAGGACAGGTATCTTGTTCTGCAGCTTCTAAAAAATTATACAATATTTCGTAAGTAATGGCAGTTTGGATCCTCTACAAGTTATTAAATACTTTATCACTCTATGTTCTGTAAGCTTTTATGGGCTTTGTATACTAAAAGTAATTTAAGAATGAATCATCGTTAACTTAATACATAATGCTTCATGTTTTCCGTTATGCTGTGCATAGCAATCTTATTTCGGCGCATTGAAGCGACCGGGAAGGTGCAGCCGTCCTGCATTCGAGATGTCTTGTGTTTAATTCCCGTGGCCGGTCTGAATGACAGTTGCATTATTTCGGGGTGTTTTTCCGGGTTGGCAGGAGAATCCTGGTTAGGTTAATTACATTCACCGAATTTTCTTTTTCTTTTCCTTTCTTTTCTTTTATTTTTCTTTTTCTTTTTTCTTTTTTATATAGTTTACGTCCTCCAACGTTAAGTCATATCGGACGGGCCAAATTTTCTGTCCCTCCGTTTCATCTCCATTATCATTTCACATCATCCGTCATCTGGTGGTCTCCTTTGGAGTAGAAGTGTCCTCCAGTTGTCTCGGCTCTGCATGGCAGAATCATATATACCTGGTAAACGCTTCCTTCTCCGGTGAGACTGTCTCCGGGCCGGCCTAGTTGTATCCTTTTAGGATCACGGTGGTTGGGATGATGGTTATACTGGCCTGCCGAGGATTTTCCAATAGGTCAATTTTAAGGACACTGCCCTTTGCACTCTCGTGGCTCCTTGAGATGGCCGCCCTCTGTCTCCAGTTGCCTCATCCTTACTTCCGGGGATGCTCCACTTGAAGTCATAGGTAGAATAGACCAAGTTTGGAGCTCTTTGGCGATTAAATTCTACAGCATATTCAAGTCCAATTCATTTATATTCTGTCAATTTCTTATTTGAGGAAATTTTCGATTCGTAAGAGATCGCTGATTAACACAAAGAACCAGCTATATGTATTTCCAAGCATTTACAAATTGGAAAGTTGTTAAAGAAAAGTTATAATATTCATGTTTCCCTGTTTTAACCCAATTTCTTTGAAAACATTTAAGTAGAGTTTTTATAGCAGTTGATTGCGGGGCCAGATTTTAAATTATGCCAAGCTTAAAGTCATAAATTAGGAATTTGGAAACCCCATTTTTATTTATTGTGTTTATAACATGAATTAAGATTCTCTTTGATTTATGGCATATGTTATCAAGGAGTACTTCTCACTTACACCCCACACAATATACAATTTATTTCACGTGTTTTTCATCATATTGTAGTATTGAGAAATCTCTCGTTTTATTCAATTTGTTAACAGAAAACCTGGATTTAGCTCAAGCTGCAATGTTTAAGAAATGGGAGAATGCTACAGCGTATATGCATTATTCTAATTTTAGCATTTTTGTCGCGCACTTTTCACAGGAAATGCGAACACCACTTTAACTATGAATATTGTAAAATAGAATGAATACTTCTCATTTCTGAAATAATTGTAATCTATAGCTAGTATATTTATATTATTTACCTCCTCTACTTTTCTACTTTTCTTCATATATTTATCATTCCTATAAGTAATATGACATTTATAGACACAAAAATAAATTATGTATGATAACAATAAGAAGGTAATAATTTTATATAATGATTCTATCAATAGAAGAAATACATTATTTGGGTGAAACAATTTATGATATAAATGTATTTGTGTACTGAGGGTGTACATCACTTGAAGTTTTTGAATGATAACAAAATCAGTAGTGGTTTCCTTGATTCACGTGTTCCTTCATAGGAATATTGCTTTCGGCGCATCTACCGGCCAGACCTTGAAGAAAAGTGGGAATTTAAAGTAGGAAAACCGTCATGGGGGAACAAGTTTAATAAAATAATCATAATTAGTGACTGCACATGCTTAACCTCAAATATATACAATACATATATAAAATTAATTTTAATGCCCTTAATTAAAGTCGGATTCGTTTAATTAAGTCTGTAAGTCTGCGTACAATTTTTAACTTTGAGTGCCTTAGAAAGGGCATGTCTAATGGATTCTATCGTAATAATATCAAAACTGAACTCACGTATAGACTTTTGCTTCAGATCTGTGGCTAACTCATTTTAATGTGTTTCTCCGCAAAATAAAATATTTACACATGCATGGATATTATTTGCCTTCTAGGATTGTGACTAATTTGTTTCCATTACCTTCAAAACAAAACACAAAACACAATGCTATTCGTGCATGATTTTGTTATTAAGTTAAGGATTATGGCTAGCAAGTCTGTGTTGCTACTGTTCACTTTATCGTCAAAAACATTTTATAGGCTCGTTGAGGCACTTGTACATTGATACACTTGTCAAGTTTTCCTTTCAGTTGCTTTCTGCCGCCAGATAAATATGCTAAGATATTAGAAATAAATTCATGGGCGACTGTTTTATTTATACACTTCGCATTTCGTTAGGAAACTGTATTTTGCAGACTTCACGCTGTTTAAGTGAAGTATAATAAGTATAAATATAGCTCATATCATTTTCATTTGCCAAAGGATTAACAAATTTTTCATGAGTTAAAATTTCGCATAACCACCCTGCCGCATAATTCTTCAGTGCTTCTTAACTTCAACAACTATTGCTTCTTACTTATACTTAGTTCTGTAGATGGATCAAAATTTTTAGTCGATTAACCATGCTACTTTAATAGATTAATTTATCGATTAATCGAGATACCATCTGTTCAAAAATTACTTGTAAGGATTGTATACAATACCTTAATACCCTGTATATTTAATTATTTTTGAAACTTTTAAGTATTTAGATTCAAAATTTGTGTTTGCGTCAAGTGACATGCTTTATATATGTATTGAATTAGATATACAATATTTTGTATGTAATTATTTAGTAACGTATTACATCAATATCTACTAAGATTTGTGAGATGGACATGCAAATAATAGTTTATATGAAGACTCACCTAGTCACTGTTGTTTCATCCATGATTTTAAACATGTAAGTGCACTCACATGCTTTGAAGTAAGTGCTGCTCTTCGTTTTGTGACAATATTTCCTGCATCACTAAACACACGTTCACAGGGAATCGATGTAGCTGGTACACAAAGTGTTTTCTTCACTATGGATGAAATAATTGGCAACTGAATAGAATGTGTCTTCCACCACTAAAGAGGATTTGCGAAGTCATCATCCAGTTCACTTAAAGACAATTTCTGTAGCAAGTGGTGTTAATGGGGCGGTTTCCTCGACATCGTCATTGTCATTAAAATCAGTTTTCTCTTCTTCAAATTTACTTCTGTCGTAGTTCTTGCGCTTACCACAGATTTTTCTGAAAGTATTTTCCATACTAATTCAGTTGTGGCTCTTGGAAAACGTTTCACGGATTTTAATCTCGGATTGAGAGCTGTAACTTCTTCGTACATTTATAATTTAGGCCAGTTAATAATTCTTTTTGTTAAATCTTCGGCAAGAGTAGTTTTAAACCTGATCACATACAGAGGGTCTGAATCAGCGACTTTCAGACTTAACCTTAGATAACTTATTGCAGGTAGCACAACACTTGTGACGTATATATCCAAGCAAGGTTTCAGACATCAAACATTCTTTGTGTAATTTCGCATTCAATTTCAGTTAATGAAATAATATTTGAAGGTTGGGTGTCTAATATATGAATAAGTGCTCTCTTAGCTTTGAGGAGACATTCAAAGGTAATACAAGTACTGTTCCATGGGGTTACAACGTCTTTTTTTTAATTTTATCTGTGGAATATTAAGATTGTTCAACTTTTTAGACAGTTCGTTTTTAGGTACTTACTTTGTTTAAAGTGACCCACTACTTTTCTGCATGTACTAAGGAGAATATCTATGGAAGCACTTTTAATCTCCTTTTTGAAACTTAATTTTAAAGTATGAGCAGAGCATTTAACATCGTCATATTTTAATTTCTCTATACAAAGTACAGTATTCCTATTATTGTCTGTAAAAATTACAATGGCTTTATTTTGCAAGTTCCAATCATTTACAACCTGTTCGATCTCATTAGTACAAGTGATTGCACTGTGCTTTTCAGTTACGTTTTTCACTTGCAATGTTGCACTACAGAACTCCTAGTTAGAATCAATCCATTGGGCAGTAGTAGCTCCTAAGTAACTTTGATGCGCTACTGAAGTCCAGAAATCCCCTGTTAAGCAAATATATTCCGCGTACTTTAATGTGTCCAATAGCGTAGATCTTTCAATGTCGTATAACCTGTCAATTCGTCTACTTACATCTTTTGAAGGAAGATTATACGAACTGTTTCCAACGGCTTCTTTTAGCCCTTCATCCGAAACAATATTGATAGGTCGGCTATCCTTTACTATCCATTTTACGATTTTATTTGTTAATTCAACTTCCTTGATGGAAGAATTCGGTTTGGCTATGAAATTATTTAGATTAGACTGCGATGCCTGAGGAACAGTTACAGATGATTCGTTAGCATTTTGAAATGGATGGGTGTGCTTAAAATGATAATTCAAACTACTAGCACTACCACTATAACTAAATTATTTCCCTCAAATTTTACAAAATACCTCTTTTCTGTGAGATAAATTACCAGATTCATTTAGCTTAAAGCAAAAATGTACTCCCAGTTTCCCCTTCAAATTTTCGTATGCCATAATTTTAATTCCACTTAGCACAAAACGGTTTTCCTTATTTTATCTTTTTAACACAAAACTTTCAGTCATTGTCTCGAACTCAGAAACGCTACTGGCTAACAGCATTTTACATCAAATTTATACCACCACAGCCCTAAAAAGAGGGATCAGCTATTGTTTCCATAACTGCGTAAGCGAAGTGTTCGGTTCAGGGTTGTGCACCTCAGTTTATACTAGTAAGCGATAAATAATCACTTGTATGTTGTCACACATAAGCTTTAAGGAAAGGAAGCTCTCTATCAGTATCTGTATGTAGTTACGTACCTCTTAGAATATTTCACAACCGAAGTGTTATTTAGACTCTCTCGGGGTTCAGAGTGCTTTGTTTTAGCTACGAGGAGTTAAACTATCTCAAAGTTCAAAGAACATTACGTGTCTGGTGAAAGCTTGATGCCTTGGAAAAGCTGTTTAGGTTGGAAGCAATACATCAAAACAAAAACGGCCAAATTTGGCTAAAAGAGTTTTGATTAATATTTCATATAATTGATTAATTTTAATGGACTCGATTATTCGACTAAAATTTTGTAATCTTTAATCTAAAATAAAAATTAATCGATTAATCGTTTCGGTTGATCGACTAAATCACGCAGCAGTAGCTATACTACATATACATTCAATTAAAAGTGGAGAATTACCAAAATGTAATGTTATTAGCAAGTATATAAACATATCAAGGGTAGAGTTACTCTCCTCAGATGGATCTAATAACTGGTTAGTCATTTATAACCGGTGTATATTGCACATCAGAATAATCAGGAGTCGTAGTATTTCCCTCATTACCACTTGCTACTGGAAAAAGGATTCTCCTAGTTAATCTCCTCTGTTAAGCTCCTGATTAAGGGATGTTCATATGGAAAATGGTATCTTATTTCATTCCAAAACATATACCGGCAAGAAATGTGCTCAGTTCAACGCTAAGACAATGTTATCGAACATTTCTTTTCTTTGAGATGCTCCCACTGGGAAAATAATCCTTCATATAAACTAGGTAATTTATTTGCTTTCACGCGAAACTGAATTCACAGGAAAGTTCATTGACACTATCGTTTTCCTCGAATTGAAAACGTCAAAAGCTTATTCAATCTTTTCAAGAAATAGCTGTAGGCATATCTAGGGCACACATCGTTTCTTGACAATCTCGTGATGGCACTGCTGAAATAACTAAATTCATAAGCAGATGGAAAAACACACATCAGGAAGAATGATGGCTGTTTTACACACTTGAGCAATCTGAGGGGCTAACCTAGGTACCGTAATTTTATCTTGATTGGGAAAAGCAACTATAAGTGTAAATGAACAATAGCGATCTTCAGTGACAATGTCACATTTCTTTAAACTATCCTAACGAATTTTAGGCAGTTATGCAGTATTAGCTATTCATTCTCTTGAATGGATGCACGCTGCTTATGTATATCTAGCAATGATCTCATTCTTCGGTTATTTGATCCCTGATCAGGAGGGCCCGAATAGTTACGCACTAAAATAAGTAAAATGTGTACATATAATATGTATTTTAAAATACTCAAATGTATAATTAAACTACTTAAATACAAAGAAATATGTAACACCATAATATCAGAACTCCCCTACATGTTCTTGAATTGGGTATAGTAAATTGGGAATGTATGTAAATAAGTCTAAAATTGGAACTTATATATTGCTCCTAAATGTTTAAATTAAGATCCCCGGAAATAAAGTACAAACATAAGTTTCAAATTCTCAAATATAAAACTTCTTCTGTGTTGCGTAATATGGCTGACTGAATAATCGTTCAACTTCACATGAAGTAATGGGTGGATATTTAAACTTGCACATGTCTTCTGCTGTGTACTCAATTTCCAAGTCTTCGGCGCTATCTTGACTTCGATTTCTGTTAATAGCACTGATTGTCTTGAATCCTGGGTTTTTCTTCATACTGGATGAGAGTTTATCCTTCACTGCAGCTCCAGCCGGCCCTTGTAGACTTCCAGAGAAGTGATCACGGAATGAACAACATCAAGGCGCTCGGAGAGTTTAGACGATGGTGCCTCCAACGATTTAATGGCAGTGTATAAATGGGAAAAATTGCATTGAATGTAGAAAATGTCATTTTTAAGTGTCACATCACTAAATGATCCCTTGGCTGGTTCAACAGAAACTGTACCTTGAGACTCAAAATGCTGGAGAACTTGTTTCACAGAATCAAAATTCTTCACGTAGTAGCCTACCCTCCTCTCTGAGGAGGGAGTGGACGCTCAGGAAACAGTTCTTTGAATTTATCAACTCTGTTGTAAGCCTTAAAACACTTTCTTTGTATTCGAAATGAGTGTGTCATTATTCGAAAATTTAGAATGAACCAGATCTGCTATGTTATGGAATGCATGGACAAGACAGGTGAGATGTAACATCTTAGGATATAAAACTTTCAAAGTTGTGGAAGTTTTTCACATATATGGTGTTGCATCCGTCCCAAGAAGGAACCCATTGCTGAGTTTCACCTCATCGGGCCACAAAAGTCCCAATGCATCATTAAATAATTTAGCAATACTTTGATAATTGCATTTTCGTCACAGCTCACAAGTTAACAACATAGGCTTACTCGCTTCATTATCTTTCAACACGCCCACTAAAACATTTCCAACATGTCTTCTATGTACGTCAGTTGTCTCGTCAATTAAGACCCAAATGGAATACTCAACACCAATTTTCAAACGAATGGATTTTATTGTTTGCGTGTATAATTCAGGAACATACGTAGCTCTTTCTGATTGTAGATTCATCTGGCACAGCTTCATCTGTGTATTTCTCAAGAAATTCACATAGTATTGGATTTCTTATTTCCCACATAGAATAGTAGCACAAACAATAGTACGACAAAGATTACTTGAAAACTCAGATTTCTGAGATCCTGGACCTTTCTGAGCTTGAGGTTCAGTGGGTAACAACTGCTTGTGAGATGTGGTCTTCGAAGCACGGGCCTGATGACGTGACGTGGATAAATTTTGCAACACTCGAAAACGTTGAGAATAGGGAACATTCTTCTCACAGACTGGACAAAAAGGACCTTTCCGTCTCTTGAAAAATTGTTAAATTCCTCTTTGTAATGATCTAACTTTTGTAACAGTACTTTTGGGTTATGTTTGAAGTATGAAAAGTTTATAACTTTATAAAAATGATTATGTAAATATATTTAATAATTTAAATATGTAAAAATGTATGTATTTGTGTGATTGGCCGAAGTAATAATTGTATGACGTAATATGACGTAATGTTGTGACGTGTTATTAAATCGGTCAATCACAAAATTAAGAGGAGTAACGATAGTTACGATAAATCAATAATCTTGGGGAGATAGAGATTTTTGTTGTAATGGTGGAGTGTGATGAATAGTGGTGCAAGATCAAGAACATTTAAGTAGTAATTTGAATTTGTATAAATATAACAAAGTAAGAATTTATCGATATGTTCGAAGTGACTGGGAAAGGAAGTTCAAGCAAAATGTAATCTAAATAATACAATTAAATAGTTACATATTTTGACTTCTCCGAAACTTTATTCCGAACCACGCCTGAAAAACAGATGTCTCATGACTCTTATTTAGAATAAGATGATACAATTGGTAACCAGAGGAAATAGATAGCCGCAAAAACTCACACGAAAAGAGAAAGAATTGTGCGTCCAACATACAAATTCTTGTTCCACTTTATACAGCGTGAGGTTTTCTCTTTCTTTAATCTACACACGCCGGCCAACTGCAGCTGACTGAGTATTTTCTCGTGTATGGCTTGACTTGAACACGCAGTGGGAAGGTGCGCATCGCGTGAACGATGGACAGGCAGTGGCAAGGTGCTAATCACGAGATCAACGTGACAGAGTAGACAGACCGACTGTCTATTGCTAGGTATATACTTCTAGTATAAGCACGCATGTTGAAACTAATAGAATTGCAACAAAGCGTGGAAATATCAATACATATGTAAAAATATGTACTGAAAAGTAAAATATCTGAGAATATGTGCTTAAGGGCAAAATATGTAAATATACGTACTTTCATGTATTTAAGTGTATTCGGGCCCTACTGATCAGTAATCATACATGACAATTTTTGGAACAAACTGCCATTATCTGATTAATGCATCTGAAGCAGTATGTTTAGAAATGTCATCTGAGTTAACATACTTAAGAAATACCCCATAACTTTCTGAAATTTAACTTTAAGGTTGCGTAAAAATTACAATAGCTTGTTTGGCATGGTCGAGCGTTTACGTTTGAGCAAGGCTTTTAGCGATATCCCCAAATCTGCAAAGTTATTAAGAGTATGGTACCAAACATTATATATCACAACCTTAATTTAAGTGACATTTCGTTTAGAACAATGAACACCACATGCTCTGAGGGTCCTAACCTTTCCTCTTTGGTGTTCATAGAAGTGCATTTCAGTAAACGTAGGACTCACTTACTGTTTTACTTTTGGCAAATAATTGGTCATGTATTTTTCTCATTTACAGGTGTTTGTTCTCTTGATGCTGTTAGCAGCTATTAGTGCTACTATGGCTCAAATTGGAGGCGACGTTGGAGGAAATGGCGGAATAGGGGACGTAGGGCGAAAATAACCCCCGCTCCCAGTTTACACTTTCCCACAGATGTTGCATTTGCACCAGGCAGAATCAGAACATATTTCAAATTCCTTTTTGAACACAAAATATATTATTATCGTGTTCAGCACCAACCTAAATGATGATGCTTTCCGTAGTTATTACTTGCAGAATAATGGATAATAAATAAACAAATAAATGTATAAAACCAGTCCTTGTTTTATAAACAATATTTTAAATTTGTCCTACGGTATTTCAAAAGTTATATGTTACCCCTTTTCATTTACCTTCGCACACCATAATTTCTTCTCTCACCCCCCTCTCTCTAATTCCTTAACTAGAAAAAATTAACCACTGCACAACCAAAGGTTTAAGTGAAATGTTAATAAACGTTTGGAAAATTATCTATACGAATCATATTAAAACAAAGCTAAAGCATTCAATGAATTCGAAGGTATGTAATAATGTATAAACCAGCCACAAATATGTAATAAGGAAAAAGTTTAAACATTATGAGATTTTGGAGTATTACTTTAAAACATCAACATTGTTTAAAAACTAATTTGTTATATGTTATTCTCGCTACCAAGACGCTTCTACAATGTATGCTGCAAATGTTAGGTTAGAATAATTGAAAAGAGTTTATATTTATGAGCACCCTTTAGCTGCCGTGGTTCTCACTCTTCCATTTATAGTTTGCGCCCGCCTCTGTGGTGTGAGGGTAGCGCGTCTGCATCACATTCAAATGGTCTTGATTTCGAATCTCGGTGAGGTTTGAGTTATCTGGAAAGGGCTTTCTGTGAGATTTTCTCTCGTCGTGAAGTATAAACATAACGTAACTCTAACTTCTGTTCGTCCTGGGCTCATTTGATCATCATTTTACCCTTACATTCGTCTTCTGATATGGCCTATGTTGTAGGACGTTAAAACAAAGAGGCTTAATTTGGCTCAGGTGCCCTTTATCACGCATGAGGTTATTTTACGTGCCTTAAGTATGCCACACGGAACCACGGATTTACATCCCTTATACACTTCGTTATAATTCACTATTGCATTTGAAATTTTTAGCTCCTGTACGCTTGTTGAGACATGTTAGTAAGGTTATTCGTCCCTTCTCCAGCGAAGGCATAAAGAAATATTTAGGAGTCTCTACCAAAGGCAGTCGTAACAAGTAGGCGTGTGGGAGAAGCGTAACTAGGATAGATACCGCATGTTTGGCGAGAAGGTTAGGAATCTAGGTATTTTTATTTGAAGGGAGAAAATTAGCCACAAAAACAGAATTTAGATAATGTTGAAGTAGATGTGTTAATTAATTACAAAAAGCAGGTCCTTTACTTTGTACCTGTGGTGGTCTCGGGAGACACCGCTGTTAGCAATATATTTTTAATCTACGCCAGTTTAAGTCATGGCCACGCAGCCGAACCTAGCAGCAGAAGGTGACGTCACATGCACTACTGGTCCAAATATGCGACCAGGACAATTTGATGTAGTAGCTCCAGTTGAACTGTCGCTGTATTTTGGCACAAGTATTTTTATAGATTTCTAATACAGTAAAACCTCTTTGAAATGGAAACGATCGTTCTGGCATTTATTTTCCGTTTACACTGGCTTCCGTCTTACAGAGGATTGTGTTTGAATACAAAGAAATTACTAAATAGTCTCACGTGTTAACAGTGAAGGAATAATATAGAATGAAATGTAAAGACTTGAAGCTTTCACGGAGAGCATTATTAGTCAAGTCGCGGGTGTTCAGCCGTGTCAAATTAATATACGCCGAGCTTTCGGCCATTGCAAACTCCATGGTCTTCTTCAGGATATGATGAAATGACTGAATTCTTCTCACTATATACGATCATGGGGCTTGTGGTGCCCTGGCCAATGAGCGGGTGATGATCTGTGATTGGGTCGGTTGGTTTTTTTTTCCGAGTGGAGGAAAAATCCATTTATGGATTAACACTGTGTTGGAGGGCACAGTGGGGTGTGTGGGCTTCACCTCAAGGGTACTGCTCAACTAAAAAGCCTCCACCGGATTGGGAAGGAGAAATGTGCTGCGGTACCGCCTTAAGCACCCGCGCATTCCAGGAGATGATCATAGCTGTCTCGCAGTGCGATTCAGCAAAGGGTGGTTTCTGATGCAGGGATACAGGCTTGATATGAAGCCCAGCCTGATCCACTGCCTATTGTGGGTGGTATTTGGTAGGATTTCTGGTGTTATTTGTTGGGAAGTTTAGGGTAATTTATCACGCCGTAGCGCTATGTCTTAAGTGTAGGTGTTTCATTGTCGCTGCAAGTAATACTTGCAAGCTTGTCAGTTGTGGTCTATTATACTTATTGCTATCTTGCTAAACCTAAATATAACTCTAGTTTGCATTATCGGCATTTACCTTTAACGGTCAGTTGTAATTATCTGCCGTCAGCATCGTTAGTTGTGTGAAAATACCTTCTCATATTCCATGTGCCTGATTGGTCGATATTTTGGAGTACACACTCGGCGGGCGGCCTACCTATCAATTGTAGGTGCGAGCCTGTGCCACTCACGGGGAACCCTCTTTCCCCGTGGCCGCCTTGGTCAATGATTGTGGCGCAAGGACTTGAGGGCTGTGGAAGATGTGTGTGTGTGTTTGTGTGTGTGTGTGTGTGTGTGTGTGTGTTGGTGTACGTGTATGGGTGAGTGCTTTATCTCCGTTCAGCGATTGGTTTGAGCTATGTTTTCAGTCCGCTATTGTGTTTTCTCGGAGGTTGGTCTTTTGTCCGGTGTGACTTGAGTTAGATCAGAGAAACCTATGCCCCGACATAAACGCTTGAGACAAAAGACAAAAGACTACTACACCACCCAGATAAAGCCGCAGTAAGCGGCTAGGTGCTGGGCGAAACCATTCCGTCCAGGTAAACTTGGACGACTCGATTCTTCTGCTTCTGCTTCTACTGTTTGTGGCCGAGGATGGACTGCGAAAATTTAACTGTACTACTCACTCACGCCGAAGACTCCGAGGAGGAAACATCGCACAACACACCATGGGAAAGAAGAGGAACACAGCATCAAGGAAGCAGAGCCAGGCAGCTGCCTTCACCGCAGCTCTGAGTTCTGAGTGCCACTTGCATCACGTCACGAAGGGGACCAACCACATGTGTGCGCCTGCGGTTTGCGGATCTTCAAGATCGCGACGCTGCCTTGAACTCAGGCCTGCCCATTCTGGGACAGTGCCAGAAGGCAACAAACTTCTTGCCTATATTAACAACTCTAACATTTTACTAACCGGACCAGAGCAACCAACATACATACCCAGCATACAGAACCACAGACCAGATATGTTAGACACTTTGCTACTCAAAAACATCACCCAAAACACCAACACACATGCAATCAACGACTTAACATCCGACCATCTCCCAGTTTTATTAGAAATTGAAGCCCCCTTATCGTTTAAACCCCCAGGCCAAACTAGAGACAAGCAGACTGGGAGACTTTCGAAACCACGTTGAAAAACACAATCGAGGAAACACCTATTTTAACACATGGCGAACAGGACGAAACAATAAGCAATTTAGTCAAAGCGATAAAGCAAGCCACAAAGGAACGCGTTCCTATTAGATATCCAACGTTGTCAAACAAACGTTTACCCTGCGATATAAGAGTATTAATCCAAGAAAGGAATCGAACTAGACGTCAATGGCAAAGATTCCGCAACCTACACATCGTAACCGTTACAACGAACTAAACAATCTAGCTAGCGAACATATCCGAGAACAAACCAGCAACCAATGGAATGACCTACTAAGCGAAATACATCCTCAAAACCTTACTATATGGTGCATAACGAAATGTCTCACCCGCACATATACACACGTCACCCCCCCTCCACACACCTACTGGAATAGCCAAAACTCCCCGAGACAAACCCGAAGCGTTTGCCGATACCCTTGAAGCAGTCATCCAGCCAAATGCCCATCCATCAGACCACACTTTCATAGGCTAAATGGAAACAGTAATAGACTACCTGGGCCACACCCAGACACACAATAAAACACGCAGAACTAACGCGGGAGAAGTCAAATGGATAATTAAGCACTTACCTATAAGAAAGGCCCCGGGGCCAGACGAAATACCAAATATTACACTTAAATATCTGCTAACGAATGCATTGAATCTAATAAAGAACATATATAATCACACCACTAAAAAGGCAGATTCCCTCCTCAATGGAAGTAAGCCAAAATACTATTATTTCCCAAGTCGCGAAAGAGCCAATCGCTACCAGAAAACTCTAGGCCAATTAGCCTTCTAAATACAATGAGCAAGGTTCTGGAAAGGATACTACTAAAACGCATTAATACACACATAATAAAGAACAACATACTGACTAACTAGCAACTTGGTTTTAGAAGCCAACACTCGACAACACTGCAACTGCTCCGACTAACCGAATCAATTATGAAAGGTTTCAACACGAATCGATCGACAGGTGTCATCCTATTAGACATCGAAAGGGCCTTCGACCAAGTTTGGCACGCTGGACTACTCCGAAAACTTATAGCATTAGGGTTCCCGGACTCCTTAGTAACTATCATCAAGAATTATCTCTCTAATAGAACTTTCCGCACAAGCATAGAAAACGAAACCTCCTTATTAAGCCCCATTAGAGCAGGAGTCCCCCAAGTCCACCAGTCCTATTTAATTTATACATCAATGACATACCGGAAACAGTGAGAGTAGATAGGTACTTATACGCCGACGACACAGCACTAGCAACACAATCGACCGCACTCAGATTAATAGCCAAAAGGCTAGGTAATGCATTGACCAACCTATAGCCATGGCTCACTAAATGGCACATAAAAGTTAACGCGCGAAAAATTCAAGCAATAATATTTACTAAACGAATCAAGCACCGCCACAACAAACATGGGCTAATGCCACTAACATTCGGAACGATGAAATCGAATGGAAGGACACAATCGCCTACTTAGGTGTAACCATGGATCAGGGCCTTACGTGGAAACAACACATTAACAAAGTAAGAGTAAAAGCAAATGCCCAATTAAATAAACTATGCCCAATTATTAATACAAACAGCTCACTAAAATTTAAGATAGGAAAAACACTGTATAAAACACTTATTCGACACATCCTAACATACGCTGCACCCGTATGGGGACATGCAGCCAAAACGCTCATTAAGAGATTGCAAACAATGCAACATAGAATACTTCGTATTATTACCAGACTACCACCACTCGCACCGGCATGAAAACTCCACTAGGAGTTAAAAATGCATTCAATCGAGCAATTCATTAAAGGCTCAGCTTCAATCGACTCGAGAAAACGACATAAACCGCAATCAACTAATACGGGCACTAGGGGAATATGACACAACACATGATAAACACGCAAGGACACTGTCTCTTTTTGAAAGAACAATTAATCTCGGGGAGCCAGAGGTAGAACTACAACAATATCTGGAAAACCTAATTAATCCTCCAGATGCTTTACATCGCCGATCGGAGATAAACACACACCCATACACGTACACCAACATTAAAACATACACACATATATATACACACACACACACACACACACACACACACACACACACACACACACACACCTCCAACAGCCCTCAAGTCCTTGCACCAATCATTGGCCAAGGCGGCCCCGGGGAAAGAGGGTTCCCCTGAGTGGCACAGGCTCGCACCTGTATCGACCAAGCAGATACATGGACTATGAGAAGACTTTCACACACCTATCGATGCTGAAGGCAGAGAACTACAACTGACCATTAAAGGCAAATGTCTATAATGCAAACTATATTTACATATAGGTTTAGCAAGATAGCAGTAAGGTATAATAGACAATCACCGACATGCTTGTAAGTATTACTTGCAGTGACAATAAAACACCTAAAATTAAGACACATGGTTTGAATCATATGTGTGTGTGTGTGTGTGTACTATACATAAATGATATCCCACTAAATGTCCAAAATGCATAGGTAATATTATTTGCAGATGATACAAACGTACTGGTAAAAGCAAAACGTGACACGGAACTTCAAGAAGAAATAGACAATAACACAACAAAACTAGAATCCAGGTTTAAATACAACAGACTTTTAGTAAATACAGATAAAACAGTGGGTATGAGTTTTCATATGAACCAAAATAGAAGTGACACAACAAACCCACCAATAAAACTAGAGGGAGAGATGATAAAGTATCAAGGGAAATCGCAGTTTGTGGGAATACTGATAAGTGAACATCTAAACTGGGACGCAGATATAAACAAACTAACCAAAAAACTTAGCATGGGATGTTACATCATAAATGCACCAAAAACAGCACAAGCCCACAAGTTCTGAGAACTGTATATTTTGCACAAGTCCATAGCCATATTCGATATGGAATAATATTCTGGGGTGTTGCAACCAAATGGGAAGAGGTTTTCAAAATGCAGAAGCAAGCAATAAGAATAATGACGGGCAATACAAGTAGAACATATTGCAGAGATTTATTCAGAAAATTAAAGATTATGCCTGTAGCCTGTATATACATGCTAGAAGTAATTTACTATGTTCAACAACACAAACAGACATTAATCAACAACAGTCAGTTACATGATCATCAAACAAGACTTAGCGAAAACTTACACATTCAACAATATAGAACTAATTTAGCAAAGAATAGTGCACTCCACAATGGTATAAAACTATTCAACAAATTACCATCAAATATAAAAATTATCAAAGATAATAAAGTATTTACAAAACATCTTGGGTCATTCCTATTACATAACTCATTTTATTCAGTGACTGAATTCCTAGACATGTAATTTTGATTATCTATTATCTTATATTTTGAATCTCTAACCACATCATGTAAATAAGATTAGGTGTTGTAAACATTAGTTGTCAGGAATCTTAATGTTAAATGTATTTTAGTAAATTGTATATTTATTATTTTGGTAAATTGTATATCAACTTGACGAAGCCATGAAAATGTAAAAATGTTTTTCAAACGGTGAATAAAGAATACAATATAATACAATACAATACACAGCGCTACGGCGTGTTAATTACCCTAAACTTCCCAACAAATAACGCCTGGAATCCTATCACACACCATCCAAAATAGGCAGTGGATCAGGCTGGGCTGCATGTCTAGGCAGTGGATCAGGCTGGGCTGCATGTCAAGCCTGTATCCCTGGACCAGAAACCCACTGAGCTGAATAGCACTGCGAGGCAGCTAAGATCACCTCCTGGAATGCGCGGGCGCTTTAGGCAGTACCGCAGCACATTTCTACTTCCCAATCCGGTGGAGGTTTTTCATTGGAGTAGTACCCTTGAGGTGAAGCTCACATACTCCACTGTGCCCTTAAACACAGTGGAAATCCATTTATTGATTTTCCCTCCACTCGAAAAAAAAAGTTCACTGTTTGCCAAGGGGTAACCAAAACTAAACAGGGCTACTTTCCCCTGACTCCATACCCCCAAGCCCAGAAATGGACTTGGTAAGTCCCATACCTGAACATTAGATCCTTTCCCTCTAGTCTGTCAAGCGGACTGCTCAGATGCCTCCCAGGCAAACGGAAGAGCGCAGCCAGCACTGGGCGCACACCTCACACGGGGCAATAGTGCCCATTTAAGGCTAGACATAACACTGCCTAAGACAACCGCCTGCGATACACGACAATTCTATTATACTGCCCAGATGAAGCCGCACTAAGCGGCTAGGTGCTGGGCAGCAAACACTCCGTCCAGGTAAACCTGGGCGACTCGTCTCTTCTGCCGGTCTGCTGGGTCTGCATTTCATCAGATCCTGAAGAAGGCCATGGAATTTGCAATGGCCGAAAGCTCGACGTAATTTGACACGGCTGATCACCCGCGAAGCCTTGATTAGTAGGCTGATATGTATTATGTACTATATATCAACTTACGCACAATAATTTTAGTTTATCGCTTAGTTTCTCTGTTTTCAATTTTCCCTTTCCAATCTGAAACTGTCTGCATCTCAACATCATTTGCTTCACCATACACAGCATTCAAAACAATGTAACGGCGATGTTTGAAACTGTCGAACCATTCATTAGCAGTTCTGAAATTGTCTTTGCCTAATTTTTCTGCTGTCTCTATAGCTTGAGCTTGAAGCAGTGGCCATGTACAAGAAGTCCCGAGTATGAATCTCGGTTAGGGTGAGTTAGCTGGATAAGGTTTTTCAGGGGTTTTCCCTTTTCCTGAAAGACGAATGTCAGGTAACTCTAAGCTCCATGAACCCCGGATTCATTTGAGCGTCATTTCTCCCATTTCATTCATCGTCCGATATAACTTAACGTTGGAGAACGTAAATTAAAATTTAAAAATATGAAGCAGTGATTCAGAAATGAAAATTCCTTTACCGCGCGGACTAACAAACCCCTTGAACGCAGCACGGTTTAGCTCGTCATACTCTAGATTTTGTGATGCGTTTCACATTCACTGCTGTTCCTTTTAACCTTACGTCTTTATTTTTTTTCAAAATATCATAAATCAGAGCTTCACCCACATTAAACAACATATTTAATTCTTTAGCTAGACGTTTGTTATTTTCGTGTTATTGAACAAACTTGTTTTTTTTCCTCCAGTGGTAATGTCTTATGTTTAGAACTCATTTTACAGAATTTGTGTACATACAAAATATGTTTTTAAAAATCACCAAAGTTTACAGTTTTCTTCCACTCGTACTTGATCACTTCTAACAACGAAATTGAGAATGAACACACTGCAAAACAATTGTATCTTTACGGTTTCTTATGGCAGAGTGTTGAGAGAGTTAATGGTTTGTTTTTCCATTTCCTCGAATGATTACAGTTTATGACTTTGTGGTTCATGCAACTGGTGCAAGCACAGTCGCCCTCAAAATTATTGTACGTTTTAAAATACGCACGCTGTAACCGATTAAATATAAAGTAATTTTTAATCAGGTTGTTTGCGCAATCGGTTCCCGAAAATTATTTCCGTTTCCGGAAATACATTTTCCGTTTTTCCAGATTTCCGGCATACAAGGGGTCCGTTTTACATAGGTTTTTCTGTATGAGGTCACACTCTTTCGTGAGTCTTTTGATGTCACTATTATTTCCCATGTTTAGGTTTAGACGGTCTAATTACAGAACTGTTTGATAATTCTACATTGAATTCTCTTCTGTCTTTTTCGTATACTTTGTCTGTTGAGTTTAGGGTAGGATTAGCCTTCTATGGGACAGTATAGGTTTGGTTAATTAGGTAAGGATGAGATAGATTTGTATAATAAATGTTTGTCAAAGTTAGGATAAAGACAGTTTGCTGAAGGTGGTTATTCTGGCTCGGACACAAGAGAAATACAGGAAGAAAACAAGGTACAGCAAGGGAAAGAGTGTGAGATGTTGTAGTTCGGCTGTCGGAAATCCAGTGGTTGCGGTTGCTGCTAGCTGCACAAATAATTGTAACGAGGTAAGTAAGTGACGTGGACATGACATAAGGCCCTTATATAACACGTAGCTAAATGGCTTGTGTTTGGGAAGGAGGGTGATGATGGAACGGTTGGAGATCGTCTTTACTGATCTTTGTTGCTGTGCACGTAGTTGCTGGTATGTTGACTGTTGGGTTTTGGCATCACATTGGGGTGGTTGATGTCGGGATTCCTGGGAAATTCAGGAAGGAAGTGATGTAGAACAGATTCAACAGGTGTCTAGCTGTTGCATTCTTTGAATGCGTTCGATTTTACAGAGCCTAGACGTAACGAATTTTCGCTTTAATATGTGATGACGGTCGTGTGCTGCCTGTTTATCCTTTGACGAGGTTTTTGACTGCTGGGTCTCTATCCGCTACAAGGTGGGGAGTGAGTAGCAGTCTGCTGTCTGAGAAGTGGCAATATAGCTGTTTTGCTGGCCGTTTGCTACTGCAGTTTTTATATAGTGGAGTTGTTGCTCAGCTGGTCTTGAAATGTCGTGGTGAAGTTGGTTTTATTTCGTTCCTCAACTTCCGCTTGCAGTTCCTAAATATCCTCCCTTGAGGGCTGTGTGGCTGCGAAGGTGGCGGAGGCGCTCTCCTCAAGGCTGAACATTCGAGGTCTTCTCTCAAGGTTACTGCGGCGGTTTCCGCGGCAGCTGTGGGTGCGATGATGACAGGTAATGCGCGTACTATTATTTTGCCAGGACCGGATTGTAACGGGAGTCGGTTGTGTGGTTACTACAGTCACTACGTCTGGCCCGTAAAGTATCCAAAGTCATTGCAGGTGACGCAGTACCAGCGGTGGTGGCACAGGTCTTGTGAGCCATGCTCTAAAGTGAGGGCTCGAGCACTACAGTAGGGTTATATGGGAGGAGCAGCGCAGACAGATTCATGGTGTCCGAAAGAACTGCAGCGGTAGCATGGTCTTTGTCGCAAACGTCGGCTGGCCTCGTTCAACTGTGTCGACGAACTATAATCAAACAAGCGTGTGGTTCCGTTGAGTGAGGATATCTGTGTGTCTCTCTTTGCAGAGGGCCAGCTCTGTCGTGCTGCAGCGAGGATGAATGTGCAGTGCAGGTCCCGTGCCATTCCGCAGATTACAGCACTCCATCCAGTACGTACGTCCGGTTTCAGTTGTGGTGGTGGCGTCCGTGTTGGCAGTAGTGCAGTTTAGTGAGTCCTGACGTGGGTGTTTGTTAGGGCAAATCGCTTGGATTGACTGGTGAAAGTTGGCGAGGATTTGCAGCGGGTGAGTGTGGCGCAGGCTGCACTTCTGGCCGTGAGGCGGGATAGGCTCAAGAAATATTAGGTGCAGGCTGCGGCGGTTGTGATTTGGGTGCCTGGGCAGTTGTCCTGCAAGTGCCACTGCTGTCTGTATCAATTTGTTTCTTTTACACCTCGGCTACCCGGAATTTCCTGTAAGCTCCGGCAGTGGTTCCAGGTCAACATCAGAAACTGGCAGTAAGACAGAAGGATAGAAGCGTGAGCTGTCGGATAAGGTCTGCGTGGCTGCACCTTGGAAGGCAAAGCGTTATGGTTGCAGGTGGCTGCGGCTGCTTCCTTCTTCTTCTTGCTTCCCATTGCTGCATAGATTGAGTTCCTTACGTCAAGGCCGCTGGAGCCCCACCGCCTCTATAACAAAGTGTAACAAAGTGTAATGTAATGATGTGTGGATGTACCGATTCTTTTATGAATAGGAGTGTGCTTATATATATGTGTGTGTGTGTGTGTGTGTGTGTGTGTGTGTGTGTGTGTGTGTGTGTGTGTGTGTGTGTGTGTGTTTTGGGTATTCCTCATGCTCCTGGACGATGTTTGTAAAGGTAAAAATGATTATGATAGCGACCATGATTATGATGATAATGGCGGTTGTGGTGACCGTGATTCTGATTATAACATTGATAACTGTCCCGTGGATGATAGTGATGTCAAGGATTGTGATGCCTGTAGTAGTAATTCATAAATATGCTTTCTCTAAGTTATAAAGGTATTCGCTTAATACCTTCTCGTGTTAATACGCTAAAAGCAGACTACCTCCCGTATATTGTTCGTTGTTTTGCTATATTTTACATACATTCTGTGACGTAAGATTCGATCCGTTTCATATGGTATGACAGTTATTTAAGATTCGTATAGAATGAAGACGACTTTTGAGGAAATTCCTAGAAAATTAAATGGATACACTGTATAGTGAGCAATTAGTCATGACAGGAAGCAGAGCATGTAGGTATGGTTAGTTTCGAGCGCTACTTATTTGAACGAGAATATTTGTTGATTAATTTAATGAAGTTTTGTTTAATAAGTGTTTCTTCACCCACGGAAAGAAAACCAAGGAAATTAGCAGTGAAAATAAAAAGATAAGAAGTGTATACACTGACATAATAATAGACATGTACATGTCTGAAAACTATTTGTGTTTGTAATCTGTGAACTGGTATATTAGCCTTTTAGAGATACAAACTTTACGCAGGAATAATAGCTTCAAAGTTGGAGTGTTAAGCTATCAGGCTGAGAAGAATGTGTTAACGAAAGCAAGAAGGGGATAAGTGCCAATAGGAATGGATATAGGGACATATTGAGTCAGAACGGGTCTCTTTAAAAGCCCAAAATTAAGGGATAGGAAATTGTTTGCAAATATAGAGGAGATTAAAAACTTAATAATAATGATACGAAAGTGTTATGCTGAAGTTACTTGCAACAGGTGACATTGAAATTAACTCAAGCTCTGTTGAGAGGCAAGGTGCACTGAAGAAGCTAATTAATGGGGTTGAAGGAATCGATGAACTTTTAATTAATAAAATGAACTCACTTACGAAGTAAATAAAACAGGAAGTCTTCGGAATAGTTATAGAAATGTGATATCTCAAAATCACAATAAATAAGTTGGAGGAGCACTCTAAGAAAACGAAACCTCTTATCTCCAAATGATCTTAATAAAATATTGATAATTTCAGTGCTTTTAAGAATGCTGCTAGAGAGTACCTATTTTCAAAATCATTTTATTTGTACACAATTATTTGAATGACAAATTGTCCACAATAATGCCTATGTATAGAAATTAATTGTTTTCTCACACTGGCAGTGTGTAGGCTAAATTGTGGTAACGTAGAGTCAGACTGAAAAATTCAATGCCATAGCCAGGATTTGAACCACGGATCTTCTGGTTTCCGTCCAGCCGCTCTACCATTGAGCTA
>CM060950.1:291030282-291062782 GCA_030765055.1 Mantis religiosa | reverse complement strand
TTGTGGAATTTATTCCACAGAACCATTACTAAATTCTGTTACAACTATAAATGCCTCAGATTGTGTCCTTTCACAAATTATTGTTGTTGCATCCATGAACTTTAAGTTTCTGGCACACGCCACTACTTCAACACAAATGCATTTACAACTAAAACGTTTTTCTGCAAACTTGCAGAACGACACCAAAAACAGGTCTTGCCTACAAGGCCGTTGTTTGCTATTTGATTATTGTGGGTTCTCTGCATACGACGTTTCGAGAACAACTAAATTACTTCTATTCTATTGGTCCACGTCATCACACTCCGTAATTGCATTATTGTAATTACCAATAGCAACACTATTACGTAATATTCAACTTGCGTTGTATCATTCCGTGGCCTACCCAGTTTCACATTTGCTATTTTGTACAAATCACTTTTTCCAGAACAATTCAGAGAAAATTTTTAAATATTTGAAAAATATGATGTAAATGTCACATACTGAGGCTAAAGTAACTTCAGAAGGGGCTATTCAAGTACGGTATGCAGTCAGAAAGCGTAGAAGCAGATAGGTTTAAAATACATCAATTAAACCAAGTGAGTTATTTTGGTCAATTGTTTGAAAGAGAGGTGAAACAGTTATTTTAGATTTAATTTTATTTAAAATTATTTGTTATTGCAGCAGATAGAGAACGAGGCTGAAGATGACAATTGAAAGTGTGAAAGTGATCAGAGAGATAGAAGGAAAGAAAATGAATATTAATCATGATTTTGATAACAATATTATTTTAAATTTTAAATAATATTATTTTAGTGTTAAATAGTGTAAAAATTGAATTAAAAGAAAAATTATAAAAAAGTCTTATTAAATATTACAACGAACATAGTTATAATTGGATGTGACGTAGACCAATAGAAAGATATTCAGTTGCCACAGCAGCGGCAGGATCAGTAACTTTAAATTGGCTGAAGCAAGCCTTCTGCATTTTACCGCTGTAGAGATGGGACGTGTGTGTTAGTCCGTAAGGATGCAGAAAGGACGCCATGGATAAAACATTGTATAAAGAGTACGATTGTTATGAAAACACGTAATATCAACGTTCAGAAAAGTTATTATTTGTTCAGTGGTTCAAAGAGTTGTTTTAAATGGTTAAATTAAATTAGACCACTTCGGTAGCGCAGATGTCTGCCTTACGTTCAAGAGGTCCCGAGTTCGAATCTCGGTCTGGGTGAGTTACCTGGATAAGGCTTTTCTCCGAGGTTTTCCCTTATCCTAAAAGACGAATGTCGGGTAACTCTAAGCTCCATGGACCCTAGGCCCATTTGAGCATCATTTCACCCATTCATTCATCGTCCGATATAACTTAAAAAGTTAAAGAACGTAAATTACAAAAATAATAATAATAATAATAATAATAATAATAATAATAATAATAATAATAATAATAATAATAATAATAATAATAATAATAATAATAATAATAATAATAATAATAATAATAATAATAATAATAATAATAATAATAATAATAATAATAATAATAATAATAATAATAATAATAATAATAATAATAATAATAATAATAATAATAATAATAATAATAATAATAATAATAATAATAATAATAATAATAATAATAATAATAATAATAATAATAATAATAATAATAATAATAATAATAATAATAATAATAATAATAATAATAATAATAATAATAATAATAATAATAATAATAATAATAATAATAATAATAATAATAATAATAATAATAATAATAATAATAATAATAATAATAATAATAATAATAATAATAATAATAATAATAATAATAATAATAATAATAATAATAATAATAATAATAATAATAATAATAATAATAATAATAATAATAATAATAATAATAATAATAATAATAATAATAATAATAATAATAATAATAATAATAATAATAATAATAATAATAATAATAATAATAATAATAATAATAATAATAATAATAATAATAATAATAATAATAATAATAATAATAATAATAATAATAATAATAATAATAATAATAATAATAATAATAATAATAATAATAATAATAATAATAATAATAATAATAATAATAATAATAATAATAATAATAATAATAATAATAATAATAATAATAATAATAATAATAATAATTAAAATATAATTTTGGGAAAGAAAGTCATAAAAATTATTTAATCTTCCTGCAAATCCATCATCGGTTCTCATTCGTGACCACACCCTGAAAGATAGATCTGCATGCTAATACGAGAGCAGCTGTGGTAAGTTTCAAAATCCATCGCAACTGGGAACGACGGGTCAATATTCGAGATAGTCGACGCGCTGCAGCATCCACAGCATGATCCCATCACCATTAAAATTCGTTTCAGATGAGAGGATTGGTACAAAATGGTACACTGAGTTTTCTCATGCTTAGATAGATGAGTTTGGAAGAAACATTTTCAAATGAGGAAATTTTTAAACAGCTGGGAAGCAATTAAAAGAAAAAATCAAGAGGGACAGATGGCCTGCCAGTAGAACTCCAAGAGAATAGGGGCAGATTGAAGTGCATGAAGGAGAGGAATGGCTACTGAATTACATTAAGGAGAATAGAACAACATTAATGAGATGAAGAGAATCTATTGTTCACCTATGTACAAAGGGAAATGAAATTAAAGCCATCTGGTGAACTATTGAGGGTTATCATTATTATCAAATATGGCAACATATAAACCTGAATAGATGTTAACCAAAGTTTATATCCATTTCATTCCGGTTTTAGGAAAGGGCAACGAATATTGGACAGTATAATGATTATCAAAACGCTAGTTGACAAATATTTAGAGGTGAAAAGAGGAAGCATGCTATATTCATAGAGTACATATTTTAAGAAGTCATATGGCTAAATATAGAGGTGGTAGAGCTATAAATTAAATCATATCAGGATAATAAGTTTTTCATCAAATGTGGGGAAGACAGTAACTGATATTGTAAATCGGAAAAGGGGCCATAGAAATGCATGCTAATTGCGTCCTATTTTGTTGAATCACTTATAGATGATACCATAGATAGTCTAAGTTTAGCAAATAAACCGTGCTAGTGACAGAAAGCAGGAAAATCCCAGGCTTGCTGTATGCAGGTGATTTAATTTCTGTTGTAGTAGCTACAACTGTCTTAACTCATGTGATACATGCGATACAAATATACTGTAAGATATGGATCTTAAAGTGAATCAACATAAAACTAAAATAATAGCATTTAAAAAAAGAAACAAAGTGAAGAAGTCTGAAAAATGAACTATGATATGCAAATAAACTCAAGTGGTGCTGGAGGGCATTTATTTGTGAATTAAACTAAGTGGGAAAGAGAATTGGGAGCACCAGAAAAAGTGGGCACTAGCTAAGGACAGTTCAGCACTAGATTTACTAAGAAAAGGCTTATACATACCACCGATGATGAAGATGTATTGATTTGAACGGCTTTACTCAGTCCTAGTGGTGTCGACGGGAAGTTTGGAGAGGGAATATGGGGAGGGGTTGAAAATGGAAGGATAAAATTGGATCTTATATTAACAGCATATTATAAACTTATGTTAGGGGTATCCCAGAATTCAGGCTAATGTAGGACTACTTTTATAAATGGGAACAGGTGCTATGAAAGGAATGGTGGTGGGAATAGTGCTAAGATACTGGTAGAGGATCTGCAGTTAACGGAGGATAATCTGGTAAAATGTTGCCTAAATTTTCGAGAAAAGCATCCCAAGTACAATTGAAAAGAGTAAACGAAAAGTTGGGGAAGGGTGGATTGGATGATATATGGGTGTACAGACATAGAATAATCCAGGGAGTATGGAAGGAAATTAGAACTGGAATTCAGGATATGGATGGTCATGCAGTGTGGACCGAAGTGGAAGAGATGAGGAAACTGTTATTTTCATGATGTTTGGAACAGAATTAAGATTAGAAAGGCATTTATAAATCTGTAATAAGAGGGGGGTGCAAAAGCGATAGCGTGGTACCGATATGGGGTATGGAACTTGAGAGAGACTGCAGGGTTGCAGTCCGACATGTCGGGACAGGGAAGACGGAGAGCTCCTTATGAGGGAATGTAGAGGGAGAGAATATTGGAGGAATAAATTAATTAGAGATAAGTGGCTGAGAAATAAAAATATTGTAAAAATAATATATATATATATATATATATATATATATATACTGATCTGAATCAGGTAAGGCAATTATGCAAACTTTGGTTATAAGTTAGAGCAAAAAAGAAATGGCTAATTCAGAGAAGCTATGAGTTGGAGACTTCAATGTAAATTTGAAATTTAAGGTTTATCTATAGAAGGCAGTGTAAGAATTGATTTGTAAGTGTGAGAAATTTAATAACTGATATGTCCTGGTCAAGTTACTGAGGCCAACCGCAGAAGATGCCATTGTCATAGCTTGGCACTAAATAAATGAACACTTGATTTACAAGGGCTTTAGAGGCAAAATTATCACTAATTTTCGTTTCATAATCACGTAATACACATTTATAAAGTGCTGGGCAAGTCATAAGCTTATGTATATTGCATTTCAGCGTCTGAAAAATGTTACAATAATTCCTAAATAATGCTAACTTAAAATTTTCGCTAGGAAGAATAAGAAGAAAAAGTTTTATTCGTGGAATATTTCGTTGATGCTGTACATAGCAACCTTACTCCAGCGGCTTGATGTTTTGTCTATTTCTTCTTGGAGAAAAGACTCGATTCGTAAGGGAACGCTGATGAATATACGTAGCTGACTTAGTATTTCCACATAGCTGCCAACTGAAAGAAGGGTTGAGAATGGTTTTTATATTTATGATATCCTGCTTTAACCCACTTTCGTGAAAAATCTTTTTGGAAAATCTCTCTGGCAGTTGACTGTGGGAGGAGGTTTTAAATTACTTCAAAAGTAAGATGGTAAATTACTAAACTAATAACCCCAAATTGATATTTTTGTTTACTTAATGAATTTAAGTCTTCTTTGATTTCACTGAATGTCTCATTAGAGTGTATTTCTCACATTATATTCATGCAGAATGGATAACATGATTAATAATTCACGGATACTTATGTTTCCCATTATATTATATTTTCTAAGGCAAATGATTAATATCTCTTATTTTTTAATTTTATTAGAGAAGACTTGGATTCAACTTAAGTTGCAAAACCATAGTAAGTGGAGAGTAGGTACAACCCCGTAAACACATATTGTTGATCTTACCATTCCCAAGGTGCATCTTTCACAAATATGTGAAAGTCACTTTAATTAAGAAAGTTCTCAAATAGTATGAACTGTCGTTCTTATCTCCTCCAGAAAATTTAGTATACTTTCAGAAATCCACATCCGTTTTTGTTTTAATTTAGGTACTCCAACGTAAAATCATTTCGGGTGATGAATAAAACTGATAAAATAATGCATAAATGAGTACAGGGTGCCTAGAGTTTAGAGCTACTCGACATTCATCTTTTAGGACAAGGGAAACCCTGGGGAAACGCCATCTATTCCTTGTTCCACATAAGCTTGCCCCGTATCTCTTAACGTTCACGTGACCTTATCACATCTCATTGGCTGCTGTTGTGGTGCAGACTGTTGTGCCGTAAAAATCAGTTCGTTATTTAACATGGTGATATGTCTTCAAATTTTGGAAGATAAATGTTAAATTTATATTTTCGTAAGTTTGAATTAAATATATTACACAATCGAGTTGATTTATCTGAAATGCATGTTAATTCTTAAACGAAGTAAAGAGGAGGTTCCTTTGCTCTCAAGCATATGGCACGATAGCACGTGATTTAGCGGTAGTGATGACATATTTGTTTATATGACTTTTATCACTGACCTTTTTTTGAACTGGATTAGTCATATATCGCCATTAGACGGTGTGTTGGGCTAGTGCGATAGCTAAATTATTTTACTGATCGTTTATTACGCATGTACTTATATGTAAAATGGCAGCGTCTAGCGCCAGTTTTTCGCTGAACAATCGCAAGGGCGAAAAAAAAGAGTTGTGTTGCATGTGCTTAATGCACTCACAGAGAAGAATCCGTCTTTGTCAGTGAGAGAAGTAGAACAGCTGTGCCCTGAACTTATAAGTGTGAGTGTTAGATGAGTAGGAACATCGCGACATGAAATTGATACAACAGGAAAGCTTACCACTCCAGGGGCGATATTGCTGTGTGGCGAAGACGCTATTTAAGGACAATCAGACTGTACCAAGATACAAGTTGCAAAATATACTACCTTGACGAGACTTGGGTGAATGAGGAACACACGACAAATATGGCGTGACACGATATTTAAGACTGAAAGACAAGCATTTTTACAAGGTATGTGTGCCGGTTTAAAAAATCCCAGTGGAAACGGCCGAAGTCCTTTCATTATAAACATGTTCCAGTTTCATTGCCCATTCATTCAGTTTCAACTTGCTCAGTTTCATTAAAAACGTCATTATTTTTGCATTCCTTCATATTCTTATTTGTATGATTTTATCTATCTTCCTGGTAATTATTATGACGTTTACTGCAGGTTTCAATATGACGGGAAGGCACCGACTATGGCCTATATCGCGAAAGCATTAGCCAATTAGGATGAGGGGGAAGGTAGTTGAACGCGGAGTGATACATGTTAGCGGGGCAAGGTTATATGAAACAGAGATTAGGTAACTCTCTGACCGAGATTCGAACTCGAGACGTCTTAAACCTGAGGTAAACCACCTGCGCTAGAGGGGCGAGCTAATTTATCAGTAATGCTCTTAACTACTATAATTTTCAACATACGTTTATGACAGTTGTATAGAGTATTACATTTATAGTGCCAAAAATGGAACTAAAGCTATGTTGATAGTTAATAATGGTTCTGTTAATAGAAAAGTTACATTAATTGTTTGCGGCAATTTCTGATTCTAAAATAAGTATTTGTATCATGATTTCCTATATTCCTATAGTATGTAATATTATATATACTCTTATATATATTTTTCCCTATATTCATGTGATTCTTTACAAGGATATTGCTTCCAGCGAGCAAAACTGAATATACATAACATACATTCATCAAGCATTAAACATTACAAACGAATCCAACGAGCCAGACCTGGCCGTCAGTGAGCTGCTCCAGCTGTCGCCAGAAATGTCGAGGAGATGACTGTCCTCGTATGGGTTAAGTTGATGCATCAGATAATCGAGCAACTGTACATTATTCAATTAGAGAATATGTGTAGGAACATAGCTGTAGATCATCACTTGTTCTGGGTCGTCTATGGCAGGAGTGGAAAGGAAGGCACTGGAATGTGAATTAACCCTCCCTCACGTTCCCACTGCCCTCTATAGACAGATAGACACAGACAGCTAAGGCAGTTAGTTCTGTTTATAGTCACATGGCTATCTTATTAGTGCAGTAGGGGCTTGCATGTGCAACATGAATAAAGGACGAATGTTTAATCTGGACTTGGAGAATAAACCTTTCTTCTTTCTGTTTATCTTGCAGAAAGTAAAGTACTGTTTTGATATTGGATACATCTCACTAATACTGGATATGTTATGAACTTCACTCCAAGGAGGCATTTCAATTCGGCTCATGATGGAGCCTATAAACTTTCAAAGCAACATACCTTTGCGTAGTTCAGGAAAACATGGCTTGTTTTTGTACACAATACCACCGAAAACGTATTGGAAACTGCGCCATTTTGCAAGAAAATTACTGGCCTCGTGTGGTACTACTTATCAATGTGCACAACAGTTTAGCATATTGACAATAAACAAGGACATATTACTAAGCAGCGTTTCGGATGAACATCTTCAGTGTTTTAGTTAATTGATGGAAATTAAACATTTCTCCACACTAGCCGTATATAGGCTAAGATGTTTGATGGATAGAGTCAACATGAAAAATTCAATGCCATGGCCGGGATTTGAACCACGGATCTCCTGGTTTCCGTCCAGTCGCTCTTAACCTTTGAGCTACCATGGCCAACGTGCCTTCCTGACATTAAATTCTCCAGTTGACTCGTATATTTTCCCCGGTAGACCACTAGGGGCTCTCGCATCCGAGATACACCGTTTGTGGCGACTTACTATTGTAAGTACTTAAGTCCCAGGCTTCATCATTTAACTCTTATTATTTTAGTTAATTGATGGAAATTAATCATTTCTCCACACTAGCCGTATATAGGCTAAGATGTTTGATGGATAGAGTCAACATGAAAGATTCAAAGCCATGGCCGGGATTTGAACCACGGATCTCCTGGTTTCCGTCCAGTCGCTCTTAACCTTTGAGCTACCATGGCCAACGTGCCTTCCTGACATTAAATTCTCCAGTTGACTCGTATATTTTCCCCTGTAGACCACTAGGGGCTCTCGCATCCGAGATACACCGTTTGTGGCGACTTACTATTGTAAGTACTTAAGTCCCAGGCTTCATCATTTAACTCTTATTATTTTAGTTAATTGATGGAAATTAATCATTTCTCCACTCTAGCCGTATATAGGCTAAGATGTTTGATGGATAGAGTCAACATGAAAGATTCAATGCCATGGCCGGGATTTGAACCACGGATCTCCTGGTTTCCGTCCAGTCGCTCTTAACCTTTGAGCTACCATGGCCAACGTGCCTTCCTGACATTAAATTCTCCAGTTGACTCGTTCAAATCCCGGCCATGGCATTGAATTTTTCATGTTGACTCTATCCATCTTCAGTGTGCTCTACTTTTAAGTTCATCTAGTTTGTAGACGGACATTAAAACTTTAATAATTAAAAAGAAGCCAGCAAGGATACCAATCGCGCAATTTAAAGGAGCATTATTACGACTCCGCCAGTATCTAGCAAAGTACGCTGTAAACAATTTTAGTGCCCGCCTTGGTAGCGTGGTGGCAGCATGTCTGCCTCACTTTCAAGAGGTTCCGAATTCGAATCTTGGTCAGGGTGGGTTACCTGGATAAGGTTTTTCCGGGGATTTCCCGTATCCTGAAAGACGAATGTCGGGTAACTCTAAGCTCCATGGACCCCGGGCTCATTTGAGCATCATTTCACCCATTCCATTCATCGTCCGATATGACTTAAAGCTGGAGGACGTAAATTACAAAAAAAAAAAAAAAAAATAATAATAATAATAATAATAATAATAATAATAATAATAATAATAATAATAATAATAATAATAATAATAATAATAATAATAATAATAATAATAATAATAATAATAATAATAATAATAATAATAATAATAATAATAATAATAATAATAATAATAATAATAATAATAATAATAATAATAATAATAATAATAATAATAATAATAATAATAATAATAATAATAATAATAATAATAATAATAATAATAATAATAATAATAATAATAATAATAATAATAATAATAATAATAATAATAATAATAATAATAATAATAATAATAATAATAATAATAATAATAATAATAATAATAATAATAATAATAATAATAATAATAATAATAATAATAATAATAATAATAATAATAATAATAATAATAATAATAATAATAATAATAATAATAATAATAATAATAATAATAATAATAATAATAATAATAATAATAATAATAATAATAATAATAATAATAATAATAATAATAATAATAATAATAATAATAATAATAATGCACTTTTGAGATAAATTGTACGTTTACTCTTGAGGATACAGTACATAAACTATTAAAATGTTCTTAACAGAATAAGAGAAAAGCTTAGAACCGCTTATTAGCTATTCCATAACAAAACAAAGGTGATAAACACCTTATAGCCCACCTCGGTAGCGTAGATGGTAGCGTGTCTGCCTCACGTTCAAGAGGTCCCGAGTTCGATTCTCGGTCAGGGTGAGTTACCTGGATAAGGGTTTTCCGGGTTTTTCCCTTATCCTATAACACGAATGTCGGGTAACTCTAAGGTCCATGAACTCTGGGTTCATTTGAGCATCATTTCACACATTCCATTCATCGTCCGATACGACTTAAAAACATAAAGGACGTAAATTACAAAAAAAAGATGTTATAGATCTGCTTTTTTTAGCTTCAGTTTTCACTAAGATTAATAAAGTGTTGAGAAAGTTATTTCTCACACTATGTCAAAAAAAAGCCAAAGATTACTGTGATGCACGCCACCTCTCTGTTTACCTGCCATATACAAGCAAAGAGGAAGTTGTACTTGTAGGGACAAACATTTCAGACTTCGTGTGCTTATCTTGCAGACCCTGGTCTATTAACACATAGAGCGGAGTGACGTCATCAACCCTTACCTCTGATAGAGAAACTCGCTGTATACGGGAAACAAGGTCACATTCAAAGCCAAATAAGTAGCTTTAAGCAGAGCCAATGCTGCTGCTTAAGGTACTGATAATCGTAATGGAGTCTCATTGACTAATAGCTTTACAAAAATACGGTTATTGTTTTGTCTACCTGTTAATCGCCTGTTTTCTAACGGTGGTTAATGAACTGGTCCTCTCGAGAGATGGAGTAATTGGCAATGCAATGTTCTCAATTACAGGTGTTTTTTTCTCTTGATGCTGTTAGTTGCTCTTAGTGATGCAATGGGTCAAATTATTAATGGAGGAGGAGGAGCAGAATTGGGCGATGGCCGTCTTGGCGCCGCAGGGGGATATGGTGGCATAGGGGGCCTAGGACGAAAATAGCTTCTACGAGTTACACTTTTCTGCAGATGCTGCAATGCATCGGGAAGAGTAGCAAAATTTTCAGCTTCTTTTCGTTAAAGTATAATTGTGTCATCTGGGACATCCACTCTAATGTTAATTGTTGCGCCTTTTTCTGGTGACACGAAGCTGTTAATAATTGAATAAATGTAGAAAACCAGGTTTTCATTGGTTATATAAAGGTATTTGCCTGTTAATAAACTAGTCTACTCTCATATTTCTGAAGACTGGTTATATGTAAACTCTCATCACTTATTTTTACACAGCCCAAGTTCTTTTGTTTTCCTAATTCCTCATCTAAGAAATACGAATCAGTCCGCTGACCTGAATATCTGGTGCGATTTTACCGGATGTTTAGGACTTATCAGTGTGCGAACTATCTTAAAGTAAGATTAAGATATTCAGCACTACATAAAACATGTAAAACTGGAAATACCGAATAAAATTTGAAAAGTTCAAAAGTAATTTAGAATTAAATCACTATCGCAATGAAAGGCTTATGACAAATATTCCGCATACATTAATTTGGAATAATTCAGATCGAGTTCCATTTTCAAGCATACTCTTTAGCTCCAGCGTTCCATTCCATATAGTGAGGAATTTAAATGCAAAAGCCGGTGAATTACAAGTGTTGTCCAAGTAACAGTAATTTAAAAGGACATGAGGAGGCTCATTATTATATAATTAGCAAAGATAAAATTGGAAACGTAGAAGGGTTGAAACCGGTTAAATTTCGTGACATATTAAATGGGTGTTGGGGGAAGATAATGCAGAGAAGTAGTACAGATGTTTAAGTGATTTAGGACTGAGAATTATAAACCACACTATACGTAGCAAAGGGTTACTTTCTAAGATAGCTACTTGTGAGATGTCTAATGTTTATGGCAATAGTACGCATTTTCTAACTTAAAAATACCTTTGCATTTTAACGCAGAGGAAGTGTCTAATAGGGAGTATTATAACTGGGAGGGGGTGAAAATGGAGAAGTAGAAGTAGAATTATGAGAAGGAAAGGCTTATGAAATGATTGAGTCTGAAATGACAAAAGTATGTATGCAAGGGATGGACTATAAGGTAAATAAGTTAAGAGTAATATTGACTCTGGATATGTATACATTTGCATTGAAATGGCCGGGAAGGAACATGAAAAGGGAAGCTGGAAGGGGAACATGAGTAATAAATATGAGGAATTTAGTTAGAAGGGCAGTAACAAGATGGAGGGAAGGTAAAGGAAGGTTAGAAAAGGGACGGCATGATGCAAATTAAGAAGGCATTTCAAATACTGATGGAATAGAAAAGTGCCTGCCTCGGTAGCGTAGATAGTAGTTTGTCTGTCTCACGTTCAAGAGGTACGAAGTTCGAATCTCGGTCAGGGTGAGTTACCTGGATAAGTCTCTTTCCGAGGGTTTCACTTATCCTGATAGACGAATATTGGGTAACTCTAAGCTCTATAGAACATGGACTCATTTGAGCATCATTTCACCAATTCCATTCATCGTCCGATACGAATTAACGTTGGAGGACCTAGATTAAAAACTAAAAGGAAAAAAAGGAGAAGGGTAGATCAAGTGAATACCAGGCTAAACGAATTTCGGAATGGGTTACTCAAGTATGACAGGTGCCCGCCTTGGTAGCGTGGTGGTAGCATGTCTGCGTCACGTTCAAGAGGTCCCGAGTTCAAATCTCGGTCAGGGTGAGTTACCTAGATAAGGTTTATTCCGGGGTTTTCCCTTATCCTAAAAGACAAATGTCGGGTAACTCTAAGCTTCATGGACCTCGGGCTTATTTGAGCATCATTTCACCCATTCCATTCACCGTCCGATATGACAACATTGGAGGACGTAAATTACACACACACACACACACACACACACACACACACACACACACACACACAGAGAGAGAGAGAGAGAGAGAGAGAGAGAGAGAGAGAGAGAGAGAGAGAGAGAGAGAGAGAGAGAGAGAGAGAGAGAGAGAGAGAGAGAAGTATGGCAGGTAGTCAAATGTGCACAAGGAAACATGGTAGGTATTCATTAATTAAACCAGTTGAGTGGCTCAGCATTTTGGTTAATTGTTTGAAATAGAGAACAATATTATAACAAAAAGGGTTCTTGAGTTGGCTTGGGATTAAATAGCTGAGTTGGACAGACCGTTATCAAATGAGGAAGTTTCGAAAGAGGGGAAAGTTTTTAAAATAAAAGAGCAATAAGGACAACCTGCCATTAGAATTCCTTCAGGCGTGTTGGAATATAGGGATAGATCGAAGTGCATGACTAAGCAGACGAATGACACGATGGAGAGTAGAACAACATCAAACAGACAGAGAGAGGCTATAATTCAGCCTATTTATAAAGGAAAAGGAAATATGGGTCACCAGGAAACTACAGAAGGACATGATTATTACCAAATATGGAAAAAGTTTGACCAGAAATACTGGTGGAAGGGATGAAAAACCTGGACAGAGGTTAACCAAAGATTATCTAATTTCAGTCGGGTTTTAGAAATGAGCGACGGGCAGTGGACAACAAAATGATTACCAAAACATGAGATGACAAATGTTTACAGGTGAAACGTGGAAGGCTGTAGGTATGCTATATTCATAGATTTTGAGAAGGCGTATGATAAAATAATAAGGGAAGCTTTATTATATAGCTGAAGCTCAAGGGACTACATAAAGAAGTTCTAGGCGTATTAATTGAATCATATCAGGAAAATACGTTTCTACGAACTGTGGGAAAGAAGCTATGACGTTTGAATTGAAACAGAAAAGAGGTCTTAGACAAGGATGTAAATTGTGGCCTGTTTTGTTTAGTCGATTTGTAGATGGCATCATACATAGTCTAACTTCAGCAAAAGCCAGTTATGGAAAGCAGAAAAGTTCCAGATTTACAGTATCCAGATGATTTATTGGCTGGGTTAGTAACTGGAACTAGTTTTACTCATACTATAGATGAGATAGAGAGACATTGTTAATTATAACAGCTTAAACTAAATCAAAATAAAACTAAAATAACAGTGTATTAAAAAGGAAGCAAATTCAAACACCTGAAAAATGTCTTATGGGAGTCAGCCAAATTCAAGTGGGGCAGGAGTACATTTATTTGGAAGTCAATTGAGCAGCAAGGGGGATTGGGAGCAGCAGAAAAGGTGGGCACTAACTAAGCGGTAGTAAGCACTAGGTTTACTAAGAAAAGGCTTATACACAACACCAATGATGAGATACCTTGAATTAATTGGCTGTGCTCAGCCGAGGAAAGGCTATAGAATAGAAATATGGGGAGGGGCTTGAAAATAGATGGGTGAGATTGGATCCTTTATTAAGAGCATATAGAACACATATGTTGGCGATACCTAAGAATTCAGATAATGTAGGAGTACTTTTATAAATGAGAACATGTAGTATGAAATGAATAGTGATGGGACGAGAGCTTAGATACTGGTAGAAGTCACTGCAGTTAACAGAGGATAGTCTGATAAAATGTCTCATTTTCAGGGATAGCATCCCCATCAGGACGTCTGGTTGAAAATAGTGATGGGAAAGTTGGAGAAGGGTGGATTGTATGATATATAGCTGCACAGACATAGTATAATCCAGGGAGAGGAGAAGGAAATTAGAACTAGATTTCTGGACATGGATCATCAAGCAATGTGGGCTGAAGTGGAAGAAATAAGGACATTTCTCTTTTTATAAGGCCTGGAACAGAATTAAGCTTAGAAGTGTATTTAGAAATCTGCAAAAAAAGCGAAAGAGAAGTGATAGGGAGGGACTGATATGGGGTATGGTGGAGATCAAAGACAGTGTACTGCGGGTTTACTTTCCAATATTTGGGGACAAATAATGTGGAGGGTATATTATGTAGGAGTGTAGAGGAATAGACGACAGGAGAAATAAGATGCTAGAGATAAATGGTTCACAAAGACAAATCTTAGAGTAATAATAAAGAAATTGTTTACTGATACGCATTGTTAAAGGAATTAGCTGAATTTTTGTGTTATAACAAACTGGAGTTAGTCAATTAATGGGAGAATCTGTGTGTACGGGACTTCCATGAAAAATTTAGATATTAAGGTGTAATTAAAAATACTGTTGTAGAATTGTAAGAATTATAGCAATTGACCTCTGCTGGATTAGTGACTGATCCCAATTCCAGTAGATAACATTATGGAGACGCTTCATAATCAAGGAAGTACTTTAAATCAAATATACACTACATTTATTACAAAAATATACACGTGGTGTTTTAATCCTTAGAGCTATTTTCGAGTGAAGGAAAATTTTCGAATGATGTAAATAAAATGATATAAAAGTAGTAGGAGTTTTACAACTGATTAATCGAAACAAACTAAACACAAGTCGGTTACTTACAGTCGTATTACCATGCTTGTTGTGCTACATTATTACGATTTAGAAAGTGCTTAAGAAGCAAACATATCACGAATTTCCGTTTCACAATCACGTAATACACTTTTTTTGGTTGAAACATGTTTAGTCTCCGTGCATGCGTTATCAACATAAAACATTTAAAAGGATATTCGTACTTATATATAAACTGCTTGGCAAGTCATAAGTATAGGTAACTTGTACTGCAGCTTCTGAAAAATGTTACATTATTTCTTAAGTAATTCTATGTTGAGCTTTGGCAAGTTAATAGATACTTTAGCGCTCTGTAATTTGTGTAAGCTTTGATGGTAGAAAGGTTTTGCAGGCTGAACAAAAATTAATTAAGGAACGTTATTCATGTTGCATGAACATTTCTATGATGCTGTGTCTAGCAACCTTAATCCAGCGTCTTGATGTTTTGTTTATTTCTTCTTGTAAAATAATACTCGGTTCGTAGCAAAGCGCTAATCAATATAAACAGTGGACCATGAATGAATTATACATAAGTATTTCCAAATATTTGCAAACTAGAGGGAGGATTAAGAAATGTTATAATATTCATATCGGAAATTAATTATTCTTTCACACTGGCCGTGTGTAGGCTAAATTATGGATACGTTGAGTCAGACTGAAAAATTCAATGCCATAGCCGGGATTTGAACCACGGATCTTCTGGTTTCCGTCCAGCCGCACTACCATTGTGCTACTATGGCCAACGTGCCGATATGACATTAAATTCTCCAACTGACTCGTATTTTCCCGGTAAACCACTTAGGAGTTCTCATAAACACATGAGACAACTACCTTAATGGCGACTTACTACATGTAAGTACTTTAAGGCCCGGGCTTTATAGTTAACCACTATTAGGTTAATTAATGGAAATTAATTATTCTTTCACACTGGCCGTGTGTAGGCTAAATTATGGATACGTTGAGTCAGACTGAAAAATTCAATGCCATAGCCGGGATTTGAACCACGGATCTTCTGGTTTCCGTCCAGCCGCACTACCATTGTGCTACTATGGCCAACGTGCCGATATGACATTAAATTCTCCAACTGACTCGTATTTTCCCGGTAAACCACTTAGGAGTTCTCATAAACACATGAGACAACTACCTTAATGGCGACTTACTACATGTAAGTACTTTAAGGCCCGGGCTTTATAGTTAACCACTATTAGGTTAATTAATGGAAATTAATTATTCTTTCACACTGGCCGTGTGTAGGCTAAATTATGGATACGTTGAGTCAGACTGAAAAATTCAATGCCATAGCCGGGATTTGAACCACGGATCTTCTGGTTTCCGTCCAGCCGCACTACCATTGTGCTACTATGGCCAACGTGCCGATATGACATTAAATTCTCCAACTGACTCGTATTTTCCCGGTAAACCACTTAGGAGTTCTCATAAACACATGAGACAACTACCTTAATGGCGACTTACTACATGTAAGTACTTTAAGGCCCGGGCTTTATAGTTAACCACTATTAGGTTAATTAATGGAAATTAATTATTCTTTCACACTGGCCGTGTGTAGGCTAAATTATGGATACGTTGAGTCAGACTGAAAAATTCAATGCCATAGCCGGGATTTGAACCACGGATCTTCTGGTTTCCGTCCAGCCGCACTACCATTGTGCTACTATGGCCAACGTGCCGATATGACATTAAATTCTCCAACTGACTCGTATTTTCCCGGTAAACCACTTAGGAGTTCTCATAAACACATGAGACAACTACCTTAATGGCGACTTACTACATGTAAGTACTTTAAGGCCCGGGCTTTATAGTTAACCACTATTAGGTTAATTAATGGAAATTAATTATTCTTTCACACTGGCCGTGTGTAGGCTAAATTATGGATACGTTGAGTCAGACTGAAAAATTCAATGCCATAGCCGGGATTTGAACCACGGATCTTCTGGTTTCCGTCCAGCCGCACTACCATTGTGCTACTATGGCCAACGTGCCGATATGACATTAAATTCTCCAACTGACTCGTATTTTCCCGGTAAACCACTTAGGAGTTCTCATAAACACATGAGACAACTACCTTAATGGCGACTTACTACATGTAAGTACTTTAAGGCCCGGGCTTTATAGTTAACCACTATTAGGTTAATTAATGGAAATTAATTATTCTTTCACACTGGCCGTGTGTAGGCTAAATTATGGATACGTTGAGTCAGACTGAAAAATTCAATGCCATAGCCGGGATTTGAACCACGGATCTTCTGGTTTCCGTCCAGCCGCACTACCATTGTGCTACTATGGCCAACGTGCCGATATGACATTAAATTCTCCAACTGACTCGTATTTTCCCGGTAAACCACTTAGGAGTTCTCATAAACACATGAGACAACTACCTTAATGGCGACTTACTACATGTAAGTACTTTAAGGCCCGGGCTTTATAGTTAACCACTATTAGGTTAATTAATGGAAATTAATTATTCTTTCACACTGGCCGTGTTTAGGCTAAATTATGGATACGTTGAGTCAGACTGAAAAATTCAATGCCATAGCCGGGATTTGAACCACGGATCTTCTGGTTTCCGTCCAGCCGCACTACCATTGTGCTTAAATGGCCAACGTGCCGATATGACATTAAATTCTCCAACTGACTCGTATTTTCCCGGTAAACCACTTAGGAGTTCTCATAAACACATGAGACAACTACTGGACGGAGTGCGGCTGGACGGAAACCAGAAGATCCGTGGTTCAAATCCCGGCTATGGCATTGAATTTTTCAGTCTGACTCAACGTATCCATAATTTAGCCTACACACGGCCAGTGTGAAAGAATAATTAATTTCCATTAATTAACCTAATAGTGGTTAACTATAAAGCCCGGGCCTTAAAGTACTTACATGTAGTAAGTCGCCATTAAGGTAGTTGTCTCATGTGTTTATGAGAACTCCTAAGTGGTTTACCGGGAAAATACGAGTCAGTTGGAGAATTTAATGTCATATCGGCACGTTGGCCATAGTAGCACAATGGTAGTGCGGCTGGACGGAAACCAGAAGATCCGTGGTTCAAATCCCGGCTATGGCATTGAATTTTTCAGTCTGACTCAACGTATCCATAATTTAGCCTACACACGGCCAGTGTGAAAGAATAATTAATTTCCATTAATTAACCTAATAGTGGTTAACTATAAAGCCCGGGCTTTAAAGTACTTACATGTAGTAAGTCGCCATTAAGGTAGTTGTCTCATGTGTTTATGAGAACTCCTAAGTGGTTTACCGGGAAAATACGAGTCAGTTGGAGAATTTAATGTCATATCGGCACGTTGGCCATAGTAGCACAATGGTAGTGCGGCTGGACGGAAACCAGAAGATCCGTGGTTCAAATCCCGGCTATGGCATTGAATTTTTCAGTCTGACTCAACGTATCCATAATTTAGCCTACACACGGCCAGTGTGAAAGAATAATTAATTTCCATTAATTAACCTAATAGTGGTTAACTATAAAGCCCGGGCCTTAAAGTACTTACATGTAGTAAGTCGCCATTAAGGTAGTTGTCTCATGTGTTTATGAGAACTCCTAAGTGGTTTACCGGGAAAATACGAGTCAGTTGGAGAATTTAATGTCATATCGGCACGTTGGCCATAGTAGCACAATGGTAGTGCGGCTGGACGGAAACCAGAAGATCCGTGGTTCAAATCCCGGCTATGGCATTGAATTTTTCAGTCTGACTCAACGTATCCATAATTTAGCCTACACACGGCCAGTGTGAAAGAATAATTAATTTCCATTAATTAACCTAATAGTGGTTAACTATAAAGCCCGGGCCTTAAAGTACTTACATGTAGTAAGTCGCCATTAAGGTAGTTGTCTCATGTGTTTATGAGAACTCCTAAGTGGTTTACCGGGAAAATACGAGTCAGTTGGAGAATTTAATGTCATATCGGCACGTTGGCCATAGTAGCACAATGGTAGCGCGGCTGGACGGAAACCAGAAGATCCGTGGTTCAAATCCCGGCTATGGCATTGAATTTTTCAGTCTGACTCAACGTATCCATAATTTAGCCTACACACGGCCAGTGTGAAAGAATAATTAATTTCCATTAATTAACCTAATAGTGGTTAACTATAAAGCCCGGGCCTTAAAGTACTTACATGTAGTAAGTCGCCATTAAGGTAGTTGTCTCATGTGTTTATGAGAACTCCTAAGTGGTTTACCGGGAAAATACGAGTCAGTTGGAGAATTTAATGTCATATCGGCACGTTGGCCATAGTAGCACAATGGTAGTGCGGCTGGACGGAAACCAGAAGATCCGTGGTTCAAATCCCGGCTATGGCATTGAATTTTTCAGTCTGACTCAACGTATCCATAATTTAGCCTACACACGGCCAGTGTGAAAGAATAATTAATTTCCATTAATTAACCTAATAGTGGTTAACTATAAAGCCCGGGCCTTAAAGTACTTACATGTAGTAAGTCGCCATTAAGGTAGTTGTCTCATGTGTTTATGAGAACTCCTAAGTGGTTTACCGGGAAAATACGAGTCAGTTGGAGAATTTAATGTCATATCGGCACGTTGGCCATAGTAGTACAATGGTAGTGCGGCTGGACGGAAACCAGAAGATCCGTGGTTCAAATCCCGGCTATGGCATTGAATTTTTCAGTCTGACTCAACGTATCCATAATTTAGCCTACACACGGTCAGTGTGAAAGAATAATTAATTTCCATTAATTAACCTAATAGTGGTTAACTATAAAGCCCGGGCCTTAAAGTACTTACATGTAGTAAGTCGCCATTAAGGTAGTTGTCTCATGTGTTTATGAGAACTCCTAAGTGGTTTACCTGGAAAATACGAGTCAGTTGGAGAATTTAATGTCATATCGGCACGTTGGCCATAGTAGCACAATGGTAGTGCGGCTGGACGGAAACCAGAAGATCCGTGGTTCAAATCCCGGCTATGGCATTGAATTTTTCAGTCTGACTCAACGTATCCATAATTTAGCCTACACACGGCCAGTGTGAAAGAATAATTAATTTCCATTAATTAACCTAATAGTGGTTAACTATAAAGCCCGGGCCTTAAAGTACTTACATGTAGTAAGTCGCCATTAAGGTAGTTGTCTCATGTGTTTATGAGAACTCCCAAGTGGTTTACCGGGAAAATACGAGTCAGTTGGAGAATTTAATGTCATATCGGCACGTTGGCCATAGTAGCACAATGGTAGTGCGGCTGGACGGAAACCAGAAGATCCGTGGTTCAAATCCCGGCTATGGCATTGAATTTTTCAGTCTGACTCAACGTATCCATAATTTAGCCTACACACGGCCAGTGTGAAAGAATAATTAATTTCCATTAATTAACCTAATAGTGGTTAACTATAAAGCCCGGGCCTTAAAGTACTTACATGTAGTAAGTCGCCATTAAGGTAGTTGTCTCATGTGTTTATGAGAACTCCTAAGTGGTTTACCGGGAAAATACGAGTCAGTTGGAGAATTTAATGTCATATCGGCACGTTGGCCATAGTAGCACAATGGTAGTGCGGCTGGACGGAAACCAGAAGATCCGTGGTTCAAATCCCGGCTATGGCATTGAATTTTTCAGTCTGACTCAACGTATCCATAATTTAGCCTACACACGGCCAGTGTGAAAGAATAATTAATTTCCATTAATTAACCTAATAGTGGTTAACTATAAAGCCCGGGCCTTAAAGTACTTACATGTAGTAAGTCGCCATTAAGGTAGTTGTCTCATGTGTTTATGAGAACTCCTAAGTGGTTTACCGGGAAAATACGAGTCAGTTGGAGAATTTAATGTCATATCGGCACGTTGGCCATAGTAGCACAATGGTAGTGCGGCTGGACGGAAACCAGAAGATCCGTGGTTCAAATCCCGGCTATGGCATTGAATTTTTCAGTCTGACTCAACGTATCCATAATTTAGCCTACACACGGCCAGTGTGAAAGAATAATTAATTTCCATTAATTAACCTAATAGTGGTTAACTATAAAGCCCGGGCCTTAAAGTACTTACATGTAGTAAGTCGCCATTAAGGTAGTTGTCTCATGTGTTTATGAGAACTCCTAAGTGGTTTACCGGGAAAATACGAGTCAGTTGGAGAATTTAATGTCATATCGGCACGTTGGCCATAGTAGCACAATGGTAGTGCGGCTGGACGGAAACCAGAAGATCCGTGGTTCAAATCCCGGCTATGGCATTGAATTTTTCAGTCTGACTCAACGTATCCATAATTTAGCCTACACACGGCCAGTGTGAAAGAATAATTAATTTCCATTAATTAACCTAATAGTGGTTAACTATAAAGCCCGGGCCTTAAAGTACTTACATGTAGTAAGTCGCCATTAAGGTAGTTGTCTCATGTGTTTATGAGAACTCCTAAGTGGTTTACCGGGAAAATACGAGTCAGTTGGAGAATTTAATGTCATATCGGCACGTTGGCCATAGTAGCACAATGGTAGTGCGGCTGGACGGAAACCAGAAGATCCGTGGTTCAAATCCCGGCTATGGCATTGAATTTTTAAGTCTGACTCAACGTATCCATAATTTAGCCTACACACGGCCAGTGTGAAAGAATAATTAATTTCCATTAATTAACCTAATAGTGGTTAACTATAAAGCCCGGGCCTTAAAGTACTTACATGTAGTAAGTCGCCATTAAGGTAGTTGTCTCATGTGTTTATGAGAACTCCTAAGTGGTTTACCGGGAAAATACGAGTCAGTTGGAGAATTTAATGTCATATCGGCACGTTGGCCATAGTAGCACAATGGTAGTGCGGCTGGACGGAAACCAGAAGATCCGTGGTTCAAATCCCGGCTATGGCATTGAATTTTTCAGTCTGACTCAACGTATCCATAATTTAGCCTACACACGGCCAGTGTGAAAGAATAATTAATTTCCATTAATTAACCTAATAGTGGTTAACTATAAAGCCCGGGCCTTAAAGTACTTACATGTAGTAAGTCGCCATTAAGGTAGTTGTCTCATGTGTTTATGAGAACTCCTAAGTGGTTTACCGGGAAAATACGAGTCAGTTGGAGAATTTAATGTCATATCGGCACGTTGGCCATAGTAGCACAATGGTAGTGCGGCTGGACGGAAACCAGAAGATCCGTGGTTCAAATCCCGGCTATGGCATTGAATTTTTCAGTCTGACTCAACGTATCCATAATATTCATATCACCCTGTTGAACACAGTTTGTTTAAAATCCTAATAGAAGTTTTATTTGGCAGTTGATTGTGGGTGGTGGTTTTAAATTACCTAAACCTAAAATGGTAAATTAGAAAACCAAAAACCCTAAATTTAGTTGTTGTGTTGCTATAATGAATTTGATTTCACTCTGATTTCACTGAATGTATTACTGGACCGTGTTTCTTACATTATACTCATACAGAAGGGATAAGAAAGGATTAATAATTCGACATATTTTTACATGTTTTTAACTTTATTTTATTTTATAGTGCAAGTGAAAGATATTCTTTATTTTTCAATGTTGTTAGAGAAAACTTATATTTAACTCAAGTTGCAAAACTTAAATAAGTGGTGAGTGAAATCCCATGTACCCATAATGTTGGTTTTACCATTTACAAGGTTCGCTTAAAATACACCTACGAAAGCCATATTCATTATGAAAGTTGTCATATAGTATTAATTGTTGTTTTTAAAGCCTCCCTAAAATCGAGTATATTTTCAGAAGTTCACATCCTTATCTTTTTTGACTTGATTAAGGTCCTACAACTTTAAATCATATCGGCGAGAATAAAATGGGTGAAGTGATGCACATATGATGCACAAACCTGCAAAGCAGCACACGTTTGGGCGGCTCAGGAAAACATGTTAGCATATTGTTAATGAACAAGAACATACCACCCAGCAGTGTTTCGGATGAACATCTTCAATTTATTCTACGTTCATCTAGTTTACAGCTGGACATTAAAATATCAATATTTAATAAAAAAACGAATACAGAAGCCGTATCAATTAAGTTAGCATCATTACGATTAAAGTGCACCATAAACAATTTCAGTGCATTTTTTCAGACAAATTGTGGCGTTCATTGTTGAGGTAACATTTTAGAAAGTATTTGTATGTTTTATTAACATAAATGATGTGCTTAGCACTGCATAATAGGTATTGTATAACAAAACAAAGGTAATACACTTGTTATAGAGCTGCTTTATTCAGCTAAAGGTTTCGCTAAGATCAGTAATTTGGTGAGAGAGCCATTTCCCTCACTGTGTCAATATGAGCCGTTTAGCATTCTCGATATTTCCCTCACTCATATTTTCTAGTGTCAATAACACTCTTCAAGATTTCCTAGTTTTTCTTTTTCTTTTTTTGTTTCGATTGGAGGAAAAATCCACTTATGGATTACCACTATGTTGGAGGGCACAGTGGGGTATGTGGGCTTCACCTCAAAGGTACTACTCCACTAAAAAACCTCCACCGGATTGGGAAGGAGAAGTGTGCTGCGGTACCGCCTTAAGCACCCGCGCATTCCAGGAGATGATCATAGCTGTCTCGCAGTGCGGTTCAGCAGAGGGTGGTTTCTGATGCAGGGATGCAGGCTTGACATGAAGCCCAGCCTGATCCACTGCCTATTGTGGGTGGTATTTGGTAGGATTCCTGGTGTCATTTGTTGGGAAGTTTAGGGTAATTTATCACGCCGTAGCGCTATGTCTTAAGCTTAGGTGTTTCATTGTCGCTGCAAGTAATACTTGCAAGCTTGTCAGTTGTGGTCTATTATACTTACTGCTATCTTGATTTCCTAGCCAACTCCTCAGTTCCAAAATCTGCACATGATTACGTCGTAGAAGACGTTTCATTCAAAACCCTTATGATCGCCACTGTGATACACGTCACCTGTCTGTTTGCACGCCAGGTGCAAGCAAAGGGGAAGGGATAGTTGTAGTGGTAAAGAATTTCACATTTAATGTACTCATCTTGCAGACCCTGGACTATAACGTAATTAACATATATGGCTGAAAGTGACATAAACTCTTACCTCGCATAAAGAAGCTCGTTGTATTAGGCCAACAAGATCACATTCAAAGCCAAATAAGTTGCTTTAAGCAGAATTAATGCTGTAATGGAGTTTCATTGACTAATAGCTTCACAAAAATGCGGTTCATATTTTGTTTACCTGTAAAAACGCCTGCTCTTTAACTTTAAGTCTGAGCTACATTTGCTGTATTTTACTTTGGTTAATTAATTGGTCCTCTCGGAAGATGGAGTAATTAGCAATGCATTTTTCTCATTTCCAGGTGTTTGTTCTCTTGATGCTCTTAGTTGCTCTAAGTGCCACAATGGGTCAAGAGATAGGCACTGGAGGTGGTGAAGTTGGTGGTGGCGGACTTGGAGGCGCCACAGGAGGAAATAGCGGCATAGGGGGCATTGGGGGTAAATAGCCCCCAGGAGGTACACTTTCCTGCTGCTGTTGCACTCCATTAGACAGAATAACAAATATTTTCAGCTCACTTTGGTAAAACAAGGTGTAATATTGTCATCTAGCACACCTAATCTAATGTTAATGGCTCCCGTACCTTTTGTTTACAGAAAACTGTTACCAGATAAATAAAAAATGTATGAAACAAGGGTTTAATTGTTTTATAAAAGTGCTTATTGGCTAATAAATTCGTCTATTTTCATATTTCTGAACCTTAGTTAAGTCTATATATTAAATTGTATTATTGTACACTTTCATTATCCAATTTGAATGAATAATACATTAAACTGTCTAAATTATAACTTTATGATTCCAATACACACATGTAAGAAAATAAACCTACTAGAAATGGAAGAAAAACATGGGTCCATTTTACTCGAACGTCCTGTGTACATGTGCAAACAGACACCATAATAGAGTCAAGATAATATTTTGAAACTGTGAGAGCCTATTTAGTGGTTTAAGTACGCGGCATGTTAAAAGTATGACGCAATACACTCAGATTCTAGGTATTGTTGAAACTTGGACAGGTTTTACATTTATTAGTAAATCAGGTGAGAGGTGGAAGAGAAGGGAAATGTGTCGGCGGGTACGCGGGTGTTTATAAAAAAGGATATGATAAGTAAAATTAATGTGAGAAACCGTAACACATATAGAGAAATGTGGAGGATTGTAAAGGAACTAGACGTATACCTTGGAATAACGTATAATCCTCTAAAACTACTGATCCCTTTAGCCTCCTTTACCCCAGGGAGAACGACGTGGAGATATCGGAGTTTAAGAGTGAATTCCCACTGACCAAATTTTTGATAGTGGGGGATTTAAATGCAAAAAGTTGTAAATTACAAGAGAGGTGCAGTTGTCCAAATAAATGTTATTTAAAATGATACGAGGAAACATTTTATTATAGAATTAGTAAAGATAAAATGGTAAATGTAGAATGATTGAAACCGGTTAAATTTCGTGTCATATTAAACGTGTATTGGGTTAAGATAAGGCGGGGGAGTACAACACATGTGTAAGTGGGTCAGGACTGAGTGTTGTAGACGAACCTAGGTTATTTGCATTTTTTTTTTTTTTTTTTTTTTTTTTTTTTTTTTTGCAATTTACGTCCCCCATTGTAAAGTGAATTAAACGGGCGAAGTGACGCTCAAAATGAGTCTAGATCCATGGAGCTTTGGAGCTTAGAGTTACCTACCTGACATTCGTCTATCAGGATAAGGGAAAACCCCGGAATAAACCTTATCCTGGTAACTTGCCCTAACCCAGATTTGAACTCGGGACCTCTTGAACGTGAGACGCTACCACCACGCTATCAAGGCGGGCCTTTATTTGCTCAGATAGTTAGTTGTAAGTTGTGTAATGTTTATGACAATAGTGCGCATTTTCTAGTTGAAATAGCTTTGCGTATTAAGACTAAGGGAGAGGAAGTCTCCAACGGAAGGAATGATAACTGGGTGGTGAAAATGGAGAGATAAAAGTAGATGATTGGGCCTGAAATGACAAAAATACGTATGCCAGGTATGGATTTGCATTGAAATGAGCTAGAAGGAACAGGAGAAGAGGAAGCTGGAAGGGAAACATGATTAATGTATGGTTTGATGAAGAACGTAGAAATATGAGGGATTTAGCTACAAGGAGAGTAACAAGTTGGAGAGTAAGTCATGGAAGGTTAGAGAGGAAAGAAATGATGCAACTGAAGGAGGTATTTAAATTGTTGATCGACTCGAAAAGAGAAGAAAAGGATAAGAGTAGATTATGTGAAATCGAGGCTAAAAGATTTCGGGATGAGTTACTCGAATATGCCGGGTAGTCAGATTGAGGAGATAAAAACGGCATGGACGGAGGAGCTGAACAAGATAAAAAATACAAGTATAGGAAAGAACATTGGTACAAGTGTATAATATCTGGAGGGATTACTTTGAAGGTGACAAAATGGAAATGTTCATGAACAAATAAACACTTTTCGAGAAAAAAACCACAAAATAAGCTATAATTTTTAACAGACCGTGTATAAACTGCTTGGCAAGTCGTAAGTTTAGGTAGCTTGCACTGCAGCTTCTGAAAAAAAAATGTTAAATTATTTCGTAAGTAATGCTATGTTGAACCTTTCGCAAGTTACTAGATGCTTTGGCACTCTGAAAGTTCTGTAAGCTTTTATGGAAGAAAAGGTCTGCGGGTTAAACAAAATTTAATAATTAAGGACTGTTATTCATGTTCCATGAATATTTCTATGATGCGGTACATAGAAACCTTCATCCGGCTTCTGGGTATTTTGTTTATTTCTTCTTGGAGAAAAGACTTGATTCGTAAGGGGATTAACTCAAACAGTGGCCCAGAAATGAATTATACATAAGTATAAGTATCTACAATGATTTGCAAACTAGAAGGAGGATTAAGAAATGTTTTAAAATTCATGTGATTCTGTTTAACACCCTTTTCCTTTTCAGATTCCTAATGGAAGTTTCTTCTTGGCAGTTGATCGTGGGAGGATGTTTTAAATTACTTTAAATCTAAAATGTTAAATTAATAAACGGAAAACTCTAAATTTACTTATTATGTTTGTAAAATGAATTTAATTCCGCTCTGATTTCACAAACAGAGTTATTGGACTGTGTTTCTTACATGATACTCATACAAAAGGATAAAACAGAACTAATAATTCGACATATTTTTACATGTTTTACGTTTCATTGTTTCTTCCGCAGCAAACGAAAATATATATTTCAATTTTTATTTCATTTTTCCTGTCTTTTATTGGACAGGACTTGCATTTAACTTAAGCTTTAAAACTTTAATAATGGGTGAGTGCAAGGCCACATATCCATAATGTTGATTTTATCATTTACAAATTGCAGTTTTCACAAAAACCGTGTAAGCCACGTTAATTAAGGAAGTTCTTATATCGTATTAATTTTTGTTTTAACCTCTTCCAAAATCCAGTATATTTTCAAAAAGTCACAGACTTATAGCTTTTTTGTCTTAGTTTAGGTAATCTATATATACATAGTATATATTTATATATGTAACTGATATATATATATATATATATATATAGATTCATGGATCTACAAAGCAACACACTTTTGCGCAATTCGGGAAAACATGGTTTGTATTTGTATCCATGACTGCCGAAAACATGCAGCTGAACCCTTTTGCAAATCACTGGCCATGTTTAGTACTACTTATCAATGTGGCAACTGTTCAGAATATAGAAGGTGAACAAAAGTTGCTATCCAATAGCGTTTCGGAAGAAAATCTTCGACATATTCTATGTTATAATTACCTAGTTATCCAGCTGGACATTAGAACACCAATATTAATAAATAATAATTATAATAAAAAAAGGGCTAGAGCAGCCTTATAAATTAAGCTGGCATTATTACGAGTAATGTGCACTTAGGCAATGTCAGTGCACTTTTCAGATAAACTGTGATGCTCATTTTTGACGATACAGTATATAAAATATTTAAATGTAGCATAACAGAAGTGTTTGGCACTGCATAACAGCTACTGTATAACAAAATAAAGGTAATACACACGTTATAGATCTTCTTCTTTCAAATTAAGTTTCGCTAAGATCAGTAATGTGGTGAGAGAGCCGTTTCTCACACTGTAGCAATATGAGACGTCTAGTACTCGATATTTCCCTTACTCATAAGTACTCTCTAGTGTCATTAACCCCCTTCATGATTGGCCAATTTCACAATTCAAAATGGGCATCTCATTATGTCTTATAAGACGCTTCTTTCAAAAACCCCAAAGATCACCACTGTGATACAGGTTGTTTGTCTGCTTACCTGCCAGGTACAAGGAAAGAAGAACGGGTAGCTGTAGGGATAAAGCATTTTACACTTCATGTAATCATCTTGCAGACCATGGTCTATAATGTAACTAACACATATGACTGGAGGTAACATTATAAGCTCTTACCTAGCATAAAGAAACTCGCTGTATAAGGGCAACCGATCACATTCAATGCCAAATAAGTTGCTTCAAACAGAATTAATGCTGCTGTTTAAAGTACTGATATAATTGTAATGGACCTTAACTGTTTAATAGCTAATGTTTTGTTTACCTGTAAAAGCAACTTTTCTCTCGTGTTAAGTCTAAGCTGCATTTATGGATTTTACTTTGGATAATGAACTGATCCTCGCGGGGGCAGTGCTGGCTCGTGCGGAAAAAATAACAGCGTGCTGCGGGAAAAAGTACACGCAACACACCTAGTTTCGAAAAATGAAGGCTATCCGTCGAAGTTTCTTCATGGACAATTTGTCGATCACTCTGCTGTTGAAGTCCTGCACTCCTTTGCTAAACTTCTTCTCTATAGATCGCATGGCGAGAGAGGTGGGCCGATCCTGAGTCGGAAAGTTTTCATCCTTTTCAGAGAGGAGAAACAGCCTTCTGGTTCTGCAGAAGTCATGTGAATTGTTACAATAATTCTTAAAACCTTAGTCACTTCACTAAATGTGTTTTGCAGATTGTTCTTCAATAATAACTGCAATAGGGGAAAGCCACCTTCTATGTTCCTTAATTCCAAATGTTCACACAAAATGCTGAGTTTGGTTTGGATTTTGCTTTTGTCAAGTTCTTTATAACGACCATTGAAAATGTTAAGTTCTGTTTCAGGAAGCACTCGAGGAAAGAATTCAAAGTTTTCGGCATCTAGTAGTTTTGCAGCATCCAGATGTTTCGTAGACACGAAGCAGCTATGTACTTCTGATATTATTCGATCATACACTTCTTTGGAATCTGCTACTAAATTCGTTTCTCTACAACGTCATTTTGCATGTGGAACATTACATGATTCAATCTCTCTATCTTCCGTTAATAGTTATAGCCCCGGATTAAGCAATAGGATGAACGTTAACCTGCCGCTTGGTGGAGCTAGTGTCACGTTAATCCGTCTTAATCCGTGGATTAAGTTGGATTAAGGTTTTGGCGGGAAATTTGAAAATTGAGCGCCAGGAGCGGTAGGATTAAGGTTAAATGAGTTGCTTAATCCGGGACGGTTAATCGGAAAAGAAAAGGATTTCTTAAAAGGGTCACGTGACTTGGAGAAAGGAGTTCCAATGTGTTGTTGTCGGGAGTTGGGAAGGAAAGAAAGAAAGTTTCTTTGAGGAATGTGTAAAAATGGTATGCGGAAGTGACGTGTCGGGATTTGAATGGAGAAAGTAAGACTGGATGTGATTGAAAAAAGGGACTGAGATTTGGGAAATAAAGGGCAGTTTATTGGAGAAGATAAGGATTTTTAAAAAAAAGGTCACGTGATTTGCGTAAGGGAGCAGCGGTGTGTTCTTCTCGGGAGTTAAGAAGGATAGAGGGAAAGTATCTTTAAGGAATGTGCAAACATGGTATGCGGAAGTGACGTGTATTATTTGATTGGATAAAATAAGACGAGATGGGATTGGTGGTGAGGATTGAAAAGTGACGGTGATTGGACGAAATAAAGTGCAATGCTATTGTATGAAAAATGAGGAATGAAAGGCGAGGAAGAGGTATAAAAAGGTAAAAATGTGGGTGAAAATAAAGGGATTGCAACGATGATTGCGATAACGATAGGGCTGCTGACCTTCGGGTTAGCTAGCGCAGAGAACAATTGCGTTAGTTTTGGGAGGTGTGGGTTCGATTTGAATGATAAAACGGGTCATTTGGAAAATGTGACAAGATGTGAAAAGGATTACTAGTTGATGCCTAATTGCTCTTGCGTGTACCGGAAGGGAAGTGGGTGTAGATTTGGTTCTGATTTTATTAATTTGCGGACGCTGAAGAACGTTTACAATTGTTTAAAGCCTATAACGAGATGTCAGAGGGGTAAAAGGTGTTCAGAGATGATGTATGGTAGCGTGAAGATGGGGAAAGTTGAATATCCGGAGGGTTATGTGGTAAATGAAAGTTGTGGGTGTGACAAAGGAAAGAGGAGGGAAGATGGGTGAAAATTTTATAAAAAGCAGGTGAGAATCTACGCTGCGGAAAGTAGTTCGATTCCTGTGGTGATGGTGGATTGTAGTTTGTTGATGGACACGGTAGATCTACCGGAAGGTTTGCAACTGGAATGGAAATTGGCTCCGGAGGAAAGTGAGCTTGTGGTAGAGTACAGCATGGAAATGAGTTGAATTCCTATTTCTCCGAAAATTTCGTTTACATATTTGGCGAATGTGGTAATACAGAGTGGCAGTTAAACTTAGGTGGCAGGAGGATAAGTGGAAGGCTTGAAGATGGACTGCGGAAGGCACTTTGAAAATAAATTCGGAATGTGAATGAAATGGCGGTACAGCGGGGAGCGTGTCGGGGAGCAGCATAAGAGCGCCTTCGGAGAGGTGTAAGAAGGAAATAAATGGAGTGAAACAGAAGATGAGAAAAGAATGTGATAACAAGATGAGGGAAAAAAAAAGAAGGGAGGTAGATGTAGCGAAGAAGGAAAGGGAAGAATGTGAAGGAAGAGCAACGCGAACACAGGAGCTGATGGAAAAATGAAACGGGAGTTGGAAGAGAAGAAGCAAAATGTGTCCAAGCAGCAGGAATTGGTGAATAGAATAAAAGGAAATGTGGCAAAACTGAACGATGATTTTGAGGCGTTAAAGCAGATGATAGAAAAATTGTAAAGCGCATGTACGCGCGGAGTTGATGAATTTCCTAATTATGATGGAAATTATGGCGAAGGCACAATTGGAGAAGAGGAGCAGGAGGGAGCGAAAGCTGAGGTAGGGGAGGAGGAGGCGCTAGAATACGAGACGAAGTAAAAGAAAAAGTAAGCTGGAAATAAAGAAACTTAAATATACAACAATAGTACAGCAATTTATCCATGTGATATATTTCCCTTTTTTTATTAAAAAATTATTTGAATAGTACTATTGGAAATTTGTCTTTTGATTTTTATATCTTTTTTGTTTTCTTTGTGACAACTATGAGAATTAAAGGAAAAGTAAAGGAACCCTGCTTTGGTAAAATGAATAAATGGATAAAAGAAATACCTTAAAACATCTTGTTTTATAAATATATATTTGTAATATTTGGCTAAACAAAGCTTATAATGAAATGCAATAAAAACACAGGCGTTAATGCGAAAATATATATATTTTTAAATGGGCTGAAACCATAAAAAAATAATTTTGATATAAAAGCACTTGTCTTGAATTTTCATATATACAAAAACAAGTACAAAACAAAAAAATGTGAAATTCACGGATAATTTGCATAGTGAAATTTTTGGAATGCATCACAAAGGGGGCAGTGAAAAAACGAGAATCTTCCATCGTGAATGCAATTACAATATACACAAAGAATATTAGAAGGATTGACGCAATGCGAGCACGTGCAAGATGATTTCGAACCGTGAGCGTATGGGTCTGGAATTTCGTATAAAACACAAATGCGTTTTGCCAAACCCTGCAAACATGCTGGGGAATAATTTTAGGTTTTGTTTTTACAGACACAATGAGGCCATTGACACACAAATAAATGTTTGGGAAAGTAGTCAGGTTTTCTAGAATGCCAACAATAGCGATAGGAACAATAATTAGATCAAAACATTCTGTAGAAATGCCACATTTGAGACCCACTAACAAATGAACTGCTAAATTCACACTTGTCCATGATGGACGCCAGAGAAGAGGTGCGGAAGTTTTATTTGAAATGCTGCAAATTAAAAAAGTAGGAAATTAATTACTGCAACGTTGCCAGTCATATAGGAAATGAAATGGAATATTGCTTCGAATATTGTTTAGTACACATGCCCGCACAGCTTGACATCGCAGACCTCGAGGAGTGTATGGATTTAGTTGAAGATAGAATGCCAGCCAAACAGTGTAATGTTTCTTAACACAGAGCCCATGAGTGATCTGTGTACCTTAAAAAGCCGCAATTTGAACAAACATAAACTGGCATGTCAATAGCTAAATTCTTTGTTGTAGCAGAAGGAACTAAAATGCTTCTAAATGATATACATCAAATTAGTGAAAACAACTGTAAGAAAGCCCTTGAAAAA